>OX365950.1:42303385-43549010 GCA_947247005.1 Spisula solida
TAATACAAAGCACTCTCTAGAAGAAGAAAAAGACACTTTGCTGTTACGGTAATAGTTATATACATTTACATTTTTCCAACCAGAATTGCAAAGCGTAATTTAATTTACATTCTGCCTCCTATATTGATGTATGGCAAAATAAAATAAAATTCTCAAATATTCGAATAAATTTGGTATAGTTGCCTGTATATCCCATAAACAACCACACTGACATTTAAAATAACATCGGCATTTTGTATTATTTATTATTGTACATTCAAAAATTACCCTATATAATTATTGTCTGACCAGATGAAAGTGAGACTCCTTGCTTAATTCGTTAAATTTATGTAGCTTTATTGAGTTGCCATCAGATAACAGTATGTGGTGGCTCAGTCGGTAAGTGTGCGGTTTGTAGACCACAAGGTAACGTGTTCGAGGGAAACTTTTTTTCTTTATATGCAAGTATGCTGTTCGTCAATTATAATCATCCCTATGTTCACATATCCATTACATAATTCAGGCATACATTAAATCTATAATGGCCAAGTCGTTAGAACATTGTTCATGTACTTGAAATAAAGAAATATGCAATTGAAAATATTACAAAAACCGAAATGAAACACCAAATAATATACCGTAATATACCGTACGGGAAAAGTATTAAACATAAGCCCCTTGATTCAAGGTTAGAATGTTGAAGTAAAAATATTAATGTCCAAAGGTTACAGTTAGTTTTGAACCTGCGACCACTGGCGTATAAGGCGAAAAGGTTTCCACAGCGCTACTATTCATGCTTGATTTTTCTTTTGAATTTTGTTATAAATGCCGAGATTACTGCTCATGTGGTCAATAAACATACACATCGAAAACAGCCGAGTGCAGCCGGGCGTATACGGACTTTGATCAGAGTCTCAGTTTAATCTGGTCAGACAATTACACTACCGTCACTTAAAATGCCTGAATTCATTTCGCATTCGATGAAAACGAATCGCACAATGAACCGAATACCTATCTGATGTTTACGCTGTAGTTTGTTAATGTAACGGTTCGGTCACATGTGAATTACATTATTCACAAAGCATGTTGGGAGGGAACTCTGTGCTATTTAAAAAAAATACTGAGTGGGCGATATCGAGACTGGATAAAATTGATTATTCGCAACAAATATTTCAAAAAGCAACAGTCAGTGGCTTTCTATTACATAACTAGTTTGTATTATGATATAAATACGTCCTTCGAAAGATTTAGCCCAATATGTGATTCAGAACCTTTAAATTGTATAGTAAGTAAGTAAGTAACGACTTTTTTACGTGGATAACAAACTTGGTAGAAACCAATTTTCAATATGAATGAACAGAATTCATAAATGCAACAAGTACAAGAATGGCATCATATATTTAAAGAAATTAATAAATGAAACTTAACACATTAAACGACAAATTAACTTAATCTTTAGAGGCACAAAAATATAAACTTAACAAAATCTCAGTTACCACCTGAAAACTTCCATGTCAAGTACAGTCGTTTGAAGGAAGTCAAGTTTTCTGCATTGCGTATTTGTATTGGGATATTGTTCCATAGTTTTGGACCTGTTATAAATAATGTTTTAGCTACATTACAAAGTGGAAGACTAATAGGTTGACGAAGTTTCCTGATTAGTAGAAAAGTCATCCGCCTACAAAGTGAGTGGTCAATTATCTGAATAGTGACAGGGCCCGTTTGAAGAGCAGTTGATACTGAATTACAAAATGGTTAACTTGTGTCTTTGTACCTTGTACAAAATTTAGTGTATCGAAAGTTAAAATGGTTAACTTGGGTCACACAATACTAAAGCAACTTTATTCCTTTACGATTTGAATAACCATGTCAACGATAAAACCATACATGACATGAAATAATCTATATTTTCAAGGCTTAGCAAAATTGCCGGGGCGAATTTACCGTACAATAATCCAAATATTGCCGACTTGAGTGATGAGAAACGCCCAACAAAGTTGGCAGAAGAATTCTCTGAACTGTATGACAACGAATGGACAGATGCTTTCGAAGACGTAGAAGGATCCGACGATGAAAGTAAAACCAGGGTTTTATATAACCTTCTCGAAGTAAGTATCATTGTTTTCATGTTTAAGAAACATAAGGTCCATTCATGTCCATAACTAAATTTATTACATTGTAGTCAACATCTGTGAAATAGTATTCGATAAACGTTCGCGTCTATCTAGTGACTGTCCGAAACCTAACTCTAGTGCATTGTGCCATGTGTTTAGTTACATAATTATCTGTTCCAATCTCATAAAGGATTCATTTTGTTTCACACTCAACTTGAGTATGATTATACTAACGCCCCCTGTCAACGACGACTAATGTCTGTCTTTGCTTAATTGGGGCCGACACTTAAAATGCGTACCGTCTAAATTGTTTAAAATTCAACATGTATTTGAAAGTCAATCAATTCAAGACACACAAATACTTAAAAAGTCATTAAGAATCAATATCTCTCATGAGGACATTTATTTTGAGACGTTTACATGTAGAAAGTCACCCTTATTGGAGGATGGATTTGTTTACTGCAACACGGATAACGTGTTCATTCGAAAAATATTATGCGATAAAAAAGTACTTAATATGTATGTTCAAACATAATTATTACAATCTAGAAGACTGTTATAATAATTATAAGATACGATATTTAAAATTGAACAGAATGAAGAAATCTACTGTAATATAATTATACAAAATCTAATTGAAATAATCAATAATGCAATTCCTGCAGAATATTTACGAATTATGTGTCATATATGGATAGAAATTTGTGTTTATTCTACAGCAAGCATATACATTCTGTGAGCAACTATCTATCGGGCATGATGAGGCAATACAGGGAAGTTTCACAATCCTAAACTATATCAGGACACTGCCTCAAACTCAAGACGAGACTGTCGAACAGCAAGCTGACCGAATGACAGATGAAAGTAATGCACCAGTGGAGGAATCCAATACTCTGCTTGACAATGACCACAAACCTATGACAGTAAGATTTTGCTGTTTTAGTGATGTTCAACGTTTTCTTATTACATGCATTATGTGGAAGGTGACTGGTCACTATCCGTTTAGATGAAGGTAATGAAATCAAAAACATTCATTTTAAAACAAGAATGTAGCAGGAACATTTTTTGAATACGTGAAAAATCAAAATACCTTATAGTACTGTTGTTTTTATCTATTTAATAGAAAGATGAGAACCCTGCGTCAGAAGTTCAAACGGAAAGTGAAGTCGAGCCAGAATCTGACGAGAATACGAACGCTGAACCAGAAGTCGAAGCTAAAACGACAGACCCCGTTGTTAATGCTAACGCTGGTCAGGGAGCCGCAGGGAATGTAAACACCAAACCAGAAGCTGACAAGAGTGCGGACTTGAGCGTGGACTCCGAGTCAGGAACTGGAGAGAATGTTGTGGTGGCGTCAAAAACTGGTGAGAATGTTGACGCCGAGTTAGTAACTGGGGATAGTATTGTCGTCGAGTCAGGAGCCGGATTAAAAGAACCTGAACCCGATGTGAGCACACTGACATCAGATAAAGAGACTGAAACTGACAACGTGACACCCACCGAAACACCAAATGATGAAATCAATCAAAACGTCAGGTCAGAATCCAAAGAAGATGACGCATCCACTGTTGCATCTAAAGATCAAAGTTGCAGTGATAAGTTGGTACGAATTGTTAATATATTGATAAATGGTTATATCACATGCTTGTGTAGAACTTACCCCTACATATAGCATGTATCGGTCCTTAAGTGAACATTATTTATTTTCACGTGTTGTCAACTATAATTTTGAATACGAAATATGTTGGTGTTATTGTTTGCAGCTATATTCAAATCTGTTTGCACATATCATATGTTTTCTCATAAACAAGACACGTAAGTAATATCATGCTAGTGTACAGGAGATAGTTACCCTTACTATTTATACCAAAGCGTCCTACCATTGGCGTTATCATGGGTGATAAATGTGCTGTTAATAATACTGTATTTTACAGAATGTCGAAAGTGAGACGGATCAGCCAAGATCGACCACAATGGAGGTAAATATGATGTTCCTATATGCTTTGCTTGTTATGTTAACTACGAAATTTGAATGTTGCCCTTTACTATACATAGTTGAAAATGTCTAATTTGTAGAAACCCATACATATCGACACTCTCAATAAACAAATTGTTAGAGGGCATTACATGGCGGGACACTTTTCTTTACACTGTACTGTGCTATACGGTTGTCTATTGGGCAAGTGTGAGGTTTGGTCAATTGTAAAAGATTTAAGCCCCCAGTAACATTTGTCCGTACCAAGGCGGAAGCCATTTAGTCAACCTTCCTCTATTTATGTATTGTCCACTTTATAGTAAAAATACAAAAATACAAAACTATTTTGCCGTTGTGCCTTTTTGTAAAACTTTGTTCATTTTCTATGTGCCATTCTGCAATTTCTTAGTCCAGGACAAGGCTGCTTCGTATCTTTCAAAATTGCATGTACACTATATATTTTCTCGTCACCTGGCTCTCGTTCCGTTTTAGTTTGACTGACTGAGGCGGCAGACTTTCGGGACTGTCTGTCTGTGCCGCTTATACGTTTTATGTGCTCGTTTATGTGCTGGTTAAGCTGAGTGCTGCCTTCCCTGCCTGACTTAATATTATCTTTTTGTTACACAACTTAACCAACCGAGCACAGAAAACATAAAATCATCATATACCACAATCCACGGCACAATGTCCCACACATAACAGAACGAGAAAATGAACTTAACCACTGAAAGCCCAAGTTTCAGCTGTCAAAACATCGGAAGCCCAATTTCAAGCTGTCAAACAGCTAAATGGCCTTGTTTCAGCTATAAAACGCTGAATTCCCTAGTTTCAGCAATAAAAACATACACTGATCGGCTTAGAAAACGCAACGCAATTTATACTTAAATAGTTTATATGCATGCATGTATGTATTTAGCCATAGCTCGACTAATATGCGTCTGATTTTGCTGAAATATTCAACATTTGTAGCTAAGATGTGTAGCATGACATTCAAATTCATTTCATTAAGATCTGGTCAGTCTTTGTACAAGCACAATAAAACAATGGTGACACAAACAAAAGCATATTTGATGCTGTGCGGCCTTCTGCGTTTTTCAGATTGTTAATGCTGATGTGTACTTATTGTTAGGATAAAGTTCGTGAACAGGTGTCCGTGATGAAGATAGAAAAAAGCAACACAAAGATAAATTAAAACTCAATTCAGATTTAGAAAAGTTGAATCCAGAATTACTTCCCCTTGACTGTAAAATTACTCGCATTTTTCGCTTAACCTGCAAAATTGCTATTAAGCATTTTTAGACCACTATTTTGCGAAATGGTAAGCCGTCTTTTTGTGTTTTATGAATTTGTCGATGGATTGACTATTCCGATTGACCGTACAGAAAAATAATTAGCATCAACCCATCAAATCCTCGTACAGCTTTCGTTGTTTTCCGTGTCATGGTTCAATGCACCATTGAAGTAAGTTTAGATGGAAAGAACATCGAGTTACAATCCATGAGTAGCCTATAACGCACGCACGCACGCACGCACGCACGCACGCACGCACGCACGCACGCACGCACGCACGCACGCACGCACGCACGCACGCACGCACGCACGCACGCACGCACGCACGCACGCACGCACGCACGCACGCACGCACGCACGCACGCACGCACGCACGCACGCACGCACGCACGCACGCACGCACGCACGCACGCACACACATTGAGAAATGTTGATAAATAAAAAGTTATCTTGATTTTCATTAGTGTTTTCAATTCCGCTCAATGTACATGCCAAACATATCTTGACGGCAGGAATCTTGTTTTCAATTCATTCCGTGTTTGGTTGAAAGTTTGAACGTGTTACATCAATTTAAGAAGGATATAGGTTTGCAACGTTTCTCAGTGTTAATGTTACTTAATTGGCACAATTTTCTTTTGGTGTAGTGGACTAAAATGCAGTACCGGTAATTCTTATTTCAATAGAAATAATGCAACTAGTTTGTGTCTTTTTTAGATTGCCAAAGTTGAATTCAGATTTGACGAGTTAAGCAAAGAACAAAAGAAAATGATCATGGATATAAAGAAATTATGTGAGATAAAACAATCCCCGGATGTAACAAAGGTATGTAACAGAATTGACTAGTTATCGTGTATAAGCCGTTCGATGAAGTTGCTTGTATTAGAGAGAGGACAAAAATCCCAATAACAGAACTTTTTCAAACTTTGTATATGAGCACAGTACCATTCCAGACACAGGCAAATACAATATCAACTATAGATCAACGAACCTGTATGAGTTATCTGCTATCGAGACTAGTATTTTATCCAAATTTGGGTATTGAAGGACAGATAAATCATAAACAAGAACGATCGATGGCCAATGCTTGTTTTTCCATGTTTCTGTATCAAAATTATAATATGATACACAAATCCAATGTTAAACACATTACTTCTTTGAGAAAAATGTGTCCCTATATCACGAAACTACTGTAAACGCCCATACTGATTTGCATTTAAACATTGGGTTCTTATAGTGAGCTTTTGGAAACCATTTCCGTTATGCATTTAAGTTATTTTCTTCTTTTGCTTGTTCCAACTTTGTACGAAACATGTTCAGTCTTAGATTTTTAATTATCTTTTAGCGCTGAACATAAAAAGGAATACATTGCTTCTTTCATCACATACCCTCGAAGTTATTTATACAATCTGGATAGAGATGACTAGACTTATCAATATATTATAAGTTGTAGAACAAGTTACTCTATCGACCAAACATATATTAGCGTCATCAATATACTAGTCCAGTTTTCTTAATGATATTATGCAGGTTGGAACTGGAATCATTGCTGAACAGATGAAAATCAGCACGGAAGCACAAGAGATCATGACATACATATCAAAATGTATAGAAATATGTTGGTCAATGCATCGTCATGTGCCTCCAGTATATATCGACTTCTCTAGTTACGGAGCTGATGAACCATTTGATACGAAGATGTACAGGGCTTATACGAAATCTGGAAAACGTATACATTTTGTTGTATGGCCGGCTATACATTTGCATAAAGGCGGTCCATTATTGGCCAAAGGTGTTGCAAAAGGACGAAATTAATAGTTTGATGATAAACCATTTAAACTTTTGGACAAGAATTCTGTGAACGATTTTGCTAAGCCTCTGTGCGGAATAAATACAATTACGTATGTTGCATATATACATGCACATCGTTTCATTTTGTTCTTGTGATGCTGCACAAACATAACACCCTTACTTGTATGCTTGTATATATATTTTACACTTGATTGTATTAAACCTCATTAAAACGTGTTAATATTTGTATAATTACATTATAAGTAAGTAAGTAAGTAAGTAAGTAAAGTATTTATTTAAGTGACATGTGCAATATTACAAAATATACATTCATGATATTATATACACGATTACAGCACCCGGCCCAATATGTATAATACAAAAAATATGCAATAGGCGTTTGAAAACGCACAGGGGCAATTTAAGCCCAAACATGTTATTACTTTTATTTATTATTACCTCCACAAACAGTCATGACGTCATTCCTGTTGCACTTTCATATTTTGTAGAAATATACTTTTACAGCTTAGGGGACAACCATTTAATGTTCAGTGGTGGCTGTTTATATTCGGTCAATCTTTTTTCCATATAATTTGAATAATGTTTTCTTCATTGCTTTAAGACAATCTATTTTCCCAATAAATCAGAGTAATTTTGAGAATTGTAGTCAGTTCATAGTTAAGGGGAGGCAATCCGTTGGATATTGCGGTTGAGTGGGCAAAACTCGGCGTTTCTAAACCTAAACGTTGGGTGTAGTTCGCTGCACAATGACCTCTGGACTGATTCTCCTCTCTGTCAGTGCGGTGCTAAAGAAACAGCTAGTCACTTTATGCTAGAATGTTACCTGTATAACAGAATCAGAGGCGATCTCATCTCCAACATGCCTTGTCCTCTATTCATAGATAATCTTCTCTATGGCAAGAAACACAAATATTCCGCATTGCATAGCAATTCAATGTCTAAGCGTTTTAAGCATGCATAGGACCTGCACCCCTTCCATTAACTGCCGCAGAGTATGTGCTATCTTCTCTCTTTTCGTCAATAATATTCTTAAAATCAGACGGAACAAACAATGACAACAGAGAGATAGTTCGCCGGAGATAACACTAGCCTTTAGTTACAAATAAAAATGAAAATTAAATACATTTTCGATATTCATTTTTGTTCAATCTTGTGCATATACACTTTTAAGATATACTCTTTAAATCTACATTGATAACTGGCGGCCAGTCGACCGTGCAATGTTTATAATTTGCTGTGTTTGTTTATTGATAAGGCTAGAGTTATCCCCGGTGAACTGTAGGCATATAAGTGTTATCCTAAACACTGCAGTACAATCTACATTGTATGTTTATAAATAGACTTTGTATGTCTGTTCCAGTTTATTATAAGTATTCTTTTTAACTGTTAGTACAACAGATGCATATACGAGTTCTTTACCTATGGCTGTCACAGAGTACATAATTTCGCAGTCTTTGTTCTCACATGGTGTTTACGAAAGGATCTATAGTGAGGGTGCACCGACTGCGGACTAGGTGGTTTGCGATAGCCAAAGGTAAACTGGACTGTAACCTTCCAACTCCTCATCATTTGCTGTTTCGTTTTCACCGCGTATAAACCAAATCACTGTACGAGTTTTACAGGTCAACGTGTACTTCTTATTGCGATAACCGGAAGTTGACTCGTTTAAACACTGTGGTTTCCTATAAACTAAAATCATTGAGAGGACGCATTATATATTAAGTTGTTAAGTTGTGTAAAACGTGTTTTTTTTTCGATCCATTAGGGTTTTCCTTGTTTGTATTATTGTCTATATGTTGTTTGACTATTGGAAGATAAATACAGTTTAAACTGAAAAGTGTGCTCATTTTATGATTGTTTTCTTTATTGCTGTCTCCGTGATAAACAAAGACACTTGAAAACGAACGTTATCAGCAAAGCAGGCAGACAGCTGCATTAACAACCTGACAAAATGTGCAACATGAACTTTTTTAATGATATCATTTGTTTGTTCTGGTTGTGAAATTTGTGATCAGATTGTAATAAAATCCATTGAGTTGTCGTTGCACAAATCCTATACGGTCGTTGTGGGCTTTACTCAATAGTGATGGGATTTCTCAGTATTCAAGACTACCAACTAGTAGGATCTCGCATGGCGTAGTTGTATGATGATGAATATCCCGAAGGAGCAGGGAGGGCAACACTTAGTGGTATAGTCCAGAGAATTTGACACGACCCTCGAACTTCAATTAGCATAATTTCACAGCTGTTATATTGTCTATATTTATAACCCCGGGTGTATGTTTTCATAAGCGGGGAAAATCACGCTCGATGTGTAAGATCGATAGTCGCAGCTCTTAGCTCGTAGGTCGCCGCTCTTAGCTCGTAGATGTGTACTCGTTGGTCGCAGGTCTTAGGTCGTTGGTCCCAGCTCTTAGCTCGTAGGTCGCAGCTCTTAGCTCGTAGGTCGCAGCTCTAAGCTCGTAGGGCGCAGCTCTTAGCTCGTAGATGTGTACTCGTTGGTTGGTCGCAGCTCTTTGGTCGTTAGTCGCAGCTCTTAGGTCGTTGGTCGCAGCTCTTAGCTCGTAGGTCGCAGCTCTTAGATCGTTAGTCGCCGCTGTTAGCTCGTAGGTCGCAGCTCTTAACTCGTAGATGTGTACTCGTTGGTCGCAGGTCTTAGGTCGTTGGTCGCAGCTCTTAGCTCATTGGTCGTAGCTCTTAGATCGTTAGTCGCAGCTCTTAGCTCGTAGGTCGCAGCTCTTAGCTCGTAAGTCGCAGCTCATAACTCGTAGATGTGTACTCGTTGGTCGGAGGTCTTAGGTCGTTGGTCGCAGCTCTAAGCTCATTGGTCGTAGCTCTCAGATCGTTAGTCGCAGCTCTTAGCTCGTAGGTCGCAGCCCTTAACTCGTAGATGTGTACTCGTTGGTCGCAGGTCTTAGGTCGTTGGTCCCAGCTATTAGCTCGTAGGTCGCAGCTCCTAGCTCGTTGGTCGCAGCTCTTAGATCGTTAGTCGCAGCTCTTAGCTCGTAGGTCGCAGCTCTTAGCTCGTAGATGTGTACTCGTTGGTCGCAGGTCTTAGGTCGTTGGTCCCAGCTCTTAGCTCGTAGGTCGCAGCTCTTATCCGTAGGTCGCAGCTCTTAGCTCGTAGGTCGCAGCTCTTAGCTCGTAGATGTGTACTCGTTGGTTGGTCGCAGCTTTTAGGTCGTTAGTCGCAGCTCTTAGGTCGTTGGTCGCAGCTCTTAGCTCGTAGGTCGCAGCTCTTAGATCGTTAGTCGCAGCTCTTAGCTCGTAGGTCGCAGCTCTTAACTCGTAGATGTGTACTCGTTGGTCGCAGGTCTTAGGTCGTTGGTCGCAGCTCTTAGCTTGTTGGTCGTAGCTCTTAGATCGTTAGTCGCAGTTCTTAGCTCGTAGGTCGCAGCTCTTAACTCGTAGATGTGTACTCGTTGGTCGCAGCTCTTAACTCATAGATGTGTACTCGTTGGTCGCAGGTCTTAGGTCGTTGGTCCCAGCTCTTAGCTCGTAGGTCGCAGCTCTTATCTCGTAGTTCACAGCTCTTAGCTCGTAGGTCGCAGCTCTAAGCTCGTAGATGTGTACTCGCTGGTTGGTCGCAGCTCTTAGGTCGTTAGTCGCAGCTCTTAGGTCGTTGGTCGCAGTTCTTAGCTCATAGGTCGCAGCTCTTAGATCGTTAGTCGCAGCTCTTAGCTCATAGGTCGCAGCTCTTAGCTCGTAGATGTGTACTCGTTGGTTGCAGGTCTTAGGCCGTTGGTCCCAGCTCTTAGCTCGTAGGTGGCAGCTCTTAGCTCGTAGGTCGCAGCTCTTAGCTCGTAGGTCGCAGCTCTTAGCTCGTAGGTCGCAGCTCTTAGCTCGTAGGTCGCAGCTCTTAGCTCGTAGATGTGTACTCGTTGGTTGGTCGCAGCTCTTAGGTCGTTAGTCGCAGCTCTAAGGTCGTTGGTCGCAGCTCTTAGCTCGTAGGTCGCAGCTCTTAGATCGTAGGTGGCAGCTCTTAGATCGTTAATCGCAGCTTTTAGCTCGTAGGTAGCAGCTCTTACCTCGTAGATGTGTACTCGTTCGTTGCAGGTCTTAGGTCGTTGGTCCCAGCTCTTAGCTCATAGGTCGCAGCTCTTAGCTCGTAGGTCGCAGCTCATAGCTCGTAGGTCGCAACTCTTAGATCGTAAGTCGCAGCTCTTAGGTCGTTAGTCGCAGTTCTTAGTTCGTAAGTCGCAGCTCTTAGCTCGTAGGTCCCAGCTCTTAGGTCGTTAGTCGCAGCTCGTAGGTTGTTAGTCGCAGCTCGTAGATATTTGGTGGCACCTCTTAGCTCGTAGTTGGTAGCAGCTCGTAGGTCGCAGCTCGTAGGTCGTTAGTCGCAGCTCGTTGGTCGTTGGTCGCAACTCTTAGCCCGTAGATGTTTAGTCGTTTGTCCCAGCTCGTAGGTCGTTAGTCGCCGCTCGTTAGTCGCAGCTCGTAGGTTGTTAGTTGCAGCTTGTAGGTCGTTGGTCGCAGGTCTTAGCTCGTAAATGTTTACTCGTTGTTGACAGCTCGTAGGTCGTTTGTGGCAGGTATTAGCTCGTAGATGTTTACTCGTTGGTCGCAGCCCGTAGGTCGCTTATCCTCGCTCGTAAGTGGTTAGTCGCAGCTCGTAGATGTTTATTCGTTTGCCCTGGCTCGTAGGTCGTTTGTCCCCGCTCGTCGGTGGTTAGTCGCAGCTCGTAGATCGTTGTTCGCAGTTCTTAGCTCGAAGATGTTTTCTCATTGAGCGCAACTCATAGGTAGTTAGTTGAAGCTTTATTATAATTATGCAGATTTAGTAGTTTTTTGCCTTCAGTTTATGCTGGTTTGTGATTAGCTGAACCGGAGATGCACGACTATTCGCTATACGCTAGTACATCTTAGATCGTTTTAATCCGTATAAGGTCTTACATTCCGGTATCAAGGGGATTTAAAACAATGAAAAAGAAGAAAAGATAATCATAAAGATGTTATTTATGTATAGCATACAAAACGAACAAATAACTTAAACAACACAAAGTATTAAGCAATATTGTATGATGTCTTTATACTTTTTCGAACGGAGACATAAGTCAACATTCTTACAAGTTGTATAACGATCGCTGTAAAGGAGGGAGAAATGGGCCTACTAGTGAACAAAAATTGTGACTATTTAATTTGGTTGGTCTGTCTTACATTGAAGCAGTACTACGTGACTTTGGGCTACGGTTACAAGAAGAAATTTGTAAACATTTGAAAATAAAATAGCTTTAAGTATTTTATTTATTTATCAGAGTATGTGCCGTTTTGTCCACTAACCTGTGAATTCGTGGTACGTGTAGGTTTCACAATATAATGGAAAATCGGTAAAGCTGCTGAAAAAGATTTTATATTTCAAAGAAAGCAAATAATTATCCCCTTCGCGTGGCATATATTTCAAAGAAATCGACGAAGAAATAAAATACTTATGGCTACATTTGTGTTTACAAATTTCTACTTGGATCTGTAGCCAAAAACCACGTTGTATTGCTACACTGCTTAGAGACTGTCTAAGAGACTGCCTTTATATAAATAATTGAGACCACGAAGACGGCCAAAACGGCTTTAGCTGAGATAAACTTACGTGAAAATTATTTCAAGTATATTGTGTATTGACTTCAATATGATATACATGTATAATAATGACACATCCAATGTTAGTGTCTAGTAGACACTTTGAAAGATGACATGTTTCCAGAGACAATAAGAACGTTTGCATTCATTTGCATCGATAGAATTTAATTCCATTTTAAGTTATTTTATACTCTATTTTCACATATTTTATGTAATTAGTTTGATGTTTTTCTAAATGCCGGGCCGAGCATAGCCTTTATTTCAGCTGAAATATGGCAGGCATATATGTGTGTCTCTATCCGGATTTTAACCCGGGTCGCCAGATTAAACGGCAAGCGTGCTAACCATTGAGCTACGGAGGCCACTGCATTCCATCACTGCATACTTTATTACCAAATTAAAAGCATGTCATTGTAACATGTTTTCATACAAACACTTATAATTAACGAAACAATTGAAAATGGCATACAAGACTCATTTTATGCAAACGTCATTGAATACTTCAAACAACTACGTGTTACCGTTGTTTTGAAGACTGTAGGTGTAAATACTGGAATTACTTACTTGATGCTATGTATGCATTGTTTTGCATGATTCATTCTGTAATTACCACATTTTGGATGTCAATTGAGCATTGATATATATCAGATAGTATACAGAACACCGAACTAAACATGTACAAGTCAACTGTCAAATTACCTCAACAGGATAATTTCAATATAACTAGATTTCATTTTTTTATTATTACATCTACAAAACTTTGTCAGTGACCTAACAACACACTTTAAAATGTGTTGGTCTTGGATTGAAATATGGTACAGTCGTTTAGCCAGTAATGGCGGGTCACCGGTTTCGAAGGCTTTAGAATACAGCTTCGCCAATTAAAGTATGGCACATTTTAATCATAATAAGGCGTGCGTATGACACTTTTTACAGTTTGCATGTGAAAATATTCACATAATTCATGTTTAGTTAGAAATATATAAGATTATTTCAAATAATCGGTATCGAATAAAGCTTTATTTAATGGTGTAAAGTAAATGCGTGTGTATTCAAAATCTACTTCAATAAACTCTTACCGTTTGAAATTGAATCTTTATAATACTTTTTTCAAAATATATTGTGTTATACTGCCAATTTCGACGTCATTATAACGTTTGGAAAATTCCAGTTTACGTGTTTATAAATGAAATAAAATTCTCAGTGATGATAATACCTAAAATAACTAGTACATTATTGTGCGGATATATATTAGTTAAAAATTCATAAAAACAATAGTGTCATTGCATGTATTAGTGAAAGCTTAAATGTGTTTTTCTATACATATTCTTGCATTGTTCTTATTTGTGACATCTGATGACAGCTTCCTAAAATCACGGCCAAACGATTTTTATTTGCATATGATGTTCGCGGACAAGTTGTTACGTCGTGATACAAATTGACGAAGTTTTGGCGATTTTGATAAAAAAATATCGACACAGCATGTTTATGCCTCCCACTGTCTTGCTTTGGACGCAACGTGTGACACCGTTTTTTGATGTCACTTTCTTTTTAAAACGTAGTATTATATTTCTTATAAAAAACGATATTCTTTAAATATGTACATAAGACAGAAGCTCCACGTACTCTTTCCATCGATATACAGGGCTTGATAGTACGAGGGATGTTCAGAAATAACGTAGACTTTTACTCTGGAATTTACATTTGTTGTAGTACAAAAACCATAAATACACCATCATAATTCGGAATCTTTCTGCGTTCAGTACACACAATTAGGTATACCTGTAACTAGTCTGTCATAAATTATAGCTTCTCAAAACCAGTCACTACCACGCACCCGGGGCAACACAAATGACATCGGTGACGTTACAATGTCGGTGTCGATGAAACAACCCCAACGATCACCTCACTTAGTCTCGAATATAACAATTGACACCCAATGCACTTTTCAAAAATGCCTTTATGATTATTGTGGTCGTAATGTGCGATATTGTTGGTGGTAGCGTGCTGAATATCGTATATATTTCTTCTTTTTCCTTTTTAGGTGTTCTAGTGTGACCTCCACCTCTTTCATACCATTTAAGGTGGAACCACACTATAACAATGTTCCTAACCCATATACAAGTTTGGTATCATAGTAAACTTTTATTTATTCCCAATTCAATGTCGCGTTTTATTATCTCCGTGTGCGTCCCCATGACGTTGCTATGACGTCGTGAAGTTACCATGGAAAACGCGTTTTGGCGTCATTCCGTGGAAGGCACAGGAAGCACGAAATAGCACACACAATTACAAATAGCTTCATAATTACACGACAGGTAATTAGTTGGTATCATTCGACGCATTATGTAATTGCGAATATAGTCACGTTAATATATTTACACTTAATCTAATAACGTGGTTACAAAGTGGGAAAAACGTCGTGCCTGACATTGTTGTGTTTTTAAAAATATCTGACGTTTCGACTAATTGCCAAAATTCCACTCGTCACAAATTTTAAACTGAGAGTTGGTAATTTAAGGCTTCAAAATCTGTTTGCAGTTGTACTTTCTATTTTGCATAGCTCCGAGAAGCTGGCAGGAAGTTGGAAGATCGTAGTAAGATATTGAATTTCCAGCTGCACGCCAATAACAAGCTAGCAGAGAGTTCGATATTCACATTAACACGCCAATTTTCAGCTGGTGTCCAATATCTAGCTATGAGTTCGTTATTCGTTTTCTACCAGTACCAATTTCCAACTGACTTCGAATTTCCAGCCAGCAGAGAGTTCGTTATTGGACTTGACAAAATCTCGAATTTCCAGCTGGTGTCCAATATCCAGCTATGAGTTCGTTATTCAATTTTCTACCAGTGCGAATTTCCAGCTGATGTCGACTTTCCAGCCAGCAAGGAGTTAGTTTTCGACTAGACAAAAAGCCGAATTTCTAGTTGAGTTCGAATTTCCAGCCAGCTCTGAGTTCGTCATTCGACAAGACAAAAAGTCGAATTTCTAGCTGAGTTCGAATTTCCAGGCAGCTCTGAGTTTGTTATTCAACAAGACAAAAAGTCGAATTTCCAGCTGATTTCGAATTTCCAGGCAGCTCTGAGTTCGTTACTCGAAAAGACAAAAAGTCGAATTTCCAGCTTAGTTTGAATTACCAGCCAGCCAGAAATCGTTATTGGACTTGACAAAAAATGTGAAAAAATGGTAGGGGACTAGCTTCCCTTGTGAAAAACCTAAATGTTAGGGGACTAGGGGTCCGTAGAAAAAAACCCAAATGTTACGGGACTTGGTGGCCGTAGGAAAACCCTAAATGATAGGTTTACATTTGAAAAACCTACATGGTTGGGGACTAGGTGTCCATATGAAAAACCAAACTGGTAGGGGACTAGGTGTCTATGTGCATTTAAGTTAATCCTACGGACACCTAGTCCCCTACCGTTCAGGTTTTTCCTACGGACACCTAGTCCCCTACCATTAGGATTTTCACATATACACCTAGTCCCGTTCCCTTTAGGTTTTCCTACTGACACCTAGTCCACTACCATTTAGGTTTTTCCTACGAACACCTAGTCCCCTACCTTTTACGTTTTTCACCTGGACACCTATTCCCTTACCATTTAGGTTTTTCACATGGACACATAGTACCCTACCATTTTGGTCTTTCGGGTGGACACCTAGTCCCTAACAATGTAGGATTTTCACATGAAAACCTGTCATTTAGGGTTTTTCCTACGAACATCTAGTCCCCTACCATTTAGGTTTTTCATACGGACCCCTAGTCCCCTACCCTTTAGGTTTTTCACATGGCAACCTATTCCCCGACAATTCAGATATTTCACATTGACACCTAGACCCCTACCATTAAAGATTTTCACTTTGACACCGGTCATTTCAGGGTCACCTAGTCCCATACCATTCAGGGTTTTCACATCGACACCTAGTCCCCAACCATGTAGGTTTTTCAAAAGAAAACCTATCATTAAGGTTTTTCCTACTGACACCTAGTCTCCTACCATTTAGGTTTTTGCTACGGACTCCTAGTCCTCTACCTTTTAGGTTTTTCACATGGACACATAGTCCCCTACAATTTTGGTTTTTCACATGGACACCTAGTCCCCAACCATGTAGGTTTTTCACATGAAAACATATCATTTAGGTTTTTCCTACGGACACCTGGTCCCCTACAATTTAGGTTTTTCCTATGGACACCTAGTCCCAAGCATGTAGGTTTTTCACATGACTACCTATCATTTAGGTTTTTGCAACGGACACCTAATCCCCTACCATAAGGTTTTTACATGGACACCTAGTCTCCTCCTTTTAGGTCATCTCATGGTCACCTAGTCCCATACCATTCAGGGTTTTCACATCGACACCTAGTCCTCAACCATGTAGGTTTTTCAAAAGAAAACATATACTTTTGGTTTTTCCTACTGACACCTAGACCCCTACCATTTAGGTTTTTCATACGGACTCCTAGTCCCCTACCTTTTACGTTTTTCACATGGACATCTAGTCCACTACCATTTAGGTTTTCAACATGGACACCTAGTCCCCTACACTTGTGTTTTTTCACTTGGACATCTAGTCCCCAACCATGTAGGTTTTTCACATGAAAACCTATCATTTAGGTTTTTCCTACAGACACCTGGTCCCTACCATTTAGGTTTTTCCTATGGACACCTAGTCCCCAAGCATGTGGGTTTTCACATGAAATCCTATCATTTAGGTTTTCCCTACGGACAAATCGTCCCCTACCATTTAAGTTTCCCTTCGGACACCTAATCCCCTTCTATTTAGGTTTTTCACAAGGCAAGCTAGTCCCCTACCATTCAGGGTTTTCACATGGACACCTAGTCCCCCGACAATAGGGTTTTTTAACATGAACCCCTACCGTTTAGGTTTTTTTGTCAAGTCCAATAACGAACTCAGAGCAGGTAGGAAATACGAGTACACGTCTACGAGCTAAGAACTGCGACCAACGACATAAGAGCTGCGACCAACGAGTACACATCTACGAGCTAAGGGCTGGGACCTAGGACCTAATAGCTGTGACTAACGACGGAAGAGCTGCGAACAACCAGTACAAATCTACGAGCTTAGAGCTGGGACCAACGACCTAAGAGCTGCGACAAACGACCTAGAAGCTGCGACCAACGAGTACAAATATACGAGCTAAGAGCTGCGACCAACGACATAAGAGCTGCGACCTACGAGCTAAGAGCTGCGACCTACGAGCTAAGAGCTGCGACCAACGAGTACACATCTACGAGCTAATAGATGCGACCTACGAGCTAAAAGCTGCGACTTACGAGTACACATCTACGAGCTAAGAGATGGGACCTACGAGCTAAGAGCTGCGACTAACGATGTAAGAGCTGCGACCAACGAGCTAAGAGCTGTTTATTCATTTCAAATAAAAATGAGTAAACATCTGACTGTCGATGTACGACCTAAGCGCCAACTTCACAAACCTGATATATATAGTGCGTTCTAAGTCAAATGAGAACAGTTATCAACATAAACTCGCCCGTTAGGTAAACTTTATATTGGTTCGATATCAAATAGTGTGCAAATCTCATTCCATCTAATATCAAAGGTGCGGTAGTGTAGTTGATAAACCCTCACTTCCTTCAAGTTTCTATTTTATTCTGAGTTGTAGGTTCGATCCCCACTTCGATCAACTTTTTTATTACATGCATCTATGTTATAAAGTCTTATATTATATTGCTGTTTTAATGAATCGATACTTCAAAGTGATCAAAGTTTCATGTTGTAGTGAAAATATTAAAAACGGGTATATGAGTGTTGTACTGTATATAAAATAAAATAATTGAAAAACGACTTGATAAAGACTGAAAACATAACACCAAAATTAATCTACGTACTGCATACCTTACTTCGTGTATGTTATTATATTAGTTACAAATAAAAAAAATAAGGTACTTGTAAAAAGATAAAAAAAACTTTAAAATTAAAGTAACTTGGATGGGTGTAGAACCAGTGGCGAGATTGAACAAAATTGCTTGTATAGTTGCGGCATGCTTACCCACTAGACTAACGAGACAATGTGAAAACTGGTTTTCAAGTATTATACTATTGATTGAAAGTATCTATTTTATTATATAAAACAAATATGCCTCCCCATTCTTTTGAATGGGACAGTTCCCTCATTAGTATTACTTATTGAACCGACAGTACGTAATTTCCGGTGTAAACCCGATATAGATAATTCACTTCGTAGAACGGCCACTTACAAGGAAGTTAATCAGCTGGCTGGGCGTACTTAACTCCATAAATATTCGTTAAAACAAGATTTGTAAGTAAAACGGTTAGTTTTATGAATTTAATAATTGAATACTTTATACTAATTTGTTCTGTACCATTGGTAATTATTTCATAATGTCTAAATTGATCGCACGGTTAACTGCGTAATAAATGGTGAAGTTTTCAGCTAATAGCCTACCCGGATGTTTAATTCAATTGGTTTCAACGAATTGACAATCCGACATTTTTCAATAATGAACCATTGATATCAAATCGTGCTTACATAATGATATTACATTAATTTTTTATTATGCAACACACCAATAATAAGACCACACTAGGAATCATTGATAACTGGTCTCATTATTGCGGTGGTCTTAAGTTTGAGGTTAAAACATTATCACAACTGAGAATTGACGTGCAAACTGTTGTAATAATTTTGAGAAGGTCTTATTACTGAGGTGGTATTCAAGTGATTTGGCTATTTTACTACACTCTTTATCAACCCATCGGTACTTTTCATGTTGAGACATAAATGTACAAAACAAAAGTTTTCAAAATCGAAAGTAGAAATGTAGTCAAATTGGCAATTAAACGTCAATTCCCATATATAAGCAATTAAATTGAACAGAAAGTATCATATAGTTAGGCAGGCTACGTTGAAGAAAATATATTTAAACACTGCGTCCACTTTCGTTTTCAGTATAAAACAGTAACGTTTCAAAACCGAAAGTAGCCCATTTGTTTGTATCTGATGTTAAACTCACATGTATGATTTATCTGTGATATACGGTGACATAAAGGGGACTTATGAACATTAACCTAATTCATTACGTGATGTAAACATGGGTACATTTGATAAATATAATATTTCCTGTGCCACATCCGTGCCACCGTAGTGATATCAGCAGGAGGTAAATACGTATATAGACTTCTCAAGTCATACTTGATAGAGTTAGAGATTTAATTTATAAAAAATATGTTATGTAATTCGCTGTATTCACATACTAACTGTACTGTAAGAAGAAACTTTCAAGATCCGCGTGTGTTGAAGGTGCACGTTGCTACTAACTGCTTATTAGGTATATATACTTAGCAACTTTTCTAAGTCCTCACTTATATTTTTGATGATAACTTTGTCAATCTTGTATATATATCTCAATGAAATTTGGCTATAATATGCGTGTATTACCGTTTTGTAAATCAACACGTCGATTTCGATATATTTTTTTGAATGAAACAATCTTAACATAATAACTAAAGAAGGTAAAAGTCACAAATACAGATTATGATATCTAGGATAACTACCATGTAGTCTGATTTTTCTGCTAGCAGTCACAGCCGAGACTCGGAAGCATTGCTCAACGCATAGATTTGTTGAATTTTACTGTCTGAACTCACTTTATAGGTAATCATTCTGACTTGTCGACAGAAAATGCCACACTGACCGTACCGACGTCACGTCATCCTTTTCTGACATCGTCTGACGCATAACTGTGATATTAAAATTGATTTTTAAATGTTTTTCGAACGTGGCGAGTCTTTGGGCATAATTTGCAAGTGTTTGGAACGAATTCTGGGGATGTGTAACTGCGTGGAGGAGAAAAACGTTTCATACGGTCAGTTTGTGACATGGATTAGTTTGTCTGCCCATTGAGAAATTTGGTTGCGTCACTGTTTATAATAAAAAAGTTATTAATTAATGAAAATTAGGACTTAGAAAAGTTGTTAAGTATATATGTATGAATGATTAAATTGTTAATCAAAGTGCTGATAGTGCAGGAAGAATAGGGTTAGTTCCTGAGGTCAGACACTTTTATTACTGGGGGAACCCCCAGTATTCGTATTACAAACCATCTCAGAAATCACTACGATTTTAACGATGTAATTTCTCCACAACCAATCCATCCGAGCAAGAAACTAGTTCCAGCAAATATAAACAAATGTCGTCATTTTCAACCATTTTAAAGAAAATTTGTTTATATTAATTATATTAATTTTCATTTGTTTGTATTGTATGAACTTTTTGAAAGTTTTTGTCGATGACTTTATGTATTTGTGCGAAAAAAATCCTACGCGCTGTAAAATGACTAATGATTTTTGAGGGGCGATAACAATGTCACTGTTAAAAGTAACTCGTTGAGCAGACGAACTTTACATAGTTCATGGTTTTAACATTCATATTACAGTTTAGCTAGAAACTCAGAACCTAACGTGTGCTTAATTATTTGTCACTATTTACAATATTTTGCATTTGTTGATAGTATTGATCCACGTTTCATCCATTTACTTACCACAAATCTTCAGCTAAATTTCGCCCACCCCCCTTCCCCAATATCTGCCCCCCCCCCCAATGTTGAAGACGCTCCTACGCCCATGATTCATTCACTATCCTATTTTATATTCTTTTGGTTTACTTCCATCAGAATAATTCGCGCGGAAACGTTTTAACAAAATTTAATGTTTTTATTCTATTCATTACGCGAGTCTGACCTGCAATATGGTAAGTGTTGATGTCCTAGGGCACATTTGGTGTTTGATAATTCATTTAACGAGCATCTTATAATGTGAGTAAAACATGGAAATCACGGTGAATCGAACACACACTGTGATATACATGTATTACTCTGAACTAGGGTATTGCCGTCATGAGTTCTAGTATTGTGACGGATCCGTTGTGGTGTGATTTAAATGAGTCAGTTGCTATTGCGTCTCAGAAACCTTGTCACAATAAATATTCATATCTTTTTGAAATTCATTATCATTAAAGGTGAAAATATTACCAAGAATTGCGATTTCCCCCAGTATCACTACTTCAGTACTTTGATTATCATCTGCAGAGTGAATGACAGAGTCGCAACTGTGGTCAGTTAGTGCACTGGATTTGTAAGTAAGAAAAAAGAGTTTTTGTGACCAGTCGTCCAATCACAAGTTGTTTGTGTAGACAGTGAATAAAAAGTGATATGAACCTAACAAACAAATTATATTAGCATTAATGTTACTAAGTCCCAATGTGTTTCATCAAGTGCTTTGATCTAGCCGGTGCAACATTTTGTATGTACATGTATACATATTTCAACAGAGATTTTATATCCATTGGACACCTGACTTTTCTTGAAATTCTTATGGTTTCTAAGCAATATTGGCTGGCAGTACTGAGATAAACTGGATGAAGTCGCGTAGGAAACATAATTCGAAAGCGAAAGTAGATAACATTTAAACAATGCATATAAAGGTCACCGAATATGACGATAACAGTGATCCATGTGTTGCCATGATATTTGTATTATGAAAGCAGACGTTATTTTTGGCCAATTTAGGCATTGACCCAGCCCGTATATCTAGCTTTATAATCATTCTTGGGAAAAATCGAACTTTTTGGCGCCAAATTCAAATGCAACTACACAGGTACTGACACCGCTATGGACGGAATATTTAGTTTTTACCAAACTTCGTTCAAAGCATTATTCAATATTGTTAGTTTTTTATATACATGTGTATGAATTATCCGAATTTGGGCATTAAGCTTTGCTGTACGTAAGCCTGAAAGTGCCATTTCGCAAATAATATATACATGCACGTTCTAGTAAGCTAAAGGGTACTGTTTTATTTAAGAAAATCGTAAACTTACATTCCAATTTACATTCGTTTTCATTATTTAACGACTCCAAAGTGTGGAAAATGAATCGGTAAACTAATAATGCTGTATTTATTAAATAATAATAAAGAGTTTGTTTGAACGTCACTTAACGATTTTCGTAAGTGCTTTGATACATACAGCAATACCCACTACCCACGTGTGCAAAGGATATACATGTACCCACATAATTAATTTTGATTTAGAAACAAAAAGTACAAAATGTAAATATTGATCAATATTAAAGAGTACATAAGTTTATATTATATGCATGGTACATGTACTATTATACAATAAATGCAAATAATACTTGTGAATGTACCAGCATAATTGGCTATGTGACAAATTGACAAAATATGAATTATGTTGATAACTTGATATGCATGATGAAATTGTAACCTTTTAACTTATTATCACCATTCTCGAAAAGTTAAGGCATAACCTATGCAAGCACCGTGCTGCTCTGGTTGGAATTATCACCATTCTGAAACTGTTAAGGCATATACTATGCAAGCACCGTGCTGCTCTGGTTGGAATTATCACCATTCTAAAAACTGTTAAGGCATAACCTATGCACGCACCGTGCTGCTCTGGTTGGAATTATCACCATTCTCAAACTGTTAAGGCACAACTTATGCAAGCACCGTGCTGCTCTGGTTGGAATTATCACTATTCTCAAACTGTTAAGGCATAACCTATACTATACAAGCACCGTGCTGCTCTTGTTGGAAGCCGGAATGACCTGTCGCAAAGAATTGAACAGATTTGACCCTATTAAACCCTCATAAAAATATGTCACGGTCGTTGAGATTTCCTTATTGCTATTTGTAAAGGAATATCTCTCACTATATAATATCAATATATCAAACACATACAACCTACACCAAGTATACATTAGTGAGCTTTATAAGGGAGATAATTATGAGTTTGCTTAAAATTATTGGAACATGATAGTTTAACACGGGTTAGTTCCCATTGTTCTTTCAAGTGTGTTACTCGACTCTACTCGAATAGCTATCTGCATATAAACACACCTACATGTCAATCATGATAATCTAAACAGACAGACAAAGACCTTGACCATGAATGATGCAATCGAATTCGTCTGTTCCATCTCGATTGTTGAAATCATCTAAAATCAGATATAAAATAATACCATCCAGACCTCAACCTGACACATCAGTTGTCACCAAACCTTCATTTAGCAGCATCCACAATTAATACCACAATTTACAGTAACAAGCAGGATTCAGATCACATTAAAGAAATGAAAGACCAGTCTCTCATTTTTATTTTAAGAAAGGAAATCGGTGCACATGTAACTTACGCAATGTGAAAATCACTAAAGGTTAAAACCCTTAAATGTTTAGGTTCAAGACAATAAATGTTTGGCCGCCTCAAAATAAAATCACCTATCCTGAAGTGATAGCTGCCATTGTTGCAAAATTAAACTTGATTAAATTATTCAATATCTGTTTATCAGACGGTCACAATTAATACTAGTTTCTGAAACTATATTTACTAAATGAGTCAAAATAGAATTAGAATTAAGATGAAGATGTTCGGAACTAAAATAACCATGTGATCAAAAAGGCTGAATTTTCCATCTTTTTGTGACAAAGTTACCATTCAAGAGGGACAAAGCAACTTCAGATTTTGCACCTATGGTACCAGTTAATGTATGGCCTTTCCATTTAATAACCAAAAATATTCCCTTTCTTCAAAAAGATGGTTGCTTCACTGTTCTGCAAATAGTATAATTACAGGCAAGTAAGTGGGCAAATTACATCTGTATACTTATTTTTGGTGGGCAGTGTATATAAGTACTGTAACACGATTTATACTTATTTTACCACAGGGTATACGGTATTGACACATACATCGTGTTTTTCATAATTACATTTTTAATCATATCGTCTATGGTATTGTCAAGTTGTGGGTAATTGAATTCCTAAGACCCTATCATGGTTTGCACATATAGTGGGATTCGAACCTACATTTCTATATTTTAATAGCTACGACTGTTTTGATGTCCTGGCCATACATGGATTTGAAAATGTTACGTAAATATAATTATCTACCAATAAGTTTATTTCGTTCACAGGCATTTGAAGTTCTACCAGTAAAATATTATACAAGTCGGTCCATTACAAATACTTCAGTATTATATATACGTATAGAGTGATTTGTGATGGACCGACTTGTATAATATTTTAATAGCTTGGCAATACTTTCATTGCAAATCTTGCTCGTCCACCCTATCCCCTTAATTGTAATTTAATATTTGCCTGAAGGCGTTGTTTAGTGACGACACCAAATGGCAGAATGGCACCGACGATGTACTAGATATTGACATTTCGTGAAAGAAATAACGAATATATCTCGTAATATCAGACGAAAGTGAATATTTCTGATTGCATGAGGTACATATAAATATTCTTCGTCGAATGAGCTAACTTGATCGCTTGTATCTTTTATTTTGTTAGCTCTGGCTACGGTATTCCATTTTGGAGGGGGGGGGGCATTGGGTCCCTTCAGTATTATATTTTACGTATAGGGTGATTTGTGATGGACCGACTTGTATAATATTTTATTGGTAGAACTTTAAATGCCTGTGTTTCGTTCTAGAATGGCGTCACAAGATAGCCAGGAAGAGTGTCTAAAAGAAAGTGGGTAAGAGAAACATGTTTTTGTTTTATTATATTTCATTAAACTGTTAATTGTGCACAATAACTACACCTATAATCACATGTTATGTTGAAGGTTGTGAAACAGAACATATCGTCGCCTCACTCTTAAAGTGTCCTATCTCCATTTTTGTCAAAAATGAGATAAATACACCATTCGATTAGTCTTACTTTGCTCTATCTTTTAAGCCCTTGATATACGTCATATTAACCGATTTAGCTGGTCGTATTTTGCTCTATCTCCCGTTTTCCATATGCTATTAGTGTGTACTTTGTCGTATATCCACCACATAGGACAGTTTAAGAGTAAGAAATGGTATGTACCAATCAATGAAATATTTTGGAAAATGGCTGATTTATTATTAACTTCCGGAAAAGAAATTTCTTTGAACCAATGCCAGAATGAGTAAACGATATAGTGAATTGTGAAAATGTAAGTGCTATTTGTTTAAATATTTAATTGTAATACGTATCATAATATTAGTTCCTCTGTCGAATGTCACAATGGTCCTTTAATCAGTTTAAGGTACTTAGACATATTTTCGGATAGCTATTTTTCGGATAGGTTATTAATGTTTGATATGTACATAATTGGCGTTGCTTATTGACACAATGTATGTCAATGGACTAGATCAAGTATAAGTTTATACGATCATGTTTTGGTTTTCAAAATACAGTGTAGTCATACACTGGAATCGTCGCGAATAAGTTGCGATAGATGTTTATTTGTACATTCCTTACCTACTGAAATAATACTGCGTATAATGTAATTCATCAGTATTGAATAAATACATCAGCTACAACTTGATCTTTTTTTTTGTGTAATTAACCAGTACTAATTGACTAAAGTGGCCAGAACAGACACAACGTGTTTGAATCTTATTAGCCAAAAATTCGTGTCTTTGGCAAGATTGTATTGTTGCTTTCCCATTGGTGATAACGACTTGTGTATTAACTAAAATTTTGTAAGTCGTGGAATTTCAGGAGATACATTCTATAATAGAATATAACAAAGAGTATGGACTCAAGCAATATTGCAATGCTTATGAATTGACATAAACAGTGAGGAAGAACAGGGCGTTCCTAGTTTGTCGAATTCTGATAATAGTGATGAAGGCAATGAACGCGAGATGGTTAAAATAACTAAACATGTGTAAACGAATTGAAAAACACAAAACGAGTTTCATTTCGAATAGAACTCCTATATAAGGATGATGAACATCAAATTATAATATCAGTCCGTCCACCCACACACATTAATATAGCCATCTCAAAACTTTAGGTTACCATACAATCATACTAGTGAATGCATACAATGTCAAAATCATTTGCAAAATATTCAGCCATTTATACAACGATCATACTATAAAAAAATAATTATCATATCAATAGTATTAGCTTAAATATTAGTTTAACTTGCATTGCTTTACTGTTTTTCAGCTTAAAGTTGCCTTATATTGCGCTATCCCCATAAACGCACTTTAAGAGTGAAAAAATGTCAAAATTTCTGGAAATTTTGCTCTATCTCCAAATTAATTTCGCTAATTACATTAATTTGTCTTTACAAATCATCAAAGTAATGCAAAACTAATAATGTATTCGTACATATTGATTATGATTTAAAATTTGTTTTAATTCTGACGGAACGTTAAAAAGATATTTGAATGTGAATCTTCAAACCTCATTTTCTGGAAAAAGTGAAATTGGTAGATAGGACACTTTTAGACTAAGGCGACGATATACGTATAGACTAATTTTGAGCATACTGACATCCATATTTGTGTAAAGAGGGGGGGCGATAGATAGTTATGTACTACGTACATGGAACATTAGGTAACGTAGGCTATTAAAATCAGAAAAAGAAATACTCTCCGTTTTGGCAAGCGGTCTTCAACATATACAATGACCTTCTGATCTATAACAAAGCGGTGTTACGAGATGATGTTAATTAGATTGGATAAAACTAGTTCTAGAATAACTGTTTTCATAAATTACCGCTGTATAAACGCTTTGAAACGTTTTTCTACCTGGCAGAAAAGAGTCCGGTCACAAGTTTACAGATACAGAACTACAGCAGTCATCAACCCAAGAACAACACCAAGAACAAAGTCCAAAAAGGCAAGTGTTGGCATATTCCTTTACATTGTTGTGTTAAACTGTCATAGCATCTTCTTCAAAATTAACATCAATAGTCATTTTTTGTCTGTAATGCGTTTTCTATACTGTATTTAGGTAAGACAAGGTGACAACGTGTTTTAAACCATTATGATTACATATACTTATCTGGTACAATAACCACTGCTAATTTTCCAGAGAGAAAGTAACCGATAATAGTACACAGAACAGTAATGATGATACGTATGTTTCTTTTAGTTACATGCATGCAGGTAACTTATCTTCGGTTTGGGGACTAAAATCAAAGCCAACATTCTTGCTAGTTTCTTATTCCGTACAATATGCTTCAAATACTCAATCTTAATATAATCACTATACGTACATGTACTCTGATAATAGCAAGTTGTTAAACTTTGCTCATGCTATGTCCAGTCAATAAGTATGTAATATGTTTCGTTACAACAGTACCCAATTAACATTTGACGTATTTAAACACAAATATTTCTCGTCATATTTTATATTCAATTTTCAACGTTTTTCAAAGTTTAACGTTGTTTACCCGTTTAATTTCCATACAATAAATGCACGGCAATAATCAAACACATTGTATAAATATGTAAACAGCACAGCTGCTGGAAAGGACGAAGACGATGAGCATAAGCAAGCCTCCTTAGAAGACGACCACACGACTGATGAAAGTGAATTGTAAGTCGCAACATTTGTACAGCTAATCAGTGTCATTTTATATTGTTATTAATTACTGCAATAAGTTGTTTTTGTAAACATTCGCTACCATTCACGCCATACCTTGAGATATCTAGAATGCATTATAAGATGTCTCCTACGAAGAGTCATATACTCAAATGTTAGATAATTATGTTGGTTGCACTGAACTCACACAATGTGTACAGGAATATCACAGACCAGAAAGTAAAGTGATAGTGTAACCTGGTTGTATGTCTAGCCTAGCATAGAAATATTCGTGAATTTGTGTCTAGATTCATTCACAGAAAGACAAGTAGTATACTGGAAAATTACCCAAAATCTAAACACGTTCGCAACAGGTAAGAAGTTACATTTATGTGTAATTTACTGCCAGTAAATATTTTTGTATACAAAGGACGGCTAAATCAAAAGAGGAGTTGGAGATTGAAAAAACGGCACTGAAGAAAGCGGGTGAGGAATACTATAGTGAAAGAAAAACCTTTGAAGAGACCGTACAACTACTTAAAGATGATATTGAACAACTCCAAAAGGATAAAGCGAATGAGATAACAAGGTGAAACTTTGTTATTTTAAACGCCATAGTTCGCATGTACAGTATATACAGTATTGGTCAGCGTTTCAAAAGTCAGAAAAATGAGCCCAAACGTCGGTGAAATTATGCTCGTGAGGAGGAATAATTTGGTTCACACTGCGAACGTTGTGTATCTAACGCACGCTAACGTTTTGGAACGTTTCTCAGCGCTCAACTACGTTTGACAGCGGTTAAAAGCGCTTAACAACGTTTGCCTGCGTTTTAGCTTTTTTTTATCGGCGTAGGTGAACTTTTGCCAACGTAGGTTAGCGTATGTGTAGCGGTCTCTAACTTAGTCCGACTTAGACGAACGAGGTGCCAAACGTCAGATTAGAATCCGTTAAACAAAGTTTACCTAAGTTACTGAAACGTTATTGAAAGTGCGTCTGCGCTAACCACTTGCGTTGGCCTACGCAGGACAAACGTTCTTTTGCGCTGGAGAAAGTTGGCTTACACCAGCCCTTGCGTTACTACCCCGTTCATTGCGCTGGATACCGGTTGGTCTCCGCTAGATAAACGTTCGACTCAATTTAATATCACCACCAGCGTTTCAGCAGACGTTTGCCAACGGAGTTTAACTTGAGCAAACTTTGATCAACTTAATTCAGCGTTCAGGAACGTTTATAAACGGAGTACAACTTACATCAGCGTTTATTTCCAAACGTCGGCAAAGTCTTTGCATGTTAAATATTTTCAACGAATACAACGTTCTTCAGCGTTTACCAATGATGGTCAACTTTTCAAAACGTTTAGTAACTTTTACTAGCGGAGCTGAACGTTTGCCCAAACGTTGGTAAACGTCGGTCCAAACGCTAGAGTGTGAACCCAGCTTTACCTAAGTTACTGAAACGTTATTGAAAGTTCGTCTGCGCTAACTACTTGCGTTGGACAAACGTTCTTTTGCGCTGGGGAATATTGGCTTACGCCAGCCCTTGTGTTACTACCGGGTTCATTGCACTGGATACCCGTTGGCCTCCGCTAGACAAACGTTCGACTAAGTTCATTATAACCACCAGCGTTTCAGCAGACGTTTGCCAACGGAGTTTAACTTAAGCAAACTTTGATCAAGTTAATTCAGCGTTCAGGAACGTTAATAAACGGAGCACAACTTACATCAGCGTTTATTTCCAAACGTCGGCAAAGTTTTGCATGTTAAAAATTTTCAACGAATACAACGTTCTTCAGCGTTTACTAACGATCGTCAACTTTTCAAAACGTTTAGTAACTTTTACTAGCGGAGCTAAACGTTTGCCCAAACGTCGGTTAACGTCGGTCCAAACGCTAGAGTGTGAACCCAGCTTTGCCAGTTGATTAAAGTTTGCTTAAGTTTAACTCCATTGGCAAACGTCTGCTGAAACGCTGGTGGGGATAAAGCTAGGTTAACACTATGAACGTTTGTACCAGCGTTGATCAGCGTTTCAAAAGTCAGACAAATGAGCCCAAACGTCGGTGAAATTACGCTCGTGAGGAGGAATAATTTGGTTCATACTGCGCACGTTGTGTATCTAACGCACGCTAACGTTTTGGGAACGTTTCTCAGTGTTCAACTGCGTTTGACAGCGGCTACAAGCGCTTAACAACGTTTGCCTGCGTTGTAGCTTTTTTATCGGCGTAGGTGAACTTTTCCCAACGTAGGTTAGCATATGTGTAGCGGTCTCTAATTTAGTCAGACTTAGACGAACGAGGTGCCAAACGACCGAATCCGTTAAACAAAGTTTACCTAAACTACTAAAACGTTATTGAAAGTTCGTCTGCGCTAACCATTTGCGTTGATACCCGTTGGTCTACGTTGGACAAACGTTCTATTGCGCCGGGGAAAGTTGGCTTGCGCCAGCGCTTGCGTTACTACCGCGTTCATTGCGCTGGATACCCGTTGGCCTCCGCTAGATAAACGTTCGACTAAATTCATTATCACCACCAGCGTTTCAGCAGACGTTTGCCAACGGAGTTTAACTTGAGCAAACTTTGATCAACTTAATTCAGCGTTCAGGAACGTTTACAAACGGAGCACAACTTACATCAGCGTTTATTTCCAAACGTCGGCAAAGTTTTTGCATGTTAAATATTTTCAACGAATACAACCTTTTTCAACGTTTACCAACGATCGTCAACTTTTCGAAACGTTTAGTTACTTTTACTAGGGGAGCTGAACGTTTGTCCAAACGTCGGAAAACGTCGGTCCAAACGCTAGAGTGTGAACCCAGCTTATCGAATTTAGTCGAACGTTTATCTGGCGGAGGTCAACGGGTATCCAGCGCATTGCACGCGGGAGTAACGCAATAGCTGGCGTAAGTCAACTTTCATCAGCTCAAATGAACGTTTGTCCAACGTAGGCCAACGAATATCAGACTCAATGAACGCGATAGCAACGCAAGTGGTTAGCGTAGACTCACTTTCCATAGCGTTTCAGTAACTTAGGTAAACTTTGTTCAACGGATCCTGGCGTTTGGCACATCGTTCGTCTAAGTCGGACTACGCTAGGAACCGCTACAAATACGCTAACCTAAGTTGGCAAAAGTTCACATATGCCGATAAAAAATAGCTTCAATGCAGACAAACGTTATTGAGCGCTAGTAACCGCTGTCAAACGCAGTTAAACGCTGAGAAACGCTGGGATAAACGCTCATAATGTGATTCCAGCTTTAAGAATATCTAAAACCATACTGATATTAGTAGTATCGACTTTAACGTTGCTATTTTCAGCAATGCACATACTTTCATGATGTAATATTGTAGGATTGGTTTTTTCACCTGCTTAGATATCCTCATTCAACGTTTAAAGTTTATATAGAAATGAACCATTTCTTTAATTGCTCAACGCGTTTTTTTTTTATTTAAATCGAAATTTGTTGGACACCGTAAGCATAGCATTATGATAAATACTAGATTAATCATTGGAGTTGATAAAAAAATAATACCAATTAAGCAAACTTAACGATGAATGACACAAGTTTCACTGCCTATCCTGCAATATTAGTATTTTATTGAATTACTATAAACTAAATCACACTGAAATAAATTGAATAACTTCGGAATTGAATATGTTTTCTATTAATTCCAAGTATATACCCGAAAATAACCTTCAATACTACAACCACCACTGAGACATTAAAATGTGTCAAGTTTATTTTATTTGGTTTGCCTCATTATCGATGTGGTATTTATGTGAGTTTTTCATGACAATCGTATTAATGCATTTACACAGACAGACCATAAGGTCGAGCCGGGGTACAATGACTTCTAACGTTATTTATGTTTTGTCGTTTCAGGTTAAGTATTATGAAAACAACATTCGAAGCCATGGCGCAGAAACATATGGATTTAGCCGAAAAAAATTCTCATTTGGAGAGGTAATCAGATAAATTGTATGTGTAGATGTGTGAACATTATAAACTTAGTTTTAATAGCACATAAAGGTTCGACAATAGACATAAAGGACATTTAATATTCATATTATTAAAACTGCTATAAATGCAAATGCAGTATCTTGCAGTAAGTAATAATGACCGAATGTATAGACGAATATATTTATATATATTTTAAACGAATATTAAGTTACATATGACCGAATTATGGCAGATTATAGTGCAGTTTCAAATATATATCTGTATATTATTTATGTTTCAGTGACAATGATCAGTGGAAAAAACACGCAGCACAGTTGGAAAAAGAAATTAAAAGGTAAATGATACATATATAAACAGACTCATAAAATTAATAAAGTATAGTATTACATGTATACACAATTGAGCATTATTTGTTACGTCCAGTGCATTGTAACCTTACATTTGTCATTTGAACTTCCCCCAAAATAATCTGCACTCCTACTTGCCAGCAACACTTAAGAATTAATACAGTAGAAGTAATCAACAAGAGGATAATATTCACAGCATAATCGTTTTTATTTTAAGTTTAAATATACATATTTTATTCACCTATAATTGGTAACATACTTTAACATTCCAACTATGAAGACTATATAACGGCAGATATACGAAAGGTGCCCCACTTATATTTGTACAGCGCTAAATATCCGATATTTTCATGCTAATCCGATATAAATTAAATAACTCTTTTGGGTCACATATAAAGATGAATCAGGTAGCATATGCACTCACTTTTTTGTGTTTGTTTGCGACATCTTTCGAACCGAAATCAACAATTCTGTAGAGGATGTGTAATTTGGATTTTTGAAACCCCCAAGGAAGCACCAAAAAGGTGTTGGTAGAACATTGATATGCCGTTTCTGTGTAGACTATCAGTATTTGTCGTTACTAAAATGGTTTTAACGTTATTTTTATCTCATAAGTGAAATGATGACACAAAATACTAAACATCTCTAAAAAGGGACGATGTCTTAATTAATGCAAAATTATTTTAGAATTAAAATAATTATTTTTATTTTTTCGAGATCCCCACTAAACGTGTTGGCTACGCACCAGCTTTGTCCGTAAGGCATTAGTCATACCTGGTCGATTTTGGCTGGGTCCTGTTTTATCGCGGTATGACAGCGTCGTAATAGGGTACCATCAGAGGGTATATATTCAGTAAATCTCGTGCACCGCGCACTTGTTCAGTTACATCCAGACAGTTCGTTAGTAATATTTTCATTTTTCGGTGTGGTTTCAAGGTCAACAAATCTGGAGAAACGGCGAATTTGAACACTTCTGATGTGAGGTAGAAGAGGGTTAAAAAGATAAGTAATGCGTTTTTGTTTTGTAGTTCTTACTGTGACTAGTGGAACAGGTTTATGTACACGGTTTGGTAAATTTATAGAAACTTATAACAGTATAAGTCGGATTAGTCGGAAACGGTCGAGTCGACACTGGGATTGACTTGTAGTACCGTTATTTCAACATGTCTGTATTGAATATTGATGTGTATTGATTATTAGTATAATAATGTATTGGTTGAATAGTGAAGGGGGTATTACATCTTTGTCACCTAACTTTACTAATTTAACCGCCACGTGCTTAAAGTACGGTAGAGAAAACACACGAGTAATTATTAGCGACAGGCCAAATGTCCTTTGCTATGCTATATAACACACGGTAAGGCCACGTGTTGAAATTTTATTTTGTTTATGGGACGAATTATATATTTTGTTTCAGACCGTTCAGGGGTAACTGGCGTATATTACCAGGCACGTGGTTTAAATTAACGGACTTGTTTTGACTGAACATTTCTTTTATAGTTTGCCACTATGTAGAGTTCGGCTGATTAGACACTTGGTTTGTGAAGATAACTTTTGTCGGGGTACATTTTATAAGGTTTATACTGATACACTCGTGCGAAGTGTATACAGCACTCGGTCAGTACCATGGTATTCACGTGCATTTCTGGTGTACTTTAGAATATAATTTAATTGGCTAGTGTGTCATTCATGTTTATGGCTAAAACAGCCGCCGAAAATTTTATAAGTCACATACCATGGGCAGTTGTGTATTCAAACTTGATCACGAGATTGTAACTGGTACTTTATGTCAATCAACTACACGGTTTTCTTACTTTTTCTTACTTTTTACATGTAGTTGTGGATGACTGATCACTGCTTTTGTGAGACTAGGCTATAGCGTCTACAAATCAGGTATAGTCCGGAGAGATTGACGCGCATATCGAACTGTTATTAGGCTTATTTAACAGTTGATACTTGGTCTATGTTGGTAGTTGGTATGTTTTCATGAGGGGGGGAAATGTCACGAAGACGCTCTATGTGAAATATCAATACAAATCTAGTAGACCGATATTGCAAGTTTGCTGGCAAAAACTTGTATGATAAGCGCAATAACCTTGTGTTGTGTTCGGGCGTGGGTGTCGGGATCAGGTAAATTTCTCCGAACTATAGCTGACTCAAGTCTTACTCATGGTACAGTAAGCCAGGCTTGTCGATGAGTCAAGCGTTTTATCAGCAGGGTATAGGATGTCGTTACGTGCTGGTCCGAGTGGAATGTACATTTTCTCATTTTCTCGATCTAGGATACGAGTAAGAAATTTACTGACCTATGTACATGCATGGGGGTCTATCCTAGTATTCAAATAACACATAATAGCATTAAATTAACAGTGGCCTGTATTCAATTAGACTCTAGGAGCTCGTGGTCCTAGGCCTACTTTACTATGAGGGTTTGTTTGAGAAGTTAGTGCAGTCATTGCTTATTACACATATTTATGTATATTGTAGTGGTAATCTTATTAAAGAGAAACCAGGATGCTGTCGCAGCTAGGACACGGATCGACGTCAACGAGAAGGCTTTGGTTTTGACTCGACTTTGTTGTGTATTCACTGCCTTTAACAGGGCATCCGATCAAGCTGCAGTCTAAGTTAAGTATAATTAATACATACGCATAGTACAATTTGTGATGTACTTGTTTTTACACCACTCTGTTACTACGAAGCTGTCTAAGTTATTAGTACATATGTGACCGTCAGTCATTTTACGGTACAATTGTTGGTTTGGTTTGAGTTTTTGCAGAGGAATACGTTGTTTGTATCAGAGAAACGTAAGGTTCGGAGAGTGTGGCATGATCCTCGACCTTCTTGAACATAATTCAACAGCTATCTTGTTACAAGTGTATATTTTGGTTCTTGTGGTATATTTTCATGAGCGGAGAGTATCACGAGGGCGCTCGATGTGTGGTACAAAAACAGAGCTAAGGGACCGATATTGACGATTAGCTCGAACGTTGATATTATCAATACAGGAACTTGTATTGTATTCGTGCTTGTGTCGGGGCCGGGTAATTGTCTCTTAACTGTATGTGAGATTATAGAGCCATTCAACTTGCTAGGTTTCTTATGAGAAGTAACGTGTGCTGTCGATGGTCAGATTGTTTACTTTACATTCAAGTTTAGGCAGCCCAGCAACGCCATATAAATATGGCGACATATAGGCATTAGAGCCAGACGTTGTTGATGAGAAAACAAACGCTGTGCCCCGAGTAAGATACTTACAAGTTCACTTTAAAGTGTCAACATTTTCTTGGAAGCTAACACATGTTCGGAATGTAAATTCATGTTATACAGTATAGTTTCAGGATTTGCAGTTCAACGAGTTAATAGAGTCGGCCTTCAATTAAGACGATTGGACAATTTGATATATCCACACCGGATATCGTTGCAAATACTGGGGGTTTTCCGTTGGATTGAATTCACCTTAATGATGTAGGTTTAGGTTTTATTTAGATTATATTTGGGATATGATCTTAAGGAACTGAGTTGCGTTTTTCAGAATTTTTGGGGTATAAATTTTATAATTTATTGTGGCGGAAAAATTCGGTCGACCGAGAGGTATACGGATGTTACCTAGGTATTTCGTACAATATTAAATAGTTTATGTACTTTAAACGTGTTTGACCGATCAGGGCTCCTCTTCTCGTTCCGGGGACCCGACTGGGAATGAGGTGCCTCTGATAGGGAATCTAAATTGGTTGAGACTTAACGATGTACTACGGAAAGGTATCATACGGTTGATCAGTGAGTGTGTCTGTTGCGTAGTATTAGGTTTTGCCCTCCTCTAATGGTAATTCCTAGGTTGTTGATATTGTGTACACACGGTCACGGCTTGTGGCCCAGTAAGTTGGTTGTGTATTCACTGCCACGGCTTGTGGCACAGTAAGTTGGTTGTGTACTCACTGCCACGGCTTGTGGCTCAGTAAGTTGGTTGTGTATACAGTGTCACGGCTTGTGGCTCAGTAAGTTGGTTGTGTATACAGTGCCACGGCTTGTGGCTCAGTAAGTTGGCATGATACGACCACGGCTTGTGTGTCTCACAGTGTTGTTGCATCCGGGCTGTACATTGGATCGGCACGGGTTGCGGTCCCTTCCATTTTCCGGGAACCCGATGGTGGGGGGATCGCGATCTGACTGTCGGTTGATTTACAGCTTGGTTGGTGTCTTACGTACAGCCACGGCTTGTGGCTAGCACTGTGGAAGTCGTAGTACATCTCAAGGGTAGTAGAATAATCAGTGGGAGCATAATCAAATTACGTATAACGAATCCGTTTTCCTTTCGGTCGACGGGATTTACAGACATACACGGATACCCGGTATTGTCTTGAGCGGCCTAACTTATCCACATTTATATTATACGTTGAATTATTTAGAAACCATGTTAGTGTGTGATTAAATCGAATATTACTGGAAATGGTGTTGTCTTCATATCGAGTAATAAAATAATGCAAAATTATTTTAGAATTAAAATAATTATTTTTATTTTTTCGAGATCCCCACTAAACGTGTTGGCTACGCACCAGCTTTGTCCGTAAGGCATTAGTCATACCTGGTCGATTTTGGCTGGGTCCTGTTTTATCGCGGTATGACAGCGTCGTGATAGGGTACCATCAGAGGGTATATATTCAGTAAATCTCGTGCACCGCGCACTTGTTCAGTTACATCCAGACAGTTCGTTAGTAATATTTTCCCTCCCGCCACACCCCATAATATTTTGAACATTGGGAGATGTTCGGTGTTATATCAGTTCGTTTTGAAAAAATAGATACTTAATGTTACGGACGCTGTATATTTAAATTGGTGGTCACATTATAATATTTAACACAACTATTAATAGTGCGTACTTATTAGTTCTGCACGTTAGGTAGTAGATAGAACTTATGTATTCATGTCATTATAACGTGCATGGGTACGGGCTGTGTTTTTCAAGGTGGTCATGTCACGTGACGGGTGTTGTATCAAGCGGGGCTATACGAATAAGTCTCGCGATGGGTTGTAAATCAAGTAGGGTATAAGTCGTTAGATAGCAGTTTCGCGGGAAAACAGCAGTTATATGCATGGCTTATTAGTAACCTTATTTTAAGTCAGTCGAGAAATAATTCAGATTCGATAATTTTTTCTATTGCAAACATTAGAACGGAAACCGGTGTCCTGATAGTTTTTAGTTATTGTTTTGTTTTAAAAATGTATTTATTTACATTTAGTATTGGTTACTTGAATTGAATATGACATTTTGTAAGTACATGTAGAACAAATGCTTCTGAACAAATTCCGTAGTTTCAGTATTCTGATGAATGGTCTGGCGCCGGGGTTTAAAAGACTTCGGTGTTACGGATCCACGTTTCCTCCTCAGGGGGTTTTCACGTTTCCTCCTCGGGGGGTTGTTCGTGTACGACCAGCATTCCGTATGATGAATATAGCACAGTCTGTGATGCAGCCTTTGCTAGAGCATGTTTAATTAAGCAGAGACGGACTAATCTAAAACCAGTTTATAATAAGCTAAAACATATCTGAAGAATATGTAACATGTCGTCTCCATTATATTTTATATCATTGTGATATGAAATGTTTTATACATGGTACTGCTTAGGTAAATATCACACACAATTGATTACTACTGTATGAATGTTATGAACATTTAGTAAAGATTGCAAACCGTCTTAAAGTGAAGTATTACCACAGCAAACAGTTTGTTGTTTGTAAATGGTATAGTTAAGCTGGTGTATAATTATATGTACATGTATTAATCAAAAGTTTTAGTCGTTTATATCTTATGGGTTTTCACTGCCTTTGTAGATGTCACAACCTATTAATTTTATGGTCTGTTTTAAACCGTTTACTGCTGTTGAGTATATATTTTACAGGATGTATTGGTTTGTTAATGTTGACTTGGTCATGATTGCACTTCATTCCACGGGAGCACAGTGGCGCAATACACAAGTAAGACGACGACAAACAACGACCTCAGTCGTCCTCGTCTGGTGTTGAATGGGAAGGTACAGGTGTATATTCTATGAACGATTTGTGATGGTGTTACTATATTTTCACATTTTCCTGGATATGGGGGATTTGCCGTGGACTTTATTGACATTCTGGTCGTGGTTGAACTGGTGCCTACAAAATGTTTAACGTGTTATACGGTTGAATCCATTGTGCTCTTTGACGGTTTTATAATTGCTGTGTTGTTTATATATATATATGAACTTTTGGTGTATCAATAATTTGCAATATGAACTTTTATTTTTTGTCGCTCTCATGTAATTATATGTAAGCGGAAAAATTCGGTCGACCGAGAGGTATACGGATGTTACCTAGGTATTTCGTACAATATTAAATAGTTTATGTACTTTAAACGTGTTTGACCGATCAGGGCTCCTCTTCTCGTTCCGGGGACCCGACTGGGAATGAGGTGCCTCTGATAGGGAATCTAAATTGGTTGAGACTTAACGATGTACTACGGAAAGGTATCATACGGTTGATCAGTGAGTGTGTCTGTTGCGTAGTATTAGGTTTTGCCCTCCTCTAATGGTAATTCCTAGGTTGTTGATATTGTGTACACACGGTCACGGCTTGTGGCCCAGTAAGTTGGTTGTGTATTCACTGCCACGGCTTGTGGCACAGTAAGTTGGTTGTGTACTCACTGCCACGGCTTGTGGCTCAGTAAGTTGGTTGTGTATACAGTGCCACGGCTTGTGGCTCAGTAAGTTGGTTGTGTATACAGTGCCACGGCTTGTGGCTCAGTAAGTTGGCATGATACGACCACGGCTTGTGTGTCTCACAGTGTTGTTGCATCCGGGCTGTACATTGGATCGGCACGGGTTGCGGTCCCTTCCATTTTCCGGGAACCCGATGGTGGGGGGATCGCGATCTGACTGTCGGTTGATTTACAGCTTGGTTGGTGTCTTACGTACAGCCACGGCTTGTGGCTCGCACTGTGGAAGTCGTAGTACATCTCAAGGGTAGTAGAATAATCAGTGGGAGCATAATCAAATTACGTATAACGAATCCGTTTTCCTTTCGGTCGACGGGATTTACAGACATACACGGATACCCGGTATTGTCTTGAGCGGCCTAACTTATCCACATTTATATTATACGTTGAATTATTTAGAAACCATGTTAGTGTGTGATTAAATCGAATATTACTGGAAATGGTGTTGTCTTCATATCGAGTAATAAAATAATATAACAACTAGGACAAATCGAAAAACCAAAAGGGGAATTTCAATGAAGGTAGGATTATCAATCAAGTAATTTCGTAAAGGCTGAATGCTTAACTCCAAAAAGAATCGGTGTACATAAGCGCAATACCAAATATCCAAAAATACAAAGGCTTGAATGATGTACAAAATCTCACAATATCTCGCAGCAATCTCCTGAAATCTCACTAAATAGCTTTTGTTTATTACTTTGAAATACATTCATGCATAATTAAATATAACAATCCTGACAAAAATGTACTCAAAGGGATTTTAAGGTTTTCTTTCTCACACTCTCGTTCTCTTTCAAACTCTCATGCATTCCAGACAATCATACACAGTTACGTACGTTCTATACAAATACTTACATTTAACTATTATCATTAAACAATACATTTACAGACAGTACAAAATAACACATACTCATATTCATAACTAAGATATTCAAAAATAGGAAACAGAGATTTTTTTTGCATTAATGTTAATTTACTGTACCATAATGACAGTTTACGATTATGTAATTGAAAATGTGTTCCATTTGTGACAGCAGGACTCATATGTGTTATTATTTAGTGCAATTTCAGCCTCAATTTTTAATTTAAATGAAAGATAATTTTTAAATACTGAGAACCTTGGAATAATCTTCCTGCAACTTATTCTGTAAATAAAATGTCTCATTAATATCAGTAGATAGTTTATTTGATTTGTGTATACTTTTAGCTAAGTATTTCCTAGTATGGCATCGAATTTGCTTACTCGAAAAGTTATTGATTTTGAATATAGATAATTATTGAATTGATTCCATACATGTTGAACAACATGGCATTCCCAGAATAAATGTTCTATGGATTCTATATGACAATTACAGAAATCACACAAGTTAGAGTCAACAATTTTGCATATATAAAGATGTTTATTTGTAGGAATTGTTCTTGTATTTATCTTAAACTGGAAATCCTGAAGAGTTATATCTCAAGTACTTTGCCTAGGTAGCATGTATAGTATTTTCCAGTTCAGTTTAACCTCATTTTGAAATTTTTCGTTCTATTTTACTTCACTTTTTGGTTTTGTTCCTTTTTCTTTTTGTAGACAATATAAGAATTTATTCACTTGCATTGTCTTTTTTATATGGATTAAAAGTAATTATTTTTGTCTATTTGTGTTATAATTATTTATAATTTTCTGCCTTAAGGGCATTTTTGAACTTATTTGGTATACAATGCACTAATGCTATATATTTGAATAGATCTACATTCGGAATTCCATACAGATATTGTAAATGATTAAATTTATAGAACGTTCTATTGCGATAATCATATAATATGTTCTAAGTATTTAATTCCCTTATCATGCCAGTTCTTATAAAACCAGATTTAGAATCAATTTTAAAATTTGAATTGTTCCATAGAATTTCTTTACCTATACATTTTGTTGTTTTGTTATCATTTTCTTTGAATTTAGAATTGACAATACACCATGCATTGAGTACATCATTCAAAAACTTTGAATTTGGAATGTGGATAGCTTTTGTCTCTATATGACATTCACAAATCAGTTCATTTCCAAATTGTTTTAGTTTATTGTCAAAGAAAATCTTCCATTTACCTATATAATGTTTTCATTGACATATCTTTTGACCCAATTGCATTTAATTGCTTGAATAAAAGATTCTATGTTAGTTAATTTCAAACCCCCATTTTCATATGTTTGATAAAGTTGGAGTATTTTAATTTTGTCAGGCTTACCATTCCAAAGAAAACTAAACATAGCTTTATTGATTCCTTCAATAACTGTTTTTGGTGGATTTGGTAATACCGTGAGAGGATAAATAGGTTTAGGTAAAGCAAACGTTTTTATTACAGTTATTTTGCCCATGAGGGTTACTTTTCGGTGTTGCCACTGTTTTAGACATGCATGGACCTCTTTTATCTTAAGTTCTAAGTTGATTTCAGTATTTAGCTTTATGTTTGTAGTAAATATCATTCCAAGTGTTTTTGCACGTTCTGAAGACCATATAAATTGTTGTTGTTGTGTTTAGAGTTCCTACTCTAAGAACTGTTGATTTAGATATGTTGAGATTTAGTCCATATATTAAACTAAATTCGCTTAACGTTTTTACTAGTGATTCAAAAGATTCTTTTTTGTCGTCTAACATAAAGGTTGCATCGTCTGCAAAATATGTTTGTTTTATTTCTTCTTCATTAATAGAGATTCCAGACATATTTTGGTTTAGTTTGATATAATTTGAGAGTATTTCTAAGCATACAATAAAAATAGAGGTTGACAATGGACAACTTGTCTTACTCCTTTTTGAATCTGAAATGACTCTGATAGGTGTCCATTGTTTATTATCAAACTTGAGATATCTTTTTAAAATAATTTTATCCAACTGATAAAATCACTACCAAAATTAAAACGATCTAGACCGTTAAGCATAAATTCATGATTTAATGAATCAAAAGCTTTTTCGAAATCTGCCAAAAATAACAGACCAGGTTTAAGATGGTCTTGTAAATATTCAATTACTTCAAAAATCGTCCTAACATTTTCCCCAATATACCTTTCCTTCATGAAGACAGTTTGATTATTACTAATTATTGATAGCAATACTTTTGTTATTCGGTTTGCAATGGATTTTGTAGCTATTTTATAATCTAAATTGAGCAAACTTATTGGTCTCCAATTTGAAATATCATCTAAATCCTTTCCTGGTTTGGGGATCAATGTAATAACGTCTTGTTTTTGAAGCTGGGTTAGTGAACCATTATCAAAAGAGTATTTAAGGAATTGACAAGAAAAGTTTTTATATCGTTCCAGAATATTTTTATAAAACTCTACAGTTAAGCCATCTGAGCCAGGGCTTTTATTGTTTTGCATTTCTTTTAAGGCTAACCCACATGTTCTTCAATTTTTGTTATTTTCTGTCTACATTTTTTATGTGTGTCTGACTTCCCATTTCTTTTTTCTAATTGATAGTTCAAAACTGTATTTAAATCGCCACCGATTATGAAGTATTTATCATCATTTTTTAATAAAAAGGATTCTAGTTTTAAGAAGAGTGATTCATCATCCTTATTTGGACCATATATGTTTATTAAGGTTACACTTTTGCCATTTATTTCTGTATCTGCAACTATCAATCTCCCTTTAACAATTTCATGTATGTTTTATAGCTGTATATTACTATTTGGATGAATTAATATTGTTACACCTTCACTATTGGTTCTTGTTCCACTGAAGAAAGATACACCACCCCATTCTGATTTCCGTTTTTCCATGAAATTATTTGGTAAGTGGGTTTCTTGTAAAAAGTATATTTGATTGTTCATATTCTTTAACCATTCGAAAACTTGCAGACGCTTTTTAATGTTACCTAAACCTCTAACATTTAAAGAAGTATTACTGTCGATTCCATAGTGTCAGTTTGGATTTCAGCTGTTCACTGTCATATGTTTTGAAAATGTATAATAAACATTTAAAGCTGTAGTAAAAATGAGTTACTCTTTGTTTCATTGTTATATGTTTTTTGTTTTTAACAACCAAAAAATAACAATCATAAGTGTTTACAAGGATTATCATAAATGAGATTTTGAAAATCTAAATGTTAATATTTACATTTATATGAAGATCATCAATTTACATAAAACAACTAATGAGTGTCTCGTAACACATGCAATTTACATGTTACACTGACTTTAACATATAAAATGAACAATACTAGACATAAAGGTACATAGTAAAGGTTATGACATCAATTCCCAACACCGTCAACATCCATCATGTATAGTTTATCATTTCCATGTATAGTTTATCATTTCCAATACTGATTCTCTAAAACATGTATTTAAGTTACTTATGTGTGCAATTCAATAAACATTGAATGGTGTTGAAAGGAGATGTAAAAACCTTCACTTAAAATAATTCATAGTCAAAAGACACGTGAATTGTAAGAATAAACATGTTTTTCATGTATAGCATTATGTTATAGCGTGCCAAGAGTGCTTTATGGCCGCAATAATAACATTTCCACACATTTCATGCGGACAAGTTGATACAAATTATGACGGTATCCGCCTCACTGGTACGTGTCAAAAACATAAATTCAAGTTGTAAAAAATACAATAACATACCTTTCAAACCCTACTATACAAATTCTCAATATACATTTAATTCACATGTATTAAGTGTTATATCAGAGTACAAAGCCTTGTGAACAAAATAGTATAAATACATGTCATCAATAACATTATAACCTTACATGTAAAATTTTATGATATTGTATATATTCAATGGCATATTCTGTCAAATTCTACAAATTCTCAATATACATTTAATTCACATGTTTTAAGTGTTATATCAGAGTACAGAGCCGTGTGAACAAAATAGTATAAATACATGTCATCAATAACATTATAACCTTATATGGAAAATGATATTGTAAATATTTAATGGCATATTCTGTCGGTTGACTTGCACAGCAAGATGTATATATGCTCATAGATAACTTAGGCATTATCCATCATTATCATTATAAATTTATGAGTAACTGGTATCAATTTACTGTTTAAAAAGTATTATTATCATGTATCAGGTTTAACAAAACTAATGTGTAACACATTTGTGCACTCATTGACATTTCACTCATACTAGATAAATATATAGTACTATAATCGGACAAAGATAAATTGGCCGGGCTATAAATAGTACCAGAACATAAACATCCGTGTGGTAGGGTGACAATCTCAAGAAAAAAAAGTTGGGGTAGGACCTCTCTGTTAACAAGACATGTCATATACCAAAATGTTCGGGAAAGTCTGTGGTATCTGAGACTGCCGGCATAAATTGCCAAAAGTGGTGGCGTTCCGAGAAATCTAAGATGGCGTCCAAGATGGCCGCCTTTTTGGTAGTATTAGCTTAATAGTAATGTTATGAAAATATCAGGAATATGGTGCAACTTTTTGAATAACTTTGCTTAATTATTATAGACACATCAAAATTCTTTTTAACTAAAACATTTTTAGAATCTTCAAAGGTCAGTGTCAAGGTCATTTACAGGTAAAGTCAATGTAAAAATGGCTTAAAACGCATTTTCACCTGGTATCTTCTTTGTTTGTATAGCATTTATTTACAAAAAATATCCAAATTGATCATTTAAATGAAGGTTTACATTCAACAGTTTAAATAAAACTACTTTGGAACACATTGGCGTTCAAATAATGGAGATATACAGGTTATCTTGTACTATGTGCTTTTCTTACCCCACCCACCATTTTTATACAAGAAATATGTACTCATGTATTCTGGAAGTTTTACAAAAGATGTCTGTTATAAAAATATTTATTAGTATTATACATCTATATTGGCATTCAAAAGATATTATTCATGTCTGACAATTCACCAGCAAAATCCAAGATGCCGTCCAAGATGGCCGCCGTAGTATTTAATGTCCCTTGTATAGCATTAAGCAGGATTAAAACAGTTGTTTTTCAGATGAGGTGGCCACAAAAGTAGAACAAGAACTGATTCATACCAAAATGTCCTTATGTGACTATAAATTAGTGTATAGACCTGCTGTAATACATTGTAAAAGGTAGGTGAGGACCATGAAATCCAAGATGGCCGCCATTAATCGTCAATCCATATAAAGTTCAATGTTCAAATTACTATGAGACAATATCATACATGGGTGTAAAGATACATCTTAGCATGCAAAGTACTCATTTGCTACTGTGTATTAAATATAAAACATACTACATTGACCACTTTGAAGTAAAGTTCAAGGTCATGTCAAGGTCAAACTTTTGAAAGATAAATGAAAAATACGATTCCTGATGGTGATTAGTACCTTATACCGGTAGGTCATTGAATAGGTGTACACGTATAAATTGGTGGTTGTGCATACCTCTTTTAGTCTTGTATAGATGTACTTGGAGGTATACTGGAAAATTACCTAAAATCTAAACACGTTCGCAACAGGTAAGAAGTTACATTTATGTGTAATTTACTGCCAGTAAATATTTTTGTATACAAAGGACGGCTAAATCAAAAGAGGAGTTGGAGATTGAAAAAACGGCACTGAAGAAAGCGGGTGAGGAATACTATAGTGAAAGAAAAACCTTTGAAGGGACCGTACAACTACTTAAAGATGATATTGAACAACTCCAAAAGGATAAAGCGAATGAGATAACAAGGTGAAACTTTGTTATTTTAAACGCCATAGTTCGCATGTACAGTATATCGCCAAATACACAGTCCCTAATGACACAGGTGGAATAAGCATATTATTAGTAATCTTAAAGTTAAAGTGTAATGTGGCATATCTCTACAAATAAATAACCACCAAATTATAAGCTAGACAAATATATAGATACATAATAGCTACAACCACCTCGAAACATCTAAACTGTCCATGACTGCTCAAATGAAGTTAATTATCTGAAAGAAATTGACAAAATAGTCATCTAAAAAGTGTACAGTTAGCTAGACATTATTACTAATTTATTAGATAATATTTTTGCGAGTTTGGCGATTTTTGAAATCGTGATTTTTTTTAAAAATATGGAAAGCCTTCGCAAAAACTTTATGCAGAGGGTATTTGGATGATTAATATAAATACAAAAGTATGTTTGTAAAATGCCCAGATAGATTTTGTTTTGTTTCTATCTTTGAAATAGCCTGACTGAAGACAACAATTGGTTGCTAGAGGAAAGGAAGAAATTGAATGAAGATCTGGAAAAGGTCGCACAGCAGTCCAAGCGTGAGATTGATAACCTCAACAAGGATATAGACTGGCATAGGAATGAGTGAGGCGCTGTTATGTTTTATTTTTGTATGCTTAAAATTAGGCACTTATTTAAATACAACAAGTGTGTCTAAATATAATATTAGTGATTAACGCTATTGAAGTGCAGCTGATACTGCTACAATAATTCGAAACAGACCCGTATATTTCCACTCCATGTTACTAGAGTGACCACCTAAAGGGAATAATATTCTATTAAGTGTGTGGCCAGCTTGGATAAAAATACTTAATTCAAAATATATGTAGGATTCGTTAAAGCTAGGTTCACACTCTAGCGTTTGGACCGACGTTTAAGCTGGGTTCACACTATGAACGTTTGTACCAGCGTTGGTCAGCGTTTCAAAAGTCAGAAAAATGAGCCCAAACGTCGGTGAAATTATGCTCGTGAGGAGGAATAATTTGGTTCACACTGCGAACGTTGTGTATCTAACGCACGCTAACGTTTTGGAACGTTTCTCAGCGCTCAACTACGTTTGACAGCGGTTAAAAGCGCTTAACAACGTTTGCCTGCGTTTTAGCTTTTTTTTATCGGCGTAGGTGAACTTTTGCCAACGTAGGTTAGCGTATGTGTAGCGGTCTCTAACTTAGTCCGACTTAGACGAACGAGGTGCCAAACGTCAGATTAGAATCCGTTAAACAAAGTTTACCTAAGTTACTGAAACGTTATTGAAAGTTCGTCTGCGCTAACCACTTGCGTTGGCCTACGCAGGACAAACGTTCTTTTGCGCTGGAGAAAGTTGGCTTACACCAGCCCTTGCGTTACTACCCCGTTCATTGCGCTGGATACCGGTTGGTCTCCGCTAGATAAACGTTCGACTCAATTTAATATCACCACCAGCGTTTCAGCAGACGTTTGCCAACGGAGTTTAACTTGAGCAAACTTTGATCAACTTAATTCAGCGTTCAGGAACGTTTATAAACGGAGTACAACTTACATCAGCGTTTATTTCCAAACGTCGGCAAAGTCTTTGCATGTTAAATATTTTCAACGAATACAACGTTCTTCAGCGTTTACCAATGATGGTCAACTTTTCAAAACGTTTAGTAACTTTTACTAGCGGAGCTGAACGTTTGCCCAAACGTTGGTAAACGTCGGTCCAAACGCTAGAGTGTGAACCCAGCTTTACCTAAGTTACTGAAGCGTTATTGAAAGTTCGTCTGCGCTAACTACTTGCGTTGGACAAACGTTCTTTTGCGCTGGGGAATATTGGCTTACGCCAGCCCTTGCGTTACTACCGGGTTCATTGCACTGGATACCCGTTGGCCTCCGCTAGACAAACGTTCGACTAAGTTCATTATAACCACCAGCGTTTCAGCAGACGTTTGCCAACGGAGTTTAACTTAAGCAAACTTTGATCAAGTTAATTCAGCGTTCAGGAACGTTAATAAACGGAGCACAACTTACATCAGCGTTTATTTCCAAACGTCGGCAAAGTTTTGCATGTTAAAAATTTTCAACGAATACAACGTTCTTCAGCGTTTACTATCGATCGTCAACTTTTCAAAACGTTTAGTAACTTTTACTAGCGGAGCTAAACGTTTGCCCAAACGTCGGTTAACGTCGGTCCAAACGCTAGAGTGTGAACCCAGCTTTGCCAGTTGATTAAAGTTTGCTTAAGTTTAACTCCATTGGCAAACGTCTGCTGAAACGCTGGTGGGGATAAAGCTAGGTTAACACTATGAACGTTTGTACCAGCGTTGATCAGCGTTTCAAAAGTCAGACAAATGAGCCCAAACGTCGGTGAAATTACGCTCGTGAGGAGGAATAATTTGGTTCATACTGCGCATGTTGTGTATCTAACGCACGCTAACGTTTTGGGAACGTTTCTCAGTGTTCAACTGCGTTTGACAGCGGCTACAAGCGCTTAACAACGTTTGCCTGCGTTGTAGCTTTTTTATCGGCGTAGGTGAACTTTTCCCAACGTAGGTTAGCATATGTGTAGCGGTCTCTAATTTAGTCAGACTTAGACGAACGAGGTGCCAAACGACCGAATCCGTTAAACAAAGTTTACCTAAACTACTAAAACGTTATTGAAAGTTCGTCTGCGTTAACCACTTGCGTTGATACCCGTTGGTGTACGTTGGACAAACGTTCTATTGCGCCGGGGAAAGTTGGCTTGCGCCAGCGCTTGCGTTACTACCGCGTTCATTGCGCTGGATACCCGTTGGCCTCCGCTAGATAAACGTTCGACTAAATTCATTATCACCACCAGCGTTTCAGCAGACGTTTGCCAACGGAGTTTAACTTGAGCAAACTTTGATCAACTTAATTCAGCGTTCAGGAACGTTTACAAACGGAGCACAACTTACATCAGCGTTTATTTCCAAACGTCGGCAAAGTTTTTTCATGTTAAATATTTTCAACGAATACAACCTTCTTCAGCGTTTACCAACGATCGTCAACTTTTCGAAACGTTTAGTTACTTTTACTAGGGGAGCTGAACGTTTGTCCAAACGTCGGAAAACGTCGGTCCAAACGCTAGAATGTGAACCCAGCTTATCGAATTTAGTCGAACGTTTATCTGGCGGAGGTCAACGGGTATCCAGCGCATTGCACGCGGGAGTAACGCAATAGCTGGCGTAAGTCAACTTTCATCAGCTCAAATGAACGTTTGTCCAACGTAGGCCAACGAATATCAGACTCAATGAACGCGATAGCAACGCAAGTGGTTAGCGTAGACTCACTTTCCATAGCGTTTCAGTAACTTAGGTAAACTTTGTTCAACGGATCCTGGCGTTTGGCACATCGTTCGTCTAAGTCGGACTACGCTAGGAACCGCTACAAATACGCTAACCTAAGTTGGCAAAAGTTCACATATGCCGATAAAAAATAGCTTCAATGCAGACAAACGTTATTGAGCGCTAGTAACCGCTGTCGAACGCAGTTAAACGCTGAGAAACGCTGGGATAAACGCTGATAATGTGATTCCAGTTTTAAGAATATCTAAAACCATACTGATATTAGTAGTATCGACTTTAACGTTGCTATTTTCAGCAATGCACATACTTTCATGATGTAATATTGTAGGATTGGTTTTTTCACCTGCTTAGATATCCTCATTCAACGTTTGAAGTTTATATAGAAATGAACCATTTCTTTAATTCGAAATTTGTTGGACACCGTAAGCATAGCATTATGATAAATACTAGATTAATCATTGGAGTTGATAAAAAAATAATACCAATTAAGCAAACTTAACGATGAATGACACAAGTTTCACTGCCTATCCTGCAATATTAGTATTTTATTGAATTACTATAAACTAAATCACACTGAAATAAATTGAATAACTTCGGAATTGAATATGTTTTCTATTAATTCCAAGTATATACCCGAAAATAACCTTCAATACTACAACCACCACCGAGACATTAAAATGTGTCAAGTTTATTTTATTTGGTTTGCCTCATTATCGATGTGGTATTTATGTGAGTTTTTCATGACAATCGTATTAATGCATTTACACAGACAGACCATAAGGTCGAGCCGGGGTACAATGGCTTCTAACGTTATTTATGTTTTGTCGTTTCAGGTTAAGTATTATGAAAACAACATTCGAAGCCACGGCGCAGAAACATGTGGATTTAGCCGAAAAAAATTCTCATTTGGAGAGGTAATCAGATAAATTGTATGTGTAGATGTGTGAACATTATAAACTTAGTTTTAATAGCACATAAAGGTTCGACAATAGACATAAAGGACATTTAATATTCATATTATTAAAACTGCTATAAATGCAAATGCAGTATCTTGCAGTAAGAAATAATGACCGAATGTATAGACGAATATATTTATATATATTTCAAACGAATATTAAGTTACATATGACCGAATTATGGCAGATTATAGTGCAGTTTCAAATATATATCCGTATGTTATTTATGTTTCAGTGACAATGGTCAGTTGAAAAAACACGCAGCACAGTTGGAAAAAGAAATTAAAAGGTAAATGATACATATATAAACAGACTCATAAAATTAATAAAGTATAGTATTACATGCATACACAATTGAGCATTATTTGTTACGTCCAGTGCATTGTAACCTTACATTTGTCATTTGAACGTCCTCCAAAATAATCTGCACTCCTACTTGCCAGCAACACATAAAAATTAATACAGTAGAAGTAATCAACAAGAGGATAATATTCACAGCATAATCGTTTTTATTTTATATGTTTAAATATACATATTTTATTCACATATAATTGGTGACATACTTTAACATTCCAACTATGAAGACTATATAATGGCAGATATACGAAAGGTGCCCCACTTATATTTGTACAGCGCTAAATATCCGATATTTTCATGCTAATCCGATATAAATTAAATACTGTATAAGTGGTTAAGTTCGCGGGTCGAAAATTTCGCGAATCCATCATTCCAGGCATTTCGCGTACATAAATCTTCGCGAAAAAACGATTTTCTTAAGATCGTAATAATTACACGTCGTGAAAATCGCTATGAAATGCTATATTCCGTTATAACCGTACCGGTCAGATTGTCCTATAATTACCGTAATTATCGAGGGGATTAATTTTGGTTTGACTTCGTATTTTATGTATATTGTACGTATATAGCATGATTGTGTTCAGAAATGCTCACAAAATACTGTATAATCTTTATGTATGAATTTCTAGTACTGTCACTCATTGGTATTGACTCAACTGAATAAATCGTAAAAACTTGTCACGTCTTTGTTTATTATACAAATTCTTGGTTTTGTCAGTGAGTGCTATTATAATTGTTACTCATTGATAGTGAATACAAGTAAATAAATCTCAAAAACCTGCCACATCTTTGTTTAGTCTTAATATTGTCAGTGTCTGTTACTCTTTCGAATAGACATGTTGCGTTGGTTAAAAAAAGTGGATAAAGATTCTGATGAAAGTATTGGGCGTGATAGTGTAGGAATCGGATTACCATCTCCTTCATCACCCATAGCGAGAACCCTAAATGATATTGTTGACAGGGAGTACCAAACATCTCCATCCATTTCTGGTACGAAGAGAAAACGCGGTACGTAAAGTGCCTACAGTCCAGAGATGAAGGCGAAAATGGCGCGCTACGCTATAGATAACGGGAATACCAAGGCTGCCAAGCATTTCACCAAAACTCTCGGCAAACCAGTTAACGAGAGTACTATTCGTACGTTTAAAGCTGCATACAACTTGAAAAAAACTACGGCTGGTGTAGATCAAATAAAACAACTGTCATCACCTAAACGGGGTCGCCCGACAAAACTCACGGCTGAGTTGGATTCCAAAATCCAAACCTATATTTTGGAACTACGGAATGCTGGTGGTGTTGTCAATACATCAATTGTTAAAAGTATTGCAACCGGTGTAATTAAGGAACATAATAAATTTTTTTACTCTTTTGGGCCACATATAAAGATGAATCAGGTAGCATATGCACTCACTTTTTTGTGTTTGTTTGCGACATCTTTCGAACCGAAATCAACAATTCTGTAGAGGATGTGTAATTTGGATTTTTGAAACCCCCAAGGAAGCACAAATAGGGGTTGGTAGAACATTGATATGCCGTTTCTGTGTAGACTATCAGTATTTGTCGTTACTAAAATGGTTTTAACGTAATTTTTATCTCATAAGTGAAATGATGACACAAAATACTAAACATCTCTAAAAAGGGACGATGTCTTAATTAATATAACAACTAGGACAAATCAAAAAATCAAAAGGGGAATTTCAATGAAGGTAGGATTATCAATCAAGTAATTTCGTAAAGGCTGAATGCTTAACTCTAAAAAGAATCGGTGTACATAAGCGCAATACCAAATATCCAAAAATACAAAGGCTTGAATGATGTACAAAATCTCACAATATCTCGCAGCAATCTCCTGAAATCTCACTAAATATCTTTTGTTTATTACTTTGAAATACATTCATGCATAATTATATATAACAATCCTGACAAAAATGTACTCAAAGGGATTTTAAGGTTTTCTTTCTCACACTCTCGTTCTCTTTCAAACTCTCATGCATTCCAGACAATCATACACAGTTACGTACGTTCTATACAAATACTTACATTTAACTATTATCATTAAACAATACATTTACAGACAGTACAAAATAACACATACTCACATTCATAACTAAGATATTCAAAAATAGGAAACCGGGTTTTTTTTTTTGCATTAATGTTAATTTACTGTACCATAATGACAGTTTACGATTATGTAATTGAAAATGTGTTCCATTTGTGACAGCAGGACTCATGTGTGTTATTATTTAGTGCAATTTCAGCCTCAATTTTTAATTTAAATGAAAGATAATTTTTAAATACTGAGAACCTTGGAATAATCTTCCTGCAACTTATTCTGTAAATAAAATTTCTCATTAATATCAGTAGATAGTTTATTTGATTTGTGTATACTTTTAGCTAAGTATTTCCTAGTATGGCATCGAATTTGTTTACTCGAAAAGTTATTGATTTTGAATATAGATAATTATTGAATTGATTCCATACATGTTGAACAACATGGCATTCCCAGAATAAATGTTCAATGGATTCTATATGACAACAATTTTGCATATATAAAGATGTTTATTTGTAGGAATTGTTCTTGTATTTATCTTAAACTGGAAATCCTGAAGAGTTATATCTCAAGTACTTTGCCTAGGTAGCATGTATAGTATTTTCCAGTTCAGTTTAACCTCATTTTGAAATTTTTCGTTCTATTTTACTTCACTTTTTGGTTTTGTTCCTTTTTTCTTTTTGTAGACAATATAAGAATTTATTCAATTGCATTGTCTTTTTTATATGGATTAAAAGTAATTATTTTTGTCTATTTGTGTTATATTTATAATTTTCTGCCTTAAGGGCATTTTTGAACTTATTTGGTATACAATGCACTAATGCTATATATTTGATTAGATCTACATTCGGAATTCCATACAGATATTGTAAATGATTAAATTTATAGAACGTTCTATTGCGATAATCATATAATATGTTCTAAGTATTTAATTCCCTTATCATGCCAGTTCTTATAAAACCAGATTTAGAATCAATTTTAAAATTTGAATTGTTCCATAGAATTTCTTTACCTATACATTTTGTTGTTTTGTTATCATTTTCTTTGAATTTAGAATTGACAATACACCATGCATTGAGTACATCATTCAAAAACATTGAATTTCTAATGTGGATATCTTTTGTCTCTATATGACATTCACAAATCAGTTCATTTCCAAATTGTTTTAGTTTATTGTCAAAGAAAATCTTCCATTTACCTATATAATGTTTTCATTGACATATCTTTTGACCCAATTGCAATTAATTGCTTGAATGAAAGATTCTATGTTAGTTAATTTCAAACCCCCATTTTCATATGTTTGATAAAGTTGGAGTATTTTAATTTTGTCAGGCTTACCATTCCAAAGAAAACTAAACATAGCTTTATTGATTCCTTCAATAACTGTTTTTGGTGGATTTGGTAATACCGTGAGAGGATAAATAGGTTTAGGTAAAGCAAACGTTTTTATTACAGTTATTTTGCCCATGAGGGTTACTTTTCGGTTTTGCCACTGTTTTAGACATGCATGGAACTCTTTTATCTTAAGTTCTAAGTTGATTTCAGTATTTAGCTTTATGTTTGTAGTAAATATCATTCCAAGTGTTTTTGCACGTTCTGAAGACCATATAAATTGTTTGTTTTCACAATATGTTAAAGTTGTTGTGTTTAGAGTTCCTACTCTAAGAACTGTTGATTTAGATATGTTGAGATTTAGTCCATATATTAAACTAAATTCGCTTAACGTTTTTACTAGTGATTCAAAAGATTGTTTTTTGTCGTCTAACATAAAGGTTGCATCGTCTGCAAAATATGTTTGTTTTATTTCTTCTTCATTAATAGAGATTCCAGACATATTTTGGTTTAGTTTGATATAATTTGAGAGTATTTCTAAGCATACAATAAAAATAGAGGTTGACAATGGACAACTTGTCTTACTCCTTTTTGAATCTGAAATGACTCTGATAGGTGTCCATTGTTTATTATCAAACTTGAGATATCTGTATAAAATAATTTTATCCAAATGATAAAATCACTACCAAAATTAAAACGATCTAGACCTTTAAGCATAAATTCATGATTTAATGAATCAAAAGCTTTTTCGAAATCTGCCAAAAATAACAGACCAGGTTTAAGATGGTCTTGTAAATATTCAATTACTTCAAAAATCGTCCTAACATTTTCCCCAATATACCTTTCCTTCATGAAGACAGGTTGATTATTACTAATTATTGATAGCAATACTTTTGTTATTCGGTTTGCAATGGATTTTGTAGCTATTTATAATCTAAATTGAGCAAACATATTGGTCTCCAATTTGAAATATCATCTAAATCCTTTCCTGGTTTGGGGATCAATGTAATAACGTCTTGTTTTTGAAGCTGGGTTAGTGAACCATTATCAAAAGAGTATTTAAGGAATTGACAAGAAAAGTTTTTATATCGTTCAAGAATATTTTATAAAACTCTACAGTTAAGCCATCTGAGCCAGGGCTTTTATTGTTTTGCATTTCTTTTAAGGCTAACCCACATGTTCTCCAATTTTTGTTATTTTCTGTCTACATTTTTTATGTGTGTCTGACTTCCCATTTCTTTTTTCTAATTGATAGTTCAAAACTTTATTTAAATCGCCACCGATTATGAAGTATTTATCATCCTTTTTTAATAAAAAGGATTCTAGTTTTAAGAAGAGTGATTCATCATCCTTATTTGGACCATATATATTTATTAAGGTTACACTTTTACCATTTATTTCTGTATCTGCAACTATCAATCTAACTTTAACAATTTCATGTATGTTTTATAGCTGTATATTACTATTTGGATGAATTAATATTGTTACACCTTCACTATTGGTTCTTGTTCCACTGAAGAAAGATACACCACCCCATTCTGATTTCCGTCTTTCCATGAAATTATTTGGTAAGTGGGTTTCTTGTAAAAAGTATATTTGATTGTTCATATTCTTTAACCATTCGAAAACTTGCAGACGCTTTTTAATGTTACCTAAACCTCTAACATTTAAAGAAGTATTACTGTCGATTCCATAGTGTCAGTTTGGATTTCAGCTGTTCACTGTCATATGTTTTGAAAATGTATAATAAACATTTAAAGCTGTAATAAAAATGAGTTACTCTTTGTTTCATTGTTATATGTTTTTTGTTTTTAACAAACAAAAAAATCACAATCATAAGTGTTTACAAGGATTATCAGAAATGAGATTTTGAAAATCTAAATGTTAATATTTACATTTATATGAAGATCATCAATTTACATAAAACAACTAATGAGTGTCTCGTAACACTTGCAATTTACATGTTACACTGACTTTAACATATAAAATGAACAATACTAGACATAAAGGTACATAGTAAAGTTATGACATCAATTCCCAACACCGTCAACATCCATCATGTATAGTTTATCATTTCCAATACTGATTCTCTAAAACATGTATTTAAGTTACTTATGTGTGCAATTCAATAAACATTGAATGGTGTTGAAAGGAGATGTAAAAACCTTCACTTAAAATAATTCATAGTCAAAAGACACGTGAATTGTAAGAATAAACATGTTTTTCATGTATAGCATTATGTTATAGCGTGCCAAGAGTGCTTTATGGCCGCAATAATAACATTTCCACACATTTCATGCGGACAAGTTGATACAAATTATGACGGTATCCGCCTCACTGGTACGTGTCAAAAACATAAATTCAAGTTGTAAAAAATACAATAACATACCTTTCAAACCCTACTATACAAATTCTCAATATACATTTAATTCACATGTATTAAGTGTTATATCAGAGTACAAAGCCTTGTGAACAAAATAGTATAAATACATGTCATCAATAACATTATAACCTTATATGGAAAATGATATTGTAAATATTTAATGGCATATTCTGTCGGTTGACTTGCACAGCAAGATGTATATATGCTCATAGATAACTTAGGCATTATCCATCATTATCATTATAAATTTATGAGTAACTGGTATCAATTTACTGTTTAAAAAGTATTATTATCATGTATCAGGTTTAACAAAAATAATGTGTAACACATTTTTGCACTCATTGACATTTCACTCATACTAGATAAATATATAGTACTATAATCGGACAAAGATAAATTGGCCAGGCTATAAATAGTACCAGAACATTAACATCCGTGTGGTAGGGTGACAATCTCAAGAAAAAAAGTTGGGGTAGGACCTCTCTGTTAACAAGACATGTCATATACCAAAATGTTCGGGAAAGTCTGTGGTATCTGAGACTGCCGGCATAAATTGCCAAAAGTGGTGGCGTTCCGAGAAATCTAAGATGGCGTCCAAGATGGCCGCCTTTTTGGTAGTATTAGCTTAATAGTAATGTTATGAAAATATCAGGAATATGGTGCAACTTTTTGAATAACTTTGCTTAATTATTATAGACACATCAAAACTCTTTTTAACTAAAACATTTTTAGAATCTTCAAAGGTCAATGTCAAGGTCATTTACAGGTAAAGTCAATGTAAAAATGGCTTAAACGCATTTTCACCTGGTATCTTCTTTGTTTGTATAGCATTTATTTACAAAAAATATCCAAATTGATCATTCAAATGAAGGTTTACATTTAACAGTTTAAATCAAACTACTTTGGAACACATTGGCGTTCAAATAATGGAGATATACAGGTTATCTTGTACTATGTGCTTTTCTTACCCCACCCACCATTTTTATACAAGAAATATGTACTCATGTATTCTGGAAGTTTTACATAAGATGTCTGTTATAAAAATGTTTATTAGTATTATACATCTATATTGGCATTCAAAAGATATTATTCATGTCTGACAATTCACCAGCAAAATCCAAGATGCCGTCCAAGATGGCCGCCGTAGTATTTAATGTCCCTTGTATAGCATTAAGCAGGATTAAAACAGTTGTTTTTCAGATGAGGTGGCCACAAAAGTAGAACAAGAACTGATTCATACCAAAATGTCCTTATGTGACTATAAATTAGTGTATAGACCTGCTGTAATACATTGTAAAAGGTAGGTGAGGACCATGAAATCCAAGATGGCCGCCATTAATGGTCAATCCATATAAAGTTCAATGTTCAAATTACTATGAGACAATATCATACATGGGTGTAAAGATACATCTTAGCATGCAAAGTACTCATTTGCTACTGTGTATTAAATATAAAACATACTACATTGACCACTTTGAAGTAAAGTTCAAGGTCATGTCAAGGTCAAACTTTTGAAAGATAAATGAAAAATACGATTCCTGATTTTGATTAGTACCTTATACCGGTAGGTCATTGAGTAGGTGTACACGTATAAATTGGTGGTTGTGCATACCTCTTTTAGTCTTGTATAGATGTACTTGGAGGGATACTGGAAAATTACCCAAAATCTAAACACGTTCGCAACAGGTAAGAAGTTACATTTATGTGTAATTTACTGCCAGTAAATATTTTTGTATACAAAGGACGGCTAAATCAAAAGAGGAGTTGGAGATTGAAAAAACGGCACTGAAGAAAGCGAGTGAGGAACACTATAGTGAAAGAAAAACCTTTGAAGAGACCGTACAACTACTTAAAGATGATATTGAACAACTCCAAAAGGATAAAGCGAATGAGATAACAAGGTGAAACTTTGTTATTTTAAACGCCATAGTTCGCATGTACAGTATATCGCCAAATACACAGTCCCTAATGACACAGGTGGAATAAGCATATTATTAGTAATCTTAAAGTTAAAGTGTAATGTGGCATATCTCTACAAATAAATAACCACCAAATTATAAGCTAGACAAATATATAGATACATAATAGCTACAACCACTTCGAAACATCTAAACTGTCTATGACTGCTCAAATGAAGTTAATTATCTGAAAGAATTTGACAAAATAGTCATCTAAAATGTGTATAGTTAGCTAGACGTTATTACTAATTTATTAGATAATATTTTTGCGAGTTTGGCGATTTTTGAAATCGTGATTTTTTTAAATATGGAAAGCCTTCGCAAAAACTTCATGCAGAGGGTATTTGGATGATTAATATAAATACAAAAGTATGTTAGTAAAATGCCCAGATAGATTTTGTTTTGTTTATTTGTATATAACTACTTTGTATCTTTGAAATAACATCGTTTGCCTGCGTTTTAGCTTTTTTTTATCGGCGTAGGTGAACTTTTGCCAACGTAGGTTAGCGTATGTGTAGCGGTCTCTAACTTAGTCCGACTTAGACGAACGAGGTGCCAAACGTCAGATTAGAATCCGTTAAACAAAGTTTACCTAAGTTACTGAAACGTTATTGAAAGTTCGTCTGCGCTAACCACTTGCGTTGGCCTACGCAGGACAAACGTTCTTTTGCGCTGGAGAAAGTTGGCTTACACCAGCCCTTGCGTTACTACCCCGTTCATTGCGCTGGATATCGGTTGGCCTCCGCTAGATAAACGTTCGACTCAATTTAATATCACCACCAGCGTTTCAGCAGACGTTTGCCAACGGAGTTTAACTTAAGCAAACTTTGATCAACTTAATTCAGCGTTCAGGAACGTTAATAAACGGAGCACAACTTACATCAGCGTTTATTTCCAAACGTCGGCAAAGTTTTTGCATGTTAAAAATTTTCAACGAATCTACGTTCTTCAGCGTTTACTAACGATCGTCAACTTTTCAAAACGTTTAGTAACTTTTACTAGCGGAGCTAAACGTTTGCCCAAACGTCGGTTAACGTCGGTCCAAACGCTAGAGTGTGAACCCAGCTTTAGCAGTTGATTAAAGTTTGCTTAAGTTTAACTCCATTGGCAAACGTCTGCTGAAACGCTGGTGGGGATAAAGCTAGGTGAACACTATGATCGTTTGTACCAGCGTTGATCAGCGTTTCAAAAGTCAGAAAAATGAGCTCAAACGTCGGTGAAATTACGCTCGTGAGGAGGATTAATTTGGTTCATACTGCGAACGTTGTGTATCTAACGCACGTTAACGTTTTGGGAACGTTTCACAGTGCTCAACTGCGTTTGACAGCGGCTACAAGCGCTTAACAACGTTTGCCTGCGTTGTAGCTTTTTTATCGGCGTAGGTGAACTTTTCCCAACGTAGGTTAGCATATGTGTAGCGGTCTCTAACTTAGTCAGACTTAGACGAACGAGGTGCCAAACGACCGAATCCGTTAAACAAAGGTTACCTAAATTACTAAAACGTTATTGAAAGTTCGTCTGCGCTAACCACTTGCGTTGATACCCGTTGGTCTACGTTGGACAAACGTTATATTGCGCCGGGGAAAGTTGGCTTGCGCCAGCGCTTGCGTTACTACCGCGTTCATTGCGCTGGATACCCGTTGGCCTCCGCTAGATAAACGTTCGACTAAATTCATTATCACCACCAGCGTTTCAGCAGACGTTTGACAACGGAGTTTAACTTGAGCAAACTTTGATCAACTTAATTCAGCGTTCAGGAACGTTTATAAACGGAGCACAACTTACATCAGCGTTTATTTCCAAACGTCGGCAAAGTTTTTGCATGTTAAATATTTGCAACGAATACAACCTTCTTCAGCGTTTACCAACGATCGTCAACTTTTCGAAACGTTTAGTTACTTTTACTAGGGGAGCTGAACGTTTGCCCACGAACGTTTTTATCGAATTTAGTCGAACGTTTATCTGGCGGAGGTCAACGGGTATCCAGCGCAATGCACGCGGGAGTAACGCAATAGCTGGCGTAAGTCAACTTTCATCAGCTCAAATGAACGTTTGTCCAACGTAGGCCAACGAATATCAGACTCAATGAACGCGATAGCAACGCAAGTGGTTAGCGTAGACTCACTTTCCATAGCGTTTCAGTAACTTAGGTAAACTTTGTTCAACGGATCCTGGCGTTTGGCACATCGTTCGTCTAAGTCGGACTACGCTAGGAACCGCTACAAATACGCTAACCTAAGTTGGCAAAAGTTCACATATGCCGATAAAAAATAGCTTCAATGCAGACAAACGTTATTGAGCGCTAGTAACCGCTGTCAAACGCAGTTAAACGCTGAGAAACGCCGGGATAAACGCTCATAATGTGATTCCAGCTTTAAGAATATCTAAAACCATACTTATATTAGTAGTATCGACTTTAACGTTGCTATTTTCAGCAATGCACATACTTTCATGATGTAATATTGTAGGATTGGCATTTTCACCTGCTTAGATATCCTCATTCAACGTTTAAAGTTTATATAGAAATGAACCATTTCTTTAATTGCTCAACGCGTTTTTTTTTATTTAAATCGAAATTTGTTGGACACCGTAAGCATAGCATTATGATAAATACTAGATTAATCATTGGAGTTGATAAAAAAATAATACCAATTAAGCAAACTTAACGATGAATGACACAAGTTTCACTGCTTTCCTGCAATATTAGTAATTTATTGAATTACTATATACTAAATCACCCTGAAATAAATTGAATAACTTCGGAATTGAATATGTTTTCTATTAATTCCAAGTATATACCCGTAAATAACCTTCAATACTACAACCACCACTGAGACATTAAAATGTGTCAAGTTTATTTTATTTGGTTTGCCTCATTATCGATGTGGTATTTATGTGCGTTTTTCATGACAATCGTATTAATGCATTTACACAGACAGACCATAAGGTCGAGCCGGGGTACAATGGCTTCTAACGTTATTTATGTTTTGTCGTTTCAGGTTAAGTATTATGAAAAAAACATTCGAAGCCACGGCGCAGAAACATATGGATTTAGCCGAAAAAACTTCTCATTTGGAGAGGTAATCAGATAAATTGTATGTGTAGATGTGTGAACATTATAAACTTAGTTTTAATAGCACACAAAGGTTCGACAATAGACATAAAGGACATTTATTATTCATATTATTAAAACATATTGCCTATAGTGTAGGTACTGCTATAAATGCAAATGCAGTATCTTGCAGTAAGTAATAATGACCGAATGTATAGACGAATATATTTATATATATTTCAAACGAATATTAAGTTACATATGGCCGAATTATGGCAGATTATAGTGCAGTTTCAAATATATATCCGTATGTTATTTATGTTTCAGTGACAATGGTCAGTTGAAAAAACACGCAGCACAGTTGGAAAAAGAAATTAAAAGGTAAATGATACATATATAAACAGACTCATAAAATTAATAAAGTATAGTATTACATGTATACACAATTGAGCATTATTTGTTACGTCCAGTGCATTGTAACCTTACATTTGTCATTTGAACTTCCTCCAAAATAATCTGCACTCCTACTTGCCAGCAACACATAAGAATTAATACAGCATAATCGTTTTTATTTTAAGTTTAAATATACATATTTTATTCACATATAATTGGTAACATACTTTAACATTCCAACTATGAAGACTATATAACGGCAGATATACGAAAGGTGCCCCACTTATATTTGTACAGCGCTAAATATCCGATATTTTCATGCTAATCCGATATAAATTAAATAACTCTTTTGGGCCACATATAAAGATGAATCAGGTAGCATATGCACTCACTTTTTTGTGTTTGTTTGCGACATCTTTCGAACCGAAATCAACAATTCTGTAGAGGATATGTAATTTGGATTTTTGAAACCCCCAAGGAAGCACCAAAAAGGTGTTGGTAGAACATTGATATGCCGTTTCTGTGTAGACTATCAGTATTTGTCGTTACTAAAATGGTTTTAACGTAATTTTTATCTCATAAGTGAAATGATGACACAAAATACTAAACATCTCTAAAAAGGGACGATGTCTGAATTAATATAACAACTAGGACAAATCGAAAAACCAAAAGGGGAATTTCAATGAAGGTAGGATTATCAATCAAGTAATTTCGTAAAGGCTAAATGCTTAACTCCAAAAAGAATCGGTGTACATAAGCGCAATACCAAATATCCAAAAATACAAAGGCTTGAATGATGTACAAAATCTCACAATATCTCGCAACAATCTCCTGAAATCTCACTAAATATCTTTTGTTTATTACTTTGAAATACATTCATGCATAATTATATATAACAATCCTGACAAAAATGTACTCAAAGGGATTTTAAGGTTTTCTTTCTCACACTCTCGTTCTCTTTCAAACTCTCATGCATTCCAGACAATCATACACAGTTACGTACGTTCTATACAAATACTTACATTTAACTATTATCATTAAACAATACATTTACAGACAGTACAAAATAACACATACTCATGTTCATAACTAAGATATTCAAAAATAGGAAACAGAGATTTTTTTTTGCATTAATGTTAATTTACTGTACCATAATGACAGTTTACGATTATGTAATTGAAAATGTGTTCCATTTGTGACAGCAGGACTCATATGTGTTATTATTTAGTGCAATTTCAGCCTCAATTTTTAATTTAAATGAAAGATAATTTTTAAATACTGAGAACCTTGGAAAATCTTCCTGCAACTTATTCTGTAAATAAAATTTCTCATTAATATCAGTAGATAGTTTATTTGATTTTTGTATACTTTTAGCTAAGTATTTCCTAGTATGGCACCGAATTTGTTTACTCGAAAAGTTATTGATTTTGAATATTGATAATTATTGAATTTATTCCATACATGTTGAACAAAATGGCATTCCCAGAATAAATGTTCTATGGATTCTATATGACAATTACAGAAATCACACAAGTTAGAGTCAACAATTTTGCATATATAAAGATGTTTATTTGTAGGAATTGTTCTTGTATTTATCTTAAACTGGAAATCCTGAAGAGTTATATCTCAAGTACTTTGCCTAGGTAGCATGTATAGTATTTTCCAGTTCAGTTTAACCTCATTTTGAAATTTTTAGTTCTATTTTACTTCACTTTTTGGTTTTGTTCCTTTTTCTTTTTGTAGACAATATAAGAATTTATTCACTTGCATTGTCTTTTTTATATGGATTAAAAGTAATTATTTTTGTCTATTTGTGTTATATTTATAATTTTCTGCCTTAATGGCATTTTTGAACTTATTTGGTATACAATGCACTAATGCTATATATTTGAATAGATCTACATTCGGAATTCCATACAGATATTGTAAATGATTAAATTTATAGAACGTTCTATTGCGATAATCATATAATATGTTCTAAGTATTTAATTCCCTTATCATGCCAGTTCTTATAAAACCAGATTTAGAATCAATTTTAAAATTTGAATTGTTCCATAGAATTTCTTTACCTAAACATTTTGTTGTTTTGTTATCATTTTCTTTGAATTTAGAATTGACAATACACCATTCATTGAGTACATCATTCAAAAACTTTGAATTTGGAATGTGGATATCTTTTGTCTGTATATGACATTCACAAATCAGTTCATTTCCAAATTGTTTTAGTTTATTGTCAAAGAAAATCTTCCATTTACCTATATAATGTTTTCATTGACATATCTTTTGACCCAATTGCATTTAATTGCTTGAATGAAAGATTCTATGTTAGTTAATTTCAAACCCCCATTTTCATATGTTTGATAAAGTTGGCGTATTTTAATTTTGTCAGGCTTACCATTCCAAAGAAAACTAAACATAGCTTTATTGATTCCTTCAATAACTGTTTTTGGTGGATTTGGTAATACCGTGAGAGGATAAATAGGTTTAGGTAAAGCAAACGTTTTTATTACAGTTATTTTGCCCATGAGGGTTACTTTTCTGTGTTGCCACTGTTTTAGACATGCATGGAACTCTTTTATCTTAAGTTCTAAGTTGATTTCAGTATTTAGCTTTATGTTTGTAGTAAATATCATTCCAAGTGTTTTTGCACGTTCTGAAGACCATATAAATTGTTTGTTTTCACAATATGTTAAAGTTGTTGTGTTTAGAGTTCCTACTCTAAGAACTGTTGATTTAGATATGTTGAGGTTTAGTCCATATATTAAACTAAATTCGCTTAACGTTTTTACTAGTGATTCAAAAGATTCTTTTTTGTCGTCTAACATAAAGGTTGCATCGTCTGCAAAATATGTTTGTTTTATTTCTTCTTCATTAATAGAGATTCCAGACATATTTTGGTTTAGTTTGATATAATTTGAGAGTATTTCTAAGCATACAATAAAAATAGAGGTTGACAATGGACAACTTGTCTTACTCCTTTTTGAATCTGAAATGACTCTGATAGGTGTCCATTGTTTATTATCAAACTTGAGATATCTGTATAAAATAATTTTATCCAACTGATAAAATCACTACCAAAATTAAAACGATCTAGACCTTTAAGCATAAATTCATGACTTAATGAATCAAAAGCTTTTTCGAAATCTGCCAAAAATAACAGACCAGGTTTAAGATGGTCTTGTAAATATTCAATTACTTCAAAAACCGTCCTAACATTTTCCCCAATATACCTTTCCTTCATGAAGACAGTTTGATTATTACTAATTATTGATAGCAATACTTTTGTTATTCGGTTTGCAATGGATTTTGTAGCTATTTTATAATCTAAATTGAGCAAACTTATTGGTCTCCAATTTGAAATATCATCTAAATCCTTTCCTGGTTTGGGGATCAATGTAATAACGTCTTGTTTTTGAAGCTGGGTTAGTGAACCATTATCAAAAGAGTATTTAAGGAATTGACAAGAAAAGTTTTTATATCGTTCCAGAATATTTTTATAAAACTCTACAGTTAAGCCATCTGAGCCAGGGCTTTTATTGTTTTGCATTTCTTTTAAGGCTAACCCACATGTTCTTCAATTTTTGTTAGTTTCTGTCTACATTTTTTATGTGTGTCTGACTTCCCATTTCATGTATGTTTTATAGCTGTATATTACTATTTGGATGAATTAATATTGTTACACCTTCACTATTGGTTCTTGTTCCACTGAAGAAAGATACACCACCCCATTCTGATTTCCGTCTTTCCATGAAATTATTTGGTAAGTGGGTTTCTTGTAAAAAGTATATTTGATTGTTCATATTCTTTAACCATTCGAAAACTTGCAGACGCTTTTTAATGTTACCTAAACCTCTAACATTTAAAGAAGTATTACTGTCGAATCCATAGTGTCAGTTTGGATTTCAGCTGTTCACTGTCATATGTTTTGAAAATGTATAATAAACATTTAAAGCTGTAGTAAAAATGAGTTACTCTTTGTTTCATTGTTATATGTTTTTTGTTTTTAACAAACAAAAAAATCACAATCATAAGTGTTTACAAGGATTATCAAAAATGAGATTTTGAAAATCTAAATGTTAATATTTACATTTATATGAAGATCATCAATTTACATAAAACAACTTATGAGTGTCTCGTAACACTTGCAATTTACATGTTACACTGACTTTAACATATAAAATGAACAATACTAGACATAAAGGTACATAGTAAAGGTTATGACATCAATTCCCAACACCGTCAACATCCATCATGTATAGTTTATCATTTCCATGTATAGTTTATCATTTCCAATACTGATTCTCTAAAACATGTATTTAAGTTACTTATGTGTGCAATTCAATAAACATTGAATGGTGTTGAAAGGAGATGTAAAAACCTTCACTTAAAATAATTCATAGTCAAAAGACACGTGAATTGTAAGAATAAACATGTTTTTCATGTATAGCATTATGTTATAGCGTGCCAAGAGTGCTTTATGGCCGCAATAATAACATTTCCACACATTTCATGCGGACAAGTTGATACAAATTATTACGGTATCCGCCTCACTGGTACGTGTCAAAAACATAAATTCAAGTTGTAAAAAATACAATAACATACCTTTCAAACCCTACTATACAAATTCTCAATATACATTTAATTCACATGTATTAAGTGTTATATCAGAGTACAAAGCCTTGTGAACAAAATAGTATAAATACATGTCATCAATAACATTATAACCTTACATGTAAAATTTTATGATATTGTATATATTCAATGGCATATTCTGTCAAATTCTACAAATTCTCAATATACATTTAATTCACATGTTTTAAGTGTTATATCAGAGTTCAGAGCCGTGTGAACAAAATAGTATAAATACATGTCATCAATAACATTATAACCTTATATGGAAAATGATATTGTAAATATTTGATGGCATATTCTGTCGGTTGACTTGCACAGCAAGATGTATATATGCTCATAGATAACTTAGGCATTATCCATCATTATCATTATAAATTTATGAGTAACTGGTATCAATTTACTGTTTAAAAGTATTATTATTATGTGTCAGGTTTAACAAAAATAATGTGTAACACATTTTTGCACTCATTGACATTTCACTCATACTAGATAAATATATAGTACTATAATCGGACAAAGATAAATTGGCCGGGCTATAAATAGTACCAGAACATAAACATCCGTGTGGTAGGGTGACAATCTCAAGAAAAAAAAGTTGGGGTAGGACCTCTCTGTTAACAAGACATGTCATATACCAAAATGTTCGGGAAAGTCTGTGGTATCTGAGACTGCCGGCATAAATTGCCAAAAGTGGTGGCGTTCCGAGGAATCTAAGATGGCGTCCAAGATGGACGCCTTTTTGGTAGTATTAGCTTAATAGTAATGTTATGAAAATATCAGGAATATGGTGCAACTTTTTGAATAACTTTGCTTAATTATTATAGACACATCAAAACTCTTTTTAACTAAAACATTTTTAGAATCTTCAAAGGTCAATGTCAAGGTCATTTACAGGTAAAATCAATGTAAAAATGGCTTAAAACGCATTTTCACCTGGTATCTTCTTTGTTTGTATAGCATTTATTTACAAAAAATATCCAAATTGATCATTTAAATGAAGGTTTACATTCAACAGTTTAAATAAAACTACTTTGGAACACATTGGCGTTCAAATAATGGAGATATGGAGATATACTGGTTATCTTGTACTTTGTACTTTTCTTACCCCACCCACCATTTTTATTCAAGAAATATGTACTCATGTATTCTGGAAGTTTTACAAAATTTGTCTGTGATAAAAATGTTTATTAGTATTATACATCTATATTGGCATTCAAAAGATATTATTCATGTCTGACAATTCACCAGCAAAATCCAAGATGGCGTCCAAGATGGCCGCCGTAATATTTAATGTCCCTTGTATAGCATTAAGCAGGATTAAAACAGTTGTTTTTCAGATGAGGTGGCCACAAAAGTAGAACAAGAACTGATTCATACCAAAATGTCCTTATGTGACTATAAATTAGTGTATAGACCTGCTGTAATACATTGTAAAAGGTAGGTGAGGACCATGGAATCCAAGATGGCCGCCATTAATGGTCAATCCATATAAAGATCAATGTTCAAATTACTATGAGACAGTATCATACATGGGTGTAAAGATACATCTTAGCATGCAAAGTACTCATTTGCTACTGTGTATTAAATATAAAACATACTACATTGACCACTTTGAAGTAAAGTTCAAGGTCATGTCAAGGTCAAACTATGAAAGATAAATGAAAAATACGATTCCTGATGGTGATTAGTACCTTATACCGGTAGGTCATTGAATAGGTGTACACGTATAAATTGGTGGTTGTGCATACCTCTTTAAGTCTTGTATAGATGTACTTGGAGGTTGTTAAGAACAATAATGACATTGAATTAGTGTAATTGTTGGATGTGGGTACCCCACTACTCCTGAAATGGGTGTATGAGATGGAGGCGAGTACCGCAATGTCATAGGGCAGTGGGTTTATTGGATGGTGATGAATACCCCATAGGACATTGAATTTGTGTATTATTTGGTGATTGGTGCCCCATACAGCCTGAAATGGGTGTATTATGGGGAGGAGTGTATTCCACAGGACTTTGAATGAGCGTATTTGGTGGTGGTGTGGAGTACCAAATACTTCTTTAAAGGGTATATGTGGTGGTGATCAGTATCTATTGTGGCATAATGTATGTGTGGTGGTACTTGGTGATTATGTGCATTTGGCGCAGGTTGTTATCCCATAGGGCTTTGAATAGGTGTATTATATGGTGGTTAGTACTCCATATTGTCTTAAATGGGTAAATTGTCGGGTTGTGAGTATGCCATATGGCCTTAAACCAGTGTAATCGGAGAAGAGGTAGAGCTCTTAGGGTTTAGAATGGGTGTATTTGGTGGTACTGAGATACGCATCCATGCCAAATACATTATACACTCATTCAATGCCCTATAGGGTAGACACCACCACCAAATACACCCATTTAAGGCCTCTTGGGGCACCATCCACTAAGAAATACACCTATTCAGTGCCATAAGGGATATTCACCGTATTTAAATTAACCAAATTAAGGCCTTTCCCATAATCACCACCACCAAATAAACACATTTAAGACCTACAATGGGATACTACGAGAGTCAACACAACCAAATTTACACATTCAATATCATATTGGGGTTTCTTTACCAATTAATATAGTCCAGAGAATTTGACACGACTCTCGAACTTCTATTAGCATAATTTCACAGCTGATTTATTGTCTATATTTATAGTCCCGATTGTGTGTTTTCATAAGCGGGGGTTATCACGAAGATGCTCGAGTTGAAATAGCAACACAAATGTGAAGGACCGGTTTTGCACGATTTGCTCGCGAAAATTTATATATTCAACGCAAGAAGCCTGTAATATATTCATGCATAACTGTCAGGATCATGTCAAATTATCCGTGCTATACACCCAATAAACGGTATTTGTGGAGTTCACCACCACGAAATAGACCCATTCAATGTCCTATGGAACACTCGACAACACCTAATACACTCATTCATTGTCCTATTTGGTACTCAGAAGCAACTGATACACACATTAAATGTCCTATGGGGTACTCGCCACCACCTTCTACACACATTCAATGTCCTATGGGATACTCGCCACCACCTTATACACACATTTAATGTCCTATGGGACACTCGCCACCACCTTAAAGACCCATTCAATGTCCTATGGGATACTCGCCACCACCCAATACACCTATTCAATGTCTTATGGGACACTCGCCACCACTCATACACCCATTCAATGTCCTACGGGACACTCGCCACCACCTTATAGACCCTTCAATGTCCTATGGGATACTCGCCAACACCTAATACACTCATTCATTGTCCTATTTGGTACTCAGAAGCAACTGATACACCCATTCAATGTCCTATGGGGTACTCACCACCACCTTCTACACACATTCAATGTCCTATTGGATACTCGCCACCACCTTATACACACATTCAATGTCCTATGGGACACTCGCCACCACCTTAAAGACCCATTCAATGTCCTATGGGATACTCGCCACCACCCAATACACCTATTCAATGTCTTATGGGATACTCGCCACCACTCATACACCCATTCAATGTCTTACGGGACACTCGCCACCACCTTATAGACCCTTCAATGTCCTATGGGGTACTCGCCACCACCTTATAGACCCATCAATGTCCTATGGGATACTCGCCACCACCTTATAGACCCTTCAATGTCCTATGGGGTACTCGCCACAACCTTATACACACATTCAATGTCCTACGGGATACTCGCCACCACCTTATAGACCCTTCAATGTCCTATGGGGTACTCGCCACCACCTTATAGACCCATCAATGTCCTATGGGATACTCGCCACCACCTTATTGACCCTTCAATGTCCTATGGGGTACTCGCCACAACCTTATACACACATTCAATGTCCTACGGGATACTCGCCACCACCTTATAGACACATTCAATGTCCTACGGGACACTCGCCACCACATTATAGACCCTTCAATGTCCTATGGGATACTCGCCACCACCAAATACACACATTCAATGTCTTATGGGATACTCGCAATCACCTTATACACCCATTCAGTGTCCTACGGGACACTCGCCACATCCTTATACACCCATTCAACGTCTTATGGGATACTCGCCACCACCAAATACACCCATTCAATGTCCTACGGGACACTCGCCACCACCAAATACACCCATTCAATGTCCTACGGGACACTCGCCACCACCTTATACACACATTCAATGACGTACGGGACACTCGCCACCACCTTATACACCCATTCAATGTCCTATGGGACACGCCCCCACCTTATACACACATTCAATGTCCTATGGGACACTCGCCACCACCTTATACACACATTCAATGACGTACGGGACACTCGCCACCACCTTATACACCCATTCAATGTCCTATGGGACACGCCCCCACCTTATACACACATTCAATGTCCTATGGGATACTCACCATGCTCTATGGGGTGATAACCTAAACCAAATGTACACAATTAAGGCATTATAGTGAAATTTCCTACCCCTAAAACGCCCATTTTAGGCCAGTTTAGCTACCCATCAACAACGAATACAACAATATACACCCAATCAGTTCCCTATGGGATACTCACCACCACCAAAAACAACAATTCAATGCCTATTTGGGTACGCACCACCAAAAAACAACCTACTTAATGTCTTGTTATTGTACTCTAAACCACCAAGTACATGTACACTCCACGTAACACAGTGTGAAGACATATAGGGTACTCACCACCACCAAATACACCCGTTCAAAGTCTTTTGGGGTACGAACGACCATATAATACACCCATTTCAAGCCATATAGGGCACTTACCACCAAGAATCCCCCAATGCAGTGTCATATAGGGTATTTATTACCACCCAATACAACAAATAAAATGCCATATGGGGCTCTCACCACAACCAAATACACCCTTCAATTTATACGTGTACACCCATTCAATGACTAATCACTACCAGGAATCGTAATTTTCATTTAATTTTGATACTTTGATCTTGATATGACCTTGAACTTTACTTCAATGTTGTCATTGTAGTATGTTTAATATTTAATGCACAGTAGTATGTGGGTACTTTGCATGCAAAGATGTATCTTTACACCCATGTATGATACTGTCTCATAGTAATTTGAACATACTTTACATGGATTGACCATTTATGGCGGCCATCTTGGATTTCCTGGTCCTCACCACTCTTTTACAATGTATGAAAGCAAATGTTTACACTATGTGGAAGTCACATAAGGACATTTTGGTATGAATCAGTTCTTGTTCTACTTTTGTGGCCACTTCACCCGAAAAACAACTGTTTTAATCCTGCTTAATGTTATACAAGGGACATTAAATATTACGGCGGCCATCTTGGACGCCATCTTGGATTTCGCTCGTGAATTGTCAGACATGAATAATATCTTTTGAATGCCAATATAGATGTATCATAATAATAAACATTTTTATCACTGACATCTTTTGTAAACATTTCAGAATACCTGTGTGCATATTTCTTGTATAAAAATGGTGGGTGGGGTAAGAAAAGCACATAGTACAAGATAAACTGTATATCTCCATTATTTGAATGCCAATGTGTTCCAAAGTAGTTTTATTTAAACTGTTGAATGTAAACCTTCATTTAAATGATCAATTTGGATAGTTTTTGTAAATAAATGCTATACAAACAAAGAAAATACCAGGCGAAAACGTGTTTAAAGCCATTTTTACATTGGTTTTACCTGTAAATGACCTTGACATTGACCTTTGAAGATTCAAAAAATGTTTTAGATAAAAAGAGTTTTGCTTTGTCTATAATAATTAAGCAAAATTATTTCAAAAAGTTGCACCATATTCCTGATATTTTCATTACATTAATATTAAACTAATACTATCAAAAAGGCGGCCATCTTGGACGCCATCTTAGATTTCTCGGAACGCCACCACTTTTTGCAATTTATGCCGGCAGTCTCAGATACTACAACTTTCCCGAACATTTTGGTATATGACATGTCTTGTTAACAGAGAGGTCCTACCTACTCCTAAAATAGAGGACTTTTTTGGCAATAGTCACCCTACCAGTGTTTATCTTTTGCACCTGAAGTAAACTAATAAGGCGAATTAAATACAACGTAATAACCAATGAGGAAATAGCTCAGTCTGTAAAGCGCGAGGTCGAGTCGCATCAAATGTATGTTTTTATTATGCGCGAGTTCGAACCCAACTCATTCTGGTATTTGTAAAAGAAAATACTATGTTAATTTTTTATTTTTTATTTTTTTATTGATCTTTTCTTTATAGACTTTGTAATCTAAAAGTGTTGAGATAATGAAAAAAGAAAGAAATAATTATGATAAAAAAGACAATAAATTCGAACCTGCGTACAAAAATAGCATGCCTGGTAAGTCATATATAGGCTGACGCATTACCACTGAGCCACTGGGGCTATTGCAGAAATTATTGCCCAATTATGATGTCTACCAAATTTTCCGGTTAATTAGAGATGAAGGTCACTGTTGTGTTTATTTACTATTGCTAAATTTAGCCCGGCCAATTTATGTTTGTCCAACTATAAAATTGATTTTCTACAATTGACCACACATGGTCACATGTTTATATAGCCTTTGCAGGTTTTACAAGTGTGTGAAGTCACATGGCTTGATCACTATACTGCACTACAAAAGCTTTTCAATCTTTGAAGAACTTCAAAGTTTTTGACCAGGTATCCCCAATCCAATCTCCGTATTGGCCAAAAGGAACGAAATGGATGATACCGTCGACACTTTTATACCACATTTTTCCATCTCGATTCCAAGCAAATTCTTCTTCTTTCAGTTCACGTCTAATTGATTTCAGAACGAATCTGTTGAGCTTTGTTAAATCTGCATTAACAAATATGTCAAATTTCTTTATCTTTGCAATATATATGAGCCAGTCTCCTGGAAAACCTGCTATAATGACATTATGTTATTACTATTATGTAAAAATGTTTATAAAAGCTCTAAAATGAGAAAAAATCCATATCTTTTGATTCTACTTTAAGTAATTTACCCATATAGTACTAAATCTTAGCTATAAAATTTCACATGAATTATATCGAATTAACATACTTCGTTGCTATGGTGACCAATTTCGGAAATGTTCTCCGATTAAGAAAAACGAGGAGTTAGTTGTTTAAAACAGTAGTGGCCTTTCTCTGAATGCAAACAATTTTTATTTTTATATATATTTTAAAAATTAACACATAATTCTAAAACATGATACTAATGTGAACAGTTTATGTCAAGAATTGATCAAATGGTGTAATTATGAAATTCTTGTTACAGAATCGTCGAATGACGTTTCAATGACGTTTGCCACGTCACACAAAACGCACCAAACAAGGACTCTACAAAAACAGCTGTTACTTCCTTAAAACTCAAGATATTAATAAAATTTCTTTTGCATTTTGCTTCATTTACATTATCCTTTAAGACTATGGAAAATCTCAAAATCAATATTTTTGTCAAAATAGCAGGTTTTCCTGGAGACTGGCTCATATATTTTTCCACTTTACAATGATACCTCTTTTATTGAAATCAGTCGAGGAATAAAACAATATACCTCTCATTTTAATGGAAATTCAAAGTTTATCAGAAAATACCCGATTTGCCTCATTCAAATAATAATTTTCCGAATTATATAAGAGGTAGACAAAGACAGTGTCCAATCTGTGTGTTTAACTTTTTGGCAATACCAAACAAAAATATAAGGGAGACATTCGCCTTTAACTATGCTAAAACGGAACGGTAATTCCGATATCGTTGTCACCTCTGATAAAACCATGATTTATCATTGAGGTATTATGGTAAAAGAACATACTGCTATTTGAGAAATACCTATGAGACTAACATACTATATACTAAAATAAACCTTTTGAATCTCCTGTGTCGCTTGTCATAGACTTTGTAGTGTTTTATATTATAATTTTAAACCAAATAAGAATTATTGCTGCTCTTTTTGTAGAAAACTATTACCTATCTTGCATACACTAGTGATGCTTAGAAAGAACTCTTGGTTGTGTGTCCCTTTTTGTGCATTTCGTGCTAGAAGGCCGCTTCTGTTGTGTGATGTCTTCCCTTTGTCCAATTTGATTTTGCCTTAATCTGATAATTACATGAAGTTAAAAAAAATGTTGTGCATATTAATGCTAATTAATTTGTATTAGGCTGTATGTATCAGTGTTACAATCGGTATATTTTGTATCTAAAAATAACGTCTGTTTGACTATAACATCATCGAGACTTACTCACAATTGATTACACTGCATCATTACACTTAATTGATATAGAAACGCAACGATTTGAAGGGTTGGTATTTTTAGTATAAATTATGATTATAAATTGGTGAAGAGTTTGAATCGAATAAGAGGGACGAGAGTCGTATGCCTGGTATGATTTTCCGCGATAAAATATTTCAATTTAACCCATTACGTCATATTGGCGTCATTTGCATAATTTACGCATGTCGCCAGAACTTAACCACTGGGCTTGACGATTAGTCCGTCATATTTTAGGACAACGATACATCATCAAAAACATCAATTACGTTTAGAATTGTGTTGTATACGGTGCCACGCTTTTAGGATACAGAACATCCTGGCGCTATTGACAATATTTAAGCAGACATGTGACGTTTAGTCATGGCAAAGTAGTTTAACTGTCGTCTGGTGATGATATTTAGAATTGCACAGTATTTTCAAGATTGTCAGCGTAAGGTGAGCTGGCGATACAAGCACGTAAAAATGATGGCACGATACGAATGTTTTCTTTGAAGACACCACTTCCGGTCAATAGATTTTGATGCTATACCTGCAGTTTGAAGGCAATGATGCATACGATTTAGTTATTTCGCTGAAATATACTTTCAATAACATTTGTTCAGTGTTTATTTGACCCAAATTGGAAAACGCTTATTATTTCTGTCTTCTTATTTACCCTTACATATTCAATTATCACCTTCCGGTTACGGTTTGAGATGCCATAGACCTCGGAAAGGTATACTCTTAAACATCGGACACAATGCAGCGTATGTTAGGTCGGCAAACAATATTGACAGCTCATGTTACGATTATGGAGGTCGCTAAAAATTTCTCGTAAATCTAAATTTGAAGGCAAACACAGATGGCCGGAAAAAAGTGCATCATCAAGCAGACACTTTAGAGCGTTTAGAGTGTTAGGTGGTTTTGTTATAGATGTGTGGAACAACATTATACAACCCCATATTGTGCCGCTAATGAGGCACAGACGCCTGATTTGCATAGCAGGTTGCGGATTATAAATACATTATTAATTTAGCGATTTTTTACATTGTTTGGTTTTGTGACCATCTAGACCTTGATTACAATGCAGTTTGCAGATATTTGGTTTCATGTATTGATTTCATCACGTGCAAAAGTTCAATAAAATTGAAGCACCTTAACTGGCTTAAAAGTATCAAAAACACACTGTTGCGTTTTTAAATCGAATAAGTGTATCTTAGGACCTGAGGTCGATGTTGAAAATGCGTCAAAATCTCACACTTGCGTCAAATTGTGCTAATTTTAATTTGATATTTACTGAACCGTTTCGTTTCAGAAAAGATAAGACTTTAAAAGATATGCGAACACAAGCCGAAAAATTAGCCAAAGGGTAAGTATCTATGGGCCATAATGAAAATATAATTAATAAATTAATATTAACTGTCAAGTATAGTCCAGTTAGGATATTGTGACAGTGACGTTGCAGTTTATGTGTACGCAAAAAATTATAACCATTGTTTGAACAGGTAGAGCGAAGTTTAATATGTTAGTTAAGCATTGACATTATAGTTATTTGTACAGTATAAGCCTTTATAATTGGTTTTACACCGTTATTGTGGACTCGACCGCTGCGTCACTGGATTTTTATCCTGACTGGACTATGAGTAATTCACAATATATAAAGCCGTTATTATTATTTAGGACGCGTTTGTGTTACAATCGAATGTCATGAGGACATGCTAGATCTCGTCTGATGTTTTCATATACCAATGAAAAGCTAACCTTTGGGAGGTTTATTCGACATATAACATGACCATGTTACTATCGATGCAACCGAAGAATTTAGATTCTTGCAAAACGTCATTTTTCGATAAATGTCTTATTGATGTCCACATTGAATTTGTTTCCCAAGTTAAATTAAATAGCTTGTAAAGTATGACATGATACAAGTAGTTTTTAAAGTGTTTATAAGCACTATTATACATTGATTTGAAAGTTTCGTCTATTAATGATAACCTTGAAACTTATGAGTAGTACAGTCCCTTTGGTTACCAGTTGCTAGGCGACGAAAGAAGCTATCACAAAAGTACTGTTTCGCTTCTAACCAAGTGTACATGTGACTGTGTTTTGGTTATTATTATTATTTCTAAATTATTGTTTTAAACTCATCTTTGCATATGGTTGTTCATTGTAGAATATATACTTCAAAACGGTGAAATTAGAACAATAATTTATATTGTAGAAAGAAATATAATCAAAAACCAGTCCACCTGTATACTTGGCTATAAACGAGGAAGTAATTAGTCTGTTATGTTCTTTTGTTACCTAGCAACTGGTAACCAAAAGAAATGTAACATTTAAAATATTTTAGAATATTGCATACATGGAAAAATTTCGATTCGATATAATATTTTGTTTTATAACACTATCAAACTGGTTACATTGTGCAATATTTTACAAGCTAAATAATAGAACTCTTGAACCAATTCAATTTGGCCGTCAATTTGACATCTTTTCGAAAAAATGACGTTTTCAATAATCTTAATTCCTCTCTTCCATTGATAGTAACATGGTCATGTTACATAATAAAAATATTATTGAATAAAACTTCCAAATGTTAGCTTACTTTGGTTTTTGAAAACATCAGATGACATTAAGCATGTTCTCATGGCATTCGGTTGTAATGGGGTCAAATATTATGAAACACCATGTACATTGTATCTTTTGTGGGTTATCATTGTAATGTGTGTCGTCCGTTTGTCATAATAAGAGCCAACTGGCTCTTACTCGGGTTTAGTTACTGACTTAGGCGGCATACCTTCGGTGTTGGGTGTCGTGATTTTGTAGTTGCGTTTTGCACTGTCTGTGTATTTCTGTTATAAAATCATCTTTTTGAAGTTTCTTTGGTATGTGATATTTTCAAGTTTGTTTTGTGCTCGGTTGTTTAAGTTGAGTGCTCCCTTCCCACTTTAGGCAATGTATGAGTATTTTGTTTCATTTCTAAGGCTACAGAAAGAAAAAGACAATCGAAAGGCAGATGCTAAAAGCCATTCAGCAGAGAAGGATAGGTAAGGCCATGTTTGTTTTTGTTTTGTTTTGTATTGATCCGATATTTACATTGTCCTGTTGTTCCATAAGGTTGTCTGTGGTCTGCGAGGTTTGGTGCACATTAAACGTTTATCAGTGCCAAGGCTGAAGCCCTACAGTCAATTTTCTTATATATTTGTATTGTCCACTTTATACATGTATGTAGTTAAAAAGACAAAACAGTGTAAATAACATTCTGATTACATCGGCCGTTATGCATTGCAATACATTTAATACTTTATTCATCTACAATCTTCCTATTATTAGAGGTTGTACTTCTAGTAAAAGGAGGACACTGCAAGACAAGACAAGACACGACCGAAGACAAACGTAAATGACCGAGCTTTCACGACAGTGTAAATATGTTTCTCGCCAATGCCACTAACACCGAAATTCCATAGTGACTGGTTATAAAAGAATGTAATCCTCTAAAGCATGAAACGTAATCATTATGAACTGTGCTTCTCATTTGAACTACAAGTGTTTCAAGAAGGACAATTGGCATTTAGCAACTGGCATTTCGCATTTAGCAATTGACATTTAGCAATTGGCATTTAGCATTTAGCATGGCGCACCGGCCTTCCATATCATAGAATAATGGCATTAATTTGTAAAATTGCCTCCTGATGTCAAACAATCTAATTCTACCCACATTAAACCACACTATGCTGCTTCATTACATAATTAATAAGAATGCTAAAGCAGAAAAGCAAACGTTCGAAAAGGAAAAGGTAGAGTTGAACAAAGCATCTAAACAGTAAGTAACATGTTCACATTGAATTAACAAAGGTGCAAACTCAGTTTTCGTATTATTTAATTCAGGTTTGCTCAGCTAGTTTTTAAGTTATGTATAGATTTTGGTAGAAACCCCAAAAGTGAAATAAGCATTTCACAGAATCTGTACGTCTTCTAAACGCATAAACATTGGTATAAAAGTGAGTTTGTATGTAGGAAATCACACAGTGTAGTTTACTCTGGATTGTGCAAGTTATTTGTATTTTTAGACATTTTTTTTAAAATGAGCAAAGTATCATTATTGACTAAAAGGCAGTGGCTGTAACAATTGATTATACCAGATTAGATTTCCATTCATTCTATTCATACAATTCAACTATAATTTCGTTTGGCGTATAGCGTATCTGTTTTGGTTTCTGACTAGTACATCTGAACTACGTCGAAGACGGGATACACGTTTATTAGCACATCGTAACAGATATTTTGGTAAATCTATGTCATAGTGACCACACAACAAATACATGTACTCATCATTCAATCACAATACTACATATCATCAAATAACATCACTTCATCATACATAAACCATAAAAATTGATCAAGACGAGAACACCAGATGATACGCCACTACCTATTTCGTATTTAAAAAATACCGTTAGTTTACCTAACACCATCGAGACTTACTCACAATTGATTACACCTTATTATTATCTTAAGACCTGAGGTCGATGTGTTGACAATGCGTCAAAATCTCAAACTTGCGCCAAATTATGCTGATTTAAATTTGATATTTACTTAACCGTTTCGTTTCAGAAAAGATAAAACCATACACGATATGCGAAAACAAGCCGAAAAATCAGTCAAAGAGTAAGTATCTATGGGCCATAATGAAATTATAATTATTATATTAATACAAGGGGCGTTCCAGAAATAATAGGAATTTTCTCATAACTTCGTACTCAACGCTTATATCTTAATGAAATTCATCTCATATGGGTAGCATTTCATGCTCTATATAATGGCAGCAACATATGTTCGTTGTTGGTGGTGATGTTTATACAAAGCGTTGTCATAGAAACCATGTAACGCACAAGCGGGTCACACTGTAAATTGTAATTACTAACCAAACTAAAAACGTGAATATCTCAGTAACCACTGGATAAATAATAATGTCAATTTATGTGGAATTACCTTGATGTCACTGACGTGTGCATGCAAACTTACGAAGCAATCGCTGTTTGTTAATGATCACAACTGAGTAAACAAGTGTATATTTCCAAGCGCGGCATGGACGAAACGACGTCAACGTCAAAAACTAGAAACCGCAGAATTGTTAAATTATTTTATAAATTGGAAAAAACAGTATTACAAACCATTGAAATAATTAAATAAGCAGAATGTACTGGCATCCAGTACGCATGCGTGTTTTGTTGGCAAAAATTGTTCACAGATGGCGGAGGTATGAACTATCAAGTGAACACAGCTAAAGTCACAGAAAAAGTAGTTTGACGTTGATAGACACTGTTCATACACTGATAGACGCTTCAAGGTTGGAGCAATTTCTAGCATCACTGTAACCAGTTTTCAGTAACAGTGGTACAGAGACTCGTTTAAACAATGGGGACAGTAACATCAGCTCTGTTTTGAAAGTCAGGATGACTATATATAAACATTATTAAGGGTGTCTTTCGGTTAAAATACTGTGTTTGATCGACGACGTCATCATAACGTCATAACGCGACCCGCATCCATGGTACATGGAATATTTAATGTTTAATATAGTTTGCCAATTGCTTTGATAATTCGCATATTTGTCAGTGATAGATAAAATTTTATTTACAACACATAAGTTTTCTACATTTCTGATTTACCGCGCTGCTATGTAAAAAGTCCTATTATTTCTGGAACACCCTACGCATTAACTGTCAAGTATGTAATTCACAGTAAATAAAGTCGTTATTATAATTTAGGACAATCAAGCAAGTATGTGTTTGTGTTACTAATGTACACATGTCAGTGTTAGTTAGTAAGATTTAAGACAAAAGAGATGATTTTAGTTTCGATACTGTAAATTACCCACACTTGGATGTAGATGTTCCACGGACAACTTCATATTGAGTTTATGCTCCTCAATCAATCCGTTTTGCAAGAGCGTGTTCTCGGATGGAAGATTTTAAGACGCAAAATATTTGTATCATGAATAAATTACTGCAACAATCGTGGGCTATCGCTTCCATAAAACGTAAAACTTTGCAAAATTGTATTGGCAAAATACTGATTTCATTTTTAAATATGACATTAATTTAAAGACTCTTCTGAGACAGGGTCTATTTCGGCCTGAATTGTATGGTGATGCGCTTTACGAATTTCATAGCCACATATGTCATTGTGTGATGACTGGACAATATAAAAACTCTATATGAATATGTCTAACCTGACGCCTTTTCCGACGGAAGGTGTTGTTGCTTGTCTGTTACATTGTCTTTTCGTACCCTTTTAAATGTTTTGCTTTCTCGTTGTTCCGACTTCTGATAGCTCATTGAGTACTCTCTGTGCTACTCAACGAGTGTTATTAATATAATGTTTCATGTTTTACATTCTTTTATCACGTGTATGACGTCGTGGTAGCGTAATAAAGCCATTATTTATTTTTGATAATATACTGGTGTAATAAAGTTTTGACGTAACATCACTCAAAGTATAGACGACGTTGTCAAAATTGCGCTTTTATTATAGTGAAAATAAAAGCAGCTATTTTATGTTTCGGTCGGAAGAGGCTTACATGTGATAAAAAGAACATTACATTTGTAACTTTCCACATTGAATTTATCAAACTCGTTGAATAAAATCAGTAAAATGCTTGGAAGAGCCTCGAATTTTATCATGTTATTCAACTCGTTTAATAATTAAATTCAATATGAAAAGATACTCATGTAATATCCTCTTTTATTTATTACGTGTCAATGTAGCCTTTTTGTTAGGGGCATTACATGGCGATAAACTTTGATTTACACTGTCCTATTCTATAAGGTTGTATGTTAGGTAAGCGTGAGGTTCGTTTGATACCCTGTAAAACGTTTAAGCCCCCAGGGACTGCTGATGTCCGTACCATGACGAAAGCCCCATAGTCAACCTTACTTTACGTTTGTAAAATAAATTACAAACATAGTTGGCCTTTGTGTCATTTTGTGTAACTGTCACCACAGTAAACGTACAGCAACATTTTTTTCAAACAAAGTAATCAACATAATCGATAGCCAGATCGAATAATGAACTTTATTGCATTCATAATTTATCAACTTTACAAACGATCCTACGATAATAACAATGAAATCCAAATATTTATTATTGTTTTCATCTCGTTTGTTTACGGATTTCGCGCTGTGTAGCAAATTTATATTCATGCGCCAAAGTAGTGCGGCAGTTTATCGACGAAACCATTATAATGCGGTGTTCATAATGTGCCGTTCATAACGAATGATGACATCGAATACAATATGATACTTACGGTTTAATATAAGTCCCAATAAAACATCAATATCAGCATTTTCCTATCTCAACGCATGCTGCACATGTTAGCGAATTGATAATCTGATATGTGTTACGAGGCTGTCTGTCAAACTTTATTTTAGCTAAATTTCAAAAGCACTATGCGTTTTTAAATAATCCTTATGTTATTTATGCTCGTATAATCATTGCAAACACAGTTTTGTAACTCGATTGTCTGGATCGTTTCTCGATCACATACAGTTTGTGTAAAATCGGTCATTACATGTAGCTGTCAAAATATTTCAATCCACACGAATAGTCCGTGCAAATGTTACAACGTGCTCGGTAAGTTTATGTATCGTGTGAGGTTACTGCCATGCTATATTATCGTCTGCAAATAGTTTTTTGAGTAATAGTTAACCATTTTAACTCACAAACTGACCAAATACAGCATTTTCTTCATGTTAAAAGAAACGGGCTAACGAACGGAACAAACGTTATCAGTGACCAGTACGACTAAAGATAAATGAGCAATAAAATACAGTGGAAAGGAATATCTAACTAAAAAGGTGTATAATTGAAAGAAATACTAAAGCTTTAATTAATTTTCCATAAACCTGTTTCAGTTCTTTCGAGATAACTTAAAACTTGTACAAATAATCAAGTTTTAAGTCTTATAGACCCGATAAAATCGGTTATTGACAAACCAACAACTATCTGGTCCGTCAGGCCCACCGTACCCTAAACTATTTAGGATTAATTAAAAGTAGGCCTTCACACATACACATGTGATATATTTTAATTCATGTTGATGTATTTTATTGTTCAAAATCAATGCATTTTGACTGCTTTTATTTAAATGAATGGTCAGGCATGACCTTGATCAAATATTTGACAACCACAATATCTAATTTTTCTAGCATTTTGTTACCCAATAAATGAGACTGACATTTTGAAAAATGTTACCTATTTTGTAATTAACTTTTTATAAATACATTTTTTATAACAAGTGAATATAACATAAACACTCATTGATATAGATTATTTGAACTTTAAGCTACAAAATGATATATGAGACTAATGTGTTTTTATGCCAAAAGGGTATTTAATTCGCTGAAGGAAAATACACATTTTCGCCCATTAGAGTGAACCTTAAGTGAAATCTAAAATTGTTTGTTTTGTTGTAGACTAAAAGACGAAATTCAAGTGCACTTAAAGACCATTGAAAACAAGACATCGGAATGTGCTTATTGGACAAAGTCTGCTGACAGCTTAACGTCTGAAAACACATATCTCAAGCAGAATGCTTATCAATTACGAAGACCCACAGACTATCTCCAAGAGCAGATTAGAAAGCATCAACAAGAAATCAGTTCTTTAGAATCAGAGAAGGAAACTCTATTATTGCGGTATGAAATCATACGATACTTGCAGAATAAAATGGCAACATGTAAGAAACACGAAGCAAAAACCCACTACAAAATTAGTGATAAATCAGACAGGGAAGGCAGTGCTCAACAGAATCAACTGAGCACGAAATGCACAATAAGAAACACATATGAAATAAAACAACACTGACCAAATGTACGTCACAAAACTGAACAAGAAATTGAAACTGAACTGCTTAATGTCATAAAACATACTAAAAATATTATGTTTTATTCAGCATTTATTCAATATTTAGAATTCAGACCCTTTGGTGTACTTGTTAGGGATGGTACGAGTATAGTGGTTATATATTCATGGTCTGCCTCCATAGCTCAATGGTTACTGACTTAGGCGGCATACCTTCGGTGTTGGGTGTCGTGATTTTGTAGTTGCGTTTTGCACTGTCTGTGTATTTCTGTTATAAAATCATCTTTTTGAAGTTTCTTTGGTATGTGAAATTTTCATGTTTGTTTTGTGCTCGGTTGTTTAAGTTGAGTGCTCCATTCCCACTTTAGGCAATGTATGAGTATTTTGTTTCGTTTCTAAGGCTACAGAAAGAAAAAGACAATCGAAAGGCAGATGCTAAAAGCCATTCAGCAGAGAAGGATAGGTAAGGCGATGTTTGTTTTTGTTTTGTTTTGTATTGATCCAATATGTACATTGTCCTGTTGTTCCATAAGGTTGTCTGTGGTCTGCGAGGTTTGGTGCACATTAAACGTTTATCAGTGCCAAGGCTGAAGCCCTACAGTCAATTTTATTATATATTTGTATTGTCCACTTTATACATGTTTGTAGTTAAAAAGACAAAACAGTCTAAATAACATTCTGATTACATCGGCCGTTATGCATTGCAATACATTTAATACTTTATTCATCTACAATCTTCCTATTATTGGAGGTTGTCCATAGTGACTGGTTATAAAAGAATGTAATCCTCTAAAGCATGAAACGTAATCATTATGAACGGTGCTTCTCATTTGAACTACAAGTGTTTCAAGAAGGACAATTGGCATTTAGCAACTGGCATTTCGCATTTAGCAATTGACATTTAGCAATTGGCATTTAGCATTTAGCATGGCGCACCGGCCTTCCATATCATAGAATAATGGCATTAATTTGTAAAATTGCCTCCTGATGTCAAACAATCTAATTCTACCCACATTAAACCACACTATGCTGCTTCATTACATAATTAATAAGAATGCTAAAGCAGAAAAGCAAACGTTCGAAAAGGAAAAGGTAGAGTTGAACAAAGCATCTAAACAGTAAGTAACATGTTCACATTGAATTAACAAAGGTGCACAGTCAGGTTTGCTCAGCTAGTTTTTAAGTTATGTATAGATTTTGGTAGAAACCCCAAAAGTGAAATAAGCATTTCACAGAATCTGTACGTCTTCTAAACGCATAAACATTGGTATAAAAGTGAGTTTGTATGTAGGACATCACACAGTGTAGTTTACTCTTGATTGTGCAAGTTATTTGTATTTTTAGACATTTTTTTTAAAATGAGCAAAGTATCATTATTGACTAAAAGGCAGTGGCTGTAACAATTGATTATACCAGATTAGATTTCCATTCATTCTATTCATACAATTCAACTATAATTTCGTTTGGCGTATAGCGTATCTGTTTTGGTTTCTGACTAGTACATCTGAACTACGTCGAAGACGGGATACACGTTTATTAGCACATCGTAACAGATATTTTGGTAAATCTATGTCATAGTGACCACACAACAAATACATGTACTCATCATTCAATCACAATACTACATATCATCATATAACATCACTTCATCATACATAAACCATAAAAATTGATCAAGACGAGAACACCTATTTCGTATTTAAAAAATACCGTTAGTTTACCTAACACCATCGAGACTTACTCACAATTGATTACACCTTATTATTATCTTAAGACCTGAGGTCGATGTGTTGACAATGCGTCAAAATCTCAAACTTGCGCCAAATTATGCTGACTTAAATTTGATATTTACTTAACCGTTTCGTTTCAGAAAAGATACAACCATACACGATATGCGAAAACAAGCCGTAAAATCAGCCAAAGAGTAAGTATCTATGGGCCATAATGAAATTATAATTATTATATTAATACGAGGGGCGTTCCAGAAATAATAGGACTTTTCTCATAACTTCGTACTCAACGCTTATATCTTAATGAAATTCATCTCATATGGGTAGCATTTCATGCTCTATATAATGGCAGCAACATATGTTCGTTGTTGGTGGTGATGTTTATACAAGGCGTTGTCATAGAAACCATGTAACGCACAGGCGGGTCACACTGTAAATTGTAATTACTAACCAAACTAAAAACGTGAATATCTCAGTAACCACTGGATAAATAATAATGTCAATTTATGTGGAATTACCTTGATGTCACTGACGTGTGCATGCAAACTTACGAAGCAATCGCTGTTTGTTAATGATCACAACTGAGTAAACAAGTGTATATTTCCAAGCGCGTCATGGACGAAACGACGTCAACGTCAAAAACTAGAACCGCAGAACTGTTAAATTATTTTATAAATTGGAAAAAACAGTATTACAAACCATTGAAATAATTAAATAAGCAGAATGTACTGGCATCCAGTACGCATGCGTGTTTTGTTGGCAAAAATTGTTCACAGATGGCGGAGGTATGAACTATCAAGTGAACACAGCTAAAGTCACAGAAAAAGTAGTTTGACGTTGATAGACACTGTTCATACACTGATAGACGCTTCAAGGTTGGAGCAATTTCTAGCATCACTGTAACCAGTTTTCAGTAACAGTGGTACAGAGACTCGTTTAAACAATGGGGACAGTAACATCAGCTCTGTTTTGAAAGTCAGGATGACTATATATAAACATTATTAAGGGTGTCTTTCGGTTAAAATACTGTGTTTGATCGACGACGTCATCATAACGTCATAACGCGACCCGCATCCATGGTACATGGACTATTTAAAGTTTAATATAGTTTGCCAATTGCTTTGATAATTCGCATATTTGTCAGTGATAGATAAAATTTTATTTACAACACATAAGTTTTCTACATTTCTGATTTACCGCGCTGCTATGTAAAAAGTCCTATTATTTCTGGAACACCCTACGCATTAACTGTCAAGTATGTAATTCACAGTAAATAAAGTCGTTATTATATTTTAGGACAATCAAGCAAGTATGTGTTTGTGTTACTAATGTACACATGTCAGTGTTAGTTAGTAAGATTTAAGACAAAAGAGATGATTTTAGTTTCGATACTGTAAATTACCCACACTTGGATGTAGATGTTCCACGGACAACTTCATATTGAGTTTATGCTCCTCAATCAATCCGTTTTGCAAGAGCGTGTTCTCGGATGGAAGATTTTAAGACTCCAAATCTTTGTATCATGAATAAATTACTGCAACAATCGTGGGCTATCGCTTCCATAAAACGTAAAACTTTGCAAAATTGTATTGGCAAAATACTGATTTCATTTTTAAATATGACATTAATTTAAAGACTCTTCTGAGACAGGGTCTATTTCGGCCTGAATTGTATGGTGATGCGCTTTACGAATTTCATAGCCACATATGTCATTGTGTGATGACTGGACAATATAAAAACTCTATATGAATATGTCTAACCTGACGCCTTTTCCGACGGAAGGTGTTGTTGCTTGTCTGTTACATTGTCTTTTCGTACCCTTTTAAATGTTTTGCTTTCTCGTTGTTCCGACTTCTGATAGCTCATTGAGTACTCTCTGTGCTACTCAACGAGTGTTATTAATATAATGTTTCATGTTTTACATTCTTTTATCACGTGTATGACGTCGTGGTAGCGTAATAAAGCCATTATTCATTTTTGATAATATACTGGTGTAATAAAGTTTTGACGTGACATCACTCAAAGTATAGACGACGTAGTCAAAATTGCGCTTTTATTATAGTGAAAATAAAAGCAGCTATTTTATGTTTCGGTCGGAAGAGGCTTACATGTGATAAAAAGAACATTACATTTGTAACTTTCCACATTGAATTTATCAAACTCGTTGAATAAAATCAGTAAAATGCTTGGAAGAGCCTCGCATTTTATCATGTCATTCAACTCGTTTAATAATTAAATTCAATATGAAAAGATACTCATGTAATATCCTCTTTTATTTATTACGTGTCAATGTAGCCTTTTTGTTAGGGGCATTACATGGCAATAAACTTTGATTTACACTGTCCTATTCTATAAGGTTGTATGTTAGGTAAGCGTGAGGTTCGTTTGATACCCTGTAAAACGTTTAAGCCCCCAGTGACTGCTGATGTCCATACCATGACGAAAGCCCCATAGTCAACCTTACTTTACGTTTGTAAAATAAATTACAAACATAGTTGGCCTTTGTGTCATTTTGTGTAACTGTCACCACAGTAAACGTACAGCAACATTTTTTTCAAACAAAGTAATCAACATAATCGATAGCCAGATCGAATAATGAACTTTATTGCATTCATAATTTATCAACTTTACAAACGATCCTACGATAATAACAATGAAATCCAAATATTTATTATTGTTTTCATCTCGTTTGTTTACGGATTTCGCGCTGTGTAGCAAATTTATATTCATGCGCCAAAGTAGTGCGGCAGTTTATCGACGAAACCATTATAATGCGGTGTTCATAATGTGCCGTTCATAACGAATGATGACATCGAATACAATATGATACTTACGGTTTAATATAAGTCCCAATAAAACATCAATATCAGCATTTTCCTATCTCAACGCATGCTGCACATGTTAGCGAATTGATAATCTGATATGTGTTACGAGGCTGTCTGTCAAACTTTATTTTAGCTAAATTTCAAAAGCACTATGCGTTTTTAAATAATCCTTATGTTATTTATGCTCGTATAATCATTGCAAACACAGTTTTGTAACTCGATTGTCTGGATCGTTTCTCGATCACATACAGTTTGTGTAAAATCGGTCATTACATGTAGCTGTCAAAATATTTCAATCCACACGAATAGTCCGTGCAAATGTTACAACGTGCTCGGTAAGTTTATGTATCGTGTGAGGTTACTGCCATGCTATATTATCGTCTGCAAATAGTTTTTTGAGTAATAGTTAACCATTTTAACTCACAAACTGACCAAATACAGCATTTTCTTCATGTTAAAAGAAACGGGCTAACGAACGGAACAAACGTTATCAGTGACCAGTACGACTAAAGATAAATGAGCAATAAAATACAGTGGAAAGGAATATCTAACTAAAAAGGTGTATAATTGAAAGAAATACTAAAGCTTTAATTAATTTTCCATAAACCTGTTTCAGTTCTTTCGAGATAACTTAAAACTTGTACAAATAATCAAGTTTTAAGTCTTATAGACCCGATAAAATCGGTTATTGACAAACCAACAACTATCTGATCCGTCAGGCCCACCGTACCCTAAACTATTTAGGATTAATTAAAAGTAGGCCTTCACACATACACATGTGATATATTTTAATTCATGTTGATGTATTTTATTGTTCAAAATCAATGCATTTTGACTGCTTTTATTTAAATGAATGGTCAGGCATGACCTTGATCAAATATTTGACAACCACAATATCTAATTTTTCTAGCATTTTGTTACCCAATAAATGAGACTGACATTTTGAAAAATGTTACCTATTTTGTAATTAACTTTTTATAAATACATTTTTTATAACAAGTGAATATAACATAAACACTCATTGATATAGATTATTTGAACTTTAAGCTACAAAATGATCTATGAGACTAATGTGTTTTTATGCCAAAAGGGTATTTAATTCGCTGAAGAAAAATACACATTTTCGCCCATTAGAGTGAACCTTAAGTGAAATCTAAAATTGTTTGTTTTGTTGTAGACTAAAAGACGAAATTCAAGTGCACTTAAAGACCATTGAAAACAAGACATCGGAATGTGCTTATTGGACAAAGTCTGCTGACAGCTTAACGTCTGAAAACACATATCTCAAGCAGAATGCTTACCAATTACGAAGACACACAGACTATCTCCAAGAGCAGATTAGAAAGCATCAACAAGAAATCAGTTCTTTAGAATCAGAGAAGGAAACTCTATTATTGCGGTATGAAATCATACGATACTTGCAGAATAAAATGGCAACATGTAAGAAACACGAAGCAAAAACCCACTACAAAATTAGTGATAAATCAGACAGGGAAGGCAGTGCTCAACAGAATCAACTGAGCACGAAATGCACAATAAGAAACACATATGAAATAAACCAACACTGACCAAATGTACGTCACAAAACTGAACAAGAAATTGAAACTGAACTGCTTAATGTCATAAATCATACTAAAAAATATTATGTTTTATTCAGCATTTATTCAATATTTAGAATTCAGACCCTTTGGTGTAACTGTTAGGGATGGTACGAGTATAGTGGTTATATATTCATGAATAGTGGTCTGCCTCCATAGCTCAATGGTTAGCGCGCTTGCCATCTAATCTGGTGACCTGGGTTCAAATCCGGGTGATTGGCAAATAAAGGCTATGCTTGGCATTAATACCATAAGTTATCTCTCGCACAAGAGAGGTTGCAAGTTTGATATCTTGTCACACCTTTCCTTAGTCATTCATTTTGAGTGTTCGGTATATAAAGGGTGTACAAACTATTGATCGGGTAGTAATGTCGGAGGGATTTGAGAACAAACAACTGTGCATCTTAAAGTTGTAACTAATTTGGGTTTAACTTATCTGTCCCTGACAAAGCTGTAAGTGTTAAAGGGACTTCCTCACATATCAAATATAAAACAAAATTGTCAAATATTCGCATATTCACTATTTTGATATAGTTGCCTGTATATTCCATAAACAACCACACTGACATCTAAAATAACTTGGGAATTTTCGGCATTTTGTAGTTATTTAGTGTTTGTACATTAAAAATTATATAGGATATTAATACCCTATAGAATTAACACTACTATTACTTAAATTGCCTGAAAAGTGTTCGCATTTGATGAGAACGAACCGAAAATCGAACCAAATACCTCACTGATGTTTAAAATGTAGTTTTTTATGTTACAGTTCAATCATGTGTGTATTACATAATTCACAAAGAATGTTTGAAGGAATCTTAGCGATTTTTTTCAAGAAAAAAATACTCAGTGGGCGATATCGAGGTAGTTAAAATTGCTTATCTGCACCGAATCTTTCATAAAGCAACTGTCAGTGGTTTTCTATTACATCAATACTTGGTTAAGTCGGAAAATTACGATATAAATTTTAGCCCAATCTGTGAGGCAGCACCTTTAATAGGGACATTTTGAATAATTAAAGGTTAAGAAAGATTGCAGGAGCAAATCTAACATACAATAATCCAAATATTGCCGATTTGAGTGATGAGAAACGCCCAACAAAGTTGGCAGAAGAATTCTCCGAGCTGTATGACAACGAATGGACAGACGCATTCGAAGATGTCGAAGGAGATAGTGATGAAATGAAAACCAGGACTTTGTATGATCTGCTAAAAGTAAGTAACAATGAAGTACACTATTGCTACATTATGTCATCAAAGAAGAAAACACGCAAAACTTGTTATGTTCTATAAAATAAAACTAACTGGTCATTATGTACGCGTGAAAGCAAATTTGCATGCATATCGTTAAATCAGGTTTCAGTTAGTTGTACAACAACTCTGGCAACCAACATTATGAACACAAACACGCTTTAAGACTATACTTGAATTACATGCAGAAGTATGATACTAAGCAAATTACAAGACGCAATATTAATAAGTAGGTAAACCTATTTATTACGTTATTGTACAAAGAGGCGTGATATTCTATTACGGACCATTCAAAAATAAAATTCTTAATGTAACAGAGATATCTATAATCTTCAGTGACATGTGTGAAATATATACAGGAAGTTGACTGGCAAATGAAGGCTATGCCCGCTCTGCATTTTAGCATATTTTATGTAGATTTACTCGTATGTATACACATTGTTCTCTTGTTCGCTGTTGATATAGAATCCATTTGTTTGCAGCTTGCGGACGAATATTGCAAGGCTTTGTCAAAGGGGCACGATGGTGCTATAGAAACAGCGTTCACCACACTTAAATATGTCAGAACAATTCCAGTAAAAGAGACGGGCAGCAGAGTGGGTGAACCTACAAATGAAGATAGCAGTCACCTGCGGGAGTCACCAAGAGTTAGACAAGACGAACATACCTCTGTTACAACAGCGAAAGAAGACGATGCAAACGACGCTACACAAAATACACCGGCTCTTGAAGATCAGAGTCCTGCTACGGTAAACGCACAAAGTCATAATGATTAATATTAATTTTGATATTGTACAGTTTTCCGTAAATACCGATGATAACCTTTGTTACAAATAAAAATACAAATTATATGTATTTTCAACGTTTTGTTAACCTTGAGCAAATTCACTTTTAATGATATATTCTTTAAATATTCACTGATAACAAGCGTTCTGCGACCATGCCGTGTTTACAGTTTGCTTGTTTGTTTATTGATAAGTCTCCAGTTATCTCCGACGAACTTTATAAAAGAGTAAATGCAACGTTTTTTGTACCCGAATAATCAGGTAATACATGCACAACCATAACAAAGTATATCACTTGCAACGTTTGGAAGATTTTCTCGAAAAGTTTTGGGTTTATTTAATTTGATGTCTGTTTCGTAGTTAGTATCTATTATTTATTTTCATGAGCAGCAAAATGCAAATGGGCAAGCTCCTTCTGGTAGTCAAACGAGCAAAATGGTGGATGGTTTTGTGGTATGATTTTGATTGCGGTTTAAACATTTTTATTTTTACACTCGTACATGCATTAAACGACATTTTTCTACTATAGGCCATTGTATCTAGATACAAATATGGGGTAAGGTAGACAAAATTGCAAAAGTTTTGTTACTGGTGGCAAAAGTACCAGACATGTATGTACTAACACGTGTTAAAACTCGCAATCATGGAAATGGGGGGAAAGTGACCAAATCAAGATGGCCGCCAAGATGGCCGCCGTTTCATTTTATTGCTATGTATTGGCCATTATATAGGCAATTATTGAGCGTAAAGAGCTCAAAATATGTAATTTTGTACTAGAATGTATTAACAAATTATATGTCTAACAAATTATATAATACATTACACTATTATAGACGTATTGTTACCAAAAGGAGACCCGAAAAGGGTATTTTGAGAAAAATATAATAAAATAAAAACAGGTTTGTATACTTATTCCAGTATTCCATATGGCTTAACAAGACAATTATAAAATGCATTTCAGATGATCTAACCATGTTTTTTACATAATTTAAATCATTTAAAAGCACTACTTATCAGTCAATTGAGGCCCTAATTTGGATATACTCAATCATGAAAAAGTAGATAAAGTAGGCGTTTTCACGGTTCTATCGGTAAGACACATAAATGGTACCTGAAATGTATAACAAACGATCTGTAGCTGTGATTTATATTTGTTTAATGTGCAAATTTAACAGATAGATACTTAAGTAAGAGTTCAATGTAAAAATGAGGCCCCAATAGTGATAAAACCCAAAGCTTATTCCTGTTATAAGATACAATAGAAAATACGTCAAATCATTAAGGTAATGTACAATTACAAGAAATAGCTATATAACTTTAATAAGTACTATAAATACTGATCTGAGTAGCATGAATATACATCAAATATTTTAATGCTTGTTCGAATTAAATAAAATTGAGGCTGTAATAGGGGTAATTAAAAAGGGAAAAATAAAATGAAATCCATTAGTAGAGAAGTATTCTTAAAATGTATTTTCTTAAAGTTTTAATCGAAGGAACTCGGTAACCCAAGTTCATACTGTGTTAAATGTTGACATTTGAGCTATTTCACATTTAATAGTTTTAAATATGTACATGAGGCCCCGCTTGAGGTACTTAAACAAGACATGAAGTACATTGTTAGGCAAGAGCAGTAAATACACAATTTAAAGTCAAAAGTTCTTGCAGAATTACTAACAATATTGTATGTGTTTCAATATTTACCACGACTAAATTTTTTATTACATGTTACATTATTCCAACTATGAATACAACAAACTTGCAATTGATCTAAGCATACCCAAAACACCATACTGCTTATCCTTAGTTTACATTGTATTATTTAAGTGAAACATGTAAAAGAGCAATCAAATGCATCGAGCCGGCATTACCCTCCTAAATTCTGAAAGGGGCATGCGTTCATTTTGTATTAATGTGTATGCTATTCAATGCCCTGGTGGCAGTTTTTGTGTGCTGGAGGTCGGTACGGCACAATGAATAGTTGTGTCCTGAATCATAAGAGCGCATAATGGCTTTTCTTGACAATAGCCTATGATACAGAGCGTACAATTGAAGTAACCAACCTTGATATGTACTCAATGAGCCAGGAATACATGGTAAGGTAACTCGCACGAGTCAGAAATGGCATTTTTAGTAGGTAATGGTAGGTTCCCCAATAACTGCATCTGACTGCATTAGGTTCTACAAGGACACATAGATGGCAATGTTGAACAGTGTAAGATATCTCCATATTGCCAGGAATATCTGTATACGACAGTGTTAACTATCACATGGTCCAATACTAGGTATCCATAGATATGGCTGAATTATGCAGTTGCCTTAACCAAATCGAACCCGACCGCTGTGCCAAGGAGTGACATATACCACATGAAATAATGAATGGTTGTTCCTATGAATGTTAGCCTAGCTACCCTACATAGACAGTAATGGGTGTGGCAATAAGTGTTCGGTGCCTAGTGGAACCCGGACAGGGTGCATCGAGGAGGTGTATTAAGTAATCACTAAGCATGGCGTTTTAAGTAACCCACAAAAAGGCCACAACCGAGACAATGTGTGTTAGGTACTGTACTGAGCACTGAATGGAATATAATACCAAGCTAGTGATGTTAGTTAGATACCATAAGAAGCAAATAATGAATTTTCCGATCACTGTTAGGTACACCGTATAAAATGGTTATTCCAGGCAATGTTAGAAATCCCACAGAGTAATGGCTGTCTAAGCTTAACAAATTTTGCACAATCATTGTTGTTTGAATCTGTTTACACGTTAAATTGCGTTCGTTTGTATAAGTTTTGAAACACTCTGTATGCATCATCTGTCCCTCATCTGTTTTAGTATCTGATCCCCGTATTTCACGTGCCCTGTTCACACTGTCCCTCTCCTTCTTCCGCAACTTTACAACTGTCTGTTCAGAGAGTGTCTTCTTACAAATCACACATAATTCATCCATCTACAATAGAAATGGGACTGTTACATTCAGTATGCATGTTACGATGTATGCTAATCTGACTTTCGAATTTCAAGTTTACATACTACATTAAATGGTTTGTACATACCTATATACACTCATTTAAAGCTATAAGTACACCAACTTGTTACGCTTGTATCTTTTTTATTATACATGTGTTCGTGCAAGTAGTATAAAAACAATATCCGATAATTGGATATTTGTATTTGACTTGGAGTAGGCAGTGAGTCGTGAACTCTCCAAATTCAGAAAAATGCACGTGCACAACACGGTGTATTGTATAATGTCTTGAATTGTTGACTACACATTGTCCAGCAATACCAAAACCCTAAAAAACATAAAATCTGAAGAACTCTGATTACAGAAAAAACAAGAGATGTTTGTAAAACATGCATGTTTTATGGCAACGAATAGTCATGTATACTTAAGGCATACATCCCGACATTGACCTTTGACATATTGACCTACAAATTTGTAGAAGTCTTTTGCTGGTGATCAGCTACCTGTCTGTAAAAATTTTACGACCCTATGACCCAACGTTCCTACCTTGTGGATTAGAAACCATTGTGTATTAGAAGGTCATGGTAATTTTGACCTTTGAACCATAGCCACCTCAAAATCAATGGGGTCATCTACTGAAGACGAACAATATCCACTGAAAGTTTGTGGGTTCTAGGTCCGACCGTTCTAAAGTCATTGATCGGAAAACATTTACTCTACCAACCGACCGATCGACATGCATTTCCTAAGTAATAAACCCCACATCTACGATACGAAACAACTACTAACAGTTCCTAAGATGTTTAAACAAAATAATTTTAAAATAAACATAATATCCTACGTTTTGTAGTTCTATATTGTGTAATAATTGAAACTAGAGCCGTTCACTATTCACTATTTGCATATATCGCTTTTTACTGTGTTGGTGTACTTATAACTTTTAATGAGTGTAGTAGAATTCAAACCGAAAGTCATGCTTACTTTGGAAAGATGAATAGATTATTTGCAAATATCATGAAAAAGCTAATTACTAGCATGTTTAATTTATTCAATAAACACCCGTTTGTGTCTTAAATTGTAGTTAGTCTACTGTGTTCCTGGGTTCCTGTATAAGTATAGAAAAAAATATAATGAGACCTAATGAAAGAGAAACTTTGTGAAATATAAAGTACATTTATTAGATCTATCATGTTCTAAACGAATATCCAATCTGCATTTTTTTGGTCATATTTAAGTGTTCCTATCGATAGACTTTGCTCACAATGTGTGTATATACACAATATCATGCTAGGAATAGAATGACGTGAAAAAATATTGAAGTTATACCGCTTGTTTAAGAGATAACTTCCAAAACACAACGGCACTTGTGAAAAAATCGTTAAATTGATGGCACAAATACGCTTCCGTACTTATTTTTTTTGTTCAGCATGTCACCTTTATTAATTTCCATTTTTGTTTATTTAAAGCGTCTAATCGCTCTTTTCATATTACCGTGACTATTAAATAGATAAATATAGACAAATCTACCATTCAACCAAAAAAAAAACCTCAAACAAAAGAATATTTATGTTGACTCTACTTTCCGCAAAATCACGCAATTTCAAATTAATTTGTTATGTGTGTGTATGTACACATTCCCATAATGTCATGCCTTGTGTAAATACATCATACTTACTTCAAATGAACCCGGTAATCTTTATTTATGATAGAAATACATCGATTTTTAACCCGGTGATCGATTGTTTATAACAATACCTTCCATTTTATTATGATGTCATCCGTGACGTCATCAAAAAATACCGAGTATGGAAAACCGTTTACGACATCGTCGCTGATGTTAAAAAACGATAATCAAAACCTGTTTTAAACAACTTTCCCCTCACATTTCAAGGTGCGGGTTTTAATGGTAGGTATATATAAACGTATACTATCGCCCAGTATTGAGAAAAATTCTTTTGCAATTTTGTCTAGGTCAAATTTTATTTTGAATGGACTACTATAATTTATCCACAACAGAGGTGGATAAAGTATGATACTTTTATTATGAATGTTGTTGTTGTTTCAATCTGGTGTTAAGCTGTTCTTCGCTCAAGAATTGAGAAGTCGTTGACTAGAGCCAGACAGTGGATCTGATATTTAATCGGTTTACATTCAATTTATTACCAAGTTATGCTAACTTGCCCTTCTTGGCTCTTCTTTACTTTGTCATCGAACCTAGCCAATCGGGGTATGGTATCCCTGTTACAGCGTTCTACACTAACTGCACTACCTGAGCAGGGTTTGAACGCGAGCAATTTCACGAACATTCTTATACGTATACATGTATTTTATTTCTGTACCAATAATCGTATTCCAACATTTTGGTTGTCGTTTCAAACAATTAAAGCTCGTTTCGCCAATAGTACAATACCCTGTCTACACAGCTTTATCAACTTAAGCTTCGAAGAATCATTACTGAAATTAACAGCAATTTGAGTGTTTCTTTGTTTGTATCGTAATTAATATTAGACGAACTCAATTAACATTTAAGGTACTCGAATCCGTGGAAGAGGGAAAAGGTGAGCATGATGAAGTTGAAAATAAGGTAAACGTTAATAGTACGATATCTTGAATAATGTATGCTTAAGTAAAATTCGTTTCTTATATATATACTACAAAACCAGTACAGTTTTGAAAATGTGAAAATGATTCGTTGTATTTGGAAACATTTGTAGACACTTGTTTCTATAAAATATTTAAAGCGATTAATAAATAAAACAGTACAATATTGACAACTTCTGCGTCTGAATTTGTTTATAGTCTTGATTTGTCTATCACAAAATATGTTACTACTCGTATATTCAATATTTGTCGAGTATATCAAGAGTGCCGTAACTGTGCTTAAAATTTCCACATCTTCTTTATTGGGCACTCCAACTCAGAGACTATACTTCGTTATAACCGTTCTCAATTCTAAATAACCAAACAACATTGGCTTCTCATATTGTAGCAAGATATACAGACCGACGATGTTAAAAGCCTTGGACAACTTTAATACGGAAATAGTTTGGAACAAGAAACGGTCGATGGAAGTAACGGCAGAGGTTTTGATAATGACTTGGATGAACATGACGACAACCTTAAGCCGGACCTGATGCAGAGCGATGAAAAGGCTGTCAATAAAGATACAAATGATGGTGGCACGCATCCAATCACGACTGAAGACACGTGCAGCACAAACCGGGGGACCAGTGAGAACGAGCAAGGCAGTCAAGTATCCAATAACGAAACTAATACCCCGGAGGAAAATATTGACGCCCCCTTTCCAAATGATGTAAGCAACTTGAATGACACGACGAGCGATAAAGGGAACGTTGGAAATTATGATACACCATGTGATAAAAGCAACCTATCGAATCATGGAAAGATTGAAGAAAGTGAATCTACGGAAGAAAACACAAAAGACATAAGTACCACTTTAGAGAGCACTGAACAAGAAAAGACAGAGATAGACGACAAAAATAGAGAAAATGACAGAGGCACCGGACCACATATACACCAACTGAAAGACAACCAAAATACCGAGGCTAGTGATAACACACTTGGCAAATCAGAGGGAAGTAAAGTTACCGAGGAGAACCATAAAGCAAACAGTGAGAATAGCACACCTGATAAAGAAACAGAAGAAGTTAAAGAAGTATCTGATATAGATAACGAAAAATGGGAAAATGCAGTTTGTGACCGTTGTGATGCTCATTCGGTACATTTACTATTAACGTTAAAATATACTAGTAATTAATGCAAATCTTTATTATGAAGTACATGTGATACTATTGGTAAACTTGTATTCAATTGTTATTAATGTTCTAAAATGATTATCTAAGCTTGTGTGTGTAACGAGTTATAAAATGCCAAGCATTGCCTTTATTTGTAAGTCAGCTTTCTGCTTAAATATGGCGGATATAATATGCCTCCACCCGGATATGAACCCTGGTCGCAAGATTAGACGACTAGCGCGCTAACCACTATGCTACGGAGTTTACAAATTTCTTAAACCAATCATGCCATTAGCTCACGTTCTTTTTAAACGTTAGGTTATGTGTTCTCAGAAACATTGAATTGCAACTGTACGTATATGTTCATTTGCAAGATGTTTTTTATGTTTCCGATAGAACGGTTTTATGTTTTCACAGATACATTTCAGAAATGCCCTAATTCGTTGCAAAATATTAGAAAAGAAAGCATTGATTTTATAAGCATATTTCGCTGAAAAAGATAAATGTCACTTGGTTTAATGTTATATACTATATTTACAGAGTAATGGAGCTACCAAGGACCAGACGATAGAAGTAATAATACGCTTATTTTATTCTTTATTTTTATTCTGAGACCTTTCCATTGTAAACATGTGATTGTACTTAATGTGATTTTACTGATTTTGTATGAAGTAATCTAAGATATATTTACATGTCTTGAAAAGCAGAGCATATTTTTGAAAACCAAACACTGAAGCTACTGTAGCCTCAGCATATTGCCGTTGCTCACGTAGCAAGGTGCCTGCTCGGCTTTTGGCACGCTAGTTGATCTGTTACATGTGAAAAAGACCGAAGCTGCATCAAATATATAAAGCAAAAAGTATGTCTTTTTCCAAAAGATTTGAAAGATAGCGTTCACACATATAAAATGACGTATTGAAAATAGTCAGGTTAGTCAGAACAATGACAGTTGACTTGTAATAGTTTAAACAAAATGTATTTCCATAATTATGCATTTTTATGTGTTACATAGACAGATTATCGAAGAGAAGAGGTACATATACAAGTATTAGTAACAGGTAGTTTTATGGTAAATTTGGGTAGAAATTGGATTTGTAAACAAGTCTTATATAAGACTTATATAATTACATTTCCGAAGAAATCCGACTTGTAATAGACATATCATGACAGGTTGCATGGCAAAATATAAGTTATGCAAGTTTACGATCCTTCCGTCTTATGAACGAGGGGCAATCAAGAATTAACCGGACTGTCTCGATTACTATAATACTTATTTGTTGCAAAGCATAAAAAACAACACAGCAACAATAAACAGTGTCTCCTTGATAAAAGTTTTCAATGATTTTCGCAAATAACAATGACACTTTATATGAAACTGCGCAGTAGTTGAACGTTGACCGGGGCCAGGTAAGATGGAGTCGTGTGGCGTCGTTTTAAATATACATACTTCACAATGTCTACTTGTTTAAACAGTCATTGTTTTGTCGCTACATTTAACATACCGATAAAACAATTTAACATACCGATACAACAATTGGTAATGATATAATAGACATGTCTTCATACCAAATGAGACGTTTTCCAGTCAATATCGTCCTTTCAATTCACACTTGTCAGGTCAAATGTTATCTGGTGTTCAATGCCTATAGTTCACAGCGTCTCCGAGCGACTCGATCAACGGTGAATCCAAGGATGTCATTCGGCATCGTTCTATAACGCCTTAAATGTCTCCGCACTTCCTTGAAAGCTCTTATTGGACCCACAAACAAGTCTGAGACTAAGTGGTTTCAGATGACGCCTGTCGATTCATTTCATACATTGTAGTTAGTGAATATTCGAGTTTGTTACCAAATTTGAGAATTTTGTTTTGTTTTGAAACACTCGGAACCATGACTATCATTTGCTGTGTAATGATTCAGGCGAGCATGTCGATGAATTTCAGCATGCAAACGCCAATAACAACACTGAACAAACATGCAAAGTCGCGCAAAAGTCAAATATGTGTAAAAGATAGTTTCCAATTTACTTTTTATCGAAATGAATACACTTGTTCATAATAATTAATTACATATTATGCATATCCTTGCACAGTTTCAGTCCAAAATTATGAACATGGCAAAAAATATTGCATCAGTCCGGTTAATTCTTGTTCGCCTCTCGTATATTACCAAAATTCATTTTAGCTTCGTGTTTGGTAGTTACCGTTCTGTTTTAGATTTCGAGAGTCGATGATATATTTGAGAAGTTGAGCAAGAAACAAAAGAAATTGATCGCTGATATAAAGAAAGTTTGTGAGGTAAAACAATCCAAGGATGTGGCACTGGTATGTACTTGCAGTGATTAGTAAGCGTTCGCTGCCGTTTCATGTATATTTAAAAAAGAAAAGGTTCAAGCTTATATATGAAAACAATGTCTTGTTAGAGACAGAAAAATGCAAAAGTAACCGTATGTCGAAGTTGAGTCATCTGCCCTTGAAACAATTGTTTTATCAAATATTGCGTATTCATGAGCAAATAACACATGTATGTAAACAAGCACGTTGACCTTTGATTATTTTTGCATTTTATTCGGTTTCTTAACTCTACTATGATACACTGTCAATAACACTGTTGGAACAAATCCTACATTGGGAAAATGGTTTGCTTTTTGTAACAAGAAATGGCCACCGACGACAACGTTTGCTTTTTGTTTAGCAACACTTTAGTTAAATTTATGTTTTTACGTTTTCTTACTTTCTACGCAACTCAATTTGCCTAACCGCTAAGCATAAATAGGGGCAACTCACTTCTTTCATACACTCGTAGCGATTTGTAGAATCAGGATTGATGTATTGATTCTGATCAAAATCAGTTGTAGAACTTGTTTTAATATTAACCCAAAACAAATGTATTCCATCTGAACAGTTACTGAACTTACTTTTCAGGTTGGAGCTGGAATCATTGCTGAAAAGATGGGTATCAACAAGGAAGCACAAGAGATCATGACATACATATCAAAATGTATTAATATATGTTGGTCAATGCACCGTCATATTCCACCCGTATATATCGACTTCTCTAGTTTCGGGACTGACGAACCATTCGATACGAAGATGTACAGGGCTAACACGAAATCTGGAAAACGTATACATTTTGTGGTATGGCCGGCTCTACATTTGCATGAAGACGGTCCATTATTGGCCAAAGGTGTTGCACAAGGACGAAATTAACACTTTGTTGATAAACAATGGAAACGGTTGGTCAAGAATTCTGTGAAAAGTTTTACTAAACCGCTGTGTGTGATAAATATAATATGTAGCATATACATTCACCTCGTGTCATTTTTCTTGTGATGCTGCACTAGAATAACAAACTTGTTTGCAAGTATATAATGACGTATAAATGTTTTACACTTTATGTTATTAAACCTCTTTAGAAAGTATTATAGTTACAAAATAATAATACAAATAATATGCATTAGGCGTTTGAAAACGCGACACGAGGGCAAGTTAATGACAAACATGTTACTACTTTTATTTTATGTTATTTTTACCTTCAGTCATTTTGTCATTTTTGCTGCACTTTCCGATTTTGTAGAAACATGCTTTTATGTTCAGCACAGGTTATGGGACAACCATTTTATGTTCTGGGGAGCCTGGGTGTTTACATTCGGACAAACCGTTTTTCATCGAATCAAAATACATTTGATTTTATTTATCTCCCAGTTTTTTGACAAACATTTTTTTCCTTATTGCTTTAAGACAATCTATTTTTCACAACATATCAGATTATTTTGAGAAGTGTTGTCATTTTATAGACAAGGGGAGGTAATCCGTTGGATATTGCTTTTGAGTGGGAAAAAGTCGGCGTTTCTAACCCTAAACATTGAGTGTAGTTCGCTGCACAACGACCTCTGGACATATAAAATATAATTATCCAAGTCGTTGATTCCCCTCTCTTTCTGTGTGGTGCTATTACAATAGCTAGTCACTAAATGCTAGAATGTATTCTGTGTAACAGAATCAGAGGCGATCTCATCTCCAACATGCCTTGTCCTCTATATATAGATAGTCTTCTCTATGGCAATAATACAAAATAACTCGTTATTCTGGGCCGGTATTTATAAAGCATCTTAATTGGAAACTTAGATATTTTGACTTAAGATAAAATATTGAGCTGACCATATTTCACAAGAAACGAAAAATAACCCATGGTTTCTATATGATTACTGTAGCTCTTTACATAATGCTTCTAAGCAATGTAAATAATTGCTAATATTAGTTTTCCTGTTTAGCTGATACACATAAGCAAAATTTGAGATTTTAAGAAAATTCTAAGTTTTCACTTAAGATGCTTTATAAATACCGACCCTGCAATACTTAGCAAACCATACACACTTCTGAGCGTTTTCAGGATGCATAGAACTTCCACACCCTTCCTTAACTGCCGCAGATCATGTAATATCTTCTTTTTTGTCATCTACAATATCATTAAAATCAAACGATACAAACAATAAAATCACAACAGAGACTGGCATACAAGTGTTATTTTAAACGTTGCAATACAGATTGTGTACATTGTATGAAATTCTATTTATAAATATATTGTGTATGCCTGTTCCAGTTTATAACAACTATTCTTTTAAACTGTTAGTACAACAAGTATTGTCTATTTTAAGGTTATTTTGAGCTGTCAAAGAGTACATGGTTATATACTAGTAGCATTTAGTCTCACATTGTGCTTACAAAATTGTTATGTACGAGGGGCGGTCAATATATAATGTCCATGTCCTTTGTATTTTGCTATGACAGTATTTAGAAGAATTCTACGAATACTGTCTGAAAGGTGTTTGTTTCTATTCTATAACTGAAAAATTACATAGCCTTTCGTCAATAATTAAGTCATTTATTGAACTTAGAAGAGGGTCTACTCGAGTGTACTAGCCTTATTGTCATTTTAAGCCAAATATGTGTTATCTTTGCAGTAGTGGTTTAGAAAAGTAAATGGGAGTATTCATTTAATTGCAACATACCAATCTATAACTTAATCCTTATGTTTCCACCAGAACAAAAAATAAACATGAAAGTATGTTTTGTCTACGAGTAAGGTGGTCACATACAAGGGAGACTACTCTTATTTATACCAAATGATGCTTGTTGGTTCACGCACCAACAACTTCATATCACTTCTATTTTGTTCGCAAATTCTTCCCAGAAATTATTGTTGATGGTCTACGGCGTACGTCTATGTATAATATGTCAAATTCCAACCAATAAAACTAATTTAAAATATGAATTGAAAAATAGCATGCTTTCTAAACTTATTTTGACACCTATTTTCGCGACTTTCAAATGATCTTATTTTGAACAAAAATGGCAATCAAGTACATGAAATCATTTTTTATGGAAGGCATTTACATTATTCACGGAATAGTAGTTGTGGAATAAGATTATTTCCCGAAATGAAATTTTAATTGACAATTATTCTCAAAAAGACGCAGTGTCTATTACTGACCCTTAAAAAAGACACCAGAAACAACAATCCGGGATTTAAATTTTACTGAAATTTTCACGAAATATTGCGGAATGGTTGATGGTTCCAGAAATGTAAAAAGATTTCCAGATATCAATAAATGTTAAAATTTGTGACCAAAAATACATTATATATTGAACACCCCTCGTATATACACTGAGAGTGCACCGACTGCGGACTAGGTGGTTTGTGATAGCCAAAGGCACTGAAACCTTCCAACTCCTCATCATTTGCTGTTTCGTTTCCACCGCGTATTATCAACTTGCTTGGCTTATTGTGACCAAAAGCATCTGTGATTTCTGGTCACTGTATGACTTATTGCAATAATATACAGATCAACGTGCACTCCTTATTGCGATAACCGGAAGTTGACTCGTTTATACACTGTGGTTTCCTATAAACTAAAATCATTGAGAGGACGCATTGTATATTAAGTTGTGTGTTTTTTCCGATCCATTAGGGTTTTCCTTGTTTGTATTATTGTCTATATGTTGTATGACTATTGGAAGATAAATACAGTTTAAACTGAAAAGTGTGCTCATTTTATGATTGTTTTCTTTATTGCTGTCTCCGTGATAAACAAAGACACTTGAAAACGAACGTTATCAGCAAAGCAGGCAGACAGCTGCATTAACAACCTGACAAAATGTGCAACATGAACTTTTTTAATGATATCATTTGTTTGTTCTGGTTGTGAAATTTGTGATCAGATTGTAATAAAATCCATTGAGTTGTCGTTGCACAAATCCTATACGGTCGTTGTGGGCTTTACTCAATAGTGATGGGATTTCTCAGTATTCAAGACTACCAACTAGTAGGACCTTGCATGGCGTAGTTGTATGATGATGAATATCCCGAAGGGGCAGGGAGGGCAACACTTAATGGTACTGATTATACTAGTTAATACCACATGCTTTATGGGATGGATGCACATAGTAGTGATTTTTATATGGACTTATATGGTCAGTGGTGAAGCGTATCCCATATAGAGCATATAAGGGCTTTAAAAATAAGCCTAGGTCCCACTGAGGAATTCCTCATCGGCGATGTTCTCCCGATATCTTCTGATACCAGATGATTCATTACAATTCCTTCCTTATATCACGAATTGTCTCATGACTTCGCCAAAGCTTCCCCTAGACCACGATGGACCTGTTCCTGCTGTGTTAATAACTCATTAAATTAAATCGGGACTACATCGCCGAGGGAAAAATGCTCAGAGGGACCTAGGCTTAACGCATTAGTAGTAAGTACCCGTAAGGCCCGGATACAACAAACGTCATTAGGGGGTAGGTATATGCAAACAGTAGTCAAACAATACATAACTCGTGAAGGAACAACAATACTACAGATAGGGGACACACACATCCATATTGGCTAGGGCTTATTACAGGTATACAACCCTTTTACTGTAGATCCCATACATATCGATTTCGCACATCCTTTCACTGAAACTTTTTTTATGAAATTCCCCAATTATATAAATTTATGATATTGTGGACGTCATATGGACCGAATTGTCATTATGCTCTTTTCTTTTATGCACTAGTGTTCTTGTTCAACTGTTTATTGTTGAGGATCTCATGGAAGATTGCCATTAAATATAATTGTCAAATGAGTTTCCTCGTGAAATAAAGTCTTAATTATTATTATTATTACAACACATACTTACAATAAGCGCCCGGCACTACAATATTGAAATTCATCCTTTTGGGGTTCATAGCGACATGGTTTGAGAACAAGTAGCTGTAATAATGTTTCAGTGGTACTTTAACCCTCATATAACAAGTGTACATTTATACGTTTTCCTAATCATTAACAATCTAGGCCAATAGGAGCTATTGTTTTATATTTCCAATATTTAAGTTTTTAGTGCTGAGTGTAAGTATTTGTTGTAATTCCGGGCCAATGTCTATACAGATAGGAGACAGGAATATCCAGCATGACTAGCGGGTACATACAGGTAGGTGACACAAACCATCCAATAACAAGGGCACGGGCCCAACTCCGATGACGACATTCGAATAACATAGTATACCATCGGCGTATGCAGAACAGGTTTGAATGCAGGCACAGCTTTGACATAGACATTCGAAATACTGCGAATACAGACACATGTTTGAATACAGACACATGTTTGAATACAGACACATGTTTGAATGCAGACCCATGTTTAAATGCAGACACATGTTTGAATACAGACCAATGTTTGAATACAGACACATGTTTGAATACAGACCAATGTTTGAATGCATACCCATGTTTGAATGCAGGCACATGTTTGAATACAGACACATGTTTGAATACAGACCAATGTTTGAATGCAGACACATGTTTGAATGCAGACCAATGTTTGAATGCAGACCCATGTTTGAATGCAGACACATGTTTGAATACAGACCAATGTTTGAACGCAGACACATGTTTGAATGCAGACACATGTTTGAATACAGACACATGTTTGAATACAGACCAATGTTTGAATACAGACACATGTTTGAATACAGACCAATGTTTGAATGCAGACCCATGTTTGAATGCAGACACATGTTTGAATACAGACCAATGTTTAAATGCAGACCAATGTTTGAATACATACCAATGTTTGAATACATACCCATGTTTGAATACAGACCAATGTTTGAATACAGACCAATGTTTGAATGAAGACCCATGTTTGAATACAGACCCACTGTTTGAATACATACTAATGTTTGAATACATACAAATGTTTGAATACATACCCATGTTTGAATACATACCCATGTTTGAATACCTACCAATGTTTTAATACAGACCAATGTTTGAATACGTACCCATGTTTGAATACATACCAATGTTTGAATACAGACCAATATTTGAATGCAGACCCAACACCCAACTTCGGCATTCAAATTGTATATGTGGGGCAATTTCAGATGTTTGACTAACGACGTACCTTTGACATCCACATTCGATTTATACCATGGGCGAATGTAGAACAAGTTTGACTTTGTACCAAGCTATTTGACTGCACCATTCTGCACTCTGTTAATACAGAGTCATATTTGTATACAGGCTATCGGTGCGATACCAGGGTCTAGCATAAAAATGGTCAAAACATTACTAATAATAATACCATAAAATCGCTCCAATGGCAGGTAGGTTTGAATACAGTCCGTATTCTGAAATCAACATTCGAATTAAATTTTAAACTTTGGCATATACAAACCACATGTAACTTTATCGTTAATAAAGAGTAAATAAACATATATTTTTTATAAAATTTATAACATCTTAGAAAGGTTTATAACAAGGGAAATTATCCATACGGTCACTGAGGTGCAGTTTGTTTTTAAAAAACATTTCATTTATATTGGTGTTATTTTGAGGTCTATGAAGTTGGCGCTTAGGTCGTAAATCGACAGTCAGATGTTTACTCATTTTTATTTGAAATGAATAAACAGCGCTTAGCTCGTTAGTCGCAGCTCTTAGCTCGTAGGTCGCAGCTCTTAGCTCGTAGATGAGTACTCGTTGGTCGCAGGTCTTAGGTCGTTGGTCCCAGCTCTTAGCTCGTAGGTCGCAGCTCTTAGCTCGTAGGTCGCAGCACTTAGCTCGTAGATGTGTACTCGTTGGTTGGTCGCAGCTCTTAGGTCGTTAGTCGCAGCTCTTAGCTCGTAGGTGGCAGCTCTTAGCTCGTAGGTCGCAGCTCTTAGCTCGTTGGTCGCAGCTCTTAGATCGCTAGTCGAAGCTCTTAGCTCGTAGGTCGCAGCTCTTAGCTCGTAGATGTGTACTCGTTGGTCGCAGCTCTTAGGTCGTTGGTCCCAGCTCTCAGCTCGAAGGTCGCAGCTCTTAGCTCGTTGGTCGCAGCTCTTAGATCGCTAGTCGAAGCTCTTAGCTCGTAGATGTGTACTCGTTGGTCGCAGCTCTTAGATCGTTAGTCGCAGCTCTTAGGTCGTTGGTCGCAGCTCTTAGCTCGTAGGTCGCAGCCCTTAGATCGTTAGTCGCAGCTCTTAGCTCGTAGGTCGCAGCTCTTAACTCGTAGATGTGTACTCGTTGGTCGCAGGTCTTAGGTCGTAGGTCGCAGGTCTTAGGTCGTAGGTCGCAGCTCTCAGCTCGTAGGTCGCAGCTCTTAGCTCGTAGATGTGTACTCGTTGGTTGGTCGCAGCTCTTAGCTCGTTAGTCGCAGCTCTTAGGTCGTTGGTCGCAGCTCTTAGATCGTAGGTCGCAGCTCTTAGATCGTTATTCGCAGCTCTTAGCTCGTAGGTCGCAGCTCTTAACTCGTAGATGTGTACTCGTTGGTTGGTCGCAGCTCTTAGGTCGTTAGGCGCAGCTCTTAGGTCGTTGGTCGCAGCCTTTTAGCTCGTAGGTCGCAGCTCTTAGATCGTTAGTCGCAGCTCTTAGCTCGTAGGTCGCAGCTCTTAACTCGTAGATGTGTACTCGTTGGTCACAGGTCTTAGGTCGTTGGTTGCAGCTCGTAGCTCGTTGGTCGTATCTCTTAGATCGTTAGTCGCAGCTCTTAGCTCGTAGGTCGCAGCTCTTATCTCGTAGATGTGTACTCGTTGGTCGCAGGTCTTAGGTCGTTGGTCCCAGCTCTTAGCTCGTAGGTCGCAGCTCTTAGCTCGTAGGTCGCAACTCTTAGCAAGTAGGCCGCAGCTCTTAGCTCGTAGGTCGCAGCTCTTAGCTCGTAGATGTGTACTCGTTCGTTGGTCGCAGCTGTTAGGTCGTTAGTCGCAGCTCTTAGGTCGTTGGTCGCAGTTCTTAGCTCGTAGGTCGCAGCTCTTAGATCGTTAGTCGCAGCTCTTAGCTCGTAGGTCGCAGCTCTTAACTCGTAGATGTGTACTCGTTGGTCGCAGATATTAGGTCGTTGGTCCCAGCTCTTAGCTCGTAGGTCGCAGCTCATAGCTCGTAGGTCGCAGCTCTTAGCTCGTAGGTCGCAGCTCTTAGCTCGTAGGTCGCAGCACTTAGCTCGTATATGTGTACTCGTTCGTAGGTCGCAGCTCTTAGCTCGTTGGTCGCAGCTCTTAGATCGCTAGTCGAAGCTCTTAGCTCGTAGGTCGCAGCTCTTAGCTCGTAGATGTGTACTCGTTGGTCGCAGCTCTTAGGTCGTTGGTCGCAGCTCTTAGCTCGTAGGTCGCAGCTCTTAGATCGTTAGTCGCAGCTCTTAGCTCGTAGGTCGCAGCTCTTAACTCGTCGATGTGTACTCGTTGGTCGCAGGTCTTAGGTCGTTGGTCGCAGGTCTTAGCTCGTAGTTCGCAGCTCTTAGCTCGTAGATGTGTACTCGTTGGTCGCAGCTCTTAGGTCGTTGGTCCCAGCTCTTAGCTCGTAGGTCGCAGCTCTTATCTTGTAGGTCGCAGCTCTTAGCTCGTAGGTCGCAGCTCTTAGCTCGTAGATGGGTACTCGTTGGTCGCAGCTCTTAGATCGTTAGTCGCAGCTCTTAGGTCGTTGGTCGCAGCTCTTAGCTCGTAGGTCGCAGCTCTTAGATCGTTAGTCGCAGCTCTTAGCTCGTAGGTTGCAGCTCTTAACTCGTAGATGTGTACTCGTTGGTCGCAGGTCTTAGGTCGTAGGTCGCAGCTCTTAGCTCGTAGGTCGCTGCTCTTAGCTCGTAGGTCGCAGCTCTTAGCTCGTAGATGTGTACTCGTTGGTTGGTCGCAGCTCTTAGCTCGTTAGTCGCAGCTCTTAGGTCGTTGGTCGCAGCTCTTAGCTCGTAGGTCGCAGCTCTTAGATCGTTATTCGCAGCTCTTAGCTCGTAGGTCGCAGCTCTTAACTCGTAGATGTGTACTCGTTGGTTGGTCGCAGCTCTTAGGTCGTTAGGCGCAGCTCTTAGGTCGTTGGTCGCAGCTCTTAGCTCGTAGGTCGCAGCTCTTAGATCGTTAGTCGCAGCTCTTAGCTCGTAGGTCGCAGCTCTTAACTCGTAGATGTGTACTCGTTGGTCACAGGTCTTAGGTCGTTGGTCGCAGCTCGTAGCTCGTTGGTCGTAACTCTTAGATCGTTAGTCGCAGCTCTTAGCTCGTAGGTCGCAGCTCTTAGCTCGTAGATGTGTACTCGTTGGTCGCAGGTCTTAGGTCGTTGGTCCCAGCTCTTAGCTCGTAGGTCGCAGCTCTTAGCTCGTAGGTCGCATCTCTTAGCTCGTAGGCCGCAGCTCTTAGCTCGTAGGTCGCAGCTCTTAGCTCGTAGATGTGTACTCGTTGGTTGGTCGCAGCTCTTAGGTCGTTAGCCGCAGCTCTTAGGTCGTTTGTCGCAGTTCTTAGCTCGTAGGTCGCAGCTCTTAGATCGTTAGTCGCAGCTCTTAGCTCGTAGGTCGCAGCTCTTAACTCGTAGATGTGTACTCGTTGGTTGCAGGTCTTAGGTCGTTGGTCCCACCCTTTAGCTCGTAGGTCGCAGCTCATAGCTCGTAGGTCGCAGCTCTTAGCTCGTAGGTCGCAGCTCTTAGCTCTTTGATCGCAGGTCTTAGCTCTTAGATGTGTACTCGTTGGTTGGTCGCAGCTCTTAGGTCGTTAGTCGCAGCTCTTATGTCGTTGGTCGCATCTCTTAGCTCGTAGGTCGCAGCTCTTAGATCGTTAGTCGCAGCTCTTAGCTCGTAGGTCGCAGCTCTTAGCTCGTAGATGGGTACTCGTTGGTTGCAGGTCTTAAGCCGTTGGTCCCAGCTCTTAGCTCGTAGGTGGCAGCTCTTAGCTCGTAGTTCGCAGCTCTGAGCTCGAAGGTCGCAGCTCTTAGCTCGTAGATGTGTACTCGTTGGTTGGTCGCAGCTCTTATGTCGTTAGTCGCAGCTCTTAGATCGTTAGTCGCAGTTCTTAGCTCGTTGGTCGGAGCTCTTAGATCGTTAGTCGCAGCTCTTAGCTCGTAGGTCGCAGCTCTTAGATCGTTAGTCGCAGCTCTTAGCTCGTTGGTCGCAGCTCTTAGCTCGTAGATGTGTACTCGTTGGTTGCAGGTCTTAAGCCGTTAGTCACAGCTCTTAGCTCGTAGGTGGCAGCTCTTAGCGCGTAGTTCGCAGCTCTGAGCTCGTAGGTCGCAGCTCTTAGCTCATAGATGTGTACTCGTTGGTTGGTCGCAGCTCTTATGTCGTTAGTCGCAGCTCTTAGATCGTTAGTCGCAGCTCTTAGCTCGTTAGTCGCAGCTGTTAGCTCGTAGGTGGCAGCTCTTAGCTCGTAGGTCGCAGCACTTAGCTCGTTGGTCGCAGCTCTTAGATCGCTAGTCGAAGCTCTTAGCTCGTAGGTCGCAGCTCTTAGCTCGTAGATGTGTACTCGTTGGTCGCAGCTCTTAGGTCGTTGGTCGCAGCTCTTAGCACGTAGGTCGCAGCTCTTAGATCGTTAGTCGCAGCTCTTAGCTCGTAGGCCGCAGCTCTTAACTCGTAGATGTGTACTCGTTGGTCGCAGCTCTTAGGTCGTTGGTCGCAGCTCTTAGCTCGTAGGTCGCAGCTCTTAGATCGTTAGTCGCAGCTCTTAGCTCGTAGGCCGCAGCTCTTAACTCGTAGATGTGTACTCGTCGGTCGCAGGTCTTAGGTCGTTGGTCCCAGCTCTTAGCTCGTAGGTCGCAGCTCTTAGCTCGTTGGTCGCACCTCTTAGATCGTTAGTCGCAGCTCTTAGCTCGTAGGTCGCAGCTCTTAGCTCGTAGATGTGTACTCGTTGGTCGCAGCTCTTAGGTCGTTAGTCGCAGCTCTTAGGTCGTTGGTCGCAGCTCTTAGCTCGTAGGTCGCAGCTCTTAGATCGTTAGTCGCAGCTCTTAGCTCGTAGGTCGTAGCTCTTAACTCGTAGATGTGTACTCGTTGGTCGCAGGTCTTAGGTCGTTGGTCGCAGCTCTTAGTTCGTAGGTGGCAGCTCTTAGCTCGTAGGTCGCAGCTCTTAGCTCGTAGATCGCAGCTCTTAGCTCGTAGATGTGTACTCGTTGGTCGCAGGTCTTAGGTCGTTGGTCCCATCTCTTAGCTCGTAGGTCGCAGCTCTTAGCTCGTAGGTCGCAGCTCTTAGCTCGTAGGTCGCAGCTCTTAGCTCGTAGATGTGTACTTGTTGGTTGGTCGCAGCTCTTTGGTCGTTAGTCGCAGCTCTTAGGTCGTTGGTCGCAGCTCTTAGCTCGTAGGTCGCAGCTCTTAGCTCGTAGGTCGCAGCTCTTAACTCGTAGATGTGTACTCGTTGGTCGCAGGTCTTAGGTCGTTGGTCGCAGCTCTTAGCTCATTGGTCGTAGCTCTTAGATCGTAAGTCGCAGCTCTTAGCTCGTAGGTCGCAGCTCTTAACTCGTAGATGTGTACTCGTTGGTCGCAGTTCTTAGGTCGTTGGTCCCAGCTCTTAGCTCGTAGGTCGCAGCTCCTAGCTCGTTGGTCGCAGCTCTTAGATCGTTAGTCGCAGCTCTTAGCTCGTAGGTCGCAGCTCTTAGCTCGTAGATGTGTACTCGTTGGTCGCAGCTCTTAGGTCGTTGGTCCCAGCTCTTAGCTCGTAGGTCGCAGCTCTTATCTCGTAGGTCGCAGCTCTTAGCTCGTAGGTCGCAGCTCTTAGCTCGTAGATGTGTACTCGTTGGTCGCAGCTCTTAGATCGTTAGTCGCAGCTCTTAGGTCGTTGGTCGCAGCTCTTAGCTCGTAGGTCGCAGCTCTTAGATCGTTAGTCGCAGCTCTTAGATCGTAGGTCGCAGCTCTTAACTCGTAGATGTGTACTCGTTGGTCGCAGGTCTTAGGTCGTTGGTCGCAGCTCTTAGCTTGTTGATCGTAGCTCTTAGATCGTTAGTCGCAGTTCTTAGCTCGTAGGTCGCAGCTCTTAACTCGTAGATGTGTACTCGTTGGTCGCAGCTCTTAACTCATAGATGTGTACTCGTTGGTCGCAGGTCTTAGGTCGTTGGTCCCAGCTCTTAGCTCGTAGGTCGCAGCTCTTATCTCGTAGTTCACAGCTCTTAGCTCGTAGGTCGCAGCTCGTAGATGTGTACTCGTTGGTTGGTCGCAGCTCTTAGGTCGTTAGTCGCAGCTCTTAGGTCGTTGGTCGCAGCTCTTAGCTCATAGGTCGCAGCTCTTAGATCGTTAGTCGCAGCTCTTAGCTCGTAGGTCGCAGCTCTTAGCTCGTAGATGTGTACTCGTTGGTTGGTCGCAGGTCTTAGGTCGTTAGTCGCAGCTCTAAGGTCGTTGGTCGCAGCTCTTAGCTCGTAGGTTGCAGCTCTTAGATCGTAGGTGGCAGCTCTTAGATCGTTAGTCGCAGCTCTTAGCTCGTAGGTGGCAGCTCTTACCTCGTAGTTGTGTGCTCGTTGGTTGCAGGTCTTAGGTCGTTGGTCCCAGCTCTTAGCTCATAGGTCGCAGCTCTTAGCTCGTAGGTCGCAGCTCATAGCTCGTAGGTCGCAACTGTTAGATCGTAAGTCGCAGCTCTTAGGTCGTTAGTCGCAGTTCTTAGTTCGTAAGTCGCAGCTCTTAGCTCGTAGGTCCCAGCTCTTAGGTCGTTAGTCGCAGCTCGTAGGTTGTTAGTCGCAGCTCGTAGATATTTGGTGGCACCTCTTAGCTCGTAGTTGGTAGCAGCTCGTAGGTCGCAGCTCGTAGGTCGTTAATCGCAGCTCGTTGGTCGTGGGTCGCAACTCTTAGCCCGTAGATGTTTAGTCGTTTGTCCCAGCTCGTAGGTCGTTAGTCGCCGCTCGTTAGTCGCAGCTCGTAGGTTGTTAGTTGCAGCTTGTAGGTCGTTGGTCGCAGGTCTTAGCTCGTAAATGTTTACTCGTTGTTGACAGCTCGTAGGTCGTTTGTGGCAGGTATTGGCTCGTAGATGTTTACTCGTTGGTCGCAGCCCGTAGGTCGCTTATCCCCGCTCGTAAGTGGTTAGTCGCAGCTCTTAGCTCGTAGATGTTTATTCGTTTGCCCCGGCTCGTAGGTCGTTTGTCCCCGCTCGTCGGTGGTTAGTCGCAGCTCGTAGATCGTTGTTCGCAGATCTTAGCTCGAAGATGCTTTCTCATTGAGCGCAACTCATAGGTAGTTAGTTGAAGCTTTATTATAATTATGCAGATTTAATAGTTTTTTGCCTTCAGTTTATGCTGGTTTGTGATTAGCTGAACCGGAGATGCACGACTATTCGCTATACGCTAGTACATCTTAGATCGTTTTAATCCGTATAAGGTCTTACATTCCGGTATCAAGGGGATGTAAAACAATGAAAAAGAAGAAAAGATAATCATAAAGATGTTATTTATGTATAGCATACAAAACGAACAAATAACTTAAACAACACAAAGTATTAAGCAATATTGTATGATGTCTTTATACTTTTTCGAACGGAGACATAAGTCAACATTCTTACAAGGTGTATAACGATCGCTGTAAAGGAGGGAGAAATGGGCCTACTAGTGAACAAAAATTGTGACTATTTAATTTGGTTGGTCTGTCTTACATTGAAGCAGTACTACGTGACTTTGGGCTACGGTTACAAGAAGAAATTTGTAAACATTTGAAAATAAAATAGCTTTAAGTATTTTATTTCTTTATCAGAGTATGTGCCGCTTTGTCCACTAACCTGTGAATTCGTGGTACGTGTAGGTTTCACAATATAATGGAAAATCGGTAAAGCTGCTGAAAAAGATTTTATATTTCAAAGAAAGCAAATAATTATCCCCTTCGCGTGGCATATATTTCAAAGAAATCGACGAAGAAATAAAATACTTATGGCTACATTTGTGTTTACAAATTTCTACTTGGATCTGTAGCCAAAAACCACGTTGTATTGCTACACTGCTTAGAGACTGTCTAAGAGACTGCCTTTATATAAATAATTGAGACCACGAAGACGGCCAAAACGGCTTTAGCTGAGATAAACTTACGTGAAAATTATTTCAAGTATATTGTGTATTGACTTCAATATAATATACATGTATAATAATGACACATCCAATGTTAGTGTCTAGTAGACACTTTGAAAGATGACATGTTTCCAGAGACAATAAGAACGTTTACATTCATTTGCATCGATAGAATTTAATTTCATTTTAAGTTATTTTATACTCTATTTTCACATATTTTATGTAATTAGTTTGATGTATTTCTAAATGCCGGGCCGAGCATAGCCTTTATTTCAGCTGAAATATGGCAGGCATATATGTGTGTCTCTATCCGGATTTTAACCCGGGTCGCCAGATTAGACGGCAAGCGTGCTAACCATTGAGCTACGGAGGCCACTGCATTCCATCACTGCATACTTTATTACCAAATTAAAAGCATGTCATTGTAACATGTTTTCATACAAACACTTATAATTAACGAAACAATTGAAAATGGCATACAAGACTCATTTTATGCAAACGTCATTGAATACTTCAAACAACTACGTGTTACCGTTGTTTTGAAGACTGTAGGTGTAAATACTGGAATTACTTACTTGATGCTATGTATGCATTGTTTTGCATGATTCATTCTGTAATTACCACATTTTGGATGTCAATTGAGCATTGATATATATCAGATAGTATACAGAACACCGAACTATACATGTACAAGTCAACTGTCAAATTACCTCAACAGGATAATTTCAATATAACTAGATTTCATTTTTTTATTATTACATCTACAAAACTTTGTCAGTGACCTAACAACACACTTTAAAATGTGTTGGTCTTGGATTGAAATATGGTACAGTCGTTTAGCCAGTAATGGCGGGTCACCGGTTTCGAAGGCTTTAGAATACAGCTTCGCCAATTAAAGTATGGCACATTTTAATCATAATAAGGCGTGCGTATGACACTTTTTACAGATTGCATGTGAAAATATTCACATAATTCATGTTTAGTTAGAAATATATAAGATTATTTCAAATAATCGGTATCGAATAAAGCTTTATTTAATGGTGTAAAGTAAATGCGTGTGTATTCAAAATCTACTTCAATAAACTCTTACCGTTTGAAATTGAATCTTTATAATACTTTTTTCAAAATATATTGTGTTATACTGCCAATTTCGACGTCATTATAACGTTTGGAAAATTCCAGTTTACGTGTTTATAAATGAAATAAAATTCTCAGTGATGATAATACCTAAAATAACTAGTACATTATTGTGCGGATATATATTAGTTAAAAATTCATAAAAACAATAGTGTCATTGCATGTATTAGTGAAAGCTTAAATGTGTTTTATTCTATACATATTCTTGCATTGTTCTTATTTGTGACATCTGATGACAGCTTCCTAAAATCACGGCCAAACGATTTTTATTTGCATATGATGTTGTTACGTCGTTAGGTCATCGTGATACAAATTGACGAAGTTTTGGCGATTTTGATAAAAAAATATCGACACAGCATGTTTATGCATCCCACTGTCTTGCTTTGGACGCAACGTGTGACACCGTTTTTTGATGTCACTTTCTTTTTAAAACGTAGTATTATATTTCTTATAAAAAACGATATTCTTTAAATATGTACATAAGACAGAAGCTCCATGTACTCTTTCCATCGATATACAGGGCTTGATAGTACGAGGGATGTTCAGAAATAACGTAGACTTTTACTCTGGAATTTACATTTGTTGTAGTACAAAAACCATAAATACACCATCATAATTCGGAATCTTTCTGCGTTCAGTACACACAATTAGGTATACCTGTAACTAGTCTGTCAGAAATTATAGCTTCTCAAAACCAGTCACTACCACGCACCCGGGGCAACACAAATGACATCGGTGACGTTACAATGTCGGTGTCGATGAAACAACCCCAACGATCACCTCACTGAGTCTCGAATATAACAATTGACACCCAATGCACTTTTCAAAAATGCCTTTATGATTATTGTGGTCGTAATGTGCGATATTATTGGTGGTAGCGTGCTGAATATCGTATATATTTCTTCTATTTCCTTTTTAGGTGTTCTAGTGTGACCTCCACCTCTTTCATACCATTTAAGGTGGAACCACACTATAACAATGTTCCTAACCCATATACAAGTTTGGTATCATAGTAAACTTTTATTTATTCCCAATTCAATGTCGCGTTTTATTATCTCCGTGTGCGTCCCCATGACGTTGCTATGACGTCGTGAAGTTACCATGGAAAACGCGTTTTGGCGTCATTCCGTGGAAGGCACAGGAAGCACGAAATAGCACACACAATTACAAATAGCTTCATAATTACACGACAGGTAATTAGTTGGTATCATTCGACGCATTATGTAATTGCGAATATAGTCACGTTAATATATTTACACTTAATCTAATAACGTGGTTACAAAGTGGGAAAAACGCCGTGCCTGACATTGTTGTGTTTTTAAAAATATCTGACGTTTCGACTAATTGCCAAAATTCCACTCGTCACAAATTTTAAACTGAGAGTTGGTAATTTAAGGCTTCAAAATCTGTTTGCAGTTGTACTTTCTATTTTGCATAGCTCCGAGAAGCTGGCAGGAAGTTGGAAGATCGTAGTTAGATATTGAATTTCCAGCTGCACGCCAATAACAAGCTAGCAGAGAGTTCGATATTCACATTAACACGCCAATTTTCAGCTGGTGTCCAATATCCAGCTATGAGTTCGTTATTCGTTTTCTACCAGTACCAATTTCCAACTGACTTCGAATTTCCAGCCAGCAGAGAGTTCGTTATTGGAATTGACAAAATCTCGAATTTCCAGCTGGTGTCCAATATCCAGCTATGAGTTCGTTATTCAATTTTCTACCAGTGCGAATTTCCAGCTGATGTCGACTTTCCAGCCAGCAAGGAGTTAGTTTTCGACTAGACAAAAAGCCGAATTTCTAGTTGAGTTCGAATTTCAAGCCAGCTCTGAGTTCGTCATTCGACAAGACAAAGAGTCGAATTTCCAGCTGAGTTCGAATTTCCAGCCAGCTCTGAGTTTGTTATTCAACAAGACAAAAAGTCGAATTTCTAGCTGAGTTCGAATTTCCAGGCAGCTCTGAGTTTGTTATTCAACAAGACAAAAAGTCGAATTTCTAGCTGAGTTCGAATTTCCAGCCAGCTCTGAGTTTGTTATTCAACAAGACAAAAAGTCGAATTTCCAGCTGATTTCGAATTTCCAGGCAGCTCTGAGTTCGTTATTCAACATGACAAAAGTCGAATATCCAGCTGAGTACCAATTTCCAGCCAGCTCTGAGTTCGTTACTCGAAAAGACAAAAAGTCGAATTTCCAGCTTAGTTTGAATTACCAGCCAGCCAGAAATCGTTATTGGACTTGACAAAAAATGTGAAAAAATGGTAGGGGACTAGCTTCCCTTGTGAAAAACCTAAATGTTAGGGGACTAGGGGTCCGTAGAAAAAAACCCAAATGTTACGGGACTTGGTGGCCGTAGGAAAACCCTAAATGATAGGTTTACATTTGAAAAACCTACATGGTTGTGGACTAGGTGTCCATATGAAAAACCAAACTGGTAGGGGACTAGGTGTCTATGTGCATTTAAGTTAATCCTACGGACACCTAGTCCCCTACCGTTCAGGTTTTTCCTACGGACACCTAGTCCCCTACCATTAGGATTTTCACATAGACACCTAGTCCCGTTCCATTTAGGTTTTCCTACTGACACCTAGTCCACTACCATTTAGGTTTTTCCTACGAACACCTAGTCCCCTACCTTTTACGTTTTTCACCTGGACACCTATTCCCTTACCATTTAGGTTTTTCACATGGACACATAGTACCCTACCATTTTAGCCTTTCGGGTGGACACCTAGTCCCTAACAATGTAGGATTTTCACATGAAAACCTGTCATTTAGGGTTTTTCCTACGGACATCTAGTCCCCTACCATTTAGGTTTTTCATACGGACCCCTAGTCCCCTACCCTTGAGGTTTTTCACATGGCAACCTATTCCCCGACAATTCAGATATTTCACATTGACACCTAGACCCCTACCATTAAAGATTTTCACTTGGACACCGGTCATTTCAGGGTCACCTAGTCCCATACCATTCAGGGTTTTCACATCGACACCTAGTCCCCAACCATGTAGGTTTTTCAAAAGAAAACCTATCATTAAGGTTTTTCCTACTGACACCTAGTCTCCTACCATTTAGGTTTTTGCTACGCCTCCTAGTCCTCTACCTTTTAGGTTTTTCACATGGACACATAGTCCCCTACAATTTTGGTTTTTCACATGGACACCTAGTCCCCAACCATGTAGGTTTTTCACATGAAAACATATCATTTAGGTTTTTCCTACGGACACCTGGTCCCCTACAATTTAGGTTTTTCCTATGGACACCTAGTCCCAAGCATGTAGGTTTTTCACATGACTACCTATCATTTAGGTTTTTGCAACGGACACCTAATCCCCTACCATAAGGTTTTTACATGGACACCTAGTCCCCTCCTTTTAGGTCATCTCATGGTCACCTAGTCCCATACCATTCAGGGTTTTCACATCGACACCTAGTCCTCAACCATGTAGGTTTTTCAAAAGAAAACATATACTTTTGGTTTTTCCTACTGACACCTAGACCCCTACCATTTAGGTTTTTCATACGGACTCCTAGTCCCCTACCTTTTACGTTTTTCACATGGACATCTAGTCCACTACCATTTAGGTTTTCAACATGGACACCTAGTCCCCTACACTTGTGTTTTTTCACGTGGACACCTAGTCCCCAACCATGTAGGTTTTTCACATGAAAACCTATCATTTAGGTTTTTCCTACAGACACCTGGTCCCTACCATTTAGGTTTTTCCTATGGACACCTAGTCCCCAAGCATGTAGGTTTTTCACATGAAATCCTATCATTTAGGTTTTCACTACGGACAAATCGTCCCTACCATTTAAGTTTCCCTTCGGACACCTAATCCCCCTCTATTTAGGTTTTTCACAAGGCAAGCTAGTCCCCTACCATTCAGGGTTTTCACATGGACACCTAGTCCCCCGACAATAGGGTTTTTTAACATGAACCCCTACCGTTTAGGTTTTTTTGTCAAGTCCAATAACGAACTCAGAGCAGGTAGGAAATACGAGTACACGTCTACGAGCTAAGAACTGCGACCAACGAGCTTAGAGCTGCGACAAACGACATAAGAGCTGCGACCAACGAGTACACATCTACGAGCTAAGGGCTGGGACCTAGGACCTAATAGCTGTGACTAACGACGGAAGAGCTGCGAACAACGAGTACAAACCTACGAGCTGCGACAAACGACCTAGAAGCTGCGACCAACGAGTACAAATATACGAGCTAAGAGCTGCGACCAACGACATAAGAGCTGCGACCTACGAGCTAAGAGCTGCGACTAACGAGCTAAGAGCTGCGACCAGCGAGTACACATCTACGAGCTAAGAGCTGCGACCTACGAGCTAAGAACTGCGACTAACGATCTAAGAGCTGCGACCTACGAGCTAAGAGCGGCGACTTACGAGCTAAGAGCGGCGACTAACGAGCTAAGAGCTGCGACCTACGAACTAAAAGCTGCGACTAACGAGCTAAGAGCTGCGACTAACGACCTAAGAGCTGCGACTTACGAGCTAAGAGCTGCGACTAACGACCTAAGAGATGCGACCTACGAGCTAAGAGCGGCGACTTACGAGCTAAGAGCTGCGACCAACGGGTACACATCTACGAGCTAAGAGCTGAGACTTACGAGCTTAGAGCTGCGACTTACGAGCTAAGAGCTGGGACCAACGACCTTAGACATACGACCAACGAGTACACATCTACGAGCTAAGAGCTGCGACCTACGAGCTAAGAGCTGCGACTAACGACCTAAGAGCTGCGACCAACGAGTACACATCTACGAGCTAAGAGATGCGACCTACGAGCTAATAGCTGCGACTTACGAGCTAAGAGCTGGGACTAACGACCTAACAGCTGCGACCAACGAGTACACATCTACGAGCTAAGAGATGCAACCTACGAGCTAAGAGCTGCGACTTACGAGCTAAGAGCTGCGAATAACGACCTAAGAGCTGCGACCTACGAGCGAAGAGCTGCGACTTACGAGCTAAGAGCTGCAACCAACGAGTACACATCTACGAGCTTAGAGCTGCGACTTACGAGCTAAGAGCTGCGACTAACGACCTAAGAGCTGCGACCTTAGAGCTAAGAGCTGGGACCAACGACCTAAGACATGCGACCAACTAATACACATCTACGAGCTAAGAGCTGCGACCTAAGAGCTTAGAGCTGCGACTAACGACCTAAGAGCTGCGACCAACGAGTACACATCTACGAGCTAAGAGCTGCAACTTACGAGCTAAGAGCTGCGACTAACGACCTTAGTGCTGCGACTTACGAGCTAAGAGCTGCGAATAACGACCTAAGAGCTGTGACCTACGAGCTAAGAGGTGCGACTTACGAGCTAAGAGCTGCGACCAACGACCTAAGAGCTGCGACCAACGAGTACACATCTACGAGCTAAGAGCTGCGACCTACAAGCTAAGAACTGGGACCAACGACCTAAGACATGCGACCAACGAGTACTCATCTACGAGCTAAGAGCTGCGACTTACGAGCTAAGAGCTGCGACTAACGACATAAGAGCTGCGACCAACGAGTACACATCTACGAGCTAAGAGATGCGACCTACGAGCTAAGAGCTGCGACTTACGAGCTAAGAGCTGGGACTAACGACCTAAGAGCTGCGACCAACGAGTACACATCTACGAGCTAAGAGATGCGACCTACGAGCTAAGAGCTGCGACTTACGAGCTAAGAGCTGCGAATAACGACCTAAGAGCTGCGACCTACGAGCTAAGAGCTGCTACTTACGAGCTAAGAGCTGCGACCAACGACCTAAGAGCTGCGACCAACGAGTACACATCTACGAGCTAAGAGCTGCGACCTACGAGCTAAGAGCTGCGACTAACGCCATAAGAGCTGCGACCAACGAGTACACATCTACGAGCTCAGAGCTGCGACTTACGAGATAAGAGCTGCGACTAACGAGCTAAGAGCTGCGACCTACGAGCTAAGAGCTGCGACATATGAGCTAAGAGCTGCGACTAACGACCTAAGAGCTGCGACCTACGAGCTAAGAGCTGCGACTTACGAGCTAAGAGCTGCGAATAACGACCTTAGAGCTGTGACCTACGAGCTGCGACTTACGAGCTAAGAGCTGCGACCGACGACATAAGAGCTGCGACCAACGAGTTCACATCTTCGAGCTAAGAGCTGCGACCTACGAGCTAAGAGCTGCGACTAACGACCTAAGAGCTGCGACCAACGAGTACACATCTACGAGCTAAGAGATGCGACCTACGAGCTAAGAGCTGCGACTTACGTGCTAAGAGCTTGGACTAACGACCTAAGAGCTGCGACCAACGAGTACACATCTACGAGCTAAGAGATGCGACCTACGAGCTAAGAGCTGCGACTTACGAGCTAAGAGCTGCGAATAACGACCTAAGAGCTGCGACCTACGAGCTAAGAGCTGCGACTAACGAGCTAAGAGCTGCAACCAACGACCTAAGAGCTGCGACCAACGAGTACATATCTACGAGCTAAGAGCTGCGATCTACGAGCTAAGAGCTGGGACCAACGACCTAAGACATGCGACAAACTAATACACATCTACGAGCTAAGAGCTGCGACCTACGAGCTAAGAGCTGCGACTAACGACCTAAGAGCTGCGACCAACGAGTACACATCTACGAGCTAAGAGCTGCGACTTACGAGCTAAGAGCTGCGACTAACGAGCTACGAGCTAAGAGGTGCGACTAACGAGCTAAGAGCTGCGACTAACGACCTACGAGCTGCGACCTACGAGTTAAGAGCTGCGACCAATAACCTAAGAGCTGCGACCAACGAGTACACATCTACGAGCTAAGAGCTGCGACCTACGAGCTAAGAGCTGCGAATAACGACCTAAGAGCTGCGACCTACGAGCTAAGAGCTGCGACCAACAACCTAAGAGCTGCGACCAACGAGTACACATCTACGAGCTAAGAGCTGCGACCTACAAGCTAAGAGCTGGGACCAACGACCTAAGACATGCGACCAACGAGTACACATCTACGAGCTAAGAGCTGCGACTTACGAGCTAAGAGCTGCGACTAACGACATAAGAGCTGCGACCAACGAGTACACCTCTACGAGCTAAGAGATGCGACCTACGAGCTAAGAGCTGCGACTTACGAGCTAAGAGCTGGGACTAACGACCTAAGAGCTGCGACCAACGAGTACACATCTACGAGCTAAGAGATGCGACCTACGAGCTAAGAGCTGCGACTTACGAGCTAAGAGCTGCGAATAACGACCTAAGAGCTGCGACCTACGAGCTAAGAGCTGCTACTTACGAGCTAAGAGCTGCGACCAACGACCTAAGAGCTGCGACCAACGAGTACACATCTACGAGCTAAGAGCTGCGACCTACGAGCTAAGAGCTGCGACTAACGCCATAAGAGCTGCGACCAACGGGTACACATCTACGAGCTCAGAGCTGCGACTTACGAGATAAGAGCTGCGACTAACGAGCTAAGAGCTGCGACCTACGAGCTAAGGGCTGCGACATATGAGCTAAGAGCTGCGACTAACGACCTAAGAGCTGCGACCTACGAGCTAAGAGCTGCGACTTACGAGCTAAGAGCTGCGAATAACGACCTAAGAGCTGTGACCTACGAGCTGCGACTTACGAGCTAAGAGCTGCGACCGACGACATAAGAGCTGCGACCAACGAGTTCACATCTTCGAGCTAAGAGCTGCGACCTACGAGCTAAGAGCTGCGACTAACGACCTAAGAGCTGCGACCAACGAGTACACATCTACGAGCTAAGAGATGCGACCTACGAGCTAAGAGCTGCGACTTACGTGCTAAGAGCTTGGACTAACGACCTAAGAGCTGCGACCAACGAGTACACATCTACGAGCTAAGAGATGCGACCTACGAGCTAAGAGCTGCGACTTACGAGCTAAGAGCTGCGAATAACGACCTAAGAGCTGCGACCTACGAGCTAAGAGCTGCGACTAACGAGCTAAGAGCTGCAACCAACGACCTAAGAGCTGCGACCAACGAGTACATATCTACGAGCTAAGAGCTGCGATCTACGAGCTAAGAGCTGGGACCAACGACCTAAGACATGCGACAAACTAATACACATCTACGAGCTAAGAGCTGCGACCTACGAGCTAAGAGCTGCGACTAACGACCTAAGAGCTGCGACCAACGAGTACACATCTACGAGCTAAGAGCTGCGACTTACGAGCTAAGAGCTGCGACTAACGAGCTACGAGCTAAGAGGTGCGACTAACGAGCTAAGAGCTGCGACTAACGACCTACGAGCTGCGACCTACGAGTTAAGAGCTGCGACCAATAACCTAAGAGCTGCGACCAACGAGTACACATCTACGAGCTAAGAGCTGCGACCTACGAGCTAAGAGCTGCGAATAACGACCTAAGAGCTGCGACCTACGAGCTAAGAGCTGCGACCAACAACCTAAGAGCTGCGACCAACGAGTACACATCTACGAGCTAAGAGCTGCGACCTACGAGCTTAGAGCTGGGACCAACGACCTAAGGCATGCGACCAAAGAGTACACATCTACGAGCTAAGACATGCGACCTACGAGCTAAGAGCTGCGACTAACGACGTAAGAGCTGCGACCAACGAGTACACATCTACGAGCTAATAGATGCGACCTACGAGCTAAAAGCTGCGACTTACGAGTACACATCTACGAGCTAAGAGATGGGACCTACGAGCTAAGAGCTGTGACTAACGATGTAAGAGCTGCGACCAACGAGCTAAAAGCTGTTTATTCATTTCAAATAAAAATGAGTAAACATCTGACTGTCGATGTACGACCTAAGCGCCAACTTCACAAACCTAATATATATAGTGCGTTCAAAGTCAAATGAGAACAGTTATCAACATAAACTCGCCCGTTAGGTAAACTTTATATTGGTTCGATATCAAATAGTGTGCAAATCTCATTCCATCTAATATCAAAGGTGCGGTAGTGTAGTGGATAAACCCTCACTTCCTTCAAGTTTCTATTTTATTCTGAGTTGTAGGTTCCATCCCCACTTCGATCAACTTTTTATTGCATGCATCCATGTTATAAAGTCTTATATTATACTGCTGTTTTAATGAATCGATACTTCAAAGTGATCAAAGTTTCATGTTGTAGTGAAAATATTAAAAACGGGTATATGAGTGTTGTACTGTATATAAAATAAAATAATTGAAAAACGACTTGATAAAGACTGAAAACATAACACCAAAATTAATCTACGTACTGCATACCTTACTTCGTGTATGTTATTATATTAGTTACAAATAAAAAAAATAAGGTACTTGTAAAAAGATAAAAAAAACTTTAAAATTAAAGTAACTTGGATGGGTGTAGAACCAGTGGCGAGATTGAACAAAATTGCTTGTATAGTTGCGGCATGCTTACCCACTAGACTAACGAGACAATGTGAAAACTGGTTTTCAAGTATTATACTATTGATTGAAAGTATCTATTTTATTATATAAAACAAATATGCCTCCCCATTCTTTTGAATGGGACAGTTCCCTCATTAGTATTACTTATTGAACCGACAGTACGTAATTTCCGGTGTAAACCCGATATAGATAATTCACTTCGTAGAACGGCCACTTACAAGGAAGTTAATCAGCTGGCTGGGCGTACTTAACTCCATAAATATTCGTTAAAACAAGATTTGTAAGTAAAACGGTTAGTTTTATGAATTTAATTATTGAATACTTTATACTAATTTGTTCTGTACCATTGGTAATTATTTCATAATGTCTACATTGATCGCACGGTTAACTGCGTAATAAATGGTGAAGTTTTCAGCTAATAGCCTACCCGGATGTTTAATTCAATTGGTTTCAACGAATTGACAATCCGACATTTTTCAATAATGAACCATTGATATCAAATCGTGCTTACATAATGATATTACATTAATTTTTTTATTATGCAACACACCAATAATAAGACCACACTAGGAATCATTGATAACTGGTCTCATTATTGCGGTGGTCTTAATTTTGAGGTTAAAACATTATCACAACTGAGAATTGACGTGCAAACTGTTGTAATAATTTTGAGAAGGTCTTATTACTGAGGTGGTATTCAAGTGATTTGGCTATTTTACTACACTCTTTATCAACCCATCGGTACTTTTCATGTTGAGACATAAATGTACAAAACAAAAGTTTTCAAAATCGAAAGTAGAAATGTAGTCAAATTGGCAATTAAACGTCAATTCCCATATATAAGCAATTGAATTGAACAGAAAGTATCATATAGTTAGGCAGGCTACGTTGAAGAAAATATATTTAAACACTGCGTCCACTTTCGTTTTCAGTATAAAACAGTAACGTTTCAAAACCGAAAGTAGCCCATTTGTTTGTATCTGATGTTAAACTCACATGTATGATTCATCTGTGATATACGGTGACATAAAGGGGACTTATGAACATTAACCTAATTCATTACGTGATGTAAACATGGGTACATGTGATAAATATAATATTTCCTGTGCCACATCCGTGCCACCGTAGTGATATCAGCAGGAGGTAAATACGTATATAGACTTCTCAAGTCATACTTGATAGAGTTAGAGATTTAATTTATAAAAAATATGTTATGTAATTCGCTGTATTCACATACTAACTGTACTGTAAGAAGAAACTTTCAAGATCCGCGTGTGTTGAAGGTGCACGTTGCTACTAACTGCTTATTAGGTATATATACTTAGCAACTTTTCTAAGTCCTCACTTATATTTTTGATGATAACTTTGTCAATCTTGTATATATATCTCAATGAAATTTGGCTATAATATGCGTGTATTACCGTTTTGTAAATCAACACGTCGATTTCGATATATTTTTTTGAATGAAACAATCTTAACATAATAACTAAAGAAGGTAAAAGTCACAAATACAGATTATGATATCTAGGATAACTACCATGTAGTCTGTTTTTTCTGCTAGCAGTCACAGCCGAGACTCGGAAGCATTGCTCAACGCATAGATTTGTTGAATTTTACTGTCTGAACTCGCTTTATAGGTAATCATTCTGACTTGTCGACAGAAAATGCCACACTGACCGTACCGACGTCACGTCATCCTTTTCTGACATCGTCTGACGCATAACTGTGATATTAAAATTGATTTTTAAATGTTTTTCGAACGTGGCGAGTCTTTGGGCATAATTCGCAAGTGTTTGGAACGAATTCTGGGGATGTGTAACTGCGTGGAGGAGAAAAACGTTTCATACGGTCAGTTTGTGACATGGATTAGTTTGTCTGCCCATTGAGAAATTTGGTTGCGTCACTGTTTATAATAAAAATGTTATTAATGAAAATTAGGACTTAGAAAAGTTGTTAAGTATATATGTATGAATGATTAAATTGTTAATCAAAGTGCTGATAGTGCAGGAAGAATAGGGTTTGTTCCTGAGGTCAGACACTTTTATTACTGGGGGAACCCCCAGTATTCGTATTACAAACCATCTCAGAAATCACTACGATTTTAACGATGTAATTTCTCCACAACCAATCCATCCGAGCAAGAAACTAGTTCCAGCAAATATAAACAAATGTCGTCATTTTCAACCATTTTAAAGAAAATTTGTTTATATTAATTATATTAATTTTCATTTGTTTGTATTGTATGAACTTTTTGAAAGTTTTTGTCGATGACTTTATGTATTTGTGCGAAAAAAATCCTACGCGCTGTAAAATGACTAATGATTTTTGAGGGGCGATAACAATGTCACTGTTAAAAGTAACTCGTTGAGCAGACGAACTTTACATAGTTCATGGTTTTAACATTCATATTACAGTTTAGCTAGAAACTCAGAACCTAACGTGTGCTTAATTATTTGTCACTATTTACAATATTTTGCATTTGTTGATAGTATTGATCCACGTTTCATCCATTTACTTACCACAAATCTTCAGCTAAATTTCGCCCACCCCCTTCCCCAATATCTGCCCCCCCCCCAATGTTGAAGACGCTCCTACGCCCATGATTCATTCACTATCCTATTTTATATTCTTTTGGTTTACTTCCATCAGAATAATTCGCGCGGAAACGTTTTAACAAAATTTAATGTTTTTATTCTATTCATTACGCGAGTCTGACCTGCAATATGGTAAGTGTTGATGTCCTAGGGCACATTTGGTGTTTGATAATTCATTTAACGAGCATCTTATAATGTGAGTAAAACATGGAAATCACGGTGAATCGAACACACACTGTGATATACATGTATTACTCTGAACTAGGGTATTGCCGTCATGAGTTCTAGTATTGTGACGGATCCGTTGTGGTGTGATTTAAATGAGTCAGTTGCTATTGCGTCTCAGAAACCTTGTCACAATAAATATTCATATCTTTTTGAAATTCATTATCATTAAAGGTGAAAATATTACCAAGAATTGCGATTTCCCCCAGTATCACTACTTCAGTACTTTGATTATCATCTGCAGAGTGAATGACAGAGTCGCAACTGTGGTCAGTTAGTGCACTGGATTTGTAAGAAAGAAAAAAGAGTTTTTGTGACCAGTCGTCCAATCACAAGTTGTTTGTGTAGACAGTGAATAAAAAGTGATATGAACCTAACAAACAAATTATATTAGCATTAATGTTACAAAGTCCCAATGTGTTTCATCAAGTGCTTTGATCTAGCCGGTGCAACATTTTGTATGTACATGTATACATATTTCAACAGAGATTTTATATCCATTGGACACCTGACTTTTCTTGAAATTCTTATGGTTTCTAAGCAATATTGGCTGGCAGTACTGAGATAAACTGGATGAAGTCGCGTAGGAAACATAATTCGAAAGCGAAAGTAGATAACATTTAAACAATGCATATAAAGGTCACCGAATATGACGATAACAGTGATCCATGTGTTGCCATGATATTTGTATTATGAAAGCAGACGTTATTTTTGGCCAATTTAGGCATTGACCCAGCCCGTATATCTAGCTTTATAATCATTCTTGGGAAAAATCGAACTTTTTGGCGCCAAATTCAAATGCAACTACACAGGTACTGACACCGCTATGGACGGAATATTTAGTTTTTACCAAACCTACGTTCAAAGCATTATTCAATATTGTTAGTTTTTTATATACATGTGTATGAATTATCCGAATTTGGGCATTAAGCTTTGCTGTACGTAAGCCTGAAAGTGCCATTTCGCAAATTATATATACATGTACGTTCTAGTAAGCTAAAGGGTACTGTTTTATTGAAGAAAATCGTAAACTTACATTCCAATTTACATTCGTTTTCATTATTTAACGACTCCAAAGTGTGGTAAATGAATCGGTAAACTAATAATGCTGTATTTATTAAATAATAATAAAGAGTTTATTTGAACGTCACTTAACGATTTTCGTAAGTGCTTTGATACATACAGCAATACCCACTACCCACGTGCGCAAAGGATATACATGTACCCACATAATTAATTTTGATTTAGAAACAATAAGTACAAAATGTAAATATTGATCAATATTAAAGAGTACATAAGTTTATATTATATGCATGGTACATGTACTATTATACAATAAATGCAAATAATACTTGTGAATGTACCAGGATAATTGGCTATGTGACAAATTGACAAAATATGAATTATGTTGATAACTTGATATGCATGATGAAATTGTAACCTTTTAACTTATTATCACCATTCCCGAACTGTTAAGGCATAACCTATGCAAGCACCGTGCTGCTCTGGTTGGAATTATCACCATTCTGAAACTGTTAAGGCATATACTATGCAAGCACCGTGCTGCTCTGGTTGGAATTATCACCATTCTAAAAACTGTTAAGGCATAACCTATGCACGCACCGTGCTGCTCTGGTTGGAATTATCACCATTCTCAAACTGTTAAGGCATAACCTATACTATACAAGCACCGTGCTGCTCTGGTTGGAAGCCGGAATGACCTGTCGCAAAGAATTGAACAGATTTGACCCTATTAAACCCTCATAAAAATATGTCACGGTCGTTGAGATTTCCTTATTGCTATTTGTAAAGGAATATCTCTCACTATATAATATCAATATATCAAACACATACAACCTACACCAAGTATACATTAGTGAGCTTTATAAGGGAGATAATTATGAGTTTGCTTAAAATTATTGGAACATGATAGTTTAACACGGGTTAGTTCCCATTGTTCTTTCAAGTGTGTTACTCGACTCTACTCGAATAGCTATCTGCATATAAACACACCTACATGTCAATCATGATAATCTAAACAGACAGACAAAAACCTTGACCATGAATGATGCAATCGAATTCGTCTGTTCCATCTCGATTGTTGAAATCATCTAAAATCAGATATAAAATAATACCATCCAGACCTCAACCTGACACATCAGTTGTCACCAAACCTTCATCTAGCAGCATCCACAATTAATACCACAATTTACAGTAACAAGCAGGATTCAGATCACATTAAAGAAATGAAAGACCAGTCTCTCATTTTTATTTTAAGAAAGGAAAGCGGTGCACATGTAACTTACGCAATGTGAAAATCACTAAAGGTTAAAACCCTTAAATGTTTAGGTTCAAGACAATAAATGTTTGGCCGCCTCAAAATAAAATCACCTATCCTGAAGTGATAGCTGCCATTGTTGCAAAATTAAACTTGATTAAATTATTCAATATCTGTTTATCAGACGGTCACAATTAATATTAGTTTCTGAAACTATAGTTACTAAATGAGTCAAAATAGAATTAGAATTAAGATGAAGATGTTCGGAACTAAAATAACCATGATTAAAAAGGCTGAATTTTCCATCTTTTTGTGACAAAGTTACCATTCAAGAGGGACAAAGCAACTTCAGATTTTGCACCTATGGTACCAGTTAATGTATGGCCTTTCCATTTAATAACCAAAAATATTCCCTTTCTTCAAAAAGATGGTTGCTTCACTGTTCTGCAAATAGTATAATTACAGGCAAGTAAGTGGGCAAATTACATCTGTATACTTATTTTTGGTGGGCAGTGTATATAAGTACTGTAACACGATTTATACTTATTTTACCACAGGGTATACGGTATTGACACATACATCGTGTTTTTCATAATTACATTTTTAATCATATCGTCTATGGTATTGTCAAGTTGTGGGTAATTGAATTCCTAAGACCCTATCATGGTTTGCACATATAGTGGGATTCGAACCTACATTTCTATATTTTAATAGCTACGACTGTTTTGATGTCCTGGCCATACATGGATTTGAAAATGTTACGTAAATATAATTTTCTACCAATAAGTTTATTTCGTTCACAGGCATTTGAAGTTCTACCAGTAAAATATTATACAAGTCGGTCCATTACAAATACTTCAGTATTATATATACGTATAGAGTGATTTGTGATGGACCGACTTGTATAATATTTAAATAGCTTGGCAATACTTTCATTGCAAATCTTGCTCGTCCACCCTATCCCCTTAATTGTAATTTAATATTTGCCTGAAGGCGTTGTTTAGTGACGACACCAAATGGCAGAATGGCACCGACGATGTACTAGATATTGACATTTCGTGAAAGAAATAACGAATATATCTCGTAATATCAGACGAAAGTGAATATTTCTGATTGCATGAGGTACATATAAATATTCTTCGTCGAATGAGCTAACTTGATCGCTTGTATCTTTTATTTTGTTAGCTCTGGCTACGGTATTCCATTTTGGAGGGGGGGCATTGGGTCCCTTCAGTATTATATTTTACGTATAGGGTGATTTGTGATGGACCGACTTGTATGATATTTTATTGGTAAAACTTTAAATGCCTGTGTTTCGTTCTAGAATGGCGTCACAAGATAGCCAGGAAGAGTGTCTAAAAGAAAGTGGGTAAGAGAAACATGTTTTTGTTTTATTATATTTCATTAAACTGTTAATTGTGCACAATAACTACACCTATAATCACATGTTATGTTGAAGGTTGTGAAACATAACATATACGTATAGACTAATTTTGAGCATACTGACATCCATATTTGTGTAAAGAGGGGGGCGATAGATAGTTATGTACTACGTACATGGAACATTAGGTAACGTAGGCTATTAAAATCAGAAAAAGAAATACTCCCCGTTTTGGCAAGCGGTCTTCAACATATACAATGACCTTCTGATCTATAACAAAGCGGTGTTACGAGATGATGTTAATTAGATTGGATAAAACTAGTTCTAGAATATTAACTGTTTACATAAATTACCGCTGTATAAACGCTTTGAAACGTTTTTCTACCTGGCAGAAAAGAGTCCGGTCACAAGTTTACAGATACAGAACTACAGCAGTCATCAACTCAAGAACAACACCAAGAACAAAGTCCAAAAAGGCAAGTGTTGGCATATTAATTTCCTTTACATTGTTGTGTTAAACTGTCATAGCATCTTCTTCAAAATTAACATCAATAGTCATTTTTTGTCTGTAATGCGTTTTCTATACTGTATTTAGGTAGGACAAGGTGACAACGTGTTTTAAACCATTATGATTACATATACTTATCTGGTACAATAACCACTGCTAATTTTCCAGAGAGAAAGTAACCGATAATAGTACACAGAACAGTAATGATGATACGTATGTTTCTTTTAGTTACATGCATGCAGGTAACTTATCTTCGATTTGGGGACTAAAATCAAAGCCAACATTCTTGCTAGTTTCTTATTCCGTACAATATGCTTCAAATACTCAATCTTAATATAATCACTATACGTACATGTACTCTGATAATAGCAAGTTGTTAAACTTTGCTGCTCATGCTAAGTCCAGTCAATAAGTATGTAATATGTTTCGTTACAACAGTACCCAATTAACATTTGACGTATTTAAACACAAATATTTCTCGTCATATTTTATATTCAATTTTCAACGTTTTTCAAAGTTTAACGTTGTTTACCCGTTTAATTTCCATACAATAAATGCACGGCAATAATCAAACACATTGTATAAATATGTAAACAGCACAGCTGCTGGAAAGGACGAAGACGATGAGCATAAGCAAGCCTCCTTAGAAGACGACCACACGACTGATGAAAGTGAATTGTAAGTCGCAACATTTGTACAGCTAATCAGTGTCATTTTATATTGTTATTAATTACTGCAATAAGTTGTTTTTGTAAACATTCGCTACCATTCACGCCATACCTTGAGATATCTAGAATGCATTATAAGATGTCTCCTACGAAGAGTCATATACTCAAATGTTAGATAATTATGTTGGTTGCACTGAACTCACACAATGTGTACAGGAATATCACAGACCGGAAAGTAAAGTGATAGTGTAACCTGGTTGTATGTCTAGCCTAGCATAGAAATGTTCGTGAATTTGTGTCTAGATTCATTCACAGAAAGACAAGTAGTATACTGGAAAATTACCCAAAATCTAAACACGTTCGCAACAGGTAAGAAGTTACATTTATGTGTAATTTACTGCCAGTAAATATTTTTGTATACAAAGGACGGCTAAATCAAAAGAGGAGTTGGAGATTGAAAATACGGCACTGAAGAAAGCGGGTGAGGAACACTATAGTGAAAGAAAAACCTTTGAAAAGACCGTACAACTACTTAAAGATGATATTGAACAAGGGAATGAGATAACAAGGTGAAACTTTGTTATTTTAAACGCCATAGTTCGCATGTACAGTATATCGCCAAATACACAGTCCCTAATGACACAGGTGGAATAAACATATTATTAGTAATCTTAAAGTTAAAGTGTAATGTGGCATATCTCTACAAATAAATAACCACCAAATTATAAGCTAGACAAATATATAGATGATACTTCAATAGCTACAACCACCTCGAAACATCTAAACTGTCCATGACTGCTCAAATGAAGTTAATTATCTGAAAGAATTTGACAAAATAGTCATCTAAAAAGTGTACAGTTAGCTAGACATTATTACTAATTTATTAGATAATATTTTTGCGAGTTTGGCGATTTTTGAAATCGTGATTTTTTTTAAAAATATGGAAAGCCTTCGCAAAAACTTCATGCAGAGGGTATTTGGATGATTAATATAAATACAAAAGTATGTTTGTAAAATGCCCAGATAGATTTTGTTTTGTTTATTTGTATATAACTACTTTCTATCTTTGAAATAGCCTGACTGAAGACAACAATTGGTTGCTAGAGGAAAGGAAGAAATTGAATGAAGATCTGGAAAAGGTCGCACAGCAGTCCAATCGTGACATTGATAACCCCAACAAGGATATAGACTGGCATAGGAATGAGTGAGGCGCTGTTATGTTTTATTTTTGTATGCTTAAAATTAGGCACTTATTTAAATACAACAAGTGTGTCTAAATATAATATTAGTGATTAACGCTATTGAAGTGCAGCTGATACTGCTACAATAATTCGAAACAGACCCGTATATTTCCACTCCATGTTACTAGAGTGACCACCTAAAGGGAATAATATTCTATTAAGTGTGTGGCCAGCTTGGATAAAAATACTTAATTCAAAATATATGTAGGATTCGTTAAAGCTAGGTTCACACTCTAGCGTTTGGACCGACGTTTAAGCTGGGTTCACACTATGAACGTTTGTACCAGCGTTGGTCAGCGTTTCAAAAGTCAGAAAAATGAGCCCAAACGTCGGTGAAATTATGCTCGTGAGGAGGAATAATTTGGTTCACACTGCGAACGTTGTGTATCTAACGCACGCTAACGTTTTGGAACGTTTCTCAGCGCTCAACTACGTTTGACAGCGGTTAAAAGCGCTTAACAACGTTTGCCTGCGTTTTAGCTTTTTTTTATCGGCGTAGGTGAACTTTTGCCAACGTAGGTTAGCGTATGTGTAGCGGTCTCTAACTTAGTCCGACTTAGACGAACGAGGTGCCAAACGTCAGATTAGAATCCGTTAAACAAAGTTTACCTAAGTTACTGAAACGTTATTGAAAGTTCGTCTGCGCTAACCACTTGCGTTGGCCTACGCAGGACAAACGTTCTTTTGCGCTGGAGAAAGTTGGCTTACACCAGCCCTTGCGTTACTACCCCGTTCATTGCGCTGGATACCGGTTGGTCTCCGCTAGATAAACGTTCGACTCAATTTAATATCACCACCAGCGTTTCAGCAGACGTTTGCCAACGGAGTTTAACTTGAGCAAACTTTGATCAACTTAATTCAGCGTTCAGGAACGTTTATAAACGGAGTACAACTTACATCAGCGTTTATTTCCAAACGTCGGCAAAGTCTTTGCATGTTAAATATTTTCAACGAATACAACGTTCTTCAGCGTTTACCAATGATGGTCAACTTTTCAAAACGTTTAGTAACTTTTACTAGCGGAGCTGAACGTTTGCCCAAACGTTGGTAAACGTCGGTCCAAACGCTAGAGTGTGAACCCAGCTTTACATAAGTTACTGAAACGTTATTGAAAGTTCGTCTGCGCTAACTACTTGCGTTGGACAAACGTTCTTTTGCGCTGGGGAATATTGGCTTACGCCAGCCCTTGCGTTACTACCGGGTTCGTTGCACTGGATACCCGTTGGCATCCGCTAGACAAACGTTCGACTAAGTTCATTATAACCACCAGCGTTTCAGCAGACGTTTGCCAACGGAGTTTAACTTAAGCAAACTTTGATCAAGTTAATTCAGCGTTCAGGAACGTTAATAAACGGAGCACAACTTACATCAGCGTTTATTTCCAAACGTCGGCAAAGTTTTTGCATGTTAAAAATTTTCAACGAATACAACGTTCTTCAGCGTTTACTAACGATCGTCAACTTTTCAAAACGTTTAGTAACTTTTACTAGCGGAGCTAAACGTTTGCCCAAACGTCGGTTAACGTCGGTCCAAACGCTAGAGTGTGAACCCAGCTTTGCCAGTTGATTAAAGTTTGCTTAAGTTTAACTCCGTTGGCAAACGTCTGCTGAAACGCTGGTGGGGATAAAGCTAGGTTAACACTATGAACGTTTGTACCAGCGTTGATCAGCGTTTCAAAAGTCAGACAAATGAGCCCAAACGTCGGTGAATTACGCTCGTGAGGAGGAATAATTTGGTTCATACTGCGCACGTTGTGTATCTAACGCATGCTAACGTTTTGGGAACGTTTCTCAGTGTTCAACTGCGTTTGACAGCGGCTACAAGCGCTAAACAACGTTTGCCTGCGTTGTAGCTTTTTTATCGGCGTAGGTGAACTTTTCCCAACGTAGGTTAGCATATGTGTAGCGGTCTCTAATTTAGTCAGACTTAGACGAACGAGGTGCCAAACGACCGAATCCGTTAAACAAAGTTTACCTAAACTACTAAAACGTTATTGAAAGTTCGTCTGCGCTAACCACTTGCGTTGATACCCGTTGGTCTACGTTGGACAAACGTTCTAGTGCGCCGGGGAAAGTTGGCTTGCGCCAGCGCTTGCGTTACTACCGCGTTCATTGCGCTGGATACCCGTTGGCCTCCGCTAGATAAACGTTCGACTAAATTCATTATCACCACCAGCGTTTCAGCAGACGTTTGCCAACGGAGTTTAACTTGAGCAAACTTTGATCAACTTAATTCAGCGTTCAGGAACGTTTACAAACGGAGCACAACTTACATCAGCGTTTATTTCCAAACGTCGGCAAAGTTTTTGCATGTTAAATATTTTAAACGAATACAACCTTCTTCAGCGTTTACCAACGATCGTCAACTTTTCGAAACGTTTAGTTACTTTTACTAGGGGAGCTGAACGTTTGCCCAAACGTCGGAAAACATCGGTCCAAACGCTAGAGTGTGAACCCAGCTTATCGAATTTAGTCGAACGTTTATCTGGCGGAGGTCAACGGGTATCCAGCGCATTGCACGCGGGAGTAACGCAATAGCTGGCGTAAGTCAACTTTCATCAGCTCAAATGAACGTTTGTCCAACGTAGGCCAACGAATATCAGACTCAATGAACGCGATAGCAACGCAAGTGGTTAGCGTAGACTCACTTTCCATAGCGTTTCAGTAACTTAGGTAAACTTTGTTCAACGGATCCTGGCGTTTGGCACATCGTTCGTCTAAGTCGGACTACGCTAGGAACCGCTACAAACACGCTAACCTAAGTTGGCAAAAGTTCACATATGCCGATAAAAAATAGCTTCAATGCAGACAAACGTTATTGAGCGCTAGTAACCGCTGTCAAACGCAGTTAAACGCTGAGAAACGCTGGGATAAACGCTCATAATGTGATTCCAGCTTTAAGAATATCTAAAACCATACTGATATTAGTAGTATCGACTTTAACGTTGCTATTTTCAGCAATGCACATACTTTCATGATGTAATATTGTAGGATTGGTTTTTTCACCTGCTTAGATATCCTCATTCAACGTTTAAAGTTTATATAGAAATGAACCATTTCTTTAATTCGAAATTTGTTGGACACCGTAAGCATAGCATTATGATAAATACTAGATTAATCATTGGAGTTGATAAAAAAATAATGCCAATTAAGCAAACTTAACGATGAATGACACAAGTTTCACTGCCTATCCTGCAATATTAGTATTTTATTGAATTACTATAAACTAAATCACACTGAAATAAATTGAATAACTTCGGAATTGAATATGTTTTCTATTAATTCCAAGTATATACCCGAAAATAACCTTCAATACTACAACCACCACTGAGACATTAAAATGTGTCAAGTTTATTTTATTTGGTTTGCCTCATTATCGATGTGGTATTTTTTTTCTTTTTGGTAAATTTTATTTCAATAGCTCATAGAAATAAATTACAGACAAGCTCTAGGGCTTTTGTAATTTATGTGAGTTTTTCATGACAATCGTATTAATGCATTTACACAGACAGACCATAAGGTCGAGCCGGGGTACAATGGCTTCTAACGTTATTTATGTTTTGTCGTTTCAGGTTAAGTTTTATGAAAACAGCATTCGAAGCCACGGCGCAGAAACATATGGATTTAGCCGAAAAAAATTCTCATTTGGAGAGGTAATCAGATAAATTGTATGTGTAGATGTGTGAACATTATAAACTTAGTTTTAATAGCACATAAAGGTTCGACAATAGACATAAAGGACATTTAATATTCATATTATTAAAACTGCTATAAATGTATCTTGCAGTAAGTAATAATGACCGAATGTATAGACGAATATATTTATATATATTTCAAACGAATATTAAGTTACATATGGCCGAATTATGGCAGATTATAGTGCAGTTTCAAATATATATCCATGTTATTTATGTTTTAGTGACAATGATCAGTGGAAAAAACACGCAGCACAGTTGGAAAAAGAAATTGAAAGGTAAATGATACATATATAAACAGACTCATAAAATTAATAAAGTATAGTATTACATGTATACACAATTGAGCATTATTTGTTACGTCCAGTGCATTGTAACCTTACATTTGTCATTTGAACTTCCCCAAAAATAATCTGCACTCCTACTTGCCAGCAACACTTAAAAATTAATACAGTAGAAGTTATCAACAAGAGGATAATATTCACAGCATAATCGTTTTTATTTTAAGTTTAAATATACATATTTTATTCACATATAATTGGTAACATACTTTAACATTCCAACTATGAAGACTATACCACGGCAGATATACGAAAGGTGCCCCACTTGAACAGCGCTAAATATCCGATATTTTCATGCTAATCCGATATAAATGAAATAACTGTTTTGGGCTACATATAAAGATGAATCGAGTAGCATATGCACTCACTTTCTGTGTTTGTTTGCGACATCTTTGGAACCGAAATTAACAATTCTGTAGAGAATGTGTAATTTGGATTTTTGAAGGCCATATGATATCTAGGACAAATCGAAAAACCAAAAGTGGGATTTCAAAGAAGGTAGGATTATCAATCAAGTAATTTCGTAAATGCTGAATGCTAAATTCCGAAAAGCATCGGTGTACATAATTAAGCGCAATACCAAAGATCCAAAAGTACTAAGATTTGAATGATGTACAAAATCTCACAATATCTCGCAGCAATCTTCTGAAATCTCACTAAATCTCTTTTGTTCTCAAAACCTTGTATTTCCTGTTTTAATGAACACAGGCAAAAACTAATAATTCTTTGCAATATATATATTTTTCCACTTTACAATGATACCTCATTTATTGAAATCAGTCGAGAAATAAAACAATAGACCTCTCATTTTAATGGAAATTCAACGTTTATCAGAAAATACCCGATTTGCCTCATTCAAATCATAATTTTCAGAATTATATAAGAGGTAGGCAAAAACAAGTTACCTCATACAATAGAAGATAATTAGCTCTTCAAAATGAGACATTGGTCGTTAAATAGGATTACAAATAAAACTTTTGATGCAAAATAACAGAATCTGCTGCATGCTATTTTGTATTTTCTCCCAGCTTGAGTGTCCAATCTGTGTGTTTAAAGGTGCTGCCTCACAGATTGGGCTAAATTTTTTGTATGACGTTATTTTCCTACCTAACCAAGTATTTATATAATAGTAAGCCACCGGTGGTTGCTTTATGAAAGATTTATTGCATATAAGCAATTTAAATCACTCATGATATTTGGCACTCAGTATTTTTCTGTTTGAAAATATCGCAGAGTTTCCTTACAAAATGTTTTGTGAATTATGTAATTCACACATGATCAAATTGTAACTTCCACAAACTAAAGCCGAAACATCTGTGAGGTATTCGGTTCGTTTCGCAATTCGTTTTCATCGATTGGAAACAAATTTCAGGCAATTTAAGTGATAGTAGTGCTAATTCTATAGGGTATTAATACCCTATAGAATTTTGGGTGTAAAAATGCCAAATTACTACAAAATGCCGATGTTTTCCAAGTTATTTTTTATTTCAATGTGGTTGTTTATGGCATATACAGGAAACTATACCAAAATTACATGAATATTTGACAACTTTATTTTATTTTTGCAATACACCAAAACGTGAGGCAGTCCCTTTAAATCTTTGGCAGGACCAAACAAAAATGTAAGGGAAGCATTCGCCTTTAACTATGCTACAATGGAACGGTAATTCCGATATCGTTGTCATCTCTGATAAGACCATGCTTTATCATTGAGGTATTATGGTAAAATAACATACTGCTATTTGAGAAATACCTATTAGTCTAGCATCTAGAGTTTTTAGTGTGAAAAAAGGTCCAGAGCGTTTCTCAGTTTATTCATGTAGAGGGATGCTTGAAGTTTAATTTTAGCGAGGGTGGACAGCTGAGATCCTGTAGGTTACCATGGAAACCATGATGGCGTCAAAATTTCCCGCCAATTTGTTAGTACACACTCCGTCTTAATCTAACCTTTCTAACTAGTATGTACAAACACATATCAATTTTATTATGCGTAATATTTAAAGTACCGGTATTGAGCTCAGAAATGATATGAGAGTCAAGGTCATTTAATGTCAAGGTCAAGGTCATTTAGAGGTCAAAAGACCTAAAAATGGGTAAAAAATGTGTTTATACCCCAAATAGTTATCATTCATATGCGCAATTTTGTCCATATCCTTCATTAATTCATTTCAACATCGCCTGTTATCAGTTGCACTTACAATAAAATTTATTTCGTGTTGACATGGCGAATAATAATGAAATAAGGAGGAATTTCGTAACCCCACCCCAATTGAAATTGTCCATATATTTTGATAATCATGACAAAACTGTATGCATTGCATTTGCTTCACCAAGTGTAAAAGTGCAAAATGTGCATACATACTACTGTATGTGCAACCTTATTACACAATGATACATAGCTTAGCATTCGATTTGATATGTTGACCAATGTCACGAAGGTGAAGGTCATTACAAGGTGAAAGTTCAAGACAATTATTCCAGTCACATTTTTATGTTGTTAAAAGTGTAATAGCTTTGGGTTTTTTTGCTTCAGCGAGGAGTATTTCCTCAAATCATGAGTTGATTTTGTTTATTTATGTAGGCAGGTGTTTGAATATTAATCTAGAGAGGGTGGATAGCTAAAATAAAGTCAGTTACCATGGAAACCAAGATGGCGGCCAATATTACAGCTCATAACCAGTCCAAATTTCGTAGTCCGGGCCGAAACCCCGAAAAATTGATCTAACCCTTTCATTGTTTTTTCTTTAATAATTTCAGTAGACAAGACCGTTGCAATGGAATTTCTGATGGGTGACATTTTGTCACCATTGAGAATTTTAAGAAAATTGGGGTAAAACGTTCCAAAATATAAACGAAACTGCGAATTTCTGGAATCGGTGAACTGTAATGCCGTTTTCCATCATAATTCGTAATAAATCACACTAAAATGTAATTATTAAGTTTCAGTTGAAGACTGTAAATTTTTAGTGTTGTGTTTTTATGCAAAAGGGGTTATTTTTGGGTTAAAACATTAAAAACTGCATCTAAAAGTGCGAATTTTCGGAATAAGTAGTCTATAACGTCATGAACCATTTAATTTGATAAATAATCACTGTGATAGTTTCATAGTGACTTGCGATTAAGATAGTAATAGTAACTGTCAAGTATGTAATTCACAATAAATAATGTCGTTATTATTTTTTAGGACAAGCAAACAAGTATGCGTTTGTGTTATTAATGCATACACGTCAGTGTTATATGTTAACACGATTTACGACAAAAGAGATGATTTTAACTCCAATTCTGTAAATGGTATATTTTAATACTCGAAATCTTTGTATTACTAATAAAAAACTGCAACAAGGCTATCGCTTTCATAAAACGTAATCCTTTTGCAAAATCTTATAGGCGAAATACTTATCTCATTTTTAAATACGACATTAATTTAAACACTCTTCTGAGACACGGTCTATCCCAGCCTGAATTGTATGGTGATGTGCTTTACAAATTTCGAAAGATTTTTGGTCATAGCCACTTTCATGATATATAACGTTTTCAGGGTAGAGGATATGATCCTCATTTTTAAATATGACATTAATTTAAAGACTTTACTGAGACGGGGTCTATCCCGGCCTCAATTGCATGGTGATGCGCTTTACGAATTTAGAGAATATGATCCTTTAATTTTGCAAAGGACGGCATGCTTAGTTGTGGGTTCATTTAAAGTTCGCCATTAGGCTTCAAATGTCATTGTGTGATGACTGGACAATATAAAAACTCTATATGAATATGTCTAACCTGAAGCCTTTTCCGACGGAAGGTGTTGTTGCTTGTCTGTTACATTGTCTTGACGTACCCTTTTAAATGTTTTGCTTTCTCGTTGTTCCGACTTCTGATAGCTCATTGAGTACTCTCTGTGCTACTCGACGAGTGTTTTTAATATAATGTTTCATGTTTTACATTCTTTTATCACGTGTATGACTTCGTGGTAGCGTAATAAAGCCATTATTTATTTTTGATAATACACTGGTGTAATAAAGCTTTGACGTAACGTCACTCAAAGTATAGGCGACGTCGTCAAAATTGTGACTGCTGATGTCCGTACCTTGACGAAAAGCCCCTTAGTCACCATTCCTTTACGTTTGTAAATAAATTACAAACATAGTTGGCCATTGTGCCATTTTGTGTAACTGTGTTCATTTTGTATTCGCCCTTCTGCAATTTCGTTGTCCAGCATCAAGCTGTTTCGTATCTTTGGAATAGCATGTACACTGTATCTTGTGTAGGTTGTGCTTGTGTTTTTTTGTCGTCCGTTTGTCATATTATTGTCACTTTGCTCTTACTACGGTTTAGTTACTGACTTAGACGGCAAACTTTCAGTGTGGGATATTTATTGCTGCCTTTTGCACTGTCTGTGTCTTTCTGTTATAAAGTCATCTTTTTGAAGTTACTGCGGTATGTGATATTTGTATGTTTTTTGTGCTCGGTTGTTTAAGTTGAGTGCTCCCTTTCCACTTTAGGCAATTTATGAGTATTTTGTTTCGTTTCTAAGGCTACAAAAAGAAAAAGACAATCGAAAGGCAGATATAGCAGAGAAAGATAAGTAAGGCCATGTTTATTGTTTTTGTTTCTTTGTATTGTTCCGATATTTACACTGTCCTGATGTTCCATACTGTTGTCTGTGGTCTGCGAGGTTTGGTACACATTAAACGTTTGTCAGTGTCAAGGCTGAAGCCCTACAGTCAATTTCCCAATATATTTGTATTGTCCACTTGATACATGCTTGTAGTTTAAAACGACAAAACAGTGTAAATAACATTCACATCACATCTACCGTTATGCATTGCAATATATTTAATACTTTATTCATCTACAATCTTCCTATTATTGGAGGATGTGCTTCTAGTGAAAGGAGGATACTGATAGACAAGACAAGACAAGACCGGAGACAAACGGAAATGGCCGAGCTTTCACGACATTGTAAATATGTTTCCCGCCAATGCCACTAACACCGAAATGCCATAGTGACATGTTATAAAAGAATGTAATGCTACAAAGCATGAAACATAATTATTATTAACTATGCATCTCATTTGAACTACAAGTGTTTCAAGAAGGACAATTGGCATTTAGCAATAGGTATTTCGCATTTAGCAATTGGCATTTAGCATGGCGCACCGGCCTTCCATATCATAGAGTAATGACATTAATTTGTAAAATTGCCTCCTTCATGTCAAACAATCTAATTCTACCCACATTAAACCACACTATGCTGCTTCATTACAGAATTAAAAAGAACGCTAAAGCAGAAAAGCAAGCGTTCGAAAATGACAAGGTAGAGTGGAACAAAGCATCTAAACAGTAAGTAACATGTTCACATTGAATTAACAAAGGTGAAAATTCAGTTTTCGTATTATTTAATTCAGCTTTGCTCAGTTAGTTTTTCAGTTATGTATAGATTTTGGTAGAAACCCCTAAAGTAAAATAAGCATTTCACAGAATCTGTTCGTCTTCTAAACGTATAAACATTGGTATACAATGTTGTTTACCCTGGATTGTGCAAGTTCTTTGTATTTTTAGACATTTTTTTTAAATGAGCAAAGTTTCATTATTGACTAAAAAGCAGTGGCTGTAACAATTGATTATACCAGATTAGATTTCCATTCATTCTATTCATACAATTCAACTATAATTTCGTTTGGCGTACAGCGTATCTGTTTTTGTTTCTGACTAGTACATCTGAACTACGTCGAAGACGGGATACACGTTTATTAGCACATCGTAACAGATATTTTGGTAAATCTATGTCATAGTGACCACACAACAAGTACATGTACTCATCATTCACTCACAATACTACATATAACCATATAACATCACTTCATCATACATAAACCATAAAAATTGATCAAGACGAGAACACCAGATGAGTATGAATTCCGCAAGTTTATGAAAAATGCAAGTTTCGCTTCCGCTTCCGGTTTAGACTTGCGAAATTTACTGTACAGGTTATGAGATGCGTAAGTCGTGAGAATTGCAAGTTTTACTTCGATTATCGCTGAATTGGTTTTTAACCCCCGACCCATCAAAATTTCTATCTATAGAATCTAGATCTTATTTGATAACGGAGATATAATTAAAAATTAGATCTCTCATTGTATTGAATTTTAATTGATGGGCGCGCTTCGATCGTATATATAACGGACCTTGTATACGTCCGTTCAGGCACCATGGTGGTTTAATAATTCGTATAAATTCATGTTTTGTACTTCGATGGATTTGAAGTTTTGGCAGATGATTTTTTGCTTTCATTTTAATTTCTTTAATTAAAATTAAACCATCTTTAGCATTCAGAACAAAAATTACATGGGCGGCCCCGTGCAACACATATTCGGGGGGGTCTAATAATAATAATAACGACTTTATTTATTGTGGATGGCATATTTGGTTCTGGACCAATTTTCAATATGGTCAACATTATAGGTTCAGATTGATAGGCGATAGCCCCCTACGGTATGGGTTCACATTGATAGGCGATAGCCCCCTACGGTATATAGGTTCACATTGATAGGCTATAGCCCCCTACGGTATATGTTCACATTGATAGGCGATAGCCCCCTACGGTATACAGGTTCACATTGATAGGCGATAGCCCCCTACGGTATATGTTCACATTGATAGGCGATAGCCCCCTACGGTATATAGGTTCACATTGATAGGCGATAGCCCCCTACGGTATATGTTCACATTGATAGGCGATGGCCCCATACGGTATATGTTCACATTGATAGGCAAGTACAGTGTAGGTTAACATTGATAGATGATAGCCCCCTACGATATATGTTCACATTGATAGGCGATGGCCCCATACGGTATATGTTCACATTGATAGGCAAGTACAGTGTAGGTTCACATTGATAGATGATAGCCCCCTACGGTATATGTTCACATTGATAGGCGATAGCCCCGTACTGTATATGTTCGTATTGATAGGCGAGTACGGTATAGGTTCACATTGATAGGCGACAGCCCCCTACGGTATATGTTCACCTTGATAGGCGATAGCCCCCTACGGTATACAGGTTCACATTGATAGGCGATAGCCCCCTACGGTATATGTTCACATTGATAGGCGATAGCCCCCTACGTTATATGTTTACATTGATAGATGATAGCACCCTACGGTATAGGTTCACATTGATAGGCGATAGCCCCCTACGGTATAGGTTCACATTGATAGGCGATAGCCCCCTACGGTATACAGGTTCACATTGATAGGCGATAGCCCCCTACGGTATAGGTTCACATTGATAGGCGATAGTCCCCTACGGTATATGTTCACATTGATAGGCGATGGCCCCATACAGTATATGTTCACATTGATAGGCAAGTACGGTGTAGGTTCACATTGATAGATGATAGCCCCCTACGGTATATGTTCACATTGATAGGCGATAGCCCCGTACGGTATATGTTCGTATTGATAGGCGAGTACGGTATAGGTTCACATTGATAGGCGATAGCCCCCTACGGTATATGTTCACCTTGATAGGCGATAGCCCCCTACGGTATACAGGTTCACATTGATAGGCGATAGCCCCCTACGTTATATGTTCACATTGATAGGCGATAACCCCCTACCGTATATGTTTACATTGATAGATGATAGCCCCCTACGGTATAGGTTCACACTGATAAGTGATAGCCCCCTACGGTATAGGTTCACATTGATAGGCGATAGCCCCCTACGGACTATATGTTCACATTGATAGGCGATAGCCCCCTACGGTATAGGTTCACATTGATAGGCGATAGCCCCCTACGGTATACAGGTTCACATTGATAGGCGATAGCCCCCTACGGTATAGGTTCACATTGATAGGCGATAGTCCCCTACGGTATATGTTCACATTGAGAGGCGATAGCCCCCTACGGTATATGTTCACATTGATAGGCGATAGCCCCCTTCGGTATATGTTCACATTGATAGGCGATAGCCCCCTACGGTATACAGGTTCACATTGATAGGCGATAGCCCCCTACGGTATATGTTCACATTGATAGGCGATAGCCCCCTACGGTATATGTTCACATTGATAGGTGATAGCCCCCTACTGTATAGGTTCACATTAATAGGCGATAGCCTCCTACGGTATACAGGTTCACAATGATAGGCGATAGCCCCCTACGGTATATGTTCACATTGATAGGCGATAGCCCCCTACGGTATATGTTCACATTGATAGGCGATAGCCCCCTACGGTATATGTTCACATTGATAGGCGATAGCCCCCTACGGTATACTGGTTCATATTGATAGGCGATAGCCCCATATGGTATATGTTCGCATTGATAGGCGATTGGCCCCATATGGTATATATGTTCCCATTGATAGGCGATTGGCCCCATATGGTATATATGTTCGCATTGATAGGCGATTGGCCCCATATGGTATATATGTTCGCATTGATAGGTGATTGGCCCCATATGGTATGTATGTTCATATTGATAGGCGATAGCCCCCTACGGTATACAGGTTCACATTGATAGGCGATAGCCCCCTACGGTATATGTTCACATTGATAGGCGATAGCCCCCTACGGTATATAGGTTCACATTGATAGGCGATAGCCCCCTACGGTATTTGTTCACATTGATAGGCGATGGCCCCATACCGTATATGTTCGTATTGATAGGCGAGTACGGTATAGGTTAACATTGATAGGCGATAGCCCCCTACGGTATATGTTCACCTTGATAGGCGATAGCCCCCTACGGTATACAGGTTCACATTGATAGGCGATAGCCCCCTACGGTATATGTTCACATTGATAGGCGATAGCCCCCTACGGTATACAGGTTCACATTGATAGGCGATAGCCCCCTACGGTATAGGTTCACATTGATAGGCGATAGCCCCATATGGTATATGTTCGCATTGATAGGCGATAGCCCCCTACGGTATATGTTCACATTGATAGGCGATAGCCCCCTACGGTATATGTTCACATTGATAGGCGATAGCCCCCTACGGTATACAGGTTCACATTGATAGGCGATAGCCCCCTACGGTATATGTTCACATTGATAGGCGATAGCCCCCTACGGTATATGTTCACATTGATAGGTGATAGCCCCCTACTGTATAGGTTCACATTGATAGGCGATAGCCCCCTACGGTATACAGGTTCACATTGATAGGCGATAGTCCCCTACGGTATATGTTCACATTGATAGGCGATAGCCCCCTACAGTATATGTTCACATTGATAGGCGATAGCCCCCTACGGTATATGTTCACATTGATAGGCGATAGTCCCCTACGGTATATGTTCACATTGATAGGCGATAGCCCCCTACGGTATATGTTCACATTGATAGGCGATGGCCCCATACGGTATATGTTTACATTGATAGGCAAGTACGGTGTAGGTTCACATTGATAGATGATAGCCCCCTACCGTATATGTTCACATTGATAGGCGATAGCCCCTTACGGTATATGTTCACATTGATAGGTGATAGCCCCCTACGGTATACAGGTTCACATTGATAGGTGATAGCCCCCTACGGTATATGTTCACATTGATAGGCGATAGCCCCTTACTGTATATGTTCACATTGATAGGTGATAGCCGCCTACGGTATATGTTCACATTGATAGGCGATAGCCCCTTACGGTATATGTTCACATTGATAGGTGATAGCCCCTTACGGTATATGTTCACATTGATAGGTGATAGCCGCCTACGGTATATGTTCACATTGATAGGCGATAGCCCCCTACGGTATACAGGTTCACATTGATAGGCGATAGTCCCCTACGGTATATGTTCACATTGATAGGCGATAGCCACCTACGGTATATGTTGACATTGATAGGCGTTGGCCCCATACGGTATATGTTCACATTGATAGGCGATAGCCCCCTAGGGTATATGTTTATATTGATAGGCGATAGCCCCCTACGGTATATGTTTACATTGATAGGCGATAGCCCCCTACGGTATATGTTTACATTGATAGGCGATAGCCCCCTACGGTTTATGTTCACATTGATAGGCGATGGCCCCATACGGTATATGTTTACATTGATAGGCAAGTACGGTGTAGGTTCTCATTGATAGATGATAGCCCCCTACGGTATATGTTCACATTGATAGGCGATAGCCCCGTACGGTATATGTTCGTATTGATAGGCGAGTACGGTATAGGTTCACATTGATAGGTGATAGCCGCCTACGGTATATGTTCACATTGATAGGCGATAGCCCCCTACGGTATACAGGTTCACATTGATAGGCGATGGCCCCATACGGTATATGTTTACATTGATAGGCAAGTACGGTGTAGGTTCACATTGATAGATGATAGCCCCCTACGGTATATGTTCACATTGATAGGCGATAGCCCCGTACGGTATATGTTCACATTGATAGGTGATAGCCCCCTACGGTATACAGGTTCACATTGATAGGTGATAGCCCCCTACGGTATATGTTCACATTGATAGGCGATAGCCCCTTACTGTATATGTTCACATTGATAGGTGATAGCCGCCTACGGTATATGTTCACATTGATAGGCGATAGCCCCTTACGGTATATGTTCACATTGATAGGATATAGCCCCTTACGGTATATGTTCACATTGATAGGTGATAGCCGCCTACGGTATATGTTCACATTGATAGGCGATAGCCCCCTATGGTATACAGGTTCACATTGATAGGCGATAGTCCCCTACAGTATATGTTCACATTGATAGGCGATAGCCCCCTACGGTATATGTTCACATTGATAGGCGATAGTCCCCTACGGTATATGTTCACATTGATAGGCGATAGCCCCCTACAGTATATGTTCACATTGATAGGCGATGGCCCCATACGGTATATGTTTACATTGATAGGCAAGTACGGTGTAGGTTCACATTGATAGATGATAGCCCCCTACGGTATATGTTCACATTGATAGGCAATAGCCCCTTACTGTATATGTTCACATTGATAGGTCATAGCCCCCTACGGTATACAGGTTCACATTGATAGGTGATAGCCCCCTACGGTATATGTTCACATTGATAGGCAATAGCCCCTTACTGTATATGTTCACATTGATAGGTGATAGCCGCCTACGGTATATGTCCACATTGATAGGCGATAGCCCCTTACGGTATATGTTCACATTGATAGGTGATAGCCCCCTACGGTATATGTTCACATTGATAGGCGATAGCCCCTTACTGTATATGTTCACATTGATAGGTGATAGCCGCCTACGGTATATGTTCACATTGATAGGCGATAGCCCCTTACGGTATATGTTCACATTGATAGGCGATAGCCGCCTACGGTATATGTTCACATTGATAGGCGATAGCCCCCTACGGTATACAGGTTCACATTGATAGGCGATAGCCCCCTACGGTATACAGGTTCACATTGATAGGCGATAGCCCCCTACGGTATACAGGTTCACATTGATAGGCGATAGCCCCTTACGGTATACAGGTTCACATTGATAGGCGATAGCCCCCTACGGTATACAGGTTCACATTGATAGGCGATAGCCCCCTACGGTATACAGGTTCACATTGATAGGTGATAGCCCCCTACGGTATATGTTCACATTGATAGGTGATAGCCGCCTACGGTATATGTTCACATTGATAGGCGATAGCCCCCCTACGGTATATGTTCACATTGATAGGCGATAGTCATCTACGCTATATGTTTACATTGATAGGCGATAGCTCCCTACGGTATACAGGTTCACATTGATAGGCGATAGCCCCCTACGGTATATGTTCACATTGATAGGCGATAGCCCCTTACGGTATATGTTCACATTGATAGGCGATAGCCCCCTACGGTATAGGTTCACATTGATAGGCGATAGCCCCGTACGGTATAGGTTCACATTGATAGGCGATAGCCCCCTACGGTATAGGTTCACATTGATAGGCGATGGCCCCATACGGTATATGTTCGTATTGATAGGCGAGTACGGTATGATTTCACATTGATAGGTGATAGCCCCCTACGGTATATGTTCACATTGATAGGCGTTGGCCCCATACGGTATATGTTCACATTGATAGGCGATAGCCCCCTACGATATATGTTTATATTGATAGGCGATAGCCCCCTACGGTATATGTTCATATTGATAGGCGATAGCCCCCTACGGTATATGTTTACATTGATAGGCGATAGCCCCCTACGGTTAATGTTCACATTGATAGGCGATGGCCCCATACGGTATATGTTTACATTGATAGGCCGGTACGGTGTGGGTTCACATTGATAGATGATAGCCCCCTACGGTATATGTTCACATTGATAGGCGATAGCCCCGTACGGTATATGTTGGTATTGATAGGCGAGTACGGTATAGGTTCACATTGATAGGTGATAGCCGCCTACGGTGTATGTTCACATTAATAGGCGATAGCCCCCTATGGTATACAGGTTCACATTGATAGGCGATGGCCCCATACGGTATATGTTTACATTGATAGGCAAGTACGGTGTAGGTTCACATTGATAGATGATAGCCCCCTACGGTATATGTTCACATTGATAGGCGATAGCCCCGTACGGTATATGTTCGTATTGATAGGCGAGTACGGTATAGGTTCACATTGATAGGAAATAGTCCCCTACTGTATATGTTCACATTGATAGGCGATAGTCCCCTACGGTATATGTTCACATTGATAGGCGATAGCCCCCTACGGTATATGTTCACATTGACAGGCGATGGCCCCATACGGTATATGTTTACATTGATAGGCAAGTACGGTGTAGGTTCACATTGATAGATGATAGCCCCCTACGGTATATGTTCACATTGATAGGCGATAGCCCCTTACGGTATATGTTCACATTGATAGGTGATAGCCCCCTACGGTATACAGGTTCACATTGATAGGTGATAGCCCCCTACAGTATATGTTCACATTGATAGGCGATAGCCCCTTACTGTATATGTTCACATTGATAGGTGATAGCCGCCTACGGTATATGTTCACATTGATAGGCGATAGCCCCTTACGGTATATGTTCACATTGATAGGTGATAGCCCCTTACGGTATATGTTCACATTGATAGGTGATAGCCGCCTACGGTATATGTTCACATTGATAGGCGATAGCCCCCTACGGTATACAGGTTCACATTGATAGGCGAAAGTCCCCTACGGTATATGTTCACATTGATAGGCGATAGCCGCCTACGGTATATGTTCACATTGATAGGCGATAGCCCCCTACGGTATACAGGTTCACATTGATAGGCGATAGCCCCCTACGGTATACAGGTTCACATTGATAGGCGATAGCCCCCTACGGTATACAGGTTCACATTGATAGGCGATAGACCCTTACGGTATACAGGTTCACATTCATAGGCGATAGCCCCCTACGGTATACAGGTTCACATTGATAGGCGATAGCCCCCTACGGTATACAGGTTCACATTGATAGGTGATAGCCCCCTACGGTATATGTTCACATTGATAGGCGAAAGCCCCTTACGGTATATGTTCACATTGATAGGTGATAGCCGCCTACGGTATATGTTCACATTGATAGGCGATAGCCCCCCTACGGTATATGTTCACATTGATAGGCGATAGTCGTCTACGCTATATGTTCACATTGATAGGCGATAGCTCCCTATGGTATACAGGTTCACATTGATAGGCGATAGCCCCCTACGGTATATGTTCACATTGATAGGCGATAGCCCCTTACGGTATATGTTCACATTGATCGGCGATAGCCCCCTACGGTATAGGTTCACATTGATAGGCGATAGCCCCCTACGGTATAGGTTCACATTGATAGGCAATGGCCCCATACGGTATATGTTCGTATTGATAGGCGAGTATGGTATAGGTTCACATTGATAAGCGATAGCCCCCTACGGTATAGGTTCACATTGATAGGCGATAGCTCCCTACGGTATACAGGTTCACATTGATAGGCGATAGCCCCCTACAGTATATGTTCACATTGATAGGCGATAGCCCCCTACGGTATATGTTCACATTGATAGGCGATGGCCCCATACAGTATAGGTTCACATTGATAGGCGATAGCTCCCTACGGTATACAGGTTCACATTGATAGGCGATAGCCCCCTAAAGTATATGTTCACATTGATAGGCGATAGCCCCCTACGGTATATGTTCTCATTGATAGGCGATGGCCCCATACGGTATAGGTTCACATTGATAGGCCATAGCTCCCTACGGTATACAGGTTCACATTGATAGGCGATAGCCCCCTAAAGTATATGTTCACATTGATAGGCGATAGCCCCTTACGGTATATGTTCACATTGATAGGCGTTGGCCCCATACGGTATATGTTCACATTGATAGGCGATAGCCCCCTACGGTATATGTTCACATTGATAGGCGATAGCCCCCTACGGTATACAGGTTCATATTGATAGGCGATAGCCCCATATGGTATATGTTCGCATTGATAGGCGATTGGCCCCATATGGTATATATGTTCCCATTGATAGGCGATTGGCCCCATATGGTATATATGTTCTCATTGATAGGCGATTGGCCCCATATGGTATATATGTTCATATTGATAGGTGATAGCCCTGTACGGTATAGGTTCACATTGATAGACGATAGCCTCATACAGTATATATGCAGGCCTGCCATAATAAAATCATGCGAAAGCCTGAGATTTTAGCAAACATTTAATTCAAGCGCGCGATTATGACAAATTCAATATTCTGCGCTTAGCGCGAACCGCCTAATTGATGCCGCTTAGCGCGCGAACCGCCTAATTCAAGCCGCTAAGTGCGCGAACCGCCTAATTATAACCAATCAAGCATTCAAATGCCCTAATAAAAAAATCATTTATTAAATTTTAATTAGATAAAGCAATACAAACTTATTGTTCTGTAATATAAAGGTCCTAGAATTTTGGTAGCCTTGTCTAGGCAAAATGAAAAAATATGCAATTTCCTCAATTCGAATTAATGAATTAGCAAAATATATTTTACTGACGTGAACAAAGATCGACAAATACACTGTATTTTAATCATTTTCGATAATAGACACCTATAATACAATCAGCTAAGCATAAAAATCAAATTAATAATATAAAAATGCGGAAAAAGCACGTCAGTAGGCCGACTTTAAAACCATCTATGTCTAAAAGTCGTTTTATACATGTTTATGGAAAATAAAAGCGTCCAGTGAGCCAGATCGAGGGCGACTACTAAACAACGGTACCGGTGTTGTCCGGTACCGGGATTCTCCGGTATCCTATTGTATATTGTATTGTATATTGTATATTGTACGGGGTACTCTAATGTAATCATGACTGACACCTTTTTGAATGGCTAGTTATAATCCAATTAAAGGATTAGTGAAGAAGTGTGACTGGTTATGATAAGTTAAGTGTACAGTTTGAACATAGACAGAATTAAAATTAAAATTTTATTCTTTTTTTAAGAAGTTATCATACAAGACTTTTGTAAAAAAGATTTTTTTTGGGTTTAATTCTGTCTATATGCTTTCAAACATGCTTTTTTTAACTCATGAAAAATAATTTGATGTAAACTTAATAACATATCGATAAATATAGTGACCAATTAAGTTCACAGATATCGCAATTGATGTAAATGATTTTACTAAAGTGCTAGTTTTCGTGAGTAAAAACACACACTGCGATGTTCATATAATAAGGACCAATGCAAACAGGTACTTTTTAAATAATTTTAATCATAGCATTATCAACGCAGTAAACTAAAACAATAATGGTTATAAATTAAACAAGCAACATTACGCCATAAATTTAACAAGTAGGAAGTGCACTATTATAATATAATAATCAGAACTTATAGACACTAAGCATCCGACAAGCTCTTAAATGGAAGACTTCCTACGACACCCGAATGTTTTAACTGCAAATTCAATCACTACCAAATGCACGACAGGGAATACCGATGTATAATTACTAATTACACGAAATACACATTAAAAACGTCGTCAAAATTAATGCACACCAGGAAGACCATCATTATGTATGATTAATTGTTGATTTTTTTACAGCAAAAAAATATTGCCAGTCCCAACTACCAATTGATGCGCGTCTGCGATCTTTTAGACCCATACATTTTTTATGATACCATTTTTTACATTTTTTATTATCATATTATCTACAAATTCTGGCATTTCGCATGTACATGATGTAGTTATTGTCAAGCATTTATGAATTCCGCTGAATGCGGTGTTCTTGTGATTTTTGATAATAATTAATGATTTCACTTAATTATATAGAGCCCATACAATACAATACAATAAATACATTGTAACCTTATAATTATAACATCGAAATAACTACTTTAGTTTGTTTTAACATATTTTAAATTTGTTTACTGCATAACAAATTTCCAATAAATGATTTTTTGCGGTTTTCGTAATTAAATACAATCATAATTTTTAATTTTCTTTTCAAATACAATGTTTGTTCTTCTTTTATTGAGGTTAAAAGAAAGTACCGCTTCAATGATGTTCATACTTGTTGACGGTGTTTAATAATACTCACAATTTCCACATTCATGTGCAAGTATTTACAAAAAATACTTTTTTAAGTAAAAATATAAATCCGATAGTCATCGGTGAAATAAAACTTTTTCTGCAAACACCCATTTGCAATATCTATAATTAGTTAATCTTCCGCGCCGCAGGCATGTTTCAAATATACAACATAATTAATGTACTGTATACAAGGCAATATACAACGTGATTAACTGTCAATACCGGGATTTTATATAGGATACCGAGCGATACCTCAGAGTACCGTCTTTTAGTAGTCGCCCAGATCGAGTCTATTAAATCTGAATCAAATTTGGGAAACAACGGGAGGTAGTACATTTTATGACACGTGCTTCCTGTTAATTGCTTTGTCACCAATTATATCGACTCGCAATATACACCATCGTTATGAAAACGGTATACACTGTTGTTGAGAATCATGAACGCTTTGATTTTATCAAGATTGCCGGTAAATTGGACCTCAAAGCCGGTAAGCCTGTAATCACATCAGATAGCCGGTAATTACCGGCTCAATGCCTGAGAAATGGCAGGCCTGTATATGTTCACATTAATAGGCAATAACGCTGTACAGTATAGGTTCACATAGATTGGCGATGGCCCTGTACAGTTTAGTTTCACATTGATAGGTGATGGCCTCGTATGGTATAGGTTTACATTGATAGGCGATGTCCCCGTATGGTATAGGTTCACATTGATTGGCGATGGCCCGAATGGTATAGGTTCACATTCATAGGCTATAGCCCTGTACAGTCGTATTGATAAGACTGAGTGATGACTGAATGACTACAAGAACAAGACTGCGTTCAATAAATGGTTAAATGACTTTGTCAGTGTAAGGGGCTTATGATGGTAAACAAGTATGTCAAGTTTGAAGACAAAGCCTTCATACAAGACGCTTAATAAGTCTAAGTCCAAAATTAGGTCAATGTGAAGGTCAAAATGAGCACGCATGTTAATTAAACATGCGTGAAATGAGGTAAGGTGATACAGGCGTGTGGAGAGTGTTCATATACAACATCCTGGCAAGTATTAAAGCTTTGTAGCAAGCCATAATAACAGGCACGTATTCAGGTAGGGGGCCAGGGGGCCTTGCCCCCCACCAGCTGACTGGCTAGCTACGTTTTTGTATATCTTTTCGGCCCCTACAACTATTGATTTAGTACTCCACTGATCTATTTCTTGGGGCTGACTTAATCTTTCCGCATCTATCATACTGGGCCTGTATATTGGACATTCTAGATGACATCCTGTGTATATATTGTATAGCCCTTCGCATGTTAGACTAATCAAGCACTCAGCAAGACCACCTGATGGTGAAGGTGTGATTTTTGCAACTGATAAGAAATTAAGTGTGACTAGGTTGATTAAAGAAGGTCAGTCAGATATTACATATGATGTCAATGGTTATCACCATTTAATCCCATTAAATTAGAGCATGATGATTAAAAATTAAAGTTTGGCTTGAAGAATTGATAGTTAAAATGTAAGTTACTAACTTACATGTAATCATTACAGTGAGAAAAATAGGTATATTATTTAATTGTTTGATGGGGTGATTAATTAGGATTCCATATATAGTATTTAATGTTTGAGTGGAAAGTAACATTTGGTCACATTCTTGAAATACTTTTAAATATGCATCCATTTCATTGAAATTTGATTCATAAATCAAATGTAGTAGTCCAATTTTATATCCGAATATAAAAGTTCATAATTTATATACATAGTGCAGGAAATCACATTACATTAAAAAAAATTCATGTTCGTATAAATTTGGATTTCTTAATAATTAATGTTAAAATGGTAAAACTGGAATGATCAGATTATTAAGTTTTTTAAAAATTAGTAGATCTCTTTAGTAGCACTGCTTTAATTATTTTAATGTCTGATTTCAAAACTAAAAGTGCAGGAAATTGCATCATTTTTAAGCAAAAACCGAAAAAAATCTTCGCTTGGAGAGGGAACACTAATCAGTAGCACTATGTTCGTTATTTTTAAGTCTTTTAAGCTTTTAGCTTTTATAATTATGATACTGAGTGTGATACTTTTTCCATGCTTTATGATGCCTGGAATATCAGGAAAATGCACCGTTACAATAACAAGATTAAAAAAAATCTCGACCGGGAGGGGTATCCCCTCCCCCACCCACCCCTCTTGGTCCCCCCCAGAAAACAATTCCTGGATACGGCCCTACATGTAGTATTAAAACAAGCTAGTAGTCAATATCCATAGCAGTATTATGAAACAAAAAAAATCCAACACTAACCGATACGAATGGTTGAACAATCGAATCCCGAATTAGAATTGATTACATACAGATTCTTACAATAACAAGATTAAAAAAAATCTCGACCGGGAGGGGTATCCCCTCCCCCACTCACCCCTCTTGGCCCCCCAGAAAACAATTCCTGGATACGGCCCTGAATAATGCTAGAAGAAACGGTCAGTTTGGGTTAACCAAGAATTTGGCCCTTCAATAAGTCTAAGTTCAAAATTAGGTCAAGGTGAAGGTCAAAATGGGGTTAGGTGATACAGGCGTGTGGGGTGTGTTCATATACAACATCCATGCAAGTATAAAAGCTTGGTAGCAAGCCATAATGTTGCTAGAAGAAACGGTCAATTTGGGTTAACTGGACGAACGGACAGGTGAATCACTATATACCTCCCGATCTATCGATACGGGGGCATAAAAATGAAAATAAAAAAATATATATGAAATTCTCACTTTTATTACAGTAAAATATAAAAAAGACAATTTTGATAATAATATTACATACATGACAATCATTATATAAATCCAAATTAATCCACGAAACTGGTTTAATGATCCAACTGTCCATCACATAAATCTGGATAAACAGTGCAAACATCAAAAGCACAAGAAATTCTATATGCAGTTCTAGTGGAGTTCAACACACACATTTAGTTACCTTCTGACGTACAAACAGACGAAAGTACAGACAGCACCGAGGTTATATATTTTGTGGGATCCTGAGGATTGATCCCATCTGCTCCACCTAACCCAGGTGTGAATTAGTTCCTCTGAGGGTGTTGTCTGTACATGTTCAATATCCCTGGGTGCTGTATCTCGATGTTGGCTGCACACCAACCAGGCAAGAAATAGTCTCTCTGGGGAAGACTATAACCCAGGTTTTCAACTGTATCATTGCTAATAACAGAAATTCATTTAAACATAATTTATTTTTAAATCTTTTTCAATTATAGCAGTTGAGATTTATTTGAAATCACAGTACAAGTTGAGCACAGCTTTTCTGGATATGTAACATGTATACAGTAAAATAATTTATGAGCAAAATGAACAAAAGACCAGGTTATGTAAAAACAACGGCTGAATCTCTTATAATAGCTCAGTATTACAATGTATAAATCGATTAATCAGGTTGGTCACTTGTTTACATAACATCGTGTACATCAACATTGCAATCTCTCTTATTAATTTGGTGGATGGCGGCGGGCTGACCCAGGGGAATTTAACATTTTTTACTTTTTCAAAGTCTAAATTCCCTCACTGGGAGATGCTTTACACACACCCCGGATCAAAATTTCGGCCAAAGTCTATTTCCCCGAGACTCGGCACCATTCCGTCTATTGAGAACAGCCTTCTGTCAGAAGTCCCGTGTATGCCTGCCGCCCCCCCCCCGGGGAAAACATGGATAAGTGCATAATGAGCCATTGATTTTCAAAATGTATCAGTACATTACATTTGAGAAACACAACTGAACTTGTATGGGTGGTATCACTTAACACTTTAGTGTGGCTTCATTATACATGGCAGTACACATCACACATTCATAGTATTTTTGTAATGCAGCAGTCTGGTATATTTTAAAACCATTTGGTAAGGACCATCTACAACACATAACCATGTACAAAGCTGCAGCAACTTCTCTTTTTTGTTTGAACCCTCGCATGTTGCACACATCTTCTTTCAGATACTAAATGAGCCTATATAATCTACTGACATTTCATAACGCAGTGATCTTGCATTACTTGTGGGGGGAGGGCACATCCAGTGAAATACATTTCTACATTCTGAAACAAATAAATACATACTATTATTTATAGCGGTAGCACGGTGGCCGAGTGGTTAGTGCTCTCGACTACCAATCCCGATGTCCCGGGTATGTTAATGAAACAAGGAGTTTATTCGAAAAGAGCTAGGGTAACGACACAGATTCTTTGTATCACACAAACTTTCTGTCTGAGATCCCCCTAGAAGCCAGAGGTCATTGGCGAATTAGGCAGGAATAAAACCGAATGGCCACACCCCTACCAAATATTGTTCATGATTTCATGAACACTTGACTCGTTGCTCCATTTTAATACACTAGCTTACTTTATTTTATGGGTTGTTCATGAATACTTCATGAAGTAATATCTTACACAGTGGATGACCAATATGTGTGGTTTATGAACTTATTACAGCATTTAAACCTTAGTTCATGAACTTCTGAAGAACTATGGTTCATGAACTGTCGTGAACAGAAAATGGGACATTGACATATAGAACAGAAATGTAATGAACTGTTCATGAACAACAAAATGTGAATTATTCATGAATTCTGCTGGTGGGCTTTTAGGCAATGTATTAATACATACCATAAATGAAGACTTTATATGTCAGTTTCTGTCCCTTTAAGCACTGTTGAATGGCTTTATAGTTTACTTGCAACCCTGCTGTTCCAGAACTTCTGCAGAAGCTTCTTGTATAGCAATAAATTGGCTAAAATAAAAAAAGAATTGTTGTAAACTAGAACTAGAACTTGAACCCCAACGGTGGCATATCTCATGGGAAGGGGATGGTAACATTTATGTCATTATTATTCAACTGCTCTAGCCATGTGAACACAATTTTTGTTAAATGCAGTAAAAATTCCATCATTTACAGTAATGTACAATGTATACACTGGGGCAGTCACCAGTCATGGCTATATATGACCTCATAACTAGACTAAGTAACAAACTACATGACTGAGATATCATCAACAGCTATGAAAACTGCAAGTAAATACCCAATCTCACCATTCATGACTATATATGACCTCATAACTAGACTAAGTTAAACAAACTCTATGAGTCAGATATCATTAACAGCTATGATAACTGCAAGTTAATGTACAATCTCACCAATCATGACTATATATGACCACCTCATAACTAGACTAAGAAACAAATTATGAGTGTCAGATATCATCAACAGCTATGAAAACTGCAAGTTAATGTACAATCTCACCAATCATGACTATATATGACCTCATAACTAGACTAAGTAACAAACTATATGACTCAGATATCATTAACAGCTATGAAAACTGCAAGTTAATGTACCAGCTCACCAATCATGACTATATATGACCTCATAACTAGACTAAGTAACAAACTATAAAACTCATATATCATTAACAGCTATGAAAACAGCAAGTTAATGTACAATCTCACCAATCATGGCTATATATGACCTCATAACTAGACTAAGTAACACATTAAGTGAGTCAGATATCATTAACAGCTATGAAAACTGCAAGTTAATGTACATTCTCACCAATCATGACTATATATGACCACCTCATAACTAGACTAAGTAACAAATTATGTGAGTCAGATATCATCAACAGCTATGAAAACTGCAAGTTAATGTACCAGCTCACCAATCATGACTATATATGACCTCATAACTAGACTTAGTAACAAACTATGTGAGGGGATATCATCAACAGCTATGAAAACTGCAAGTAAATACCCAATCTCACCAATCGTGGCTATATATGACCTCATAAATAGACTAAGTAACAAACTCTATGAGTCAGGTATCATCAACAGCTATAAAAACTGCAAGTTAATGTACAATCTCACCAATCATGACTATATATGACCTCATAACTAGACTAAGTAACAAACTCTATGAGTCAGATATCATCAACAGCTATGAAAACAACTGCAAGTTAATGTACAATCTCACCAATCATGACTATATATGACCTCATAACTAGACTAAGTAACAAACTATATGACTCAGATATCATTAACAGCTATGAAAACTGCAAGTTAATGTACAATCTCACCAATCATGACTATAATTTTTTTGTATGACCTCATAACTAGACTTAGTAACAAACTACGTGAGTCAGATATCATCAACAGCTATAAAAACTGCAAGTTAATGTACAATCTCACCAATCATGACTATATATGACCTCATAACTAGACTAAGTAACAAGCTATATGACTGAAATATCATTAACAGCTATGAAAACTGCACGTTAAAGTACAATCTCACCAATCATGACTATATATGACCACCTCATAACTAGACTAAGTAACAAATTATGTGAGTCAGATATCATCAACAGCTATGAAAACTGCAAGTTAATGTACCAGCTCACCAATCATGACTATATATGACCTCATAACTAGACTAAGTAACAAACTATATGACTCAGATATCATTAACAGCTATGAAAACTGCAAGTAAATACACAATCTCACCAATCGTGGCTATATATGACCTCATAAATAGACTAAGTAACAAACTCTATGAGTCAGGTATCATCAACAGCTATAAAAACTGCAAGTTAATGTACAATCTCACCAATCATGACTATATATGACCTCATAACTAGACTAAGTAACAAACTCTATGAGTCAGATATCATCAACAGCTATGAAAACTGCAAGTTAATGTAAAATCTCACCAATCATGACTATATATGACCTCATAACTAGACTAAGTAACAAACTATATGACTCAGATATCATTAACAGCTATGAAAACTGCAAGTTTATGTACAATCTCACCAATCATGACTATAATTTTTTTGTATGACCTCATAACTAGACTTAGTAACAAACTACGTGAGTCAGATATAACCAACAGCTATAAAAACTGCAAGTTAATGTACAATCTCACCAATCATGACTATATATGACCTCATAACTAGACTAAGTAACAAGCTATATGACTGAAATATCATTAACAGCTATGAAAACTGCACGTTAAAGTACAATCTCACAAATTGTTATAATTATGATCTCATAACTAGACTTAGTAACAAACTATATGAGCCAGATTTCATAGTCAGCTAAAAATAGCCTTATATAAGATTGAAATCATTGGCAGGGGGCTTGTTTTCATATTATACATTATGAACGGCTGTTTATTTTGAATCCATGCAGTATTGAACTTAATATATAACAGCTACTGGTGCTAATTAATAGCTTTAAGTTTGATTAAACAATTATTGTTTATACGGATTAATTTGTGAACATGGGTCTCATTGTGGGAGTTGTCCAAGGTGTCATCATCTAGAATCTGTTATGGTAGTATCTCGACAATAAGAAAATGGGAAAACATTGCAAGTACTGCCTGACTATATAAATATTATCACCTTTTGAGAAAGCCAGGGCTAAGAGTGCAATAACCCAATCCCTTCACATTAAGAATAAAACTGAGCTATATGGCTTGTCAGACCATCTGAGAAAAATAACTGGAACCATGCATGCATGATTATAAGGATTAGATCAAGGTTCCAGAGGGAGGTGTACCTGGCAGTTGGAGGGACCCCCAGGGAATTTAACAAAAATGTTAACTATATCATATTATTTATACATGTTAGATCCTACATATTGAGACTAGTCTGTCAGGACCAAACCCAATCAAGAGAGTTGCTCCGGCCCTTGTAGATTTTCAGTGCTAAATGTACAACAGGATGAGAAAAATATGCAGCTTGACTTAGGGGGTCTAAACCCGGGTGTAACCGGACTGGCTATAAGTCAATAATAGGGAGGTCACTGCACCGCAGATAGTCCCTATTATGGCAGCTCCACAACAAACGTGTCTTGGGCCAAACAAGTAAAGTTCAACACACGCGCTAATTTCCTATCACTTTATTTTCATACATATAGTGACCTGTATAGCGGTTATCTGAAATCAAACATTCACAATCTCAGTATAACAAATACAAATAATAACATAAAAACAATATCGTATCAAAACAAATTCATATAAAACAATAGAAATATATCCTAAACAAGAACTGTGGAAATCCTGCGATTAATTATGCAACACATTCGTTACTTTATTCGAAATACATTAGAATTCACGTTAACAGTAAAAAGTGCATTAGAACAATATTGTTAGCAATAATTACATGTAATTGTTTAAATCAAAACAATAACTTACTCTAACAAGCTTAATATGAAAATTACTTAATTAAACGATATTTCCACCGAACGAAAGCAATAAAATAAAACTTACTGAACGAAGCTATCTCTTGGCTCAAAACGTAGTGAAAATATACAAAAATTATTATGTCTTTACACGACAAATTCTAGTAACTGACTGCGGCCTGATCAGGCGGGAAACTTGGCATTTGCGTATAATATTAATTTCAGGGACAACATTGACCAACCAAAACTCAGAAAACACCATCAAATTGATAAATTCAAATTGACATTTCCTATATATGGGAGGCTTTTATCCTTAGTTAGACAAACAACATATGTGGGAAACACCCCTAGTATCAACAAGGTGCCGGCTTACTACCACGACCAATTACCATCAAAGATACCAACCCCAATCCTTCATAGCTGTACTAACCACAAATATTTGGAGTCTGAAACACCGGGATCCTTCCCCTACAGGCCAGTTAAATGCTATTCAAACTGAGCTATTCTTGATATCAACATTATAGGATAAAACCATTTTACCTGAATCTGGGATTTAACGGTCAGGGGGTGGGGGGTAGAAAAGGATATAGCTAATAGGCTGCATAGCGTCAGTGTATCAATCTGCTCTTTTTCAATTAAATGAAAAAGTATACCGGGTATAAAATTATTGCACATTATCATTAAAGAATTTTTACAAATTCCTTCTTTTGTCAAAAATAATTGCAGTTTACAGCCAACCCCCTCAGGTTAATCAGAACACCTAGAACATTGTAGCACACAATTCATTCCATAACCCGGAAAACAGGGGGGGGCGTGGTTACAATTGACTGGTGCATAATCCAATAGCCTATACACACTACAAATAAAGCACCTTTAGTCTTAAATGCCTAGAATCTCAGTATCAATGAGTCGACTTCTTGCCATCGCAAGAAGTCATACACACTGAATCGATAGTCTGGAGATAAGTCATAAAATGAAGTTTCAGGTGCTTTTGCTCGCAATAAGTTATACAATTTGATCACGCATGTTAATTAAATGTATATGACACTCTATATTAACGTATGTAAAAAGTGTAATTATGCTGCCGCTTACACATATCGATAGGCCGATTAACAATGTTACCGCGTTAAGCGTAAAACGCACTAGTCAAATTAGGCCAGTTAAATGCTATTCAAACTGAGCTATTCTTGATATCAACATTATAGGATAAAACCATTTTACCTGAATCTGGGATTTAACGGTCAGGGGGTGGGGGGTAGAAAAGGATATAGCTAATAGGCTGCATAGCGTCAGTGTATAAATCTGCTCTTTTTCAATTAAATGAAAAAGTATACCGGGTATAAAATTATTGCACATTATCATTAAAGAATTTTTACAAATTCCTTCTTTTGTCAAAAATAATTGCAGTTTACAGCCAACCCCCTCAGGTTAATCAGAACACCTAGAACATTGTAACACACAATTCATTCCATAACCCGGAAAACAGGGGGGGGCGTGGTTTCAATTGACTGGTGCATAATCCAATAGCCTATACACACTACAAATAAAGCACCTTTAGTCTTAAATTCCTAGAATCTCAGTATCAATGAGTCGACTTCTTGCCATCGCAAGAAGTCATACACACTGAATCGATAGTCTGGAGATAAGTCATAAAATGAAGTTTCAGGTGCTTTTGCTCGCAATAAGTTATACAATTTGATCACGCATGTTAATTAAATGTATATGACACTCTATATTAACGTATGTAAAAAGTGTAATTATGCTGCCGCTTACACATATCGATAGGCCGATTAACAATGTTACCGCGTTAAGCGTAAAACGCACTAGTCAAATTCTACCCTGCTTTATGTAAGACCTCATAATTTTCGTATCTATTATCCGATTTTAAATATTTAAAGTTTGTAATGAAGCAGAGATATATGCCTGTCTATTAATCACATTCATCACGATACCCTAGTTATTAAATCCACGGCGACGAGTAAGAATCCGTTCCGCGTAAAAGTAAGTTTAAAATATCCCGTTTTTTACCAAATAAAAATTCAATCAACGGTCGAAAATCATCAAACATTAATCTAATTTTCGATCGATTTTGTTCATTAAAGCTTGTTTTAAAAGCTTATACTGTAAGGTTCTATAAAATGTAAAAACTTATTTTTAAAGCATTTGCGAGTTGTCGACCGCCAACGAAATAAAACAGAACGGACGTATTCATAATAATGTTTGATGTAAACTACGCCGACCATTGATCATCTTTTGTGGCGATTTTTTCAAAGGCTAGCATCATGGTTCGTAATTTAATGCAACCAATACCTCTCAAAATGCATTTAATAGCAGGTTATATTGTAAATAATCGCCATTTTATAATTAACATTCGGCAATAAGTCCGCAAGTTCAATACAGCTACCAAAAAAAATAGTCCCGCATCGTGACAAAAATCACTATTTTTGACTCCATTCTGTAAAGACAGAACCAATAGAAACCAGAAAAAAGTACAACTAGTACCTCAAAACGTATTTAATCTCACAATTTAAACAAGTTTCAATCAAAATATGTTTTCAATTAGCGCATGGAAGGTGTGCAGGTGCCCGTTTCACACGCGTTTCGACGTGATTCCGCCATTTTGAAAACTTATTTGCAATAATTAGTACATAAATGCACGAAGTTTAATCAAATCGTTGGCGGTCGACAACTCACAAATGCTTTATAAATAAGTTTTACATTTTATAAAACCTTAAAGTATTAGCTTTTAAAACAAGTTTTAATGAACAAAATCGATCGAAAATTAAATTCATATTTGATGATTTTCGACCGTTGGTTGTATTTTTATTTGGTAAAAAACGGGATATTTTAAACTTACTTTTACGCGGAACGGATTCTTACTCGTCGCCGTGGATTTAATAATTAGGGTTTCGTGATGAATGTTGTATTAAAAGACAGACATATATCTCTGCTTCATTACAGGCTTTAAATATTTAAAATCGGATAACAGATACGAAAATTATGAGGTCTTACATAAAGCAGGGTAGAATTTGACTAGTGCGTTTTACGCTTAACGCGGTAACATTGTTTATCGGCCGATCGATATGTGTAAGCGGCAGCATATTTACGTTAATATAGAGTGTCATATACATTTAATTAACATGCGTGATTTGATATACAATGTATATGTAGCATCGCAAGAAATTATAATACAATGATTAGATTTATACGCAAAATAATATTTCACAACAAAATTTCGTGCACACACACACAAATAAATGCGCTATAACTACGCTCCTGAAAATAGCTGGTCGGGCTCGCCCCCCCCCCGCGGAAATTGTAACGTCCGTAGAACTAGATCTATTATTTATTTCATTGTGGCAACATAAAACACTTGTTTTTTACTACAGTATAGCGCAAATTAAATAATTGCATACTTTGTTAAAACACCACGGTCAGATAGCACGAGTATAGTTCTACTTTCGTTTTGACAATAACAATCCAGCAGTTTTCGGCGTACGTGCGGAAGATGGATTGGTGATTATAGATCTAGTTACGTAGCGTTCTCGGACAGTCATCTGTACAAATATATGTCAGAAAATATGCCTCAAAGTTATTCACATCAAATAAAATAATGTGTGACACTTACTGTACTTGTTTTCTGCAAGGAAGTTGCAAACATCGATCCGTCCAACTTGTACTTCTCATGCCGAAAAACGCGCAACCTTCGCGCATGCGCACTTCGTTAAACTTGTAAAATTAATAGAACTTGTGTTTTTCATGAGACAACGTCACTACCTATTTCGTATTTAAAAAATACCGTTAGTTTACCTAACACCATCGAGACTTACTCACAATTGATTACACCTTATTATTATCTTAAGACCTGAGGTCGATGTGTTGACAATGCGTCAAAACCTCACACTTGCGCCAAATTATGCTGATTTAAATTTGATATTTACTTTACCGTTTCGTTTCAGAAAAGATAAAACTATAGACGATATGCGAAAACAAGCCGAAAAATCAGCCAAAGAGTAAGTATCAATGTGCCATAATGAAAATATAACTATTATATTAATACGAGGGTCGTTCCAGAAATAATAGGACTTTTCTCATAACTTCGTACTCAACGCTTATATCTTAATGAAATTCATCTCATATGTGTAGCATTTCATGCTCTATATAATGGCAGCAACATATGTTCGTTGTTGATGGTGATGTTTATACAAAGCGTTGTCATAGAAACCATGTAACGCACAGGCGGGTCACACTGTAAATTGTAATTACTAACCAAACTAAAAACGTGAATATCTCAGTAACCACTGCATAAATAATAAGGTCAATTTATGTGGAATTACCTTGATGTCACTGACGTATGCATGCAAACTTACGAAGCAATCGCTGTATATTTCCAAGCGCGTCATGGACGAAACGACGTCAACGTCAAAAACTAGAAACCGCAGAATTGTTAAATTATTTTATAAATTGGAAAAAACAGTATTACAAACCATTGAAATAATTAAATAAGCAGAATGTACTGGCATCCAGTACGCATGCGTGTTTTGTTGGCAAAAATTGTTCACAGATGGCGGAGGTATGAACTATCAAGTGAACACAGCTAAAGTCACAGAAAAAGTAGTTTGACGTTGATAGACACTGTTCATACACTGATAGACGCTTCAAGGTTGGAGCAATTTCTAGCATCACTGTAACCAGTTTTCAGTAACAGTGGTACAGAGACTCCTTTAAACAATGGGGACAGTAGCATCAGCTCTGTTTTGAAAGTCAGGATGACTATATATAAACATTATTAAGGGTGTCTTTCGGTTAAAATACTGTGTTTGATCGACGACGTCATCATAACGTCATAACGCGACCCGCATCCATGGTACATGGAATATTTAATTTTTAATATAGTTTTTATTGTTCAGCCAATTGCTTTGATAATTCGCATATTGGTCAGTGATAGATAAAATTTTATTTACAACACATAAGTTTTCTACATTTCTGATTTACCGCGCTGCTATGAAAAAAGTCCTATTATTTCTGGAACACCCTACGCATTAACTGTCAAGTATGTAATTCACATGAAATAAAGTCGTTATTATTTTTAGGACAATCAAGCAAGTATGTGTTTGTGTTACTAATGTACACATGTCAGCGTTAGTTAGTACGATTTACGACAAAAGAGATGATTTTAGTTTCGATACTGTAAATTACCCACACTTGGATGTAGATGTTCCACGGACAACTTCATATTGAGTTTATGCTCCTCAATCAATCCGTTTTGCAAGAGCGTGTTCTCGGATGGAAGATTTTAAGACGCGAAATATTTGTATCATGAATACATTACTGCAACAATTGTAGGCTATCGCTTCCATAAAACGTAAAACTTTGCAAAATTGTATTGGCAAAATACTGATTTCATTTTTAAATATGACATTAATTTAAAGACTCTTCTGAGACAGGGTCTATCCCGGCCTGAATTGTATGGTGATGCGCTTTATGAATTTCATAGCCACTTTAGGCTTCATATGTCATTGTGTGATGACTGGACAATATAAAAACTCTATATGAATATGTCTAACCTGACGCCTTTTCCGACGGAAGGTGTTGTTGCTTGTCTGTTACATTGTCTTCTCGTACCCTTTTAAATGTTTTGCTTTCTCGTTGTTCCGACTTCTGATAGCTCATTGAGTACTCTCTGTGCTACTCAACGAGTGTTTTTAATATAATGTTTCATGTTTTACATTCTTTTATCACGTGTATGACGTCGCGGCAGCGTAATAAAGCTATTATTTATTTTTGATAATACACTGGTGTAATAAAGTTTTGACGTGACATCACTCAAAGTATAGACGACGTAGTCAAAATTGCGCTTTTATTATAGTGAAAATATAAGCAGCTATTTTATGTTTCGGTCGGAAGAGGCTTACATGTGATAAAAAGAACATTACATTTGTAACTTTCCACATTGAATTTATCAAACTCGTTGAATAAAATCAGTAAAATGCTTGGAAGAGATTCGCATTTTATCATGTTATTCAACTCGTTTAATAATTAAATTCAATATGAAAAGCTACTCATGAGATATCCTCTTTTATTTATTAGCATTTTTGTTAGGGGCATTACATGGCGATAAACTTTGATTTACACTGTCCTATTCTATAAGGTTGTATGTTAGGTAGGCGTGGGGTTCGTTTGATGCCCTGTAAAACGTTTAAGCCCCCAGTGACTGCTGATGTCCGTACCATGACGAAAGCCCCTTAGTCAACCTTCCTTTACGTTTGTAAAATAAATTACAAACATAGTTGGCCATTGTGCCATTTTGTGTAACTGTAATCATTTTGAATTCGCCCTTCTGCAATTTCGTTGTCCAGTATCAAGCTGTTTCGTATCTTTGGAATAACATGTACACTGTATCTTGTGCGGGTTGTTCTTGTGTTCTATGTCGTCCGTTTGTCATATTATTGTCACTTTGCTCTTACTACGGTTTAGTTACTGACTTAGACGGCATACTTTCGGTGTGGGATATTGTGATTTTGTAGTTGCGTTTTGCACTGTCTGTGTTTTTCTGTTATAAAGTCATCTTTTTGAAGTTACTGCGGTATGTGATATTTTTATGTTTTTTTGTGCTCGGTTGCATGGCGAACTGTTTTAACCATCGTGTATTACAGTATTTTTGCGTCAACTATCGATAGGCGGTTTATACAATTACTATATGTATTTTTTATTACAAAAACAATAAACATGGCCTTACTTATCTTTCTCTGCCATATGGCTTTTATCATCTGCCTTTCGGTTTTCTTTTTCTTTCTGAAGCCTTAGAAACGAAACAAAATACACATAAATTGCCTAAAGTGGGAAGGAAGCACTCAACTTAAACATCCCCAACTTTTTTAACCATCCGATATTGGAAACCCGATAGCCGTTTACATATAGAAGTAAGAAGGCTATGATTAAATAAATCGCTGTAACTTGTTTTACGTTTAACATACAAAATTTGTTACTATCACAAATGTTTATTTAATTTATCTGCCTTCTTATGAATATTTTTTCATTAATTTAAAATAATGAATCAATGGTCCTACATAAGTTTAAAAACTGCAACTCTTCGTCTTTATAACGGCCTTTACTTTCTATTGAAAACCCGATAAAAATGCCAATTTTAATATTCTTGTTCAGTTTTGTTTCAAATTTTCACTATTTTGTTAAAATGTGACAAGAAATGTTACTATGACATTGTCTTGTTAATTTATTTTTCTTTTAAGATATATAAAAATAATTAAGCTTAATAGCTATCTTTGCAGTCCTAGTTAACTTTTAGTCAACTGACATTCAATTTAAATAAGAATTTATCGTCTCGGAAGTACTCGGCAGTTTACGTAGATTGCCGAAGATTCTAATATAACGACCCTGTTAATCCTTTATGGCATCCCCCGCTGTGAATAACTTGTATACTTCGCTGTAGGGGTTTTATTGCTGGTCATAAATTAATGATCATTTTGTTTTCTGAACTTTGATGTTAGTTCGATGATATTGATGCTGCCTTTTTTAATATCTCATTTGATAGTAACGTAAGTTACAAAGAGACCTATGCATTATATTTGTGTACGTATTTCTGTTTGTATTATAATTGTTATTTAACTATGTAGAAAATACAACTACATAATATTCTACAAAAGTGCAGAATAACTTTTAGCTTAATATCTTCGGACTATTTACTTAAAATATATTTAAGCACCAAACATTCGGGAAAACATGTTACAGCGTTTATATATTATATATTTGTATTTTTCTTTATTAATGTCTCATCAATGTACATGTATGTAAAACGTGATATTACGCGCCTTACCAATAATTGGTAAAAGTATTATGTACATCTTTTTATTTTGCTAATATTGTTATAAACACTTATCCGTACACATTTAGGGAAATGGTCTTCTGCACATTTTTCTTAATTCAGAATATATAAAAATAGAACAGGCTTGTCATTTCTTAGGCCTTAAGTCTATTTGGTTCCAGTACATGCTTACGGCTATTGAGTTCTATTTACATGCAATTTCACAAAACGTAATGTTTTTATAAACTATACATGTATACACAATAAATACTCCTAATTACTGTTAAAATAACCGAGGTACTTTTTATCGATTGGTGTTTAAGCAATAAACAGGAAGCTGGTGTCATAAAATTTACAACCTCTCATTGTTCACTAAGTTAATTTGATTCAGATTCATTGTACTCGATCTGGTTCACTTGAACGCTTTCATTTCCCATGTAATAAGTGTGTTGAGCAATTGGCATTTAGCAATTGGCATTTAGCAATTGGCATTTAGCAATTGGCATTTCGCATTTAGAATTGCGCACCGGCCTTCCATATAATAGAATAATGGCATTAAACCACAATATGCTGCTTCATTACATAATTAATAAGAATGCTAAAGCAGAAAAGCAAACGTTCGAAAATGACAAGGTAGAGTGAAAAAAAGCATCTAAACAGTAAGTATCGTACACATTGAATTAACAAAGGTTGAAACTCAGTTTTCGTATTATTTAATTCAGGTTTGCTCAGTTAGTTTTTAAGTTATGTATAGATTTTGGTAGAAACCACTAAAGTGAAATAAGCATTTCACAGGATCTGTTCGTCTTCTAAAGGCATAAACATTGGTATACAAGTGTGGAAATGTAAGAAATCACACAATGTTGTTTACTCTGGATTGTGCAAGTTATTTGTATTTTAGACATTTATTTTAAAATGAGCAAAGTTACATTATTGACTAAAAAGCAGTGGCTGTAACAATTGATTATACCCGATTAGATTTCCATTAATTCTATTCATACAATTCAACTATAATTTCGTTTGGCGTATAACGTATCTGTTTTTGGTTTCTGACTAGTACATCTGAACTACGTCGAAGACGAGATACACGTTTATTAGCACATCGTAACAGATATTTTGGTAAATCTATGTCATAGTGACCACACAACAAATACATGTACTCATCATTCACTCACAATACTAAATATAATCATACTATATAACATCACTCCATTATACACAAACCATTACCACTACCTGTGACGTATCATAATTTACGAAGTAGTGTGGTCACATGACTACTAAGATAGATAAATAGCTTATTTCAATCTTCAGGAAGCCAAAGGCCCGTTTGAACGTACAAGTAACACTTTTTATACGTCAGCAATAAGTGGCAAAATATGCTTCAGTAATTACATTGTTAATAAATGTATATAGGCAATCACTTTAGATAATGATTTGTGTATTGTGTGAGATGAAAACAGAGGAAAGGTGAACAGGACAGTTTCTGGCAGGGTAGTATGAAATTTTCAAATAAGATCATGAAAGCAACCATAATCACTTTAAGTTTAATTACCACGATAAACAATAAACGAATAAAAAAAATAGGCTACATAATATTTACACTTATCAAGTTATAATTAACCCAATACGTTTGTATACTAATTTAAATGAGAATCATGCAGTTTTATTTAAATAAATATTGGTCTCACTTTGGTAGAATCTAAAACTAAATGACGTGATATGCAGCAATATGACCTGTGTAATGATATCTTATTAGGGCCGAGTACCGCCAAAAAAAGATTCATCGGTTGTCTCTCTTATACCACGGTATATACCACAGTATACTACCAACTTTATTATCAGATATACAACTATGGTATAATGCATATGATAATAATGGTAAAATCTCAGCCAGGCTATGCTTTAAGAACGACGACAAAGACTTGACTAGAATGAGAGAAATGATAAGACCATATAAAATAATATCTTGAGTTGAGAAGTGACAAATGATCCTGTACTGCTCAATAAGCAATTACAAGTTAAAAGTAATTATAGGTGCATGGCAATTCAATGGGTTTAATTGGCGAAAGCATGTTTAGTATATAGTTTGATGTTACGCAAGGAAACTACAAAATAATTAGAAGCAGAGTTAATGTTGATTACCGGTATTTCAGATTGCATTGCGATATCGTGCCGCGGGAAAATGATACCACGGCTCCCGGAAGTACCGCACACCTCTATATTTCATGTTATGCATTGAGCTAGGCTCATGAGTCATACTATCGCATGGAAAACTTACAAGAAATACTATGCCATTTTGTCCCTAATGCACTTCGAATTATATCACCATGGTAATTAGACGCTTTCAATTCATCTGGCTTGCACGGATTTGATATATTTCGGCTCAGTTTGTATGTATTTAATACAGCATGCCTGGGTTTTTCTTTGCATGCATTAATTGGCATCTCGGGCTTTGTCAGTTTAATAAGAAATCATAATATTCTTTGAGAAATTCGATTCGGTTCGGGACTATTAAGTGAAATCTAAAAGTGTATGTTTTGTTGTAGACTAAAAGGCGTAATTCAAGTGCAATTAAAGACCATTGAAAACAAGACATCGGAATGTGATTATTTGAAATCGTCTGCTGACAGCTTAACGTCTGAAAACACATATCTCAAGCAGAATGCTCACCAATTACGAAGACACACAGACTATCTCCAAGAGCAGATTAGAAAGCGTCAACAAGAAATCAGTTCTTTAGAATCAGAGAAGGAAACTCTATTATTGCGGTATGAAATCATACGATACTTGCAGAATAAAATGGCAACATGTATGAAACACGAAGCAAAAACCCACTACAAAATTAGTGATAAATCAGACAGGGAAGGCAGTGCACAACAGAAACAACAGAGCACGAAATGCACAATAAGAAACACATATGAAATAAACCAACACTGACCAAATGTACGTCACAAAACTGAACAAGAAATTGAAACTGAACCGCTTAATGTCATAAGACATACTAAAAAATATTATGTTTTATTCAGCATTTATTCAATATTTAGAATTCAGACCCTTTGGTGTAACTGTTAGGGATGGTACGAGTATAGTGGTTATATATTCATGAATAGTGGTCTGCCTCCATAGCTCAATGGTTAGCGCGCTTGCCATCTAATCTGGTGACCTGGGCTCAAATCCGGGTGGAGGAACACATATGCCCGCCATGTGTCAGCAGAAGCTGATTGGCAAATAAAGGCTATGCTTGGCATTAATACCATAAGTTATCTCTCGCACAAGAGATGTTGCAAGTTTGATATCTTGCCACACCTTTCCTTAGTCATTCATTTTGAGTGTTCAGTATATAAAGGGTGTACAAACTATTGATCGGGTAGTAATGTCGGAGGGATTTGAGAACAAACAACTGTGCATCTTAAAGTTGTAACTAATTTGGGTTTAACTTATCTGTCCCTGACAAAGCTGTAAGTGTTAAAGGGACTTCCTCACATATCAAATATAAAACAAAATTGTCAAATATTCGCATATTCACTATTTTGATGTAGTTGCCTGTATATTCCATAAACAACCACACTGACATCTAAAATAACTTGGGAATCTTCGGCATTTTGTAGTAATTTAGTGTTTGTACATTAAAAATTATATAGGATATTAACACCCTATAGAATTAACACTACTATTACTTAAATTGCCTGAAAAGTGTTCGCATTTGATGAGAACGAACCGAAAATCGAACCAAATACCTCACTGATGTTTAAAATGTAGTTTTTTTATGTTACAGTTCAATCATGTGGGTATTACATAATTCACAAAGAATGTTTGAAGGAATTTTAGCGATTTTTTTCAAGAAAAAAATACTCAGTGGGCGATATCGAGGTAGTTACAATTGCTTATCTGCACCGAATCTTTCATAAAGCAACTGTCAGTGGTTTTCTATTACATCAATACTTGGTTAAGTTGGAAAATTACGATATAAAATTTTAGCCCAATCTGTGAGGCAGCATCTTTAATAGGGACGTTTTGAATAATTAAAGGTTAAGCAAGATTGCAGGAGCAAATCTAACATACAATAATCCAAATATTGCCGATTTGAGTGATGAGAAACGCCCAACAAAGTTGGCAGAAGAATTCTCCGAGCTGTATGACAACGAATGGACAGACGCATTCGAAGATGTCGAAGGAGATAGTGATGAAATGAAAACCAGGACTTTGTATGATCTGCTAAAAGTAAGTAACAATGAAGTACACTATTGCTACATTATGTCATCAAAGAAGAAAACACGCAAAACTTGTTATGTTCTATAAAATAAAACTAACTGGTCATTATGTACGCGTGAAAGCAAATTTGCATGCATATCGTTAAATCAGGTTTCAGTTAGTTGTACAACAACTCTGGCAACCAACATTATGAACACAAACACGCTTTAAGAACTATACTTGAATTACATGCAGAAGTATGATACTAAGCAAATTACAAGACGCAATATTAATAAGTAGGTAAACTTATTTATTAAGTTATTGTACGAAGAGGCGTGATATTCTATTACGGACGATTCAAAAATAAAATTCTTAATGTAACAGAGATATCTATAATCTTCAGTGACATGTGTGAAATATATACAGGAAGTTGACTGGCAAATGAAGGCTATGCCTGCTCGGCATTTTGGCATATTTTATGTAGATGTACTCGTATGTCTACACATTGTTCTCTTGTTCGCTGTTGATATAGAATCCATTTGTTTGCAGCTTGCGGACGAATATTGCAAGGCTTTGTCAAAGGGACACGATGATGCTATAGAAACAGCGTTCACCACACTTAAATATGTCAGAACAATTCCAGTAAAAGAGACGGGCAGCAGAGTGGGTGAACCTACAAATGAAGATAGCAGTCACCTGCAGGAGTCACCAAGAGTTAGACAAGACGAACATACCTCTGTTACAATAGCGAAAGAAGACGATGCAAACGACGCTACACAAAATACACCGGCTCTTGAAGATCAGAGTCCTGCTACGGTAAACGCACAAAGTCATAATGATTAATATTAATTTTGATATTGTACAGTTCTCCGTAAATACCGATGATAACCTTTGTTACAAATAAAAATACAAAGTATATGTATTGTCAACGTTTTGTTAACCTTGAGCAAATTCACTTTTAATGATATACTCTTTAAATATTCACTGATAACAAGCGTTCTGTCGACCATGCAGTGTTTACAGTTTGCTTGTTTGTTTATTGATAAGTCTCCAGTTATCTCCGGCGAACTTTATAAAAGAGTAAATGCAACGTTTTTTGTACCCGAATAATCAAGTAATACATGCACAACCATAACAAAGTATATCACTTGCAACGTTTGGAAGATTTTCTCGAAAAGTTTCGGGTTTATTTAACTTGATGTCTGTTTCGTAGTTAGTATCTATTATTTATTTTCATGAGCAGCAAAATGCAAATGGGCAAGCTCCTTCTGGTAGTCAAACGAGCAAAATGGTGGATGGTTTTGTGGTATGATTTTGATTGCGGTTTAAACATTTTTATTTTTACACTCGTACATGCATTAAACGACATTTTTCTACTATAATTTATCCACAACAGAGGTGGATAAAGTATGATACTTTTATTATGAATGTTGTTGTTGTTTCAATCTGGTGTTAAGCTGTTCTTCGTTCAAGAATTGAGAAGTCGTTGACTAGAGCCAGACAGTGGATCTGATATTTAATCGGTTTACATTCAATTTATTACCAAGTTATGCTAACTTGCCCTTCTTGGCTCTTCTTTACTTTGTCATTGAACCTAGCCAATCGGGGTATGGTATCCCTGTTACAGCGTTCTACACTAACTGCACTACCTGAGAAGGGTTTGAACGCGAGCAATTTCACGAACATTCTTATACGTATACATGTATTTTATTTCTGTACAATAATCGTATTCCAACAATTTGGTTGTTGTTTCAAACAATTAAAGCTCGTCTCGCCAATAGTACAATACCCTGTCTACACAGCTTTATCAACTTAAGCTTCGAAGAATCATTACTGAAATTAACAGCAATTTGAGTGTTTCTTTGTTTGTTTCGTAATTAATATTAGACGAACTCAATTAACATTTAAGGTACTCGAATCCGTGGAAGAGGGAAAAGGTGAGCATGGTGAAGTTGAAAATAAGGTAAACGTTAATAGTACGATATCTTGAATAATGTATGCTTAAGTAAAATTCGTTTCTTACTACAAAACCAGTACAGTTTTGAAAATGTGAAAATGATTCGTTGTATTTGGAAACATTTGTAGACACTTGTTTCTATAAAATATTTAAAGCGATTGATAAATAAAACAATATTGACAACTTCTGCGTCTGAATTTGTTTATAGTCTGGATTTGTCTATCACAAAATATGTTACTACGGGAAAATTCAATATTAGCCGAGTATATCAAGAGTGTCGTAACTGTGCTTAAAATTTCCACATCTTCTTTATTGGGCACTCCAACTCAGAGACTATACTTCGTTATAACCGTTCTCAATTCTAAATAACCAAACAACATTGGCTTCTCATATTGTAGCAAGATATACAGACCGACGATGTTAAAAGCCTTGGACAACTTGAATACGGAAATAGTTTGGCACAAGAAACGGTCGATGGAAGTAACGGCAGAGGTTTTGATAATGACTTGGATGAACATGACGACAACCTTAAGCCAGACCAGATGCAGAGCGATGAAAAGGCTGTCAATAAAGATACAAATGATGGTGGCAAGCATCCAATCACGACTGAAGACATGTGCAGCACAAACCGGGTGACCAGTGAGAACGAGCAAGGCAGTCAAGTATCCAATAGGGAAACTAATACCCCGGAGGAAAATATTGACGCCCCCTTTCCAAATGATGTAAGCAACTTGAATGACACGACGAGCGATAAAGGGAACGTTGGAAATTCTGATACACCATGTGATAAAAGCAACCTATCGAATCATGGAAAGATTGAAGAAAGTGAATCTACGGAAGAAAACAGAAAAGACATAAGTACCACTTTAGAGAGCACTGAACAAGAAAAGAAAGAGATAGACGACAAAAATAGAGAAAATGACAGAGGCACCGGACCACATATACATCAACTGGAAGACAACCAAAATACCGAGGCTAGTGATAACACACTTGGCAAATCAGAGGGAAGTAAAGTTACCGAGGAGAACCATAAAGCAAACAGTGAGAATAGCACACCTGATAAAGAAACAGAAGAAGTTAAAGAAGTATCTGATGCAGATAACGAAAAATGGGAAAATGCAGTTTGTGACCGTTGTGATGTTCATTCGGTACATTTACTATTAACGTTAAAATATACTAGTAATTAATGCAAATCCTTATTATGAAGTACATGTGATACTATTGGTAAACTTGTATTCAATTGTTATTAATGTTCTAAAATGATTGTCTAAGCTTGTGTGTGCAACGAGTTATAAAATGCCAAGCATTGCCTTTATTTGTAAGTCAGCTTTCTGCTTAAATATGGCGGATATAAGTGTGCCTCCACCCGGATATGAACCCTGGTCGCAAGATTAGACGACTAGCGCGCTAACCACTATGCTACGGAGTTTACAAATTTCTTAAACCAATCATGCCATTAGCTCACGTTCTTTGTAAACGTTAGGTTATGTGTTCTCAGAAACATTGAATTGCAACTGTACGTATATGTTCATTTGCAAGATGTTTTTTATGTTTCCGATAGAACGGTTTTATGTTTTCACAGATACATTTCAGAAATGCCGTAATTCGTTGCAAAATATTAGAAAAGAAAGCATTGATTTTATAAGCATATTTCGCTGAAAAAGATAAATGTCACTTGGTTTAATGTTATATACTATATTTACAGAGTAATGGAGCTACCAAGGACCAGACGATAGAAGTAATAATACGCTTATTTTATTCTTTATTTTTATTCTGAGACCTTTCCATTGTAAACATGTGATTGTACTTAATGTGATTTTACTGATTTTGTATGAAGTAATCTAAGATATATTTACATGTCTTGAAAAGCAGAGCATATTTTTGAAAACCAAACACTGAAGCTACTGTAGCCTCAGCATATTGCCGTTGCTCACGTAGCAAGGTGCCTGCTCGGCTTTTGGCACGCTAGTTGATCTGTTACATGTGAAAAAGACCGAAGCTGCATCAAATATATAAAGCAAAAAGTATGTCTTTTTCCAAAAGATTTGAAAGATAGCGTTCACACATATAAAATGACGTATTGAAAATAGTCAGGTTAGTCAGAACAATAACAGTTGACTTGTAATAGTTTAAACAAAATGTATTTCCATAATTATGCATTTTTATGTGTTACATAGACAGATTATCGAAGAGAAGAGGTACATATACAAGTATTAGTAACAGGTAGTTTTATGGTAAATTTGGGTAGAAATTGGATTTGTAAACAAGTCTTATATAAGACTTATATAATTACATTTCCGAAGAAATCCGACTTGTAATAGACATATGATGACAGGTTGCATGGCAAAATATAAGTTATGCAAGTTTACGATCCTTCCGTCTTATGAACGAGGGGCAATCAAGAATTAACCGGACTGTCTCGATTACTATAATACTTATTTGTTGCAAAGCATAAAAAACAACACAGCAACAATAAACAGTATCTCCTTGATAAAAGTTTTCAATGATTTTCGCAAATAACAATGACACTTTATATGAAACTGCGCAGTAGTTGAACGTTGACCGGGGCCAGGTAAGATGGAGTCGTGTGGCGTCGTTTTAAATATACATACTTCACAATGTCTACTTGTTTAAACAGTCATTGTTTTGCCGCTACATTTAACATACCAATAAAACAATTTAACATACCGATACAACAATTGGTAATTATATGATAGACATGTCTTCATACCACATGAGACGTTTTCCAGTCAATATCGTCCGTTCAATTCACACTTGTCAGGTCAAATGTTCTCTGGTGTTCAATGCCTGTAGTTCACAGCGTCTCCGAGCGACTCGATCAACGGTGAATCCAAGGATGTCATTCGGCATCGTTCTATAACGCCTTAAATGTCTCCGCACTTCCTTGAAAGCTCTTATTGGACCCACAAACAAGTCTGAGACTAAGTGGTTTCAGATGACGCCTGTCGATTCATTTCATACATTGTAGTTAGTGAATATCCGAGTTTGTTACCAAATTTGAGAATTTTGTTTTGTTTTGAAACACTCGGAACCATGACTATCATTTGCTGTGTAATGATTCAGACGCGCATGTCGATGAATTTTAGCATGCAAACGCCAATAACAACACTGAACAAACATGCAAAGTCGCGCAAAAGTCAAATATGTGTAAAAGATAGTTTCCAATTTACTTTTTATCGAAATGAATACACTTGTTCATAATAATTAATTACATATTATGCATATCCTTGCACAGTTTCAGTCCAAAATTATGAACATGGCAAAAAATATTGCATCAGTCCGGTTAATTCTTGTTCGCCTCTCGTATATTACCAAAATTCATTTTAGCTTCGTTTTTGTGTTTGGTAGTTACTGTTCTGTTTTAGATTTCGAGAGTCGATGATATATTTGAGGAGTTGAGCAAGGAACAAAAGAAATTGATCGCTGATATAAAGAAAGTTTGTGAGGTAAAACAATCCAAGGATGTGGCACTGGTATGTACTTGCAGTGATTAGTAAGCGTTCGCTGCCGTTTCATGTATATTTAAAAAAGAAAAGGTTCAAGCTTATATATGAAAACAATGTCTTGTTAGAGACAGAAAAATGCAAAAGTAACCATATGTCGAAGTTGAGTCATCTGCCCTTGAAACAATTGTTTTATCAAATATTGCGTATTCATGAGCAAATAACACATGTATGTAAACAAGCACGTTGACCTTTGATTATTTTTGCATTTTATTCGGTTTCTTAACTCTAATATGATACACTGTCAATAACACTGTTGGAACAAATCCTACATTGGGAAAATGGTTTGCTTTTTGTAACAAGAAATGGCCACCGACGACAACGTTTGCATTTTGTTTAGCAACACTTTAGTAAAATTTATGTTTTTACGTTTTCTTACTTTCTACGCAACTCAATTTGCCTAACCGCTAAGCATAAATAGGGGCAACTCACTTCTTTCATACACTCGTAGCGACTTGTAGAATCAGGATTGATGTATTGATTCTGATCAAAATCAGTTGTAGAACTTGTTTTAATATTAACCCAAAACAAATGTATTCCATCTGAACAGTTACTGAACTTACTTTTCAGGTTGGAGCTGGAATCATTGCTGAAAAGATGGGTATCAACAAGGAAGCACAAGAGATCATGACATACATATCAAAATGTATTAATATATGTTGGTCAATGCACCGTCATATTCCACCCGTATATATCGACTTCTCTAGTTTCGGGACTGACGAACCATTCGATACGAAGATGTACAGGGCTTACACGAAATCTGGAAAACGTATACATTTTGTGGTATGGCCGGCTCTACATTTGCATGAAGACGGTCCATTATTGGCCAAAGGTGTTGCACAAGGACGAAATTAACACTTTGTTGATAAACAATGGAAACGGTTGGTCAAGAATTCTGTGAAAAGTTTTACTAAACCGCTGTGTGTGATAAATATAATATGTATAGTTTATTCAAGAAAAAGGCAAATATGCCTATCATTCTACAAATATATACAATTCCACATAATTTACAATGGTTAATGGTGACATTATTAGCATATTCAGGTATAATTGTATCAAATATATTGATATAATAATAAGCAATATAATCAGTTTGTAAGTTTTAACTTTATCATGCAACATAATCAGTTTAAATGTATGGTACATATATACACTCCTACTGTAATTGTAGTTATTCAATGAACACATATACATATATACAAAGTGAGAGAGAGTTATTAAAGTGAAATATACTACAGTACTAATTAAAATCATACATGATTGTCTTGCGTCTTATTTCGAAACTTTTCTGTAAGAACATAGATAGGTTTTTCTGGATAGTCTTATTATCAGATTTTAAAAGTTCAACAAATTTTGGTACATTTGGATGATTCCAGAAATATCGTTTAATATGACATTTTCTTATTTCGTGATATAGGGGACATTCTAATAAAAAGTGAAATTCGTCTTCTAGGGTATGACATGTATGACATTTTCTTTCATCGTATGGGATTTTATGTGGCTTGTGCCATCTTCCGGCCTCAACCTCTAACCTGTGTGCTGAGACACGGAATCTAGTGAGCGCAACCCTGTTTTTATCAAAATTAATGTTATCTAAGTAAGAATGAAAGTTGAAACTACAGAATAATTTATAAGTTCTTGCCCTTGTCGAATTTTCTACTTCGTTATTCCAAATTTGTAAATAATTATCTTTTACTCTTTGTTTAAAAATAGACAGAAACAATTTACTGTTAGCGACATTCTGATTAATCCATACCTCTGAAAACCCTGAAGTATCTAAAATATGTTTAACGGACTTTGCCCAAGATTTCTTATTTGGATACAATTCCAAGTCTTTAATCATCATATTGTAGGTAGCTTTAATGTATTTTGTATCTGAGCACTGTACAACTTTTAACCAATATCTAATAACATTAACTAAACATGTAATTTTAAGTGGGTATCGCCCTAATTCTCCATATATAAAATTATTCTGTGTTTGGGATCTAACGCCCATAATTTCTTTTAAAAATTGTAATTGGATGCGTTCTATTTGTATTACGTCATTGATACCCCATATCTCACTCCCAAAACAAAGTACAGGTATAATTAATTTATCAAATAAGTCTAACTTATGGCTCACACTCATTGATGGAAATTTTAAAAAATAAGATTTTAGCATGTACAAAGATTTTAGCGCTTGACCAGAAAGGGATTCATAAGTTTTTATGAAAGAGCCGCCAGTAGTAAAAACTATTCCAAGATATTTAAAATTATTGACTATTTCAATTTCTTTATCTTCATATAAAAATCTAATGTTTTTTCTAAGAGAACCTGCTTTTCTGAAAACTAGAATTTTTGTCTTATTTATGTTAACTGTCAATTTCCATCTATTACAATATTCTTCTAGTAAATGTAAGCCCTTTTGCAACCCACTTTCTGTTTCTGAAATGATAACAATATCGTCTGCATACAGTAATAAAAATATGTGTAATGTATCTATCTCAACTCCTTTAAACCCGTTCAAAACAAAATACTCTTCAATATCATTTAAATACATAGCAAATAAAAATGGGGATAAACTTTCTCCTTGTCTAACACCTAACATACATGTAAATTCATCACTTAACTTGTTGTTATACTTTACGCGACACGTTGTTTTGTAACCCTCATATATCGACTTTACAATATTAAACATTTTACCACGAATACCTAACTTGACCAACTTATACCATAGAATGTCTCTAACAATATAATCAAAGGCTTTAGTAAAATCAATAAAAACTGCATACATTTTCTTATTGTCATTTATCAAGTGGTTAATTAAAGAATGTAAGACAAAAACATTATCTGTGGTACTCATATGTTTTCTGAAACCAGATTGAGCCTCTATATATACATTATAGCACTCTGCCCAATCAGTGAGTCTATTATTTAAAACTTTCGTAAACAATTTACTAAGAGTACTTAATAAAGTTATGCCCCTATAATTACCAGGGTCGTTAAAACCTTGAGAAAATGACTATCCTTAATCCCAGTTATAAAAAATTCATTTAATATCAGATCAGGACCTGCAGATTTACCATTTTTTAATTGTTTACATGCTAGTGCAATCTCATTTTCTTCAATATCAACGTTTAATTCTTGAAACATAACATCTAGTTCCCCGTTTAAGTACCTATCATTGAAATATATAACATCTTCATCCGCTTGAAAGAAAACTGATTCTGGATCATTAATTGATTTAAAATATGCAGCAAAGTTATCAGTGTTTAAAGTACTTTTTGTAATAGAATTTTTATTTTGCTGGCATGAACTTTTCAATAATTTCCAATATTCTTTAGCATTTTTATACTTGAGATCTTGTAATTTTCTAGTCTGTTTCAGTTCAAACTGATATCTTTTACTTCTAAGTAGAGATTTATATGTACTTCTCGCTTTAACCATTTCTATTCTATTTTGGTCAGATTTATCTTTCCTATAAAAATTTAAACAAGTATAAAAATCATTTTGACTACATTGGCATTCCTCATCATACCATGGCTGATTATTTGACGTACAACAAACGTTGGGTTCTTTTGAACTAATATTCTTTTTAAAAAGTGGATCACAAACATCCTCTATTTGATGGTAAAAATTGGATAAATTTATGTTGACGTCATCTGGTGATTCTGACATATTTATTTCCTCACAGAGATGGTCAAATTTAGTTCTAACTTCATCTTGATTCAATGAGTTTAAAAATGATCCTCTTTTTTCAGTATCCCATTTATAAATATATGCCATCTTTGGGTTTTCATCAATTGAATTAGTATTATAAACATTGGTAGTATCAGCATGATCATTTTTACAGGACTTAATAGAAAAATTTACTAAACAATCATCAGACACAATGTTTGGTTCGTGTACTTTAAAGTTAAAAATATAGTAAAACATATCACTTTTACAAAGTACTAAATCAATAACACTACTGCCTTGAGCAGTCACATATGTAAATTTCCCATCCTTGTCATAATCTTTTCTACCATTCAGTATTCTTAAACCTGTTGATTTACATAATTCAAGTAATAACCTACCATTTTCATTTACTTTGGTATCTAAGCTATTTCTAGGTATTACAACATCCTCAATATAATCATCTGGTAGCAAGTCTAAATTAAATAATGTTTCATTTTCAACAAAATCTAATTTCTCTGCAATTCTAGCATTGAAATCACCTGTTAATACAAATTTACATTTACTTTCAAACATATTATCAAAATAATAGAGATCATCAACTAAATGTTCAAATATATTTCTATCAACAAACACCTGCCTACTACTACCACTTGGTATATTGTAACATAAACATAATAAGATATCTTCACTACATTCAACAATGTCACTTTTTATTTTCAACCATATTATACAGTCTTCCACATTTTTCAAAAACTCAACAAAATCTTTTATTTCATCTCTTACATAAATAATCAACCCTCCACTATTTCTTTTGGAATTTTTATGTCTATCTGTTCTGTTCAAAACAAAAGAAACAAAACCATCAACTTCATGGTTGTAACTTGATTCTAACCATGTTTCTGTAAATAGTAATATATCATTATTTTTAAAAAGAGTTTTAACATATTCACAGTCAAGTTTACAATAATGTTTTCCAATAAGACCTTGTATATTCAATAAACACACTTTTAAACCCTCTACTCTACTCTCACTACTGTCCTATTTCTTGACATGTGTATTACCAACACTGGGTAAGTATGTAGCATATACATTCACCTCGTGTCATTTTTCTTGCGATGCTGCACTAGAATAACAAACTTGTTTGCAAGTATATAATGACGTATAAATGTTTTACACTTTATGTTATTAAACCTCTTTGGAAAGTGTTATAGTTACAAAATAATAATACGAATAATATGCATTAGGCGTTTGAAAACGCGACACGATGGCAAGTTAATGACAAACATGTTACTACTTTTATTTTATGTTATTTTTACCTTCAGTCATTTTGTCATTTTTGCTGCACTTTCGGATTTTGTAGAAACATGCTTTTATGTTCAGCACAGGTTATGGGACAACCATTTTATGTTCTGGGGAGCATGGGTGTTTACATTCGGACAAACCGTTTTTCATCGAATCAAAATACATTTGATTTTATTTATCTCCCAGTTTTTTGACAAACATTTTTTTTCCTTATTGCTTTAAGACAATCTATTTTTCACAACATATCAGATTATTTTGAGAAGTGTTGTCATTTTATAGACAAGGGGAGGTAATCCGTTGGATATTGCTTTTGAGTGGGCAACAGTCGGCGTTTCTAAACCTAAACATTGAGTGTAGTTCGCTGCACAACGACCTCTGGACATATAAAATATAATTATCCAAGTCGTTGATTCCCCTCTCTTTCTGTATGGTGATATTACAACAGCTGGTCACTAAATGCTAGAATGTATTCTGTGTAACAGAATCAGAGGCGATCTCATCTCCAACATGCCTTGTCCTCTATATATAGATAGTCTTCTCTATGGCAATAATACAAAAGAACTCGTTATTCTGCAATACTTAGCAAACCATACACTCTTCTGAGCGTTTTCAGGATGCATAGAACTTCCACACCCTCCCTTAACTGCCACAGATCATGTAATATCTTCTTTTTTGTCATCTACAATATCATTAAAATCAAACGGTACAAACAATAAAATCACAACAGAGACTGGCATACAAGTGTTATTTTAAACGTTGCAATACAGATTGTGTACATTGTATGAAATTCTATTTATAAATATATTGTGTATGCCTGTTCCAGTTTACTATTCTTTTAAACTGTTAGTACAACAAGTATTGTCTATTTTAAGGTTATTTTGAGCTGTCAAAGAGTACATGGTTATATAGTATTTAGTCTCACATTGTGCTTACGAAATTGTTATGTACGAGGGGCGTTCAATATATAATGTCCATGTCCTTTGTATTTTGCTATGACAGTATTTAGAAGAATTCTACGAATACTGTCTGAAAGGTGTTTGTTTCTATTCTATATCATTTTAAGCCAAATATGTGTTATCTTTGCAGTAGTGGTTTAGAAAAGTAAATGGGAGTATTCATTTAATTGCAACATACCAAGCTATAACTTAATCCTTATGTTTCCACCAGAACAAAAAATGAACATGAAAGTATATTTTGATTATTTCCCGAAATGAAATTTTAATTGACAATTATTCTCAAAAAGACGCAGTGTCTATTACTGACCCTTAAAAAAGACACCAGAAACAACAATCCGGGAATTAAATTTTATTGAAATTTTCACGAAATATTGCGGAATGGTTGATAGTTCCAGAAATGTAAAAAGATTTCCAGATATCAATAAATGTTAAAATTTGTGACCAAAAAGACATTATATATTGAACACCCCTCGTATATACACTGAGAGTGCACCGACTGCGGACTATGTGGTTTGTGATAGCCAAAGCTAAACTGGACTGAAACCTTCCAACTCCTCATCATTTCTGTTTCGTTTCCGTCGCGTATAAATCAACTTGTTTGGCTTATTGCGATAACCGGAAGTTGACTCGTTTATACACTGTGGTTTCCTATAAACTAAAATCATTGAGAGGACGCATTGTATATTAAGTTGTGTGTTTTTCCGATCCATTAGGGTTTTCCGTGTTTGTATTATTGTCTATATGCTGTATGACTATTGGAAGATAAAAAAAAACAGTTTAAACTGAAAAGTGTGCTCATTTTATGATTGTTTTCTTTATTGCTGTCGCCGTGATAAGCACAGATACTTGAAAAAACGAACGTTATCAGCAAAGTAGGCAGACATCTGCATTAGCAACCTGACAACATGTGCAACATAAACTTTTTTAATGTTATCATTTGTTTATTCTGGTTGTGAAATTTGTGATCAGATTGTAATAAAATCCATTGAGTTGTCGTTTCACTAATCCTATACGGTCTGTGCGGGCTTTACTCAATAGTGATGGGATTCCTCAGTAACCAAGACTACCAACTAGGACCTTGCATGGCTTATTTGTATGATGATGAATATCCCGAAGGGGCAGGGAGGGCAACACTTAGTGGTATAGTCAAGAGAATTTTACACGACTCTCGACCTTCAATTAGCATAATTTAGCAGCTGATATATTGTCTATGTTTATAACCCCGGGTGTATGTTTTCATAAGCGGGGAGAATCACGCTTGATGTGTAATATCAACACAAATCTAATGAACCGATATTGCACGATTTGCTCGCGGAAATTTATATATTCAACGCAAGAACCTTGTAATATATTCATGCATAAAGGTCAGGATCATGTCAAATTATCTGTGCTATACTGATTATACTAGTAAATATCACATGGTTTATAGGATGGTTGCACATAGTAGTGATAAGTACCTTATATGGTCAGTGGAGACGCGTATCCCTTAGAGCATATAAGGGCTTTAAGCCTAGGTCCCACTGAGGAGTTCCTCATCGGCAATGTTCTCCCGATATCCTCTGACACCACCCGATTCATCACGATTTCTTCCTTATATCACGAATTGTCTCATGACTTCCCCAAAGCTTCCCCTAGACCACGATGGACCTGTTCCTGCTGTGCTAATAACTCATTAAATTAAACCGGGACTACATCGCCGAGGGAAAAATGCTCAGAGGGACCTAGGCTTAACGCATTAGTAGTAAGTACCCGTAAGGCCCGGATACAACAAACGTCATCAAGGGGGTAGGTATACGCAAACAGTAGTCAAACAATACATAACTCGTGAAGGAACAACAATGCATACAGATAGGGGACACACACATCCACATTGGCTAGGGCTTATTACAGGTATACAACCCTTTTACTGTAGATCCCATACATATCGATTTCGCACATCCTTTCACTGAAACTTTTTTTATGAAATTCCCCAATTATATAACATTATGATATTGTGGACGTCATATGGACCGAATTGTCATTATGCTCTTTTCTTTTATGTACTATTGTTCTTGTTCAACTGTTTATTGTTGAGGATCTCATGGAAGATTGCCATTTAATATAATTGTCAAATGAGTTTCCTCGTAAAATAAAGTCTTTATTATTATTATTACAACACATATAGTCCAGTTATGATATTGTGACAGTGACGTTGCAGTTTATGTGTACACAAAAGATAACGACCATTGTCTGAACAGGTAGAGTGAATATAGTAGCTTAGTTTAGCATTGAAATTATAGTTGTTTGTACAGTATAAGTCTTTATAATTGGTTTTACACCATTTTAGTGGACTCGACCGATGCGTCACTGGATTTTTATCCTGACTGGACTATACATTATTATTATTACAATAAGCGCCCAGCACTACAATATTGAAATTCATCCTTTTGGGGTTCATAGCGACATGGTTTGAGAACAAGTAGCTGTAATAATGTTTCAGTGGCACTTTAACCCTCATATAGCAAATGTACATGTATACGTTTTCCTAATCATTAACAATCTAGGCCAATAGGAGCTATTATTTTATATTTCCAATATTTGAGTTTTTAGTGCTGAGTGTAAGTATTGGTTGTAATTCCGGGCCAATGTCTATACAGATAGGAGACAGGAATATCCAGAATGACTAGCGGGTACATACAGGTAGGTGACACAAACCATCCAATAACAAGGGCACGGGCCCAACTCCGATGACGACATTCGAATAACATAGTATACCATCGGCGAATGCAGAACAGGTTTGAATGCAGGCACAGCTTTGACATAGACATTCGAAATACTGCGAAAACAGACACATGTTTGAATACAGACACATGTTTGAATACAGACCAATGTTTGAATGCAGACCCATGTTTGAATACATACCAATGTTTGAATACATACCCATGTTTGAATACAGACCAATGTTTGAATACGTACCCATGTTGGAATACATAACCATGTTTGAATACAGACCAATATTTGAATGCAGACCCAACACCCAACTTCGGCATTCAAATTATATATGTGGGGCAATTTCAGATGTTTGACTAACGACGTACCTTTGACATCCACATTCGATTTATACCATGGGCGAATGTAGAACAAGTTTGACTTTAGTACACCCAGCTATATGACTGCACCATTCTGCACTCTATTAATACAGAGCCATATTTGTATACAGGCTTTCGGTGCGATACCAGGGTCTAGCATAAAAATGGTCAAAACATTACTAATAATAATACCATAAAATCGCTCCAATGGCAGGTAGGTTTGAATACAGTCCGTATTCTGAAATCAACATTCGAATTAAATTTTAAACTTTGGCATATACATACCACATGTAACTTTATCGTTAATAAAGAGTAAATAAACAAAAAAATACCTTTTTTTATAAAATTTATAACATCTTAGAAAGGTTTATAACAAGGGAAATTATCCACTCAGTCACTGAGGTGCAGTTTGTTTTTAATAAACATTTCATTTATATTGGTGTTATTTTGAATAGTATTTCATAAACCGAAACTAGAGAGCTTCGTCTTTAATTAGATATTACTATTTTAATAATCCGTCTATAAATAAGAAAATAAACCCATAGGACGTGAAATCACTTTCTTTTTCTTGTTTAGAATAGCATTGTCGATTCTATTGAATGCACCTAGTTAACTAGTTGATCAATTTCTATGGGATTTTGCATGGAGGTATAGTCCTAACGATGTTCTACTTTATGAGGATATCGAAAGCCAATTCTTGTTTTTGATACCATGATAGTCTGACCACTTTAGTACAAATGCACCTTTCTAAGATAACATATTTTTTATAAAATATTTTTTTGACTCTTTATCAATCATACAGTTACCTGTGATACATACCAGATTTGAATACAGACCCAGCTCTGATATTAACGTTATGTTTAATTCATATATTTTCAATTACTACCAGTTTAATACATTCAACTGGTCCTCAGTGATGTTTGTCGCAAGTGATAAACTTATGATCGTTACCAACCCGTACCGTCTTATCAGGGCTGTATACAACCGCGTCTGTGTATTGATCGGGAGGGTTCACTTCCTTGCCAAAGGTCGCGGTTGCTAATCTTCACAACTACATTTGTATGTCTAGCGTTCATAGATAATATATTACGCGTTTGGAATTTACATATATTGGATAAACTGTTACGGAACTTAAGGTATGCTAGCTCAATTTGTCGTAGTTTTTCAATGAATGAAATTTCAAATCAATGTATATTTCCTGCGGTAACAGATTTAGCTATGTCTTTTCTATCCGCTTTTTGAAATGAGTCGTTTAGATGGGTACGTTTGGTTTCATTTAAGATTATTTTCTTACAGTTAGTCATTACTAATAACTGATAATTGATAACTAGTATCATATCTAGTACGATTATCATTATTTGCAGCGAAACCGTAATCTCTATTTTTGTATACTAACGTTAATAATCAATTAGTTTTTACGAATAAAGTGGGTTATTTTTCATTTTCGAGTCGTTAAATGTGATATTACAACAATCATTGCACGCTCAGGACGGAGCAGGGGGTTTCTAGTTCAGTTATATCGTAACAGAATTATTTTTAGAAGGCATAGAAATTGCAGGTATAATGAACAACCTCTTGAGAACAACACCGTTTCGGAAAAAACAAATTTTGGTTGTGTACACACAAGTATGTTGTTGCCCTGGAGAGGCAAACATTATAGTAAATTGTTTTAACTGCCAGCCTGGGTGGTATCAATGTTGATTGTATTTAATTGAATAATAAGAGTAGCCAATCATATCGCCTGTTACTTACCAAGAGTTTAGTATGGTGTGATCTGATTGGTTGTCCTTATCCTTAAGTCAAGTAAAATCAATATTGAATACCACCCCTGGAACAAAATTAGTATGTTGCTTAAGAGAGGCTGTTACTCGGGGCCGCTCTGGAGAGGTTGTACTGCATTGGTTTTATTTTTACACGGCATTAAACTTTTGACGGCATATTGTGTTCGTTCTATGTTGTAATCAACAACTAACATACCATTATCACTATGCAGTCAATGTGTAACCGTCCTAGCACTGATAACAGATAATAACCTTAACAGCTTAAACTAACACACCGCTTATTATTATACGTCAAACAATCAATTTTGATAAACATTAGAAAACTTCACATTATAAGTCCAGTTAGAATATTGTGACAGTGACGTTGCAGTTTATGTGTACGCAAAAAATCACTACCATTGTCTAAACAGGTAGAGCGAAGTTTAGTATGTTAGTTTAGCATTGAAATTATAGTTGTTTGTACAGTGCATAATAAGCCTTTATAATTGGTTTTACACCGTTAAAATGGACTCGATAGCTGCGTCACTGGATTTTTATCCTGACTGGACTATACCTTATCTAGTTCGAAGCTTGATAGTTGATTGCATACTGTACATACACACTGCACAGATAATTCGAAGCCATGCAAAGAACGGAGAAAGCGCCCATAGGTTACTGTAGTATCATTAATAAAGAGTAAAAAAAAATATATGTTTTTATAAAATTTAAAATATTTTAGATGGCATAAAATTATTAAAGAAAAACATTGTTTTACTCTTTAACATTGATACAGTTACCTGTGGCAACGCCTAGCCACCCACAGATGAGATCGACACATTACGTATACCATCCGTGACCCCCTAAAACGGATATTTCAAGTAAGCTAACATAATGCCTCTCACAATGTATGACACACAATGTTTCTTAAATTAGGCTTGTTTTTCGTTTTCGCCTCGTAAGCCAAAGGCTTGTTGCTAATACTGATATACATTGTATCTAGTGGTTACAGCGTCATATGTAAAAATTATCGTGCATGTTTATATGTGTATACATTAATGTTTTTGTTTTGTACATGCTCCATAATGGTGGAAAATAGTTAAAATACACCGAAATAAAAGTTAACATATATAACGAAAATTAACCTCTCGCGAATAATTTTGAATTTAAAGTAAAGCGAATAATTAGTGCGTGGAGCAGATCATCCTTCATAAGATTCAAATCTTTCGATCTTATTCGATCCTTTTAGAATTTGTATTATTGATGTATATACTTATATATAATAATTTTATATAAAGCATGAATTGATGTTATTATGAATAAATTATCTGAACAAAATATGTTTTCACTTAACTAGGTCCCACTGAGTATTTTTGCTATTATGCTATTTATGTTATTATGAATAAATTATCTGAACAAAATATGTTTTCACTTAACTAGGTCCCACTGAGTATTTTTGCCTCGGCTATGTACTCACGGTGTACATTAATGAGTTATCTGGGCTGGTATTTATATAGCATCTTAGTTGAAAACTTAAAATATTTTGACTTAAGTCAAAATTTTGCAATGCCCACATTTCCTGCAAATTGAAGAATAGTTCATGTTTCCTTAGTGATTATAGTAGTTCTCTTCCTAATGCTTAAAATCTGTATAAATAATAAATCAGCTGAATTGTATTATTTAGCTAATACACTAAAGGAAAGTTTTAAGATTTTAAGAATTGTTTTAGTTTTCTACTGAGCTGCTTTATAAATATCGACCCAGGACATCGGAAACAGGTTAATCGTGTTCTATAGGAAGCTTCGATGAAACCATGAGACTACTTTAATATAGGAAGGAATCGTGATTAAGAGGGTGGTATCGGAAGATATCGAGAGGAATTCCTCAGTGGGACATAGGCTTTAAATGTAGCGTTAAAAGCGTGGTAAATATCGATATGTTATCCTTCATGTATAATATATTGTATTTAGGCAATGTTATGTTAATCCTTTTATTGATATGTAAATTATTTGTAACAGCTTCTGCTATGTATCTCCGGCGTCTTACCACTTTTTACTATAATGTATGACTTAAGAAATACCCCCCTTTTCGTCTTTTTTTTATGATTTCACCATAACCAAAACAGGGGCGTACTCAGAGGAGGTCCAACTTGGGGGGCTGAGATGGGGTGGGAACACCCCTTCCGGCGAAGATTTTTTTCCATGTTTGAATAAAAATGGTGCAATTTCCTGCACTTTAAGTAGTGCTACTAACTATATTACAATGTATATGAACATTAAAAAATAAATAAATTAAATAATCTGATCATTCATGTTTTACCGTTCTAACATTAATTTAATTATTAAGAAATCCCAACTTATACAAACATGGATTTTTTAACAACCCTCCCTGCGAAGATTTTTTCTATGTTTGAATAAATATGGTGCAATTTCCTGCACTTTTAACTTTAAAATTAGGCCTAAAAATAATAAAGTAGTACATGTACTACATTTGTATTTATTAGCTCTAGATAAACATTTAAAAATGTTAATATGTTTCATGTAAAAGTTTTACCATTTATTAATAAGAAATCAAAATTTAAACATACATGAATAAAAAAATGATAATAATGTAATGCGATTTCCTGCACTATATACATTTTCAACTTTAATATTTGGATATAAAAGTATTCCATTTAATTTATCAAACAAGTTTAAATGAAATTAATGAATATTTAAAAAAATATTTCAATAATGTGGTCATTACTTACCATTCACACATTTAATACTATAGAAATCCTATATATATAATTAATCATGCAATTTTATCTGTGTAAATAATGTATTTGTATCTTTTTTATTTTTTATTCTTGTAGTTTTAGTGACATCTAAGAGACTGTTGTTAATCAGTTCATCTACGGTCTGACCGGGGTGATAAATGATTTATTGAAATGTTTTTTTATTAGCGCATTAGTGCCCCACTTACAAATATCAGTTTCTTAAATAATAATTAATTTAGCAGTATTTTAATACAACGCATTGACGACAGTCTCTTAGTTTTACATATGTAAATATTGTTCATTACTAATGTAATCGTAATTTTTGGAGAACTAGATATGGAATTATGATAATTAGATTATTATATGATTATCATACGTCTCCTATAATTCAAGATTGAATGGTTGTGTACTTTGTTTTACCTGTTACGTTAAATGTGTTTGTTATATGTATGTACATAAATGAGACGAAAATAAAAGATATATATGCAACAAGCAATAACAAATATACATTAATTTTTCTCACTGTAAAGATTATAATTATGCAAGTTACAATTCAAGTTCTTCAAGTCAAACTTTATGATTAATCATCATGCTCTAATTTAATGGGATTAAATGGTGATAACTATTGATATCATATTGTGTATGCTCTGCCTGACCATCATTAATTTTTTATCAGTTGCACAAATCACACCTCCACAGCAGCAGGTCCTGTTGAGTCCTTGATTAGTCATGCCTGGGGCTATACAATCTATACACCGGATGTCATATATAGACTATCCAATATACAGGTCACTACTAGTATGGTAGATGCCATGTGATTTAGTTAGCCCCCAGTTCATTCATTCAAAATGGTATATAGCTAGCCAGCCCCCACCAAATACGTCCCTGACCAAAAGGATTAAATTGATAAATAAGCATATTCTTTAAAAAATATTATTATGAAGAGGATGTATCGCATGTTGCGACCTGAGTTATACGTAACTTGTGTCCACGACTATTTGGCTTTAAAAATGCATATGAGCCAGTCTCCAGGAAAACCTGCTATTTTGACAAAAATGGTTTTGAGATTTTCCATAATTTAAAAGAGTAAGCATAATGAAGCAAAACGCAAAATAACTTGTGTTCATATATTGAATGTTAAGGAAGTTATCATATTTTAGAATATAATTATATGGAAATTGTGAATGCTCGAATTTAGGGAAAGGTGTATACATACTACCGTTTTAAACAACTTACTCCTCGTTTTTCTCAATCGGAGAACGTTTCCGTAATTTACAATTTTTGCTATAGAACTGTATCTTAGCTTCAAATGTTATCATGCATTATTTTGAAATGACTTACTAGCACTTCGTTACTATGATAACCAATTTCGGAATTACACCTCAGCCTTTTCATGGTGCTTATGAAAATAAACAACTTCAGTAGAATTTTTTTCACTGGGCCTACTGTACAGCCGGCTTTTAAAGCCAATATTTGTGGAGTTTTGGAGTCGACGCCATTTCAAAACTCCACAAATATTGGCGTTAAAAGCCGATATTAGACGATTATCGGTATCGATCGGTTGAGGTGCGGATGTATTCTGTATTGTTCTTAGCCCCTTTAATTGCATAGATCATATATTTTAACTGTCAAGTTGGTATAGAGAAAATATTTGTATGAGAATAGTTCGTGGGATACAATCGCATTGCATTCCTGTCTATATTTTAATACAGACTGTACAGTAGGCCCAGTGAAAAAAAATTGTTTTCATTTTTTCTTCTTTTTTTTTAAATCATAAATGCAAGTTCCTGTGGTTATAAATATAGTCATGTATATAGTGCGTTCAAAGTCAAACGATACTCGTTATAAACATAAACTCGCCTGACAGGTAAACTTTCCTTGGGTTCGATCTCAAATTGTGTTCAAAGTACATTCCATTCACCAAAGACGCTGTAGTGTAGTGGATACGTACACTTCAAAAAAGTTTCAATTTTATTTTGAGTTGTAGGTTCGATCCCCACAATTTAATTGTTTTTTATTACATGTATGCATGTTAAAAAGTCTTACATTATACTACACGTACTTCTTTAATGAATCGATACTTCCAATGATATTTATTATATTGTAGTGAATAAATATAATAATTGTATGATTATTGTACTGTAGATAAAATAAAAGAAAAGATACAACTTTAAAGATAAAGAATAAAAAAAATTCACACAAATAAATTTACATAACTTACTATGTGTATCTTTTTGTTTTAATAGTTACAAATGCAAATTATGGTACTTGTAAAAAAGATAAAAACTTTTATATAACTTGAATGGGTGTCGAACCAGTGGCGATATTGAAAAAACTCTCAACAAAATCTCTGGAATAATTTAGCGGCATGGTTAGCCACTCGACTAACTAGATGATATGAAATACTTGTTTTCAAGTATTATACGATTGATTGAAGGTATCTATTATATTATACAAGTCAAATAGTTCCTGCGAGCAAATGATGTACCGACTTCATTTGACAGAGAATTGACAGGATCCTCGACCTTCTATCTGCATAATTCAACAGCTGATGTGTATAGAATTAAGCATGAAAATCTCAGAATTGTGAGAGAAAAATAAGCGCGATAGGCCGGTAAGCATTCAAATTGGGAAAACTATATGCACGATAATTTGACATACGAAATTTATCAACAAATTGTTAAATAATTTCATGTATAAGAAAGCAATTTTCAATACACTTAATTGCATAATTTATTATGACTCCCTTGTTCCATATAATATTTATATGCTTATAAATAAAACCTCTTATCAGTTCATTAAAAGGTATTATCATAAGACATGTTTTCAGTGTTCAACAATATCAAAGATCATAAACCAATGCAGCTGCAGTCAGGATCAAGTTAAACTATTCGCACTATACGTGATGGGGAACTTAAATCTTTGTTTCAACATTCAACATGTACAAATACCGACCACCCTTGGTTTTGTGTCAACGACACACCAGATACAAGGCGAGGGCAAAAGTAAACACATTTTCAATTGTTAAGACAAAGACAACAATACCCTTACATATTGTCTGACCAGATTAAACTGAGACTCCTTGCATAATTCGTTCAAGTCCGGAAATTTCCGAAGTTATAAAAACATATAATTACATTTATCGCTATATGTGGCTTTATTGAGTTGGTACTAGATAACAAACTGTAATGGCTCAGTGGTTAAGTGTGTGGTGTGTAGACCACAAGGCATCGGGTTCGAGGCTTACTAAATATATTTTTTATTTTAACATATTTTTATGCAAGTATGCTATTTGTGAATTATAATCATCCCTGTGGTAAATAAACATACGAATCGAAAACAGCCGAGTACAGCCGGGGGTATACGGACTTTGATCAGAGTCTCAGTTTAATCTGGTCAGACAATATTTTAAAATCACCATCCTCTTGATGTGCTATTATTATCCTCACTATGATCGTAATGACCGTGGGTCATTTCTGAGCTCCGAGAAGTTGGGAGGAAGTTGGAAGATGGTAGTTAGATATTGAATTTCCAGCTACACGCCAATAACGAGCTAGCAGTGAGTTCAATATTCACATAGCCACGTCAATTTCCAGCTGGTGTCCAATATCCAGCTATGAGTTCGTTATTCAATGTTCTACCAGTGCGAATTTCCAGCCAGCTAGGAGTTCGTTATTGGACTTGACAAAAATGTCGAATTCCAGCTGAATTCGAATTTCCAGTCATCTATGAGTTCGTTATTGGACTTGACAAAAATGGCGAATTTCCAGCTGAGTTCGAATTCGTCAGCCAGCTATGAGTTCGTTATTCGTTACCGTGTATCGTAAAAGCACATTTTATTTTTTTATTTAATTATTTCTACCAACCAAGTATTGCGTCGACAAATGTTTCTTCGTGTCGTTTTTAGTTTGAATTACTTCCCCTATCACGACGATATTACATACGTTCATACTCGTACTCTTATTAATTGTCAATCGGAAAAGTTCGGCCATTTTCGTTTGTCTCCGGTATATATTGCGATGTACATAGACCGATGTGATTAGAATGATTAATTGTCTGCTACTTTCGAACCTTTCAAATATTCGCGTTGTTTTCTGTGTTTATTCGTGAAGTTGAAGCATTACGTCTAAATTAGAGGTGTGTTTGCATAGTATTGCAGGCATATTGTGACTGTACTTCTGTCGGAATATCCAGACATTTTGTCATAATCATGCAGTATTCTTATCTTAGTTAAAGTGCATTCTTATAATTTTGTTTGCTTATAACCACATATTAAAATCATCCCATATTTCATGATTGCAGTTCAAATACACCGTGACAAGACGTGCACGCTGTTTCCTGGAGTTGTTTAACAAACTTGTTAAACTCGATTTCCACAAACTCAATTTCGAGAAACTTCCGGGATCAATACATCCATACATCATTTACACCAGATAGAATTAAGTAGAAAATTACATTTTTCAGAGACGGTGATAAATTATCCAATCATACTCAAAATGAGTGAAAGAGATGACTGTTTGTTCATATAGTCCGTCGATGATAACATTAGCCTTTGTTTACACAAAGAAATTAAAATTAAATGCATTTTCCATGTTCATTTTCCTTCAATCTTGTGTGCGAAATCACTTTAAATGCATACACTCTTTCAATCTACACTGATAGTTAGTGGTCAGTCAACCATGCAGTGTTAATATTATCAATGTTTATTTATTGATACGTCCAGTCAGGATAAGAATAGAGTGACGCAGTGGTCGAGTAAACTATTGCGATGTAAAACCAATTATAAAGGCTTATACATACAGCTAAACTAGCATACAATATTAACGCTACCCGTTCAGACAATGGTTGTAATATTTTGTGTACATGTACACATAAACGACTCCATCCCTCTCACAATATCCTACCTGGACTGTATCTCCGGTAAGCATTGATGTATACCACTGAACTATTATCAAGTCGTCCAAAGTCACCGTAGTTACAGTCAGCTTCGAGCACTATACGAGATTGTTGTCATGGAAACTCGACATACTATTATATGAATTGTTTCAAACATTCTTCGAGGTGGACAAGACCGAAGGCTGTGTGTTCGATCCCTACTCCAGCGGGATCAAAAACTAAATAACTAAAATTACTAAGTCTTTCAGACAAGACGTTAAGCGAGGTCCCGTGTACGATGCTTTACACCAGACACGTAAAAGAACCAGATATGCTTCTGGAACTGGGGCATCTTCTGTACCATGCACTATCCCCCAAACACTAAAGTGACTAACCTCTTCTGGGGGCCTCGCCCATATGGATTTCCGGTGGCGAGGATAAAGAGAAGCATAATTTTATAAAAAAAGTATTGATGTACACTCTGTACGCACGACGTGATGCTTACTGACTCTATTAGCTAAATTGTAAAAACTTAATAAATGAAGTAAAAGTTGAGCTCATGTGATTTATTAGACAATAAATACGTCGGTGCATTTATTTGAGTAGAAATATGATAGTAAAGTGCAAGTTCTGGGCTGGTATTCATAAAGCATCTTAGTTGAAATCTTAGAATTTTCTTAAAAAACATCAAAGTTCCTTAAGTGTGTCAGCCTAACGAGATACTCAAAATTCTTGAATGTTGACATAGGTTTAAAGCATTGTAGTAAGAGCTACAATAATCACTTAGAAAACATGGGTTAATCTTCAATGTGTGGGAAATAAGCGCAACCCAAGTTTTTGACTTAAGTCAAAATATTTAAGTTTTCCGCTAAGATGCTTTGTGAATACCAGCCCTGAACTTTAAATTCTTAAATTTCAAAAGGTACAACAAACAAAACCAATATCGCCCAAACGATTACACATTTTAAAGTAGTTTCGACTTGTGTTAGATAGCAAAACTGTAAATGCAGTCGAGACAGTCTGAGCCACACCCTGAATTAAGAGAACCACAAGCTTAAACAATGTTTCGCCCAATGTCATTTTCTATATCAATTGGTTGAATTCAGCGATTACCTGCGTGACGCGAGAAGCAGCCATGTTTTGTTGTCCCGTGGATAGATTTACAGTCAACTCACCCCCCTACCAACTCACCCCTGACCAACTCACCCTGGATTTAGATAACTCGTCCTACGCAATGACCAACCCATCCCCCCCTTAAAAAAATAACATACCAACTCACTCCCCTAAAGATATTTTTATTAAATTTAATAGATTTGTTGGAAAAAATCACTTTGAATTGGTAATAGTTTAATATGAAATTATTAATATGTTCAATTATGTGATATTGGAGGCGATTTTTGTAAAATTAACAGTATTTTCAAACAGTGGCCATTTTGAAAACGCTGTAATGACAGTGAAAAAAGGGAAAAACAAAGGAAAAAAATAAAACAATTTGTCAAAAAACATTATGATTGAAAAAATTAGGACTATAATTAGATCTATTATATCAATTGTCAATAGTCAAATACCTTGTATAAAAACATTGGAAAATTAGATAACTTGCATAGAAAATCATAGTTTCCGAACGATCAAGTTTTGAAACTGACGAAGGTAAATACTAACAAACTCGCAAGTATTCGAGAAAGCAGAGATCTGTTAATTTATTTGTGTATAATTACACTTTATTATCATGAATTAACACTAAGTTTAAAAATAAACATAATATTCTACATATAAAATTGATGGGGGGGGGGGGTGAGTTGGAAATTTCGAAATTGACATCGGGCGAGTTGTCCAAATCCAGGATGAGTTGGTAGGGGGGTGAGTTGGTAGGGGGGTGAGTTGGTCGGATACCCGTGGATACTATGCCGTTTTAAATGGCTATTTAGTCATTTTATGCTGAGTGTAATCTTTTAATTTCGACCTCGCAATACCAAACCTGTATATGTTTGACCTTAGGACAATGTTAATTTTTTTATCCATCTAGAGACATAATTACGGATCTATTAGTAATTAGTTTACACTTTGGATATGTTTATTTACTGTTCCTGCTGACAAAGGACACTGCCATTATCGGCCTTCATCATAGCCTTGTATCTCTATGACCATGGTATATATTATAATAATTACGTCGCTAATTAATATTCCCGATCATTAGTACCTCGTGGTATGATGTTTACCACGTTTTGATCCAGATCGTTTAGATTTATTGTCATTCATGACAATTTTGTGAAAAAAAACTTGCCGTTAAATCAAGGTGACACTTTCAGAATGTTTTATTCCGATTTGTTCACCTAAGCAAAACGTAAAATGTAACAGAAGGGACTTGGACTTTCGACTTTTTGATTGCTGAAACTTTGACTCTCAGTGGTTTAGTTTCTTTTTCTCGATCAGCATCGTGTTTGGCATTCACCGTGTGATTGTAGACTATGTTATTTCCGTTTTATGTGGTCGGCTGTTTCAGTTGAGTGCTGCCTCTATCTTTTTTATGGTTTGGCATAAAACATGTATACCACAGTAGTTGCAAATCAGACTTACTTACAGATAGTTTCCGAATTCAAGTGGTCTCTTTTCAGCAGGATTTCTTCATCAAATTTAAGCACATAGTAAAGTGTATCAGATCTTATCCTATCAACATTGAATGCTATCTGAATTGGAGTAGGAGCAAGGATGACCGAATGGTTAACGCTCTCAACTACCGATCACAAATTCCCTGGTTCGAATCTCGGCCGGGGCCCTGTATACTTCACAAACGTTTCTCAGTGTTTCCCACCCAACTAGATATGAACTGGTTGGAAACCCAGAGGTAGTCTCGTGTGTGTCGGTGCTATACACTGGGCGCCTAAAAGAGCCAAGAAGTCTATTCGAAAGAGCTAGGGCAATTGCAACTTGCACGAATTCCTTGTTGAAAAGTAAATGTCTGTCTCTTCCCTCGAAACTGGAGGTTATTGGCTAATTAGGAAGAGATAAAACCGAATGGCGATGCATTACGACTGTCTCAGTTGAACCAGGGAGTTTAGATACGTATCCAGGACCTGGTTGAACGCCCAAAAAATGAATCGGAGGATCATAAACTATCGGCAAATAGTATCAACCACCTTAAGTAAAACATGTACAAGTCCACACATACACCACGACTCACTGAGCATATATACTGGTGATCATATGATAGAGTGAATCATATCGAAATATTTACTAAATTTTACATGTAAAGTACATAGCTACAGCTAGTGTGTCTCATTTTTTCATTGCAGATAGAGTGAAACATAGTGAAACGTTTGCTATATTATAAATGTAACGTACGTAGCTATAGCACCGCGTATAAACCAAATCACTGTACGACTTATTGGATACGGTGCAATTCAACTTGTATGACTTATTGCGATAACCGGAAGTTGACTCGTTTATACAATGTGTACAATGTGTCTCATCATTCTTTCCTTGTAGAAAGAGTGAAACATTTACTATACATGTAACCTACGAAGCTAAAGTGTCTCATTCTTTCCTTGCAGATAAATGTGCATGTGTACAGTATACGGAACTATATGATAGTTTATATAATGAAGCTCTCTACGAAGAGATGGATACGTGTAGTATTGCTGATATGTTCAGGATCATTCTTCTTCTTCCTGTTGAGACCCACTACAACAGAGGTAAGCAAACTCTTCTCTTTTTTAATCCCGTCACGAAGTGGGAGAGGGTTATAGGAATGATCTCCGTATGTGCGTGCGTCCGTCTGTCCGTAACAAAATCGTGTCCGCTCTATATCTATTATTTTATCAATAGTCAACAGTCACATGCTATGATAGACAACAGGTATCAACTGTGACTATTCAAATGAGTTGCACGTGTATTAAGCAACATGTAAGCGGATTTAGCTCAGTGGTAACGCACTGGGCTGTCAATCCAGAGGTCGTGGGTTCAATCCCTAGCATCGGCACTTGACATATTCTGAAATATTTATAATATTTCCCGCTATATCTGGCCGTGTGGTCTGCAAGTATCTGGAAGTGCCAGGAAGCTGTGTATCGGTGCTGTACACTGGGCACATGGCTGTCTATTCGAAAAAAGAGCTAGGCGCACTTCTGCAGCGCCGGACATGCCTGTATCTAATGTCTCTCTCTCCCTTCAGGGGCTTTCTCTCAGTCTGTCCCTCTGGTCAGATCATGCTGTATCTGCACTGCTAGAGGATGCACCTGCGCCCTTGTGGCTGCAACAAAAAATAATGTAAAGTGCCTTTGAACGTGCGTTCGCATGAAAAGGGCGCTATATAAATCTGGTATATTTTTTTTTTATTTTTTTTATTTATTTATGTGTGCACGTCAAAGTCATTGGTTACTGTATCATTTATAAAGAAAGAAAAAAAGTTTTTGTAAAACGTATATATCTAATTGAATTATATATCAATTTCTGTAAAAAAAATCATCAATGCTACATTTACCTGTGGTCAAAGTCACCCATACTCCAATAATCTTTCTGGCTGGTTAAATACCTTAAACTGATGTGGGTTTATAATACTCCGGTACATAAATTGAAATGTTTTTCAACACAATTTCACCATTATGGACCAAATCACCTACATGTATAACCTTGGATGTTAAAATACAAATGTACAAGTAAACCACACGGTTTCATCGATTTTAACAAATTAAATATGATTTTTCCCGAGTCCCTTGTTAATTTACCCAAGTGAATCGGGAAAGAAATCATATAAGTTGTCAAAATGGATGAAGCCGCGTGCCTGTGGTATACATTTTGAACAACAAAGATTATGTATAATTGCCTGTATCCATAATTTTTTTATAGTACATGCTTTATTTGTTAATATACATACCTAATATGAATGCAGTCTTCCATGAAATGATGTTGGTATGTAAACGTATGAAGGCAAAATGTGAAAGTGTTTTTTATCTAGGATAACATAAATTTATATACATAGTTGCCTGTATATCCCATAAACCTGGAAGATCACATATTCTTTTGCAAAATGACCACCAACAGTATATTGGCTTAATGAACAAAAAAACCCGGACATTCACCAATAGCTAGCTGGTGAGCACATTTGCATAATTATGAATACTCCTGTGTTCAAACATGATCTATCAAATTATTTCCCTGGATAAGAACACTTGTTTTTTCACAAGTAAGTTAATAGCAAAATATCACTAACTTATGGAACACCCCTCGTATATGCATATCAAGTCTTGGAAGCTGTTTGAACACCCATACCCGGTACCCACAACACATTAAAATAGCAATATTAGGAATATTGTAATTTGGAGTGTTTATCAATATGGTTTTAAAATGGATAAGTGTCACAAACTGTCTCGAAATGATAAAATATGCAAATATTTACGTTGACTAATCGATATCTTTGACCAACAGGATTTGTTGGTAATTCACGCCACTAAACTAACAATGCTTTTATTTGATTTGCAAATTAATGCGCCATCGTAGCAATTTTTCAAGTATTTACAAACACGATTAAACTTGACTTACGGGTGGGTGTTTAACGTGGTGATATTGTCTCTCGTTACAAATTCAAGTTCATAGTAATGTTTGTTTATTTCGGACGAGTTTGTGTACATTTTTTGCACCATTGTCTTTCTTTATAAGTTTTATAAAGCACTTGATTATTATCTGAATCATTATATATGTAAGTACTAGTAGTGTGTATATGCCTACATGTAGAGGTCAACATAATTATGTAGCCTAAAATTGTGAAAGGTCTGTAGTTTATACTAATTTATTTCAAGTTATCCAACGCCACGAGGGTATGAGAGAAGAGAAACCAGTTTCCCTTTTATGTTGAGTGTCTAACAAGGGAATTTCTGCTATCATTTTTATTTCGCCTTTGGTATGAAGCGGCCAGGGATCTAACCCGAAACCTCCCGCACTCGAAGCGGACGCTCTACCACTAGGCTATCGATGAGGCTGTAGATCTATCGTTCACTCTGTTGCAGCGTCATGTGCCACGACGCAAAAGCTGATTATTATAATAAGCATTATCGTTGATTTGCGCTCAATTTTAGTCAGAGAGGGGAGGAAGAGCTAGGCTTCTCTTGAGGTGCCCCCGTAGCTCAGTGGTTAGAACGGGTGTTGTCTAATCTAGCGACCCGGGTTCAAATACGGATGGAAGCCATATTTCAGCAGAAAGCTGACTGGCAAATTAAGGCTATACTCGGCATCTTCCATTACACCTTAATGATGATGAATACCACCAGGTATGATGTGTCGAGTGTGGTTACTATAAATTGTAAGCCTGCAACCTGTTTCACAATCAATATAAATATAGGATCAATCATACCCTGACAGGACATTCCTATCAATCAGTTACAAGGTAGCTATACCACGTGACTTTTGGCTACAGTTCCAAGTAGAACTTTGTAAACATTGGGACACTAATGTAACCATCAGTATATTTTTTCTTCATTGATTTCTATAAAATATACGCCACGCTAAGGGGAACATTATTTGCTTTCCATGAAATACAGGATCTTTTTCAACAGTTTGACCGTTTTTCCAGTATTATATAAAACCTGTATTTTCCAAGGTTTCACAGGGTGTTTGACTAACGGCACAGCTGCTGAAAAGGATCTTATATTTCATGGAAAGCAAATGATTGTCCGCTTATAGCGTGGCGTATATTTAATAGAAATCGATCGAAATTCGTTACATGTCCGTTTACGATATTTCCCTCCGTTACATGTCCGTTAACGCTATCAATCTCCGTTACATGTCCGTTAACGCTATCCATCTCCGTTACATGTCCGTTAACGCTATCCATCTCCGTTACATGTCCGTTAACGCTATCCGTCTCCGTTACATGTCCGTTAACGCTATCAATCTCCGTTACATGTCCGTTAACGCTATCCATCTCCGTTACATGTCCGTTAACGCTATCCGTCTCCGTTACATGTCCGTTAACGCTATCAATCTCCGTTACATGTCCGTTAACGCTATCCATCTCCGTTACATGTCCGTTAACGCTATCCATCTCCTTTACATGTCCGTTAACGCTATCCATCTTCGTTACATGTCCGTTAACGCTATCCATCTCCGTTACACGTCCGTTAACGCTATCCATCTCCGTTACACGTTTGTTTACGCTATCCGTCTCCGTTACATGTCCGTTACCGTGACATGTGCATTTACGCTATCCGTCTCCGTCGCATGTCCGTTAACGCTATCCATATCCGTTACATGTATATTTACGCTATCCGTCTCAGTCGCATGTCCGTTTACGCTATATATATATATCTCCGTTACATGTCCGTTAACGCTATCCATCTCCGTCGCATGTCCGTTAACGCTATCCATCTCCGTTACATGTCCGTTAACGCTATCCGTCTCCGTTACATGTCAATTAACGCTATCCGTCCCGTTGCATGTCTGTTAACGCTATCCATCTCCGTTTCATGTCCGTTAACGCTATCCATCTTCGTTACATGTCCGTTAACGCTATCCGTCTCCGTTACATGTCAATTAACGCTATCCGTCTCGTTGCATGTCTGTTAACGCTATCCATCTCCGTTACATGTCCGTTTACGCTATCCGTCCCCGTTAAATGCCCATTTACGCTATCCATCTTCGTTAAATGCTCCGTTTATGCTATCCATCTCCGTTACATGTTTATTTACGCTATCCGTCTCCGTTGCATGATCGCTTATGCTATCCATCTCCGTTGCATGCTGCGTTTACGCTATCCGTCTCCGTTACATGTCCATCTATGCTATTTATCTACGTTACATGTCCATTTACACAATCCATCTCCGTTGCATGCTGCGTTTACGCTTTTCGGTAAGATATTACTACACGCTAACACTAGAGTCGTTATAATCACCATCATCATTTCTATATGTTTTATTCTATTTTCATTTTAGATAAATATACCTGGCTTTGAGCAAATGGATTTGACGAAATACCCCGAACTTGGAATCAAAGACGTAGAACTATTTCCTGCGGAAGGGCCTCTTCGAATGGAGAAAATTATTCATCAAACTTGGAAGACAAAACACGTTCCACGATTTTATTTAGAGTACATACAATCCTGGCTAAAGTACCATCCAGATTGGACGTATATGTTCTGGACAGATGAAAGTGCTCGACAGCTTATTGCTGATAAGCATCCTAAAATTCTACCATCGTATGATTTATATTTAGAGAATATTCGCCGTGCTGATGCCATGAGATATGTTATTTTATATGAATATGGCGGTGTGTACGTTGACCTAGATATGGAAAGTCTTCGTCCGTTAGATGAAATAGTACGAAAATACTCATGTGTGTTAGCACAGGAACCATACGAACATCCGATCATAGATTCTAACGCTGAACATTTAGTTATCAATGCATTTATGGCATGTAAAGCAAAACACCCGATGATGAAATTATTTATGGATTCTTTACCGAAGTTTGCTCACATGTGGCACCTTTTAGACAGTACTGGACCTCATTACTGTACTGTCCAATATAGAAATTATATTCAAGACACTAAGTTGAATCCGACCGACGAAGATGGCGTTTATCTCGCGCCGGCGGAATATTTCTTTCCGACGATTGATCCTGCTAAATACTCCTATATGAAAGACCGGTGTAATAAGTTTGATTCTATGTCTTATATTCAACAAAGGGCGTGTGTGTCTTTAAAGATTAACGGTGTTGAAAGAAAACCTAAACTGTATTCATTCACTGATCATCACTGGGCTCACACATATTTCACCAATACCGTATCTTTGAAAAACCCAATACATATTGCGGATATCGTACCGAATGTGAAAGTATACAAATAAACAAATGCCTGTTCATGGAGGGTCACGGCTAACACATGCGTCGTGTACGGCGTACGATAAGGGCCATAAATACAAGACCCTGTATCATGCTGAAAACGTTAAGCATAATGCTGAAAGTTTTTAGCATGATGCTGAAAGTTTCAGTTTATTTTATGGGCATAATAACATTATTTATGTTCGGCGCCTTAAAAAATAATTGCCTGTGGTTAAGTGTTTGTTTTTTCTAACAGGATGTGCTTTGCATAAAATGATGGCAGTGTTTAACGTAATATATTACATGTATAAGATAAGTGCTAGATAAGGGTATTTTGAATTTTGAATTGGTTTATTATATTCAAATTCTTCACATGGCCTTATCCATGAAGTCCGTCCGGGTGCTCTGACTGCGTGCCGTGCTTTTATATTATATTATATTTATTTTATTTTTATATAGCTTTTTATTTACAACGTCGTTTGTAGCTTTATGGATGTCAACGTAGAGAGCAAGTTGAGTGAATGTACATGCACATTTTATAGCCCAAGGGTTTACAGTTGGGACAGGTGTACTGTCTTTTAGCAGCCATCTGAATGACCCTATGCGCGGGTCCAGAACTTTTCTCAGGGGGGCTCGACCGATTATTTTTCTAAGGAAAGGATCTGACAAGCTATGTAGCTCACTGACAAGGGGATCCAATACGTTATTGTTTCTTTGAGAGTTGTCTTCAACAGTTTTTAATTATCTTGGATCAATAACTGGAGCGCATAACTCGTTTAATCAGGCCAGTCACCAATATAACATTGTGTACATAAACATTGCTGTTGCTCTTATTAATGCATTAATTTAATAGATATTAGTGTGTATCTTAGTGAATAAAGTTTAGGTTTCCACTTCCCTTTTCTCCAATTAAAATGTTTAAAAGAATAAAAATACAAAGTTATGATATTGCAATGTTTTTATACAAGTGACAGACCTGATTAAACAGACTATAGATAAACTATACCACCTGTTATAAAAGGATCAATGTAAATATACAGTAAAACCTCGATAAGTCGAGCATCGTTTTTACGAGCATCCGGCTTATGTCGAACAAAGTCCCGGCGAATTTGCTGTATGTTGTATATTAATAGACTTCTGATATGTCGAGCACATGGCTTATCTCGAGCATTTGGATTATCCCGATGGGTCCTCGAGATAACGAGGTTTAACTGTACATATAAGTTATTGTGTAGCTAGTGTATATTTTAGTAAGCTAATAAATAGAATCGGATTATTTATTTCTGTGCACTTGGACGTTATGATTTAATCATAACGTGCATATTTGAATGATATTTCCTGACGAAAACATGACAACGCAAATGCTATATGCACTGAGTTCCTCCAAACCATCAATAAATGATATGAACTTCCACCAAGTCTTGTTATGTTGTAATATTATCACAAAATGCATTTCTATCCTACAGGCTGAGCAAAGTGCTCAAACTGAGCTATAGTACGGATAATTTGAATCGTATCTCGACCTTTTATTAGCATACTTTAACAACTGATATACATGTTATGTCTATATTTATAACCCCGGTTGTATGTTTTCATTATTATTACGCAGACACTCGGGGTGTAATATACTGTGCACCAACACAAATCTTAAGGACGGATATTGCACGATTTGTTCGTTGACATTTATATTTTCAACGCAAGAACCTTGTATGGATCAGGACAAATTCTCCCCGCTATGTGTTAAAAGAATCAGTTTAAAGGGAGACAAATGCACAGATATCCTCACTCGCGTTTAAGAGTTACCTCCCATTGTACATCCAACCGTAAGAGTCTTAGTCTGAAAGTATACTTAACGGATTTAAAAACGCGACACTTGGATATGTTGTTTTATAGCAGACAGTTCAAGTTTGTGTCGGTATTGAAATAGTGCAGATTAAAGGTAAATGTATTGGCGTCATTTTGGTACTAAGATGGTAAAAATTAGATGAGTATTAACAAATGTATAGTACAATCTATACATCGATCCAGAAAACAAAAGTCGCATTCTGACCAGAATGGCTTACATGGTGACCTCCCCTTGACCATAAAAACATTACACAGGTCTATGAGATAACGGTGTATGTTTCCTGCAACAATGTTTCCGTGTCATATAGACACATTTTAAATAAAAGTTGGATATGTCATTTATTATATTCAATTCAATTTAGGATTTATATATAGAAGTTAGACTAGCCTTACGTAAACATTCGATATGTTAACAGGCTGGTCGTCTTCAACGATAAAGCCAACGCGCCGATAAACATGTTACTTTTGTTTTCTGGATCGATGTCTTATTCGTGCTATAATTTAGTTAATACTCGTTGGGTTTTATTAAGTTTTGGTTTTAAAATGACGCTATTGAATTAGCCTTTACGAATATATAAATACATTTTATATGGGAATTTGTTTTCCTAAAATATACCAACATACCCAAGTGTCGCGTTTTTAAATCCGTTAACCATAATATGTGTCAAGGCCAGTCACTAATATACAAAAGCGGATCCATGGCAAAATTCTGACCGACCATTTGGTCATTGACAGCAACACAAATGGGGGTTATACAGAAGAACAGTAAGTGGTCGTGCGGGAGAGGTCCCAAAAAGAACTAAGAAAAGAAAGTTTGGTGAATCCATTGATCCGATCACGTCAAATTATATTGTTAAATAAACATTTTGACTGATAAAGTTACGTACTACAGTTCAACCTCTCAAGAGTGGCCCTCTGTAAAGCAGCATTCTCTCTACAACAACACCTTCAAAATGTCCCTTAGGTGGTATTTACTCTTGGCCTCTGTATAGCAACAACCCCTACAGAACGGTTAATATTAGCAGCTCCCAAAGGGTGTTGCTCTATAGAGGTTGCACTACGTATAGATCACTTTTATTTAGATTAGCTTGAACTTGAACTAGCGGCGATGCTGGATTTATATCGTATTTAAGGAAGTTGCCATTTCCTTGATTATACCCAGAAATAGTTTTATCACATAGTCGCCGTATATTATCGGGCAAATGGTTAAACTGCGAAAATTCCATGTAGCAAAACGGAGGATTGTTAAAAATTCACGGAGAGTTTGACGTGATCCTGACCTTTACTGTAGGCATACAAATTTTACAATTTCCGCCAGCCAATCGTGCAATATCGGTCCTTTAGATTTGTGTTTGTGTTACACATCGAGCGTCTTCATGATACTTCCCCCTTATGAAAACATACAGCCGGGGTAATATAGACAATATATCAGCAGTTGAATGATGGAAAAAGAAGGTCGAGTACGTGTCAAATTCTCCGTACTATATTGTCACATACTATGGTAAGGGAGACGACTGCTACGGAAATAATACATTCGTTATTTCAAACTCTTCACATCGATTACCTCCCTTGTACTAACAGTTGATGGTCTTCAAAGGGAGATAATACTGCTCTGTCGATGCTTTTCGAATAGATAAAAGAAAATGTATACATGTATCGATGAAATTATCACTCCGAGGCCAACTGGGAGGCACGTGTGCCTTGTGCCCCCGTCGGATCCGGGCCTTGGAGTATTGTCCAATATATATGCATCTACATCATTTCTATTTTGGACCTTGACAATATTTGCATTAGTTTTATAGCTTATCTTTATATTTATCTGTGTACAGTCTGTTTCATTTTCTTTCCACCACGTTACTATGACTCGCTCTCAAGGTTCATGTTTATTTCAAATGCATTTCTTAAGTGTAACATTATATGAAATTTGAGAAAATAAAGGTATATTCTGTTCTGTTCTAGTAAACTTTATATCCACTTATATATTCAAACGACACCATATTAGATTATCCCCGTGTGCATATGTTTATTGGTTATAGTGCATTGCATATATAGTTCACCGGAGATAACTCTAGACGTATCAATAAACAAAACATGCGTAATATAAACACTGCATGGTCGACTCGTCGCTAGTTATCAGTGTAGATTTAAAGAGTATATCATTAAAAGTGAATATGCACAAGATTGAACCAAAATGAACACCGAAAATGCATTTGATTATCATTTTTATTTGTAAACAAAGGCTAGTGTTATCATCGACGGACTATACTTAGTCGTCTTCCATCATTTGATTCGTGTACATTTTATTTGCTTATGAATCCAATAACTGCAGTAGACCTTACTACAAAACCACATGATAAAATTACCTCCAAATCAAGAAGACAATTTCCAATGCATACTTAGTATTATTTTCCGTTTCTCCCCCATGAACTGTAATTCGAATAACTACTCATTAAAAGACAATTTTTAATGATCAAAATATAACTAGTACTCTGTTGCCTGGGCATTATACACAGACATGACATGTACTCATAATCTGACCAAAGGAAATTAAACGTTTCAAAATTTTAACAAAACGACAACCCGACCTGTAACCTCAGTCGGGAGATTATTCCACTGTAAATTGTTGAATTGTTGACGATCCGCATGTTCTAAAGTAAACTAAATATGATACATCGAAAGGTATTTTTCTTCCCTGAATTGTGTGCTATGTAACAAAAAGATACTATTATGTCGGACAGGAAGATAGAACTCAACTTGACCAGCGTAGCACAGAAACATACAAGGCACAATGGCCAACACACAACCGAACGAGAAGCTGTTCCGCCCAAGTCCAAGCTGTCAAAAAGCTAAATGAACTAGTTTCAGCAATCAAAAAGCTGAATGCCAAAGCTCTAATAGTTACAAGGTTACCAATTGCAAGCGGAGAAACATGTCATATAGTCCTGGGTTGTAACCTATGACCATGACATTCTTGTAGAGCTACATGTAACAGAAATGCTACCAAGTGATGATGAAAACCCCAACACTAAAAAACGACCAACAACACCAGCAGCAAAAGCATGCAACACCAACAAAAAACAGTCCTGATCTATAACCTTTGAAAATGGCCACCTTGTTGGGCCACATGTAACAGAAATGCTACCAAGTGATGATGAAAACCCCAACACTAAAAAACGACCAACAACACCAGCAGCAAAATCATGCAACACCAACAAAAAACAGTCCTGATTTATAACCTTTGAAAATGGCCACCTTGTTGGGCCACATGTAACAGACATGCTACCGAGTGATGGCGAAAGCCCCAACACAAAAAAAAAACGAACAACAACACCAGCAGCAAAAGCATGCAACACCAACAAAAAACAGTTCTGATTTATAACCTTTGAAAATGGCCTCCTTATAGAGCTACATGTAACAGAAATACTACCGAGATGTGTCGAAATCCCCAACACAAAAAACCAAGCATCAACACAAGCAGCGAAAGCATGCAACACCAACATAAACACAACAACATGTACTTATTGAATTCCGATCACCATCGTGAGGGACGATTAACTGAGATTGGAAATAAAGTCATAATTAATGATACCCTCTAATTACTAGTAAGGATTTCGCGCGCATTCTTGTTACTTGATCATGCATATTTCATGTGTTTGTAAGAATTTATTTAACTATTGCGTGTTTTCTGTAAGTTGCGTACTTTAATTATTGGACGTTGGATACTACACACATTTACGTTCACTAGTCTTGCGAAGTTTCAGAACCAAAACTGTCTGTTGTATCGGGTAAAATTTAACACCAAAGTTTCAGTCATATCTTTAGTGCACATTGCTGAGTTTACGACTTTTCATGAAATTCACATTGTCTCTTTTTTGGATTACAGATGACATTAGACGACATATCGGAAAAAGAGACATAAGCAAAACACATAAGAGGTATTGGGAGACAGGACTTTCCAAAAGGAACAATTCAAATATGTGTTTACTGCCTCAGATGGCCGTGTAATAGCTGGCTGACGAATGACTGTTACCACATTGTCCATACAGACCTGTTGATCTAGACAATGGGATACAGCCTCGTGCCTGACAATTGCCGCCGTGCAGGACTAATACAATTCCAGTATTACATAGATACGCTCCAAAATCGGGAGGTTCTGTTTAACATTTAGTTTAATCCAAACAAATACACGGTTATTCATGTAGCACCTAAAATGCCATTGCCCACTTAATATATCCTGCATGATCAAGTACTAGAAACAGTGAGCAGCTCCATGTACCTTGGTGTGGACATAGACAGCAGCCTTACTTAGATCTTTCAAACTAGCAGTCAGTTCTCTGTCCCATACAATGTCAAAGACGCAGGGGTGATTTGTTATCTTTTAAACACTCTAACTTTGATTTAGTTTAGAACAGTTTATTCTTACTACGTTCACTTGTATTTTCAACTTCATTTAGCACTGTTATCAACAATTTTGATATGGTTTTGGGACTGTTGAAGACCGACGAATCCAATTGGTTCTAACATTTTTATTCTCTGGTAAATATACCACATTCGTGGTAAATATACCACATTCGTGTTGTGTTCTTAAGATACCAAATGCCACAGAAGTGGCCAACAACCTTACCCTCATACCAACTTGTTGACTATGCTCCTAACCATATTTCAAAGCAACTTAACAATGGGTGCACATGTTACCCGACACATTACTATCTAAAGGCGGTTTAAAAGGGAAACCAAAGCTGATACATACATGTATGCGGGGTACCTTTTGTACATGCCTCGCTTTTATGTGGCTTATAACTTAGATGCTAGGTTATATTAAGTTTCTGTTTCTTTTCTTTTAAATCTTACACACACTGGTATCTGTAACAAAGGGTGTTTTATCAAGCTCGATATTCGACTTAAAAGGACTGCCTCACGTTTTGGTGTATTGCAAAAATAAAATTGTCAAATATTCATGTAATTTTGGTACAGTTTCCTGTATATGCCATAAACAACCACATTGACATAAAAAATAACTTGGAAAACATCGGCATTTTGTAGTAATTTAGCATTTTTACACCCAAAATTCTATAGGGTATTAATACCCTATAGAATTAGCACTACTATCACTTAAATTGCCTGAAATTTGTTTCCATTCGATGAAAACAAATTGCGAAACGAACCGAATACCTGACATATGTTTCGGCTTTAGTTTTTTGAAGTTACAATTTGATCATGTGTGAATTACATAATTCACAAAACATTTTGGAAGGAAACTCTGCGATATTTTCAAACAGAAAAATACTGAGTGCCAAATACCATGAGTGATTTAAATTGCTTATATGCCATTAATCTTTCATAAAGCAACCACCAGTGGTTTTCTATTATATATATACTTGGTTAGGTAGGAAAATAACGTCATACAAAAATGTTAGCCCAATCTGTGAGGCAGCACCTTTAAAATCATGTGCAATTAAAATAGCTCGTACTGTGGTACATCAATGTTCGATTATCTGTGCAACATATTTAGATGAACGAAATGTAACAAAGAGTGTGCTAAATGAACCCAGATGAACCTATGACAGTCACGGCGGCTAATATTTGAAATCATGCACTTTCACCCTCTGATGTGCTTCTACATCCACCTATACACCTATTAACCTATGACTCTGATGCCGGTTAATATTTGAAATAATACATTTTCACCCTCTGATGTGCTTCTACATCCACCCTACAGCGTCTAGCTATGTCATCTATTGTGATAGTGATATTAAAACTGTTAATTTCTCCACATGACCATGTGATTATCTCTCCAGATTCATTGTTTGTGAACTAGTTGTTTCCCCACTTGAACTTAAATCCCATTGCTGTGCATTCACCTTTAACAGTCGCTCTCTCGTATTTGTACCAATATTCTCAGTGTAATTTTCTAAATAGTTGACAACCGTTTTGTTTTAATGCTCTCCGTTTTATCGTGCACGCGTTAGAGGATATTACAGACCCACACGGTGAAAATACAAATATAATTAAATGATAAAACCGATTCTCGTACGTTTACGCTTTTTATCTAATACATTCTAGAAGTTTTCATTTGATATTGCTATCCCACGGGAACCCAAATTTCTTAATGATAAATTACTTCGGAGACCTAGGGAACTGTGAATATACAAATTAAATCTTCGCATGTATAACGCCCATGGTTACTTTGCCTCAATTAATTTTCATTTGAGTGGAAACGGTTCTGGTTGTAATTAATACAATGATACGACTTGATTACGCCTCCAGTGATGTTGTATTTTGCTGTCATTTTCGTCACCTTAATACCTTCATATTTCAGAAGCGTGCAATGTCAATGTGTATTACACATGGTTCTGTTTTATGAAAACAGAATTCTGCTTTACATTATGTAAAGGGTGCTAGTCTTATTCCCTGTGTAATGCTTAGGCCACATTTGCCCTGCGAGCTCCTTACGAGCTCCGTACGAGTTGATTTTGGCAAACTCGCACGGAGCTCGTGCGGACACCGAAGACTCGTACGAGTACCGTACGGATTTGTTTTAACCCGTACGAGCATCGCACGGATATCGTTCCAGTGCGTCTCTATAGATTGTTCGTGGTCCGTACGAGATGTGACCATACAAATAACATACAAAAACCGTTAGGATTTCAAAAATTGTGGACTCGTACGAGTTGATAAATTCGTACGGATATCGTACGAGCTTTGTTACCCTAGCATTAGGGACATACGGTATGCTCAGCATACTAGTAGTAGTATGTTCCAGGTAACTGCCAGTGTCAGGATCATTTGACTGGGTAGTCTCCGTATGACTGTAATGGTCATCAGGTCCTTGGGATTCTGTATGCCGTTCCTGCATAGCTGACTGTCTGTCATATAAGGGCCATTCTTCACATACGTTTAGCCTGTAAGATACTCGGATAGTTCTCCTGTCTTACATCTTTTATCATATGTCCTAACAGATTGGTTGTGCTTTGTGTCGCATAAGCTTTGGCGAAGATGTCCACTGCCGCTTTTCCTGTTATGGGTTTGCCATATCACTTGACTACAGTGTTTGTTACTCCGGTGTGGATTGTCATAATTCAGCAGGTTGATGAGTTCTCAAGAATTAGAAATGATGTTTTCTTATACCTACTCGTTTGTATTACAGTCGTATATTCCGCCTTACACTGGCAGGTTTTAATATTAAATACTATTATGATTTCAAGGCTCGGGCTCCATTTGCACTCAAGCCTAACTGAGTGTTTTGTGGGGAGTGTCCAGCTCAGGGCTTATATTCACCGGGGGAATAGACTCATGAGATACATGTAAATTAGCATCGGTGAACAATCTTTAACCCTTGTCCACATCTTGTCATTTCGTCTTAATATATTATTATATTATAATATTAGCAGAGTTGCTTTTCGTCAGTTTCTTTCACAAATCCCAGTTTGCTTTTTCTGTAATTTTGCCCTCATTGAGCTTTATTTCTAAACTGAGACGATGGCAGGTCTATGCTCGCTGTCTCCTATCTGTGCAATCTTTAAAATGTCATCTGAAGCAATAGTTAAATCAGGGCTGGTTGAAGTTTGTCACTACAAATATAAATATAATATATGTGCGTCACTTGGTTTTTTAAGAGGGGGGCGAGACGGTTGGCACCCATCCAGTCCTCTATTTCCTCTGCTTTGCATTTGAAATACATATATGCTATATAGCCTCAATTTTGAAAATGGTTTTGAAGTCTCCTACAGCAATCTAATTTTCCAGGTTCTCTGCTACTCTGCTACTCTGCTAGTTAAGGAAGCTTGATCTGTTTGTCACTAGGACTGATGGAATAACGATAATACATGTATCTTATTTGTCTGACTGGATAACATATTTTGTGATAAGCTCTGTTGCAGAATCGCTTGAGCGTTGGGCTTCCATTGATGTGGGATATTTTTTGACTAGAGTACACAACCCTTCCTTTGGCATGTCAAGACGATTGTGCCTGTTCAGCTTATAACCACTAATGCAGAATTTATAACTGCTGTCGATGTGAGTTTCTGAATACAGCAAATGTATAATGTTGTTTGCCTTAAGAACATTTGCAGCCCCAGCCTTTTGTGCTGCCACCCTTCGGCATTCTATTGCACGATGCGAAGTGCATGTGACTATAAGTTCTACTCTGATCTTCCCTAATCAATGTAGGAGTCTCAGTGCCGTAGTCAGTGGAGTAGGTTGGTGCCCAGTAGCGCTCTACCCTGTCCACGGTTCAGCAGGACGACACTACGTCGTTCTAATGGTAGATGTATGGCCATATGATGGTGTATGTGTGAATATCCGATTTGCTACCTACACCATTACTGGCTTACACTAGCCTGGTTCAGTGGTCGGGGGGGGGGGGGGGGGGGGTACTTAAGGTGTCCTCCTCAATAGAAGCTGTTAACAAGGCTGTTGAACATACACCGGGTTTCATATAAGTATTCCGCTATATAGCTACCAGGCCAAGAGGCAAACCTTGAGAGCATTGGGGCTATTTACCTAGTAACTGAGGCTATATTCCATTCAAGAATAGTGGCTTGAATTCAGAGATTTCCTTTTCTCCTGTCAAGCTGCCCTCAAAGGCTACCGAAGTCCGTCCATCTGTCATTCTTGTAGGTCAGTTCAGTCTGGAGGTTTTAAGAAATACACTATCCGTCTGATACCAACTCGAGGGTACTACAAAGGGTTTGTTGTGAAGAGGCTATACATTATACTGGTTAGGGAGTTACTGATGTATTATCAGATCCTTTGACATTGCTGCAAGCAGGACTCAGTGGTGACAAGTATACATACACTACATTTACCCACTAGTCGCACCGCACAACCATTTATGATTAATCAGACGAATTATGTTTAAACTAAATTTTAAATCTAGTACCCACAAATAATCTAAGACTTGCAAAAAAGAAAATAAATTATCAAATTTTGACAACGATTGGAAAAAACTGATTACCTTTGATCACAAATTAAATCTTATTTATGTGAAAGATACTATAGAACCCAGTTTACTCAATACTGAAGACTCGTCCCTTAAATCTAAATTGCACCTTTATGTCCAAATTTTCCATCTTAATGTCTTTTCCAACATCAATACATTGTAAATCATAAATTATGAATGTATGTTATATACGTATTAGAAATAAACGGCGGAAATTAATCTCAGATTTCCTACTGGAGATGTACACGCTGGAGAATGTAATTATAGTTAGGGGTTTTCTGAAATTTGCAGAAACTACCTCTCTTATCCAAGTTTTTATCTTAACATACTACTAGTTTACTATTTCGAAGTTCAAAGACCTTCATGTGTATAAAGTGCAACATATCAGTTGACTTGTTTTTGAGCTTGTCAACTTCTACACTCTTCAGCAAGACACTGCTTGGTTCTCCCATCAGATTGCGAATCACACGACCCAGTGCATAAAGTCGCAAAAACAGTCCGATGTAACGATGTCAAACATGCTTCTACCGGTAACTAAAAACACACGTTTCATATTTCTGGAATATTGGATGAAATGGATTTCAAATTACACCTGTGGGTAATTTAATAATGAGGTCGATTCGGTCGCTGACGGAATAATGACGAAAACACATTCAGTGTAATATTCAAGTATTTCTTCGGTTCCAGTGTGAAATGAATTCGCGATTTTTAGCAAAACATATTTGTAAAAAGTAGCTCATTTATATTAGTCAAACGAAGTTTCCCAAGGGTGGAGTCATCACATTATGAGTGGTTGGTTAACATTCGAGCTAAAACAATATGAACAATGAACATGATTTGTGGGGACTTCTCATTAAAATTGCATGTACATCCACAACTCTCTATACCAGCCCGGTAACATTTTGTGTAATTAATGTTTTGAAGCTTATTACCTTTCATAGTGGCAATTAATTCAATATTCATGCTTAGGGAATATCAAATAACAGAGTGTGTCGTTTAGCCATTTATTAATGCCATTTTAAAACAAAAGTCACAGCGTCATTTGTATGAAAACCAGACTGAAATCATGTTCGCGTCAATATTCATTTTAAACGATTCGTCATTATTATTTAACACCCATGTTTATTGAGTAAGGTCACCATGGACAATGGAACCTCTCTCGTTGAAATCGGTCAAAATATGACTACATGTAGTTAGTATGTAAGATAAAAACTTGGATAAGAGAGGTAGTTTCTACACATTTCAGAAAACACATAACTATAATCAGTACATTCAGCAATCATTTCACTTTACATTCATCAGCGTGTTCATCTCCAGTATGAAGTCTTAGATGCTTGCTTTATGGGTATTTACTGTTGTAGATTTTAATTTAGTTTAAACATATTTCGTCTGATTAATTGTTGTGTGATTCGTCTAGCGGGTAGTGTAGTGTAGTGTATGTGTGATTGTCACCTGCTACTTGCCGCATTGTCAAAGGGAGTGATAATGCACCAGTCACTTCCTAACCAGTATAATTTCATCCCTGATTTTCATCGCTCATGATGAATTAACATAACTATTTATCAAATCATGATTATTTATTAAACCATATACTAAGTAACCAATGTGCATGTTTACCTTATCAATAGGTTACGACGGAAAACGGATTCAGGACCAGCTAGTTTGACTTATATATAGCATCAGGATGTATACGCGATGGCATTAGGTCAATCAAACAGTACAAATCCGTAAGTTTCTAACATATAAGACCTATATATACAGTGGACTAGCGCCTGTAGAACTTGGAAAGCCTAAATCCAACTACTGTCCCTTACATAGCCAAACCGCAATTCCAAAAATGTTCTACTGTACCGGACCCATTAGGACTTTTACACGGGACCGGTTGATCAGCAATGATTCGGTTGCGATTTTCTATCAGCGATGTAATATAATGATCACAATACAGTAGGAATATTTACTATTTAGTCTGAAGAAATGGTACTATTGCTCAACATTCCATCGAAGTATTTCCATTCGTCCAACAAATATTCACCATATTTTGCAGACCTATGCGACATGGTGTGGCATGGTGGTCGAGTGGATAACGCACTTGACTACTGATCGAGAGGTCCCTGGTTCGAATCTCGGCCGGGACACTTGGTCATTTCTGGAACGCTTTTCAGTGTTTCCCACCCAACTAGAGATTAACTGGTTGGAAACCCAGAGGTAGTCTTGCGTGTATCGGTGCTACACATCGGGCACGTTAAAGAACCAGGGAGTCTATTCGGAACGAGCTAGGGTAACGCAACCGGATTCCTTGTATCACAACTCTTTCTTCTACTCGCTGTCCCTTCAGCAAAAAACAGGACCCCATTGGAAATAAGTGCTTGCACTTTCATGGGTTTTCCTTGACCGAAAGGCCTAAATAATTACACACACATACAAACCATGCGATTACGTGTACGACTTCTGGCATGGGCTGTAATCTGCCCGGGAGCTTATGTAATAGAGTCGGATGCTATTACAAAAACAGCAGCCAGCAGACAGGCCATACCACCTTCAAAGGCATTGGGAACACTTGAAGCGAAGCGCGAAAGTAGCTGAAAATTAACCTAAATCTTCCAAGGACCTAATTAAGTAGTGATTGAAAAAACAACAGAGTCACGTGACCTGAAAGTGTTTCCGGAAAATTAGCTACTTAACCCGACATGGAGTCCTTATTAAATGCTGATATAACTACAAAAGGGTTATAACGGTTTTTAATTGTTGGAATCTTGTCAGCTGGAATTCTTTCAGCGAGTAATTCACCAATAAAACAAGCCGCCATTTTGCTCATCCAATATTCATGCGCGGTGAATTGCAATGGGAAGCCTAATAACATACGTGAGGCGTTGAATAGTTCCGCGGAATATATATTGGCTCTATTTGATGTCTTCAGAGGGTTTATACGTCCGCAATATGTCGGTTTTATGAATAATTGAATGGTTTTCCTCCGTGTTTGAGATGTTCAGGTAGATTCGATGCCTTTTACAGTGTTACCTGGTTTAATGTTCAGCCTCACGAGAATACACGTCTCTCGGCACTGACAGCTTGTTTACATGGCAACAGGTATTGCCCGTCGATAGGATAGTCCAGATACTTCGAAAATTATCGAAACGTAATTGTGTAGATCTAAACTATTCGAACAAACTTTTAAGGTGATTCCGCATGAGTAACCAGATCACGCACGGCATTGTAACAGCCAGTATACCTGCAGCCCATAGTCATGTTGTTCAAATACAAATGTAACGGAGATCAATTCTCTGGAATGATTAGTTATAAATCTCAATTTTATAGCTCCCATTGTTTTTACATGATATGAATGTAAAGCCACTTTATTTCAAATCAAAGTTCCATTATCCAGAAATCATTTACAAAATGTTCTGCGACTTATAAAATCGTCTCGACGTACTATAGGGTTTGGTTCAATGTCGGTCTATGGTAGAGCTAAAAAATAAATCACAAAAAAATTAACATATTAAAAATATCGACAGGTAGCAATTAGTAGTATAAATACTATAATATTATCAATTAAAACGTCCACTTCGACAATAATGGACAACGCAGATAAGTTTCAAAGTCACAAAAGGTTTGATAAAAGTCGGTTCATCTAATATTCTCAGAATCAATTAAAGTTACTATTTGTTCCGAATTCAGTTTACAAAAGAATTCCAGTAAGTGACTATTAGGTGAGTAGCTCTGTCATTGTTTGTGATCCCCAACCACAACGGCAATGAAAGAAAACGAATCAAAATTTTATAAACATCGTCATTATATTTACATGAGATTCCTATAGTCAACAGGATTGATACAGGATCGAGTATGTTCGAGGGAAAAGATACCTAGTAATTCTTGAATAAAATATAGGCACATCTAATAAAATTTTCAGTATTTAACACGAGCATAGTAACACATTATAAAAGCCTGGCCATTTGGACAAAATGTTTGCTTCCGATCAGTTGTGGTAATTGAAAGAAAGAATTCATGTATTTTGGAATATATTTGTATATTTAAAAGGTTCTAATAAAAAAAGGTACATACTCATTTTAATAATTCTCGCCACGTCGTTGTCATCTCATTATGATAGCTTTATTCTTTGTACAATATATAACTACTATAAAGCTATGTGTTACATGTTATGGTGTCGGCTCGCAAGATTTTGAGATCTTATATTGACCGATCTCAACGATCAGAAGCATGAGATTTTCGTGTAAACTCGAATCTATTGTTTTATCTTAACTTTATGCCGTTGATTGATTTTATGATAATATATGACTTGCACATGTAATATATATGAAAAGAAAGCCGAATAGTGACCTAATTGACATAAGTAATAAATTTAGGAATACATAGAATAATAATGGAATAAAACTTGAGCTGAAAGTTTGTCGGGCTATTTGAACTAGGTCGACATTGTGATATTTAGCTGCGGCGAAAGAATGTTAACATATCATCAAAGTTTTTTTCGTTATTTGATCACGTGTTAACATGTGGACAAGTATTGATGGTGTTGGAATCTGAAACAGTTTTTTAACATCACATATATTCCAAAGCTGTCTTTGTGTGCGGGGTGTGTTTGCGAGCGTGGAGGTGAGGGCTGCGTATGCCTATACCAACATTTTATTATCATAACTGATTATGTCGGTTTATAAAACTCGACTAACTGAAAACAAGTTTAGTCAAATTGTCCTAGACAAAAAATAAATTTCCGTTTGATTGGAAACTAGAAAGTAATAAAGCGGTTAACAATTCATTCATTTTTATCAGCGGTTCGCAGTGTCGTACGTATGGAATATTGTATCATTTTTATTCTCAGGTTTAGTGGAATAATATAAAATTATCATGAAATGAATTCAAAAAAGTCCGTTTTAAGAAATGAAATATTATTTTGTAAAAGAACAAAACAATATTCCGTACAAAGACATAAAAAACAAAACAGTAATCATCGTAATAAAAAGTTCAAAAACTAACTTAATCATTTTATTATAACGAAATTATAAATGTCCGAGAATTTCATCAAGTCGTTTATTCAACCGCTTAAAATTATCTTACAGTAGGCCTAGATGGCCTTTTGGTCATTTACACATAAATACGGGAAACATACAGAATTGTATAATATATAATTATGATCTCTTTAATAATAATAAAAATAAAGACTTTATTTTACGAGGAAACTCATTTGACAATTATAATAAATGGCAATCTTCCATGAGATCCTCGATGGACTTTTTGTCATTCGCACATAAATACGGGAAACATACAGAATTGTATAATATATAATAATTATCTTTTTAATAATAATAAAGACTTTATTTTACGAGGAAACTCATTTGACACATATCCAACTATTTGTCCCATTTGAATTCGCACATGTGACAATTTTTTTACCATTGGAAGGCATGGGGACTCCACGTAAAATTGTCCATATGATAATAACTATTTGAGATATTTCTTATGTGCAAACATATTTTGTAGTTTGATATGTCTACAATATAATGCACTAAATTTCATAGTTGTATCTTTATGGGATCAACCCCCTTTTTAAAGGTTTTTAACATGACTATCACTCACATTGAACAAAGAAGGAAATGAACGGAAATGATATCAAACTTGGTTACTTTCTTGTCCGTAGTTCTTTTGTTTCCCGGGGAATATATTTTGTGCAAACTTGATTCATAGTTTAATTTCTTCCCGTCAGATTGGTGTTTTGATATCAGAAATGTGATAATTAGATCTGCCCCCTTTTTACGGTTTTTTAAAACAGGTATCATTTTTTTTTAGTAAAAAAGTAATACACATATTTAATTTGCGCATTGTTAATTGTTTTATGACGCGCCCCGCTGCGATTGTCACAGCATGTGGGGTAATAAAAGTGGTACATTCGCGTGAAGGGTTATAACCGCTATATTTCTATAACCGCTATATTTCCTGTATGCATACTTTATTATGATTTTAGAGATTTGAAACTTTGACTTTATTGCCGATTTGGAAAGTAATACATGCATTAAAATAATTAAAAGTGAAATGTCATAAGCTCATGCATAATTTAAAATTATAATAATCGAACAGGTGAGACATAAAAATGAAGAATCATGTCATTCCTATGACACTTGTTAAATAAACTGGTTAATTGACACGTTGTACCACCTAATTGAATATATTATACCTCACCCAAATTTCATTCAACTGTTTCTTTGTTATTCTAATCGGTCCATATATCCAGCGATAGACTGACTGACTTGCATGTTCCAAATACAACAGCCGGTCAATATTATAAAAAATATGGACCGGCAAAATAATATTGACCGGCAGCTGAAATAAACGTCTTGTTTATTGCATGACGTCATGGATACTGTGACGCTACCATAGAGCGTGACATTGCGCGAACTTTTCTTTTCGTAACGTTTTTTTGTTTAAATTAGACTTATTTTCTGCGGACAGTAATTGCATGGATCAACTCATGTGCGTTTATGATACAAAGTTCAATATAAGCTCTAAAGACGCATTAGTTTGCATAAAAATGAACAAAAAGTCGAAATTCCAGGGATGGAGATTTATACTTGAAACAACTTAAAAGTTGTCTATAGATTTATTATAGCAACACGGGTTTTTACATTTCTGGGTTATTTCGGTGGATATGCAAACAGACCAAAATAGATGTAAGGTCTCCCTATAATGATATGTAGTTCTTTAGCACATAAACAACTTAAACCCAAATGTATGTAATGTTTTCTTATTAGTATCTAGATCTAGTTACAAAAGTAGGCCTATAATATCGATATTAAATGTTCGGTATAATATAAGAAATAGTTCACATCACTTCGGGCCCAATGACATTATATGGACTGGCTAGTCAGCCCGCGTTGTGTATATGGACCTCAGCTTCGCTTCGGTCCATATACACAACTTGGGCTGACTAGCCAGTCCATATAATGCCATAGGGCCCTCAGTGATGTGAACTATTTCTTAAATATACGAATTGTAAAATGAAAATTAAACGTCAAAAAAGGTGAGAAAAAATCCGTATACTTTTAGAGGCATGAATTCAGATGTTGAAATGAATGTTTTACACTAAGGCAGATTAAATACATGTGCATTATAGCTTTATGGTTCATTTACAGTATACATGTACTTGATTATATATTGCTAATAATATGCGTATCTTTTAATGATAATCACTTAACTATAGCCCGGCTAGAGGAATAAAGCGCGTCTGCTCTGACCAGACAGATTACGAAGCCAGTTGGGATTCGAACATTCTATATATTAATTAATCATATATATTAGGTTTTTTTCTCCTGAAAATTTATGTTTTCCATCATTGTTATTTGTTATAAGCATTGTTTTATGCTTCATGCAAAGTAAATTTTCATATTCGTATAATAAGTATCATAAATATTTTTTTTATCATACATGTATGGTCGCATCGCTGATACCTATAACCACAATGTAAAAATAAAACAGTAAGTATCATTCAAGATGCGTTTATATAAAGTTTCTATCTGCCTTCTTTTTTCATTTGTAGATACAGCCTTTTTGCTATAATAAGACAATACATGTATTCGTAAACAAACCCCTGTAACTTTTATTGCGGGTGTCACCGGAAATTCCACGGACATATAACGCATCATAAATCAAGCCACAATCTACAGTCTATATATTATACATGTAACAAGTCTGATAAAAGCACAAATTCATATTCAGATATAAATTTCCGATGTGATTAAATCCATTTTAAGTATTTTACTCATTATTTTAAAAAATCAGGATGATGAATTGACTAGCATAATTTAACAGTCAATATATTATCACAATATATTTCATAATCGGGGAGTAGATGTAATAGAAACACAAATTTGAAATACCGATATCGCACGACTTGCTTGCGGAAATTGATATTCATGTATTCAAAGCAAGAACCTTGTAATATAGTCGTGCATAAAGGTCAGGTTCAGGTCAAAATAGCCAAACTACATTTTGTGATAACTTGAAAATGAATATATGACTTTGTTGGTTATATGATTGATGTTATGATTTGATTAAAACAATGAAAACTGATTTAGTATTTGTTTAACATTTCAACTCTTCATAACTTTGAAAGCACTTGACATGTCCAACATAAATAAGTTGAACAAATGTTTCATCCCGATATCTTCAAAAAATAAAATACTTGTGACAATTAGAGGGAAAATTTGAGTTTTGTCGGGTCCGCAAGCGCGCGAATATTCTCCTATCTAATTCAAGAAAAAACCGCTCTATTTCACGAACTTAAAATTGTCATAACTTTTTTATTTTTCAAGATATTAAAAAACCAGTTCCATAAGTGTATGGGCTATGGCTCGAAGATGCAACTGAACAATCAACCGTACAACATACAGCAGTGGTTGCTAAATTTCATTTAAACTGTACTTTGTGATATTGCACACATACTCAAGCATTGTACAGTTACTAGTAACCGTTTATTTTTTTATCATCCATCGAATATGCATGATAATAAGTATACATATCGTGACATGTATTGCGGTTACAAGTATAACAAATGCATAATTGTTAGATTCCTCACACATGATCAACGAATTCTGAATGATACCATGGAAGCATTTAAATGTTCCTGATGATACCTACCTTATGAACAAAATTTCATAATGACAGAGATATGCCCATAAAAAAGATCCTGGTATGCATCATATACAAAATGTCAAAAATACCAAAGTGTAACTGAACGCACAAAACCCCTCCAGCAAATGATATACATTAATTTATACACTCCGACAACCCGCTGAGTAAGCATAGCGCGATTACGCAATCGAGATAAGATCGATCAGATTAAAACCGGTATAACACCAGTCAAGGGAAGGTAACTGTGGTCGACTTGAAAACACATTCAATACAAATGGGACAAATAGTTGGATATGATTATAACGAATGGCAATCTTCCATGAGATCCTCTTTATTAATATATTAAACGGAAACTAACATCGAACTAGTTGTATCGGTCATATCTCGATTAAAACATATTTGATGAAATGATTCCAACCTACACCTTCGAGTGTAGCGGTAGAGTGTAGCGGTAGAGTGTCTGCTTAAACCCCTTTCATAATTGTCGCATGGCGGACGTACGATGGTCTACGATGCAAATGTGGGGACTATCGGAATCCGCCTCCTCGATAGCCTAGTGGTTGAGCGTCCGGTTCGAATGCGAAAGGTCCAGGGCTCGATTCTATGCCGCATCATACCAAAGACGAAATAAAATTGGTACCAATAAATTACCTTGTTAGACGCTCAGCATAAAACGGAAACTAGCTTTTCGTTTCTAATACGCTATTGGCGATGGATTACATCAGGAATGAGGTATCGAGCGTGAGTCGTACGACGGGATATATTATCGCAGAATTTCGTCGTAGTGTTTTGAACATGTTCAAACTTTTCTACGTCATGCGACTATCGTACGTCTGTCGCATGAGGTCCTACGGCGTCGCACGATGGACTCGTGGTGGACGTTCGATGGACGCATGATGAACGTGAGATTTGAGTACGAATATGAGTTCAAATTAAGTACTTAGAATCACACCCATTTCGTACGACGGTCTTGTAATTCACGACGGAAGTAAGAATACGCATCAATCAAACGACTGTCGTACGATAGTCGGACGACAACGGTACGATCTTTGCACGACACATGTAAACATGTATGTTCTATCTCAACATCATTATCACGTCCAGGCATTACTAGTATTATATTCTGAGAGAACAGTGTGTAAAATTCAAGTAACTGTTCAATCATTACTGATATGTAAGGGTGTGCCTGGGGTGGTATTCACAAAGCATCTTAGCAGAAATCTAAGAAAATTCTTAACATTTTCTAAAGTGTATCTACTAAGCAAGTAAATCAAGATGATTCAAATTTTACAAAGTTTTGAAGCATTATGCAAACAGCTACTATAATCACTAAGAAAACATGGATTTTTCTTCAAATTGTGGGACATATGAGCTATACAAATTTTTAACTTAAGTCAAAATATTTAAGTTTTCACTTAAGTTGCTTTGTGAATACCAGCCCTGGTCGTCAGCAAAATCATATTGAAAAACAATGGGTAGTTCTAGTAATAACAAAGTTAACGCTACATATTACAATATGTATCATGCAGACATGTCTTTGTTTGCAACGTATATCGCTGGCTTAGAGTTAGAAGGTCGTAAGTACTATTTATGACTTATAAGACGCATGTACTAAGTATATTCGGAATCATCTCAAGGCGCTTCTAATGAGCCTATTTTCATGTTGACCAAACTGAAGTTTAAAAGGCTTGTTTTTCCGTAAGTAAAGAGTAGTTTTCTGACATTTTGTTCTTGTTTTCTCAAAATATTGATTTCGTACATACGACCTCCTAACTTTAAGCCAGCGATATGTTCATTATGTCTCCAAATGTGTTGCTACTTTGCCTAATGAACACACGGGTTGTTTAATGCCGTCATGTGATTGAACAATTTGTTCAAAACCATATCAGTGAACATAATATGGTATGACTTCTGTTTATTGAAAACCAAGATTGAATAGCGCACCTAACAAGTGCCTGAATCATAGAAACATGGTCCTACTTGAAGCAAATTAATCTACAAAATAGCCATAACTGTCGTGGAATTCGATTTTAACGGCAAACCTAATGCACGTCACTTTCCATGCCAATTAGAATTATGAATAATATATTACTTTGTAAAATTGCCTTTACTGATAAGCTTCGTGGATCCACTAAAAGTCAGTGGTACGGATCGCTTTCAAACGTTTATAGTACAACTCATGAATTTTTCAACACGAAAACAGCTATTCAACCATAAACTGGGTACCTGTTCTCTCAGTTTTCAGTTCAAAACAAAAGTTTATAAACCATTTCGTATTATTATTTCATAGGTTTGCAATTTCCGTATACTCTAGGGACGGTTTTGTCCGTACAAACGGGATTTTATCCATACACTCATCAAGTGTCGTGCAATTTGAAAAACGGAAAATCGAAGGTTAAAATATAATAGGATTCGAATTACGGTTTATAATGAATTAGCTACCTGGATGATATAAAATGATCATTTCCAGGTATGAGCGCAATCAGAAAATCAAGTACCCTTGTAATCTGATAGTGTTCACTCATATGACTAACATGTAGCTGAAAACAAAAAATCGCGGCTTCCTACACAATTATGAATTATTTGTTTTGATTGACATTACATTTTATGAAATACTGATATTTCATTACAACTTCAAGACTTTCCTTCGTTTTTCTGTCGATTAGCAAAGTAGCAGTACATGTGTTCTTTGGTCATGAAGACCTCACATATGCCTCAAAGCATTATATCAAAGATGGTGTGCAAAATACCGGTACCCGGGGATTTTTGCTACGCGGGTGGTTGGTACCACAGGTAAATGTATCATCGATGAAAAGTGTGTTACACAAATTGATATTAAAGTTTCTATTAGATCTAGATGTATACATTTTACAAAAAAAAAAATTATTTCTTAAAATTACTTTTCAATGATACAGTTACCTGTGGTGACGACACGTCGGTTTATCAGTTGGTGTGTCTGTTAAGCGTTCCGTCGATGTGTCTGTCGGTATGTCATGATCAGTTGGTATGTTTGTGGGTTGGCCAGTCGACTTTCTGTGTGTCAGTTCGTCTTTCAATATGTTGCTGGTTGATCGGACGGTAAGCTAGTTTGTCGGGACACGTCGTTTTAATGGTAAATGTATTTGGTGGTCACATTTTGGTCTCGTAGTCGGTTAATTTGTCTGTTAATCTAAGAGCTGGTTTTGAATGTGCTTGTCAGTTGTGTTGTTTAAGGGTCAATAGGTCGGTTTGTTTATCAATAGGTAGGTTGTTTTACAGGTCAGTGTGCCTGTCAATCGGCAGGTCGGCCAACTGATCATTTTATCAGTCAATCGGTTGGTCGGTTTTCTGGTCATTTTATCAGTCAATCCGTTGGTCAGTTTACTGGTCATTTTGTCTGTCAATGGGTTGATCGATTTACTGATCATTTTGTCTGTCAATCGGTTGGTCGGTTTACTGGTCATTTTATCAGTCAATCTGTTGGTCAGTTTACTGGTCATTTTGTCTGCCAATGGGTAGGTCGGTTTACCGGCCATTTTGTCTGTCAATGGGTAGGTCGGCTAACTTGTCATTTTGTCTATCAATAGGTAGGTCGATTTACTGGTCATTTTGTCTGTCAATGGGTGGATCGGTTTACTGGTCATTTTGTCTGTCAATGGATAGGTCGGGTTACTGGTCATTTTGTCTGTCAATGGGTAGGTCGGTTTACTAGTCATTTTGTCTGTCAATAGGTTGGTCGGTTTCCCGGTCATTTTGTCTGTCAATCGGTAGGTCGGCTAACTGGTCATTTTATTTGTCAATGGGTATGTCAGTTTACTGGACCGTTTGCCTGTCAATCGGTACGTCTGCTAACTGGTCATTTTATCTGCCAATCGGTAGGTCAGTTTACTGGACAGTTTGTCTGTCAATGGGTTGGTCGGTTTACTGGTCATATTGTCTGTCAATGGGTAGGTCAGTTAAATGATCACATTGTCTGTCAATGGGTAGGTCAGTTTACTGGTCAAATTGTCTGTCAATGGGTAGGTCAGTTTACTGGTCATATTGTCTGTCAATGGGTAGGTCAGTTTACTGGTCATATTGTCTGTCAATGGGTAGGTCAGTTTAATGATCACATTGTCTGTCAATGGGTAGGTCAGTTTACTGGTCAAATTGTCTGTCAATGGGTAGGTCAGTTTACTGGTCAAATTGTCTGTCGATGGGTAGGTCGGTTTACTGGTCATATTGTCTGTCAATGGGTAGGTCAGTTTAATGACCACATTGTCTGTCAATGGGTAGGTCAGTTTACTGGTCAAATTGTCTGTCAATGGGTAGGTCAGTTTACTGGTCAAATTGTCTGTCGATGGGTAGGTCGGTTTACTGGTCATATTGTCTGTCAATGGGTAGGTCAGTTTAATGACCACATTGTCTGTCAATGGGTAGGTCAGTTTACTGGTCAAATTGTCTGTCAATGGGTAGGTCAGTTTACTGGTCAAATTGTCTGTCGATGGGTAGGTCGGTTTACTGGTCATTTTGTCTGCCAATGGGTTGGTCGGTTTACTGATCAAATTGGTAGGTCAGTTTACTGGTGAAATTGTCTGTCAATGGGTTGATCAAGTGTCGTGCAATTTGAAAAACGGAAAATCGAAGGTTAAAATATAATAGGATTCGAATTACGGTTTATAATGAATTAGCTACCTGGATGATATAAAATGATCATTTCCAGGTATGAGCGCAATCAGAAAATCAAGTACCCTTGTAATCTGATAGTGTTCACTCATATGACTAACATGTAGCTGAAAACAAAAAATCGCGGCTTCCTACACAATTATGAATTATTTGTTTTGATTGACATTACATTTTATGAAATACTGATATTTCATTACAACTTCAAGACTTTCCTTCGTTTTTCTGTCGATTAGCAAAGTAGCAGTACATGTGTTCTTTGGTCATGAAGACCTCACATATGCCTCAAAGCATTATATCAAAGATGGTGTGCAAAATACCGGTACCCGGGGATTTTTGCTACGCGGGTGGTTGGTACCACAGGTAAATGTATCATCGATGAAAAGTGTGTTACACAAATTGATATTAAAGTTTCTATTAGATCTAGATGTATACATTTTACAAAAAAAAAAATTATTTCTTAAAATTACTTTTCAATGATACAGTTACCTGTGGTGACGACACGTCGGTTTATCAGTTGGTGTGTCTGTTAAGCGTTCCGTCGATGTGTCTGTCGGTATGTCATGATCAGTTGGTATGTTTGTGGGTTGGCCAGTCGACTTTCTGTGTGTCAGTTCGTCTTTCAATATGTTGCTGGTTGATCGGACGGTAAGCTAGTTTGTCGGGACACGTCGTTTTAATGGTAAATGTATTTGGTGGTCACATTTTGGTCTCGTAGTCGGTTAATTTGTCTGTTAATCTAAGAGCTGGTTTTGAATGTGCTTGTCAGTTGTGTTGTTTAAGGGTCAATAGGTCGGTTTGTTTATCAATAGGTAGGTTGTTTTACAGGTCAGTGTGCCTGTCAATCGGCAGGTCGGCCAACTGATCATTTTATCAGTCAATCGGTTGGTCGGTTTTCTGGTCATTTTATCAGTCAATCCGTTGGTCAGTTTACTGGTCATTTTGTCTGTCAATGGGTTGATCGATTTACTGATCATTTTGTCTGTCAATCGGTTGGTCGGTTTACTGGTCATTTTATCAGTCAATCTGTTGGTCAGTTTACTGGTCATTTTGTCTGTCAATGGGTTGATCGATTTACTGATCATTTTGCCTGTCAATCGGTTGGTCGGTTTACTGGTCATTTTGTCAGTCAATCGGTTGGTCGGTTAACTGGTCATTTTGTCAGTCAATCGGTTGGTCGGTTTACTGGTCATTTTGTTTGTCAATCGATATGTCGGTTTTCTGGTCAGTTGGTTTATCAATCGGTTGGTGGGTTTACTGGTTAATTTGTCTATCAATAGGTATGTCGATTTACTGGTCATTTTGTCTGTCAATGGGTGGGTCGGTTTACGGGTCATTTGTCTGTCAATGGGTAGGTCGGTTTACCGGTCATTTTGTCTGCCAATGGGTAGGTCGGTTTACCGGCCATTTTGTCTGTCAATGGGTAGGTCGGCTAACTTGTCATTTTGTCTATCAATAGGTAGGTCGATTTACTGGTCATTTTGTCTGTCAATGGGTGGATCGGTTTACTGGTCATTTTGTCTGTCAATGGATAGGTCGGGTTACTGGTCATTTTGTCTGTCAATGGGTAGGTCGGTTTACTAGTCATTTTGTCTGTCAATAGGTTGGTCGGTTTCCCGGTCATTTTGTCTGTCAATCGGTAGGTCGGCTAACTGGTCATTTTATTTGTCAATGGGTATGTCAGTTTACTGGACCGTTTGCCTGTCAATCGGTACGTCTGCTAACTGGTCATTTTATCTGCCAATCGGTAGGTCAGTTTACTGGACAGTTTGTCTGTCAATGGGTTGGTCGGTTTACTGGTCATATTGTCTGTCAATGGGTAGGTCAGTTAAATGATCACATTGTCTGTCAATGGGTAGGTCAGTTTACTGGTCAAATTGTCTGTCAATGGGTAGGTCAGTTTACTGGTCATATTGTCTGTCAATGGGTAGGTCAGTTTACTGGTCATATTGTCTGTCAATGGGTAGGTCAGTTTAATGATCACATTGTCTGTCAATGGGTAGGTCAGTTTACTGGTCAAATTGTCTGTCAATGGGTAGGTCAGTTTACTGGTCAAATTGTCTGTCGATGGGTAGGTCGGTTTACTGGTCATATTGTCTGTCAATGGGTAGGTCAGTTTAATGACCACATTGTCTGTCAATGGGTAGGTCAGTTTACTGGTCAAATTGTCTGTCAATGGGTAGGTCAGTTTACTGGTCAAATTGTCTGTCGATGGGTAGGTCGGTTTACTGGTCATTTTGTCTGCCAATGGGTTGGTCGGTTTACTGATCAAATTGGTAGGTCAGTTTACTGGTGAAATTGTCTGTCAATGGGTTGGTCAGTTTACTAGTCAAATTGTCTGTCAATGGGTAGGTCAGTTTATTGGTCAAATTGTCTTTCAATGGGAAGGTCGGGTTACTGATCATATTTTCTACTAATTCGAATTTCGGTGAATTTGACTCTCAATCGGTAAATGTTCTTTTGCCAGTTGACCAGTTATTTGTTGGCTGTTATCAGTCGGTCAACAAGTTTGTAAATCGACTGGAAGATACTGTATCACTATCTATGTATAATGTATCATCCAGATATGCATTAAACGTAGTTTTCGAAGTTCTTGAATACAATTCATGCAAACTAACGAAGTACGCGACTTTGTACTACATGTAAAAACCACAGGTTGCTGTTGTTTTACAATTTGTAAAACTAAACGGTACTGCCACCTATGGTAAGAACAAAATATAGTGTAAATAAATGCCTGAATCTGTTCAAATCAGTCCAGTTTGGTTGTTTTATAGCTAATGAAACCATATACATGTAAGCTCGCCGTGTGATGTCTATTCCCAGTTGGAACCTAGCCCTTGAAATAACGCTGACACATTGCGTGTCTATCCGTAATCAAAACTTCATCTTTCTCAAACCCGGCATGTGCCACAAATTAAACCCAAATTAATCAAAACAAAGGACATTTTGATATCTTTCTTCAAGAAAGTAATCTTTAGATTCTTCTAGGCCTTTTTGAAGTCATAATTACCCATGTGTTAGATGGCAACCTGTAATTAAGAACACCTTGAGACAGAAAGTAGAGACATAAAAGTCTGTCAGTATGGTCTCACTGAGTCATTTATTAAGGATAAGGTCCTGTTTTCTCTATAACTCCTCAGCGAAAGCAATAATATCCAAAACCTGATAAAAATATTCCTTTCACCATCTGTTTATAATTCTGGTGGTTACCAAAGAAACGATTCCCTTTTTTATTGCAAAAATCTCCACATGCAAAGAATCTATCAATATTGTCATTAAGCGATTATTTCTTTGATTGGTTCCAAAATTTACCGATATGTCATTATCAGTTTATCCTGATAATCTTGTTGATTTTATTCCATTAACTGATCCAGGGTACTGTTTTATCAAAGCACTTACGGAAATCTTAAACTTACGCTGAAATTTAGATTGTTAACAAAGGTCAACAAATTGGGGTCAATTATGATTTGTAGGAGTGTATTAACGAAACCATAAATAATATTGCAGATCCCTTTACCACAAGATAAAGTTGTTAAAGAATGATACAGATTTTATAATATGAACGCACGTTTAAGATTCCCGTAGGTGCTTTGATAAAACAGTACCCGGATCTTTAGAAGTGACCGCGCGGCTATGAGTTGGATGATATTGGAATATTGCATTGTGCTCAGCATACACGATTTATTTCAAGATTTTTTCAGAACTTCATTTATATAACAATGCATAAGTGTGTAAAATATGTCAAAGATGACCCCTGGTCACAATACCAATATAAAATATTTTTACATAATCATGGGTTGTTGTCAAGCTGTGCATAAGAAATGTACAAAGAAACTAACTTCAACATTTTACATGTAATTGCTTTAAATTTTAAAATCGGACAAAAAATAGCTCAATATCCTTGGACCAGTTTTACTATAGCACGGAGAATGTGACACGATCCTGACTTTTATACCTGAATATATTACAAGGTTCTGAGCGATGAATGTATAAATTTCTGCGAGCAAATCGTGCATTATCGGTCCTTTAGATGTGTGATGGTATTACACATAGAGCGTCTTCGTGATACTTCCCGCTTATGAAAACATACAACCGGGATTATGCATATAGACAATATATCAGCTGTTAAATTATGCTAATAAAAGGTCGAGACTCGTGTGAAATTATCCGTACTGTACAAACTACCAACAACTTGTTCTAGTAGTTCGCTTATGACGTCACTGTGTATTTCCGCAATGCGGATGTCGGGGTTCTCTTGTCTGCTACGTCACATCTGTCACGTGATGTCTATCTATTCTTTAAAAGAAACAAATCATCAGCAATATTGGTGTATGTTCAATTATTTGTGATTATCATTATTTTAATTTTCATTATGAATCCAAATTAAAACATATGCATGACGCGACCATTTTAAGAAACGGATGCATTTGTTGCAGAGAATGCATAGATGCTTAGATAAGAAACGATGTCTCAGATGGCTCGTCTTCGAGTTTGTCGTTTTTGGTGTATTATATTTATTTTTTATTTCAGTCTCATACTCATATATACAATTACAATCACATTATACATCAAAGAAACATTACCATGTGACCATTTCATTACAGAACTATAAGATAATAACGACTTTAATTATTGTGGTTACTTATTTGACAGCAATACCAATTTTCAATATGGTCCACAATAAGATACTAATAATTATTCACAGCAATACTACACATTAAAAATGCACATATATATACACATTATTAATATATTAATCATTATACATATGTGCGAATATATGAAGTCGTGAAGAGCCCATAATTATTTAAACACCTTTAATCCATACACATTTTTAATGAAATGCTTGGCATCAATAATAAAGTAAAATATAATTATTTCACTATAAATTATTTTTCTAACATAATAACACACCATTCAGCAGTCTGTAATTGTCACATGATTGATATTTTATTTATTCAATGCAGTTCCCTCATACCATCGTTGCGATTGATTCCTTCAGTATTGAGGTGTCGAAAGTGCTTGATACAAGTTCAAGCACGTCCTTGTGTCACAATTGACCTAAATAAAAAGCGTAAATCATACCACAGGTCGTATTCAATGGTCGTTTACAATAGAATGTACGTATGAGTTCAAGCTTAAAATGGATTCTTTAAATAATATATACGCTCGTATAGCTGGCTTTCTGGTTCATAACATGCGATGTTTTGTATTGTTTACTTTGTATATCGTCATTAATAATTACTGATTACTAGTACAAATGTACTACATAGCCATAGCCAAAACTTCTTAAAATCTCAATATCCAAGTTATTTTATAAGATGGTCATAATAATGGACAAAAAATATGAACGTCAACATAACAGAACATAATATTCATTGACTGACAACAATTTTGGACAAAGAGGTTTAAATCTGCGTCAGACCGCGTACGTTGCTGCTCAAAGTTGAATTAAACTAATAAAAAATATGCTCCATTTATTTTATTGCAGTGTCTTCGATTTTAAATATTTTATTGCATTTTAATATCGTAATGAAAAGCAACAATCAAATGTGGATTATTCAGAATAAATTTCAGATGTAGTAATTTGTAATTTTGTTGATATTTTGTCGAAAGTGTCCATAAGGTCGGGGTACAAATTGCTGTTACAGTAAATTATTGCCAAAATAACCCAGAACCCGACTGGGTGGTAAAAGGGTTATACTAAGGGCTTCTGTGTCGTTTGGGGTTTTTTTTGGAGCGAGTGTTGCATGTTTTAAATGGTACTGGCCCTTGTTGGAATACTATAACTAGGTAAATAATCCATGATATATGAAATGCAGCGAATGTCGCAGGCGTGGAACATATTGATACAACACATTCGCAATTAAAGCAAATAAGTCACATGCATAATAAATGAGTTTGTACACGACCATTAAGTTTTTTAGATTATTTTATTGAAGCGATATTTTGTTTTGACAAATACAGTTTTGTCTATATCAAATGTATTGTATGTCCAACATACTTAAGTTTGTACAATACATTTGATATACTAGTAGACAAAACTATATTTATCAAAACAAAATATCGCTTCAATAAAATAATCTAAAAAACTTAATGGTCGTGTACAAACTCATTTATTATGTGCCACCAAAACCACTACATTTTATTTATGTACATTGCACATGCATAAAGTAATAACCGTGACCCTTTTTAGAGCATATACATGCTTAAAGATGAGGATGGTGATGCTAATAATTATTAATATGCTAAATATCCAATATTTTTTATACGAACATGATGTTATCATAATATTTCATGTACACAAATTACCATTAATCTTTACCACTTTTATATATGTGTCAAGCAAAATTTTAAACATGAAATTAAGTACATAAATGATTATAACAAATTTATATATATTCTAATATAATTATTTCAATGATACCACAATCACAGAAGAAATTTATTTCAGTTTTAATGTTGCTATGTCCATTTTTTTTTTAAAAAGAACGTAAGTGCAAAATTATAGGCGTGTGTATTTAATTTACAAGAATGATTTAATTTACCGTCTTGAACTGTAGCATCGCCTTTCGCATACACTTACTTATTTATTCTACCTATTTACCGTGTATTCAACGACATTAAACTCTAATGATTCCTTTGCGGTAAATATCAAAGTGTGTAAAATTAGTCTCATTTTGCCCTAACCCTGGTTATAATCATGTTGTTTTCTGAACTAAATCAATTTCCGTAATGAAATTATCGTCCAATTACTATGTCCTATCTTCTCTGTCGTGTGCGATATTGTCTTTCAAATTAGCGATCAATGGGTGTGATATTTTGTCCGAGTGACATATGTTATAAGACTGTCCATTTACGTCCTGTTAACCGTTAGTTCTACATAAAAGCAATAGTCATTCTCTACCCATAAGGTATTACAGTCGTTATTGGCCAGGTAGCATGCTTCTGCGAACAGGTGCGAAACGTTCCGAATGAGTCGGCGGCACGCACTTTGATCTTAGAATCTCTACGGTTACCGGGACGCCCTTTTGCAGGCATAATGCTAATTTCCTCCAATGGGATGGCTAGGACACCTGATTGATTTGGAAACGTGTAATATTATTAATTCTGGATAAGATCTTCGTTCTGCGAAGCTCACTCATTATTTACGACATTTTCGCTTTTCGCCAGTGCTATAAGTAAATACTGGCGCAAGAACTTAACATTTTTAACAAAAAACTTCACCGTTTCGGAATAAGTGCTAAAATATTAGGTAAATGTCGTCTTACGGCCTTTACCATCATCACCAGGTAAGAAAATGATGTCGTAAAAAAGTTGTCGTAAATTGTCGTCTGGTCATTTTTAATTATTAATCACTAGTTAGGTAAAATCTTGCTTAATTAATGAGTTAAAGCTTTGCGTCTCGTCACTAAGAAAAACCTCATTTTTTATGAATGATACCATGCAAGTTTGATTTCATTTCACACTCTTCCGGACGGAGATCACTTTGCTATCTTCTTATTTATTTATACTTTGTAACACAGCAATAAATTCTAAAGTACCCGTTTTCCATCACTTATTCAAGAAATATGGAAAGTGCATATAAAACAGACGGAACCTACCTTTTAGGACTGCTCATTCTTCATTCTTTTTAACCAGGAATTACACTTTGCTAGATTTAAAGACCACTTGGAACTTTTATTAATACTAAAATATATGTGTGTTTTAATTTAAATATTTGATATATACTTGATTACCTATTCTTTGGATTGAGATATATACAACCGTAGGTGAGCATTGTACATTCGGAAGCCGAGTGAGAAAAATTATTATAATACAGTCGCTTCAAAAATATAAAGGCATGGTGTTTACAGTCAAATAATAATTCAACCTTACTTTATAATTTGTTATAAACATGGGTTTGATGGACTTAAAGATTATGTGATGGAACGAACTTAAATAGCAGGTATACGTGATGTATCCGACAGTACTTCAATGAAAACACATAATCATGTTTTAAAATCTAACTTCTGATTTAATTTGTACTAGTTTATTTAAGGTCGTTTGTGAAACAAGTTTTCCAAACTTACATAAATCAATTTCGACACCTCATTCCTGATTTTATTTTCCCTAACTTTTGTTACGTTTCAATTAGTGCATATAACTATTACGACAATTTCACATTTAAATTTATTGTGTAAATAATTTTCTCAAATGCAAGTATTATTATACCCTCCATTCGTTACACTATTTCATGATGTCATACCATAGGCATATGTTTTCAAGTACACTTCATTAATTGAATATGCTATAATTAGCATGTCTTGAAATACATTGTTTCGAGTACATGTATAAGCTAATAGACGAACAATCTCTTAATGTTTCTACCAAAGATGGTTAAAAACATCTTCCTTATAATTTGTCCGAAAATACTTAAAAATGTATGTACATGTATGAAATGATCTGCACTTTTCTGAATATACGAGGATCAGTCAAAAATATCTCAGAGTTTTTATTTAAGCCATCAAAATGCAATGCAGTTGTATTTCCTATTAATTATCGTCAAATACTTCTGATGAATTCCGTTGTGACTTATGCCTTTATATACGAACACTTATTTTCCTGAGAATTATTTTGCGATTCTCCAACAGTTTTGCCTGACCCTCGTATTTTAAATACAGGTAAACCATTATAATAGTATTACTGTATTAGTAAAGTCAGACTTGAACCAGCATAGGCTCGGAGTCTCGTGTATGTGGTCAGATAATATACACGACCATGTTCCTGAAGTACACGTATACAATTTTTCTTGCTTTTTAAATATCACAACGAACAGACCATACCGTTTATTAACTAAAATCGCAAATACGATATATGAGTATACGTTATATAGAATACAAAATTTATAAATATATTAAATGCAACGAATGACTATACATGTAGTTACAATATTTTTCACCTCCATATGCCTGCACAGACCAAAATCAGATACTCAACTCGAGTAGTCCGGTAAAAAATTTGGTTTGACAGGAAAGGTTGAATGTCTTGACAAATCCGTATTAGAATAATGAAATAGGGTTAAAATGCTTTGTAAACATGTATGTGATATAGGAACCTGTTTAATTTAGAAAGTTTTGACATTCTGGCTTAAATATGAAAGTGAAATGAGAGTAGGGGCTAACGGACTTGGAATCAATCCGCGAGTGCCGTGAGAAAATATGTTCACCGCGTTTGACGAACACATTTTTATATAATACGCAACCACCTGATTTCTTTTTCATTTTCTTGAAGTTGTAAGCTATTTCTATTGAATAGTGGATTTTAAGAGGTCCACATGGACAAAAAGTTGACATTTTTGGAGACGGCAATTTGTCTCTTTACATTGAGTTAAAGAACAAATTTAAATGGGTGGTTTTGAACCTTTTAATATGGCTGACACTATAATTGATTTAATATATTGTTATTATGCCTTACTTTTCGTAAAACACTTTTTGATGCAGCTTTATTTTTAATAACCGTTAAATACGTCGGAACTCGAACGTGTAATAATTTGATTTAGACGATCGTTCCGTAGATGTATTTATAAAATAAATTTGATACATATTTATTTAATGATGCTGACAATTCTTTACCCCCGTAATTCCCTTTTCATTCGCTCCTGGTGAGTAGAATTGTTACATTAATGGAAAGTGCTAATCTATGTTTTTCCACTCCAAACCAACAGTGCACATTGGTTACACTTTCGTCTGTAATAATTATGTATAGCACGGAGAATTTGACTTGATCCTGACCTTTATGCATGAATATATTACAAGGTTCTTGCGTTGAATATATAAATTTCCGCGAGCAAATCGTGCAATATCGGTCCTTTAAATTTGTGTTGGTATCATATCTCGAGTGCCTTCGTGATACTCTCCCGCTTATGAAAACATACGACCGGGGTTATAAATATAGACAATATATCAGCTGTTAAATAATGCTAATTGAAGGTCGAGAGTCGTGTCAAATTCTCTGGACTATATCACGCTGAATAAACCCTATTCGTTTATTTCGTCCGCAGTGACCACCCTTAATCACTATTGTACATTCGATTTTTAAGGAAAATCTAAACTTTTTCGACCCGTGGTATACCTCATATTACTGCTAACAGCAGTTCCCGAGTTCTTATGAGTTCTTATAAGAGGATGTGATGTAGACATCTAGCGCTCTTTAAGAAAACATTTTTAATTTTTAATTCTGATTTATTTATATACTAGTATTCGTTACAAATATACATATTAAGAAAATAATACAGGGGAAATATGTTGCTAAAATGTACGAATCTTTAAATATGAATGCTTTGAGAATGTTTTCATTTATTTTGGAATGGGCTCATATCATGTTTATCATACGCTGTACCCACTATTAATTCCGACTGGTAGGCTAGCGGCCTAGCAGCCTGGCAGCGTGAAGTTGGCAGCCTTGCTACTTATATGTTTGCATTCTGAATAAATCACCGTATGTTATAACAACAGGATCTTCTTCTTTTTTTCGATCAGATTTATTCACTAGTGATTAATCACAATAATTATTTTAGACTCGAAACATGCCGGTACAACCCTTTTAATATTTAAATTACGGCTTTAAGATTATATTATATGGGTTGCTTTAAGTGGGCAGTACTTAACTTCAGGACTGGTATTCATAAAGCATCTTAGTAGAAATCTTAGATTTTTCTTAAAAAGCATCAAATTTCCTTAAGTGTGTCAGCCTAACAAGATACTCAAAATTCTTGAATTTTGACTTAGGTTTAAAGCATTGTAGCAAGAGCTACAATAATCACTAAGAAAACATGGGTTAATCTTCAATGTGTGGGAAATAAGCGCAACCCAAGTTTTTGACTTAAGTCAAAATAGTTAAGTTTTCCACTAAGATGCTTTGTGAATACCAGCCCAGGTGTCCACAGAAACAAGCTTGATTGTACGGGTATGACAACTTTTCAAGCATTACCAAATACACATAACAGTATACGAATACAAAAATGTAAGAGGTCGTACAAACTGGTTTCGATATATCGAGTACTCTTTCAACCAATAATTATCACTATATTCAGTGTTGACATTCGATGAAGTATGTGACGTAATTTTTGGCTAAGAACGCAAGTAGAAATCGAGACACACTCTACACACAGTACTAATCATTTCACTTAATATTTTTTAACAAAGTGTCATACTGATAGCAGCTGAGTCGGTAAACTGTAAACTTTTGCACAAAATATTTAGTGGCATGAAGACTAATAGTTCTCAATCTTGGCATGAGCATCTCATTAAAATCGGTCAATGAATAAAATACTCTTGGTTAAAATATTTCTTCTTGCGTTCTTAGCCTAAAAAGTGGTATGTCCACCCTGATATTTACTTGGCTGTACTATTGATGCGACAGTCTATGTTCTTAGTCGCCCAAAAAGTTCATTATATCCAAATATATACACGTGCGCATGCAATCTTGTAGGCAATTTACTTAAGGCATGTAACAATAAAATATTTCCCTCTGTCAAGTCATTAATGAAATTGTGACACTTCTTTCATAGTCAATGGCCGCTTGTTCCAGCCAACGACCCATTGAGAACACGTGCAAGATCGTTTTCCGTTAGTCTTAATTAATTATTAACAGGGTATGAACTAGATTACTTCATGGTCATCTGTGTAGGTATCAATTCTTGTCAAACAAATAATTTAGATCGATTTCTGGACGTAAATCAGATCTATATTCCAGCTGGTCACTTTATGATGGCTATATTGGGTTCTTCAGGCGTCAATCTACACCATATAATTGTTTAACTGTATTTATAGATATATCCATATTTTGCTATATTTAAAGACATTGTATCCATGTAGCAAAAACAGCAAAAACAGCATCGGCATCAACATCATCACCAAAAGCAAACATAGTATCGGCATCAACATCATCACCAACACTTACCTTGTCACACTAAATTGACTTTGTATCAATAAGTTCTGGAACTACCTATTTAATCAACGGAACAAGCAACCAATCATTGTGATGATTTTATGTGCCTAGTCCATGTGGAAGAAACACGGTCCGTCCCCGATGTTGGCGTTGTAAACATTTAACCACTACATCCCTGATACATTCTGGTATGTGGTGCATGGTATTCTGTATACATGTAGATTGAGATAATTATGTAGCCTACATTACTACAAGTATCAATAACATCACCACCAACAGCAAAAACAGCATCAACATTAACATCATCTCATACAGCAAAAACAGTATCGGCATCAACATTGTCTGATACAGCAAAAACAGTATCGGCATCAACACCATCTCATACAGCAAAAATAGCATCGACATCAACATCAAAACCATCAACAAAAACAGCATCGGCATCAACATCATCACAAACAACAACACCAGCATCAGCATCAACATCATCACCAGCAACAAAAACAGCATCGGCATCAACATCATCACCAGCAACTAAACCAACATTAGCATCAACATCATCGCCAGCAACAACACCCGCATCAGCATCAACATCATCGCCAGCAACAAAACCAAAAATCAGTATCAACATCTTCACCAGCAACAAAAACAGCATCGGCATCAATATCATCAACAGCAGCAAAAACAGCATCGGCATCAGTATCGTCACCAGCAACAAAACCAGCATCGGCATCAACACCATTACCCCCAGCAAAAAAAGCATCGGCATCAACATCAAAACCAGCAGCAAAAACAGCATCGGCGTCATCATCATCACCAGCAACAAAACCAGCATCGGCATCAACATCATCACCAGCAACAAAACCAGCCTCAGCATCAACATCATCACCCGCATCAACATCAAAACCAGCAGCAAAAACAGCATCGGCGTCATCATCATCACCAGCAACAAAACCAGCATCGGCATCAACATCATCACCAGCAACAAAACCAGCCTCAGCATCAACATCATCACCCGCATCAACATCAAAACCAGCGCAAAAACAGCATCGGCGTCATCATCATCACCAGCAACAAAACCAGCATCGGCATCAACATCATCACCAGCAACAAAACCAGCCTCAGCATCAGCATCAAAACCAGCATCAACATCAAAACCAGCAGCAAAAACAGCATCGGGAACAACATGACGAACAACAACACCAGCATCGGCTTCAACAACATCATCAACATCAGAAGCAGCAACACCAACAGTAGTGGCATCATTAACATAATCATGATCATATTCAGCATCATATGTTTATAATTACATAAACAGAGAAACCCATAAAGGACATTCATTTGTTCATATCTATAAAAGCAACACATCGTCAGTTAAAATACTTTCACCGGTTGCGTAGCTTGAAGAATTCAAAATTCCTATACTGACGTGTATTCATGCTTCATTTTGTCATGACAAATCAATACACAAGCTAATGAAAACTACATTTTATATTCAGTGCTTACAAAATCGAAACTTGTCAACACGTATTCTGCCAAGAAATAGACTCACCTTTCTTAAGAAGCCTGCAAATTCAGTTCTTTTTAAAATATGACTTGTTATATGAGATGGCTGTTTAATAAAGCTGTTGGTATCATAAGCATTTTCGTTCACCTGTGGTTTCTTTCACTTGAATAATAAACCTAGGCACAATATAATAACATGATACCTCATAAGGTATGGACTTGATATATTAAATAAATAAATACTGTAATAAGTAATCTACATAAGGTAATTTTTAAAGATAATATCAAATTGGGCAGGGAAGGCGGCAATCCACTTAACCAGCCTAACACAGAAAACATAAAAAACATACAATCTACAAAGTAAAACCAAAAGCCTCAGAATATAATTTCGGGACCAAAATATTTGGTCGGTTTGGACAACATTCCGGTTTTCTCACATGTCGATTTTCTCACATGACACTGAAACTTCAACTTCCTCGTCTTCTTCTGCGTTCCATGAACTCTACTAATCACTTATGTATGATGAGGAAAAACAGTCGATTTGGATCATTTTCTCGTTCGATTGTGTTGGGCATTGGGTGTTGTATGTTTATAAGTTTTGTTTGCTCGCCCGGTTTAAGTTGAGTGCTGCCCTCCCTGTCCGACTTAATATTATCGTGTTGGACATTAATCTTATTGACTACTTCAGACAGGTGGTAGACTAAGTCAGATTATTATCAACCAGTTTTACTGTATTACGAAAAAACTGCAAGGCATGAAATACTAGTAATAGACATTATTGTCATCCATTCATCGTGTTAACCCTCTCTATAGTGTCGATTCACACATGGTTTAACTCAGTTAAAAAACTTCCGACGGGTAATTATGGCGAGGACACACTGACAAATACGCGCAGATCAGCCTCAAACAAGATATTAAACTATTTAAGGCGCGTTTGATCAAAGTACCGCTACATTAAACTCAGATTTTATTATAGAGATTGAAGATACATCGACGGGGCTCGACAGGGCTACACCATACAGACGGTCGACTAAAGGAAGTATCGGGATTATCACAAATATCGCGACCTTACGACGCGTGTCAATGTTTAGATACCAAAGGGTCAATTAAAGTACCCTATTCAGGTTTAAATGGCGAAATAATTGAGGAGCGATTTGCATCAGGAGTTAACATTTCCGACATTATAATAGGTCCCGAGTCCCTAATACGTCGATAAGAGAGAGCGCGATCTTGATTTTATGAACACAACAGCCGGGATGCGTGTGTCGACGTGCGCTTGGAAGAGGGCGCACGTGCCCGCTAGGCGGAGCATTGTCTAATTAAAGGTTAAGTGTTGCTAATCCTAGAGATGCACAAATATTATAACCACTGTTGTTTCTGACGTGGTGGTTTCTATGTTTCTAAGATCGTTGCGTCTTATCGTAGAATCAGGGTTCAGCTGAAATATCTCTATACATGCTATCATAATTGAATCTTTCCTAGGGACCTGTTATGTGGTTAGAGAACACGGGAAACGTATGGCAGCCGACACAAACAAGAATTACAAACGTTGGTTTGAGCGAAGCCAGTACATCATTCCTAGGTACAAATGAGGTGTCGTTAATCCGGACGTTAAACCATTTCTATAGTGCCGATTGCTTTAGCCTACATAATTAATCTGTATGTAGTTTGCATGAAAACTTATTTAATATTATACAAACCTTTTTAATACATAAATTTGATATACATTTACATATGAATGCCATAGGTAGAACATGTTATTTTATTGAATAAGAAGGATGTTAGCTCATTTTGGCTGTCAATGGACGATTTATATATACAAACTGATACGCACCAGACCCTCCATGAGTACGATATGCGCTCGTGCTTTGTCCCATAAAAAGCTAGGGCTCACCTACCAGACCAGACCGGACCGGACTAGACCGGACTGGACCGGACCAGACCAGACCAGCGCAGACCAGCGCAGCGCAGCGCAGCACAGCACAGCACAGCACAGCACAGCACAGCACAGCGAAGCACAGAACAGAACAAAACACAACAAATCACAACACAACAGCACAGAACACAACAGAACACAACAGAAGTAGTACATTTGTATTTGTATTCATAGTTTTGTCTGTTCTATTCTGAATATTATATAATTCACCTTACGGTACATTTGCCAGTTGACATGTTAACGATGTATACAGGTTAACAGGCATGAAATTTTCACAACAAATTTGCGAAACAAAGCGAACATTTAACAAAGAAAGCAACCATACATAAAAGAATACACAACAGCTTCATTAACAACGTTTATGTCATACGAATAATGTAGTAGAACTTCAATGTTTACCGTCGAATAATGGTAGATTAAAAATTAAAATATTTGTCAAAATTATAAATAAAAGTTATGAACATGGTTTGATGAAGTACAAAAACTGTTCATTTACTATGCAGCTGAATCATGAACCACAGTTGGGCTAAATGTTGTTGTAAAGAATGTTGTAAAGAATTTTGTACAATATTAACTTATTTCACAAAGTGATGCGTGTATAACATAAAACAATGAGGTTGTCTGGTTGTGGCTATATACCATGAACGAATGTTTCATGCCAACGTTAACGCATTGTCGTGTGCATTATAAATATTTATTGTAAACTATTTATTGTGAAAATGACGTAAATGAGACAATGAGATATGGTTTGTTACTGGCTTATTTGTCACATGGTTCAAATGCTTTAACTCACTCAACAAAACATAGAAACATAGCTCCTTTGTCATATAAGTTATGGGTTCAAATGCCTCAAATCACACACAACAAAAGTAGGCAATAGACAGGGTCTAAATAATAAATTCCCACGACCCACTGCTGAACAATATAGAATATATTTGTTGTTTGTTTCCTTGGTCATGACCTAAAGTCCTAAGCCTCAATGTCAATTCAAAATTGTAGTTCAAACGCACTTTTGTCAGGAATCATACAAGGGTATTTGAAACGAACAGACCTGGCATATCAACATATCCTTAAGTTTCATGCCGAGCATAGCCTTTATTTGACAGTCAGCTTTCTGCGGAAAGTATTACGGCAGGTATTTGAGTGCCTCCACACGTATTAGAATCCAGGTCGCCAGATTAGACGGCAAGCTCGCAAACCATTGAGCTACGGAGGCGTTATAATGTTATACGAGTGACCAGTCGGACGGGCACGGGTTGAGTCGTGCAATATACACAGATTATCAATCTCATATCATACGCATTGTAGCTTCATATAGTGCGAAAAGATACAATTTTGTATCTGAGGTGGGAATATAGACAGATGGTCACTTAGTGCATAAATCGAGAAATACAATTTCTTTTAATTCGCCAATTAATGTCTATTATTGAACAATAAAAGGCCGTATAACATCAGTAATTATCTTTACTTTAATCATTTATTTTCAAACTTGAGACTTTACTCTTAAGAAGTACGTTTGTAAATATCGCTTTCAAGTTTTATAAAAATAACGAATTATTATACATGCATAATAAATAAGTAGCCGACGGCTAGTTGAACCCAATCGGGACCCTCGGACGTTACTGACGTAATATTACGAACTTCCGGATACATCACGGAAATACCCGAGTAGTTACGATTGATGGTTACCGTGTAATTCCGTAACTTGAGCATTACTGGCGAGTACCATGCTAGACAGTAGGCAGCGGGGCAGTCATCCGGCATTCAAAAACTTTGTGGTTTCTCTAAAATACTTGAGTCAAATCGGTAGGCCCTTTGAGTAGGTATCGCGATGCAAGTATGATTAAATAAATATTTTAATTTTTCTATTTTTATATTTTCAGCCGATTGGTTCACTAGGTGGTGTGCGTGAATTGGGACCGGGGCCAGAACATGACCAATATCTATGGGCAAACAAGGTAAGGTATCATAGAAGCAATCGTATTTTTAAGCACTTTGAAAACATGTATTCATAAAAAGACATCTATTCAAAGCAATACATCAACTTAACGGGCGTTTCATGTTTTATTTGGAAGTTAGATTAGATTGTATAAATTTTATACAAGAATTAGTATACAACATGCGTGTATTAATTACGAATGCTAAATGCTTGGGTTTAAAACTTATACAAATCCCGCTCCTCGAGTAACTTATGCTTTCAGAGCATCATTCTTATTTCGTTCTCGTTCATTATAATTATTTATTATTATGCTATTGTATGCATGTTTGGTTAATACGAAATATTCGTAATAGAAGCCAGATCTTTTTTTACGAAATATTGATCGCAATTTAGCTAAATATATTAATATTTCATGTGCTGCATACATATAAATGCATACATTTTGTAATTTTATGCAGTCACCTTTGAATATTTGCGTATACAATTTAATCTAAGAAAAGTATAGCAGGACTGTGTCAATGTTTTACTGTTGAGGACCTTACGGTAGATTGACACTTATGTCAATTAAGTATGTTCCCTTTATAAATAAAGTCTTTATTATTATTATTATTATTATTGTGTCCACAGTGGTTGTTCAGTATTCTGTTACAGGTCACAATTAAGTTTTCATTTCTTTTTAAAAACATTTAGTTTCGAATTTGAGTTCTGACTTCTTCGTACACCCTTTATGACATTAGTTCACAGTCAATTTTAATTGAAGAACCACACAAAATATGCTCGTACCAGTTGTTTCCCTTGTTTGTGTCAATTCCTTTGTTTTTGGTAAAATTTAAAACCAATTCATACACCAGTTTCCTCCCTTGGTTGTCCCATACATGGATAAAGGGAAACTACTCGTCCGATAATATCTCTATTCTTGCGTCCGACGCAGCCTCTCTGCGCAATCTAATTATCGAAAAACAATAAAGCATGTAGAGGGATTGTTTTGTCTCTCGTGTCTTCCAATAGCAATGTAGCCTGGGATCCTATATCGAGTATCGACAGACAATATTCGGGCTAAAGTAACTGCCACGATAGTGTAGATTTCACGATGTTAAAATACAGAAAATAAGACATTTTATACAAAGTTCGTGGAAACTGGAAACCACATTAAACCTGTCAGTTTTCATAAACCGTAAATCTGGACGAAGAATGTCCCAGCAGAAAGACCAGTATTTTAGCTCAGTATTTTGTAAAGAAAATAAACATACCATTAAACGCGCAGTGAAAACTTCAAATATCTTTCAAACAGACAACAACGGTGCGAGAATGTTTTTCAGAAGCGGGATCTAATTGACTGTTAATATTGATTAATGGCGCTAAAATCTACGCCTAGTTCTTCATATTTCTGGTAATTCGAGGACAATCCGGGGATGTATTCTTGTCAAAATGAACCCTTAACATCACACGTGTCTTGTATCGTCCTGAAAGCATCCCTTGTATAAATGAAGAAAATGAAGAATACTACAATTATTTCATCACTGTTTCTTTCAGGAGGTAATTTCCTTCTCTATGTCAGATAACCGCGGGGTAGCAACGATAGGATCAATATTTGCGCGGATGTTCTATGAAGCCTGAAACAGTATTAGCCAATTTAGCAATCATCTTAGGAAATGGGCCAGTTAAAGATGCTGGTCCTATAACAACAGATTAACAATGAGCCAGTTTAATGACTGTTTAGAATGTTTAGACTGTTTAACTGACGAACGTTTTAATATTAAATAATGAAGGAACGACACAGTGGGGATGTATCGAACAGACAAATCGTTCTTTTGTGGAGTGTTTCGTGGTTGTAATACTCATTATTTCATTGCTAAGTTAGCGTACCACTCGAACGTGAGCCCGTACAAAATACCCGGTAGTTGACTATTTAATTAAACCGCAAAGTGAACATTGTCCAAGCTTCATTCTCTTGCCTTATCAGGCGCCATGATTATAAGACTTTGTGCATGCTCATGCTCAACTGAATTTGTGCTTAAGCTTCAAATGGTTCTAACCGCCAAACGTCTTGTGATTTTCTGATATTTTGTTTTAGTATAGATGGATAGCTTTAAAGAAAGCAGTTTGGTATTTCCTTATAACGTAAATGTTAATTTATTGCTGTCTTGAAAAGGAGCCAATCAAATTTCGAGCTCAAAGTGAGATGAGCATGAAAATAATACAAACACCTTTATAATCACTGGGCCGGATCAATCCCAGACGTCGGAATTGATGGTTTGGATCTGAAATCACTCCTGTATAAGACTTGGCGTCAAGTTTAAGTCTGTCATCTTTTATGATTAGATATTATGAGGTGTGTATCTTTTTTTGCGTTCGACTGAGACAGCCGTAAGTGTGTGGCCATTCGGTTTTACCCAAGTCTAATTGGCCAATGACTTCCGATTTCGAGGGAAGTTTTGTATTTAAAATGCATCGTAGCTCTGTGAAACCTTGGAAAAAAGACGGCTTCAAACTGTAGTCCGACACTCGGAAGTTTTCACAGGGTGCTAGGCGTCTGTGAAAACTTCCGAGTGTCAGACTACAGTTTCAAGCCATGTTGATAGGGATCCTACATTTTGTTAAAAGCTTACCTTTTTTCTCTGATCTTGGCGTATATGTTTCATAGAAATTGGTATAGAAATAAAATACTCACCACTATTCTTTATTTCGAACTGAAACAAACTTCGTCTTGGACCTGTAGCCTAAAGGCACGTGGCATTGCTACACTGAAATAGGGAGGTACAGGTCATGAACCTATCAATTAAGATACACACGTAAAACCATTCATCAACATGCTAATGCATTGTCTACAATATAATCACCAAATATGTACATGCATTTACATAAAGTGTTTTACTTACGTTAGTAACTACTTCAATGATATTCGTGTAATTACGTATGCACTTTTTAATGAAATGCTTCGTTTCAAAGGCAATGTAATATCTGTGCTTGAATATTTTTGTTAGAAAATCATATCAGAAATGTCAGACCCGTATCCTGTGAAAAGACTAATTAGATCATTTCAATCAGGGATATGTCTTAATAATTGTTTGGTAAAGGTTCATGATAGCTATGCTGGCCGGTCGGTTCATTTATTTTTTTTACGGATATTTTAACAATTTTAAGAAAACTATAAAGCATTAAGCGCTGCATGGGACGTAACAACGTCGACATTTTTATGTGAGAATTTTTTAATCTGTTCAGAAACATGACTAGCAACGAGAGAACCGTGAGCTGTCGACTCCACATGTCACATGCGGGAATGAATTCCGAAATAATTTGGCAAATATAAAATTTGAAACTCCACGAAAATGTCAGGATTGTATTTCCTTTGACATTCTAACATTCTAACATTACTGCCCTAGGGCCATTTGGATCCAACTAAAAATTGAGAGCATACATTTTGAAGCAGACTCATAACATTGTATCCTGGTGCACTCTTGTTTTACATTTGTAGGGAACGGACAAAATGCCTTCAGCAGGATCTTGTAATGGATGAAAGTGCTTGAAAATAGATTAATTTGATCAATTATTGCAATAATCAATTCCCTTGGCGATCCCCCTCCAATAACATTTGGCCGCAAATTAATGAACGATGAGACAATCATCGCAGATGAGAACGATTGTACTATGGGGTTCCCAAGGGGGTAGGAAAACATGGGGAGTTAATGTCACCACTAAGCATATGTTTTTGGGGTCCCCGCACATGATAAACTCCAGACGCATGCTTTGAAACTGTCGTCTGCTGGATAGAAAGTAAAAACATTCCATTGAGCAAAAATTGCAAATTTCATCATTGGATGTAATACGTTGTAAAACGAGAATATACCAGCCCAACGTTGGCACTTTATTCTTATTACTAAATACAACCGCCGTCTCAATAGCCTAGTGGTAGAGCGTCCGCGTCCAGTGTGGGAGGTCTCAGGTTCGACTCTAGGCCTCGTCATACCAAAGACGAAATAAAATTTGTACCCGAAGTTCCCTTGCTAGACACTACGCAAAAAGAGGGAAACTGGCTTCTCTTCTCTCATACCCTTGTGGTGATGGATACTATCAGGAATTAGGTGTCGAGAGTGATTAATATAAGTTGAAAAAACTTGTTTCACAAATGACCTAAAATATATTAATATAAACTAAGCTAAAACTAAACAACAACACATGGTGGTATCGCTGGTCGGTTTGGTATGATCGCAGCCTGCAAACCACTTAAAACATGTCGCTGTAGGTTCGAACCTCCATACAGGACGCGTATAATTTGAATGTGAGGACATTATCGTGTTGGCTTGGTGGTTCTACATCGGTTCCACAAGCTTCTAAACTTTAAGTGCCATTTTGATTATTGTGACTAAATTGTACCAGTTTATAGACAAACTACCCATGATTTGAAGAGAAAACGACCCTTCAGACCAAAACATTAAGGGTCAAAATGTGACTTTTTGGAAGTTTCAAGGGTATAAACCTTTACTCCTCAGTCACAATGGAACCCCTGGTTCTATCCATATGTCAGTCTAAGACCAAATAAATGCTAGAAGGGTACCCAGGGGGTGCTGTCTATCCTAGTATAACAACATTTACCTAGAAATATTGAAACATATATGCATGACCCTCGGCCCAGTTGTTGACAGGATTTAAGATGTGAATCCCTTAAACATGTTAAATGTCCAAAATAAAGGAAGCATTGGACTCACACACACGGTAACTGTGTGGGTAGTAATAGCGGTATTATTGACTATGGTCTTATACGAACGTTCAGTACAATAAATCGCTTCTTATAGTTATTGCTTTTCTCAGAATGTAAGTGAATGCGCATTGTGACCTCGAAAACAATTATTTTAGGTCGATTGTGAAACAAATACTGTAGCGCACGACAATCCTAAGCAACACAGAAACGACGGCAGCGCCTAGCCATCCACGCAAGAGTCAGACATAGAACGAACCATCCACATCCCCAAAAATGGATATTTCAAGCAAGCCTATATACTCACTCCGCAATAAATGACACACTGTGGACTTTGAATTTTGTGCAAAATTAGCCATACACTTATACTTGTATTACACTTTCGACACCTCATGCATGATGTCATCCATCTAAAGGGTATCAGAAAGAGAAGCCTGATTTCATTGTATGCTGAGCTTCTAGCAAGGGCATAGCTTGCGCCGTTTTATTTCGTATGTGGTATGGCGCAGCAACAGCTCGAACACAGACGTCCCGCTCGCGAGGCGATATCTAACAACAGACTAGTCGGGTAGTACAGGTGATGGTTGCTCATAACAACATTAAAAAAATGTGTATGTTCAACGTTGCTTTTTATAACAACATTCAAAAAAGTTGATTGTTCAATGTTCAATGTTCAATGTTGTTCCCCATAACGACATTGAAAAAATCGAATGTTCAATGTTGCTTCTCATAACAACATTCAAAAAATTTGAATGTTCAATGTTGCTTTTCATAACAACATTAAAAAAATTAAATGTTCAATGTTCAATATCGTATGTTGTGCCAACTTCACGCTGCTACAGGTGATTTCAGCATCAAATTGGCTGGCTGATTGTTATTCAATTCATCACAATTATCAAACGTATAAGCTTACTTCGCGAGCAATTTGCAGGGTCAATTATATGTTACTATTGTTCTGTTGCCTTAGAACAAGACTAGAGCAGTTCATGAATCAGGAAGCAACGTGTTCCTATGAAGCCTCAATGCTACCAGCGTGTATCTAGATTATCTCCAGTAATGTTTCCTCCATTTTTGGCTAGATTGTCATAGTAATTGCGGGCACAGTGTGACGTTTCTCTTCCTTTCACAGCTGTAGTCTCCATCAGAGAAAAATGTGGTACAAACCACTGTATACTGTCATCTATAATGATCTGTCAATGCGGTTTTACGAACATTAACAATTTGAAACAGATCCAAGAACAATATTTACCCGTATAGTTATTAGATCATGTCCGTCATTAATTCTACCGGAAGGTGGCGCTTTATTGTGTCACGTGCTAATGCTCTTAAGAGCGTGCATTGAGCGTGCGGGGGTCTATCTAACTAAAAATGACATTAATTTCTACTCAACGTGTTTCTACATTCCGCAGAATAACAGCATCCATTTGCACACGTGCTAGACCGGAAATAAAGTCTCGCGGATGAACATTTTTTGATTGGACAATTGTCAGAAACAATAGAAAAGCAGCCATCAGTGTTTCCGAAGACAACTTCCCTTATTTCCTCATATGAAATCTGATAGCTTAACACTTTCTTTATGAAGGGGTCCCTGGTGACAATTAAAGACGCATTAACGAACAAAGCGAATAAGATAGTCGGTGTTCTCTTGCACTTTTCAAGACGAATTCAAGTGTTTATTTACATTTGGGAACTACAATGTATATAGCTAAATAACAGGGGTTCCACTAGCTTCTGAATCTGCAGGGCAAAATGCCATGATTTAAAGAGAAAATAACCCTTCAAACCAAAATTCTAAGGGTTAAAATGTGGCTTTTTGGAAATTTTAAGGGTCAGTACCCCTGCACACGAGTCAAATGGAACCCCTAAAAATTGTAAAAATCACATCGTTTGTGTAATGCTCTGCTATGGTTTTTGGTTCATTGAAATAAATACATATGCAGAACAAAAGTTAAAACGTAATATGATTTTGTTTAAAAAATGGTGTTTCGAACAAACCTCACGATTTCCGTCTTGTCCCAACTTGTTTTGAAATATCTTTGTCGGGGCAACATCAGTCACGGTTGTAGTTCTTAGAAAGTTTGCATCGGGAAGGGGTTGTAACGCGTTTGATTATAGACTGCGTATCAACATCGCTAAAATTCATATCCCCTATGTACTGTACCTAACCCTGACACGGGACCAACCCACTTCTCAATAGCCTTGCGGTTGTGCTTCAGGTGCGGGAGGCGTCGGGTTCGATCCCAGACCGCCTCTTACCAAATACGAAGACAAAATGGTACCAGTATTTCCCTTGTTGGACGCTCAGCATAAAAAGGGAAGCTGACTTCTATCTGCCACATCCCCGTGGCCATGAGGAATGAGGTGTCGAGATTGATTTATATAATTTGGAAAACTTGTTTCACAATCGACCTAAAAAATACATGTAGTATAAAAATATAACCCTTGAACTACCTATATAACATACGCTGAGCATCAATCAATGGACATACACCAGTGATATTTTTAAATACTTAGATTTTGACTGTGATGACCTTGGATAAATGTATCAACCTCAGGCCAACCAGTTGGGGTGCTCTAACCATGAGGCCACCGGGGTTGATTCAACGTGTCCGTATCTAACTAAAATCCATTAGTTTATTGCCCTTAGTTCATCGGTGCAATGATTCACATATAGCGTGCATAATACCTGCATATATAACACATGTAGAAAATATTGGAATTCATTGTAGTGAGAAATCCAAACAACTGGAAAGCGACGTGTTTTACAAACGTACTAGTTTCCTCCGTGTTTAAAATCGATCCAATCGTTTTAATGACCTCTAGCGTATCAGGTTAAACCAATAAAAACTGTTATAATTAATATAGCGACTTCAAACAAACTTTATGATCAGAAAAAAATGCATTGTTATTCAAATGGAGAGGTGAAATCATTTCAAACCTAACGGTTAATAATATTTGCGCTGACCAGATGTCAGTTTCCCGTAAGTGTTTCTGTACGGAACCAGCAAATAGGCTGGCGTTTAGTACTATCTCAGTATCCGGCTGCTGTTTCCCAGTTTGATTTACGGATATGGAACGGGCTACATCTTTTACATCAGACAAGAACGGGTTACGTTTATTACTTCAAACTGAAACCTCTCGCCTTCAGTATGTCATCCAATGATATAATACGTTGCTGGTTACGAATTAATTCGTTTATAGTTTTGAGATATCGCCGGCTAAGAATTCAGTGTAGTAATACCACGTGACTTTTGGCTACAGTTACAAGAAGAAATTTGTAAACATTGGAAAATAAAATAGCCATAAGTATTTTATTTCTTAATCAATTTCTATGAAATATACGCCACGCTAAGGGGAAAATTATTTGCTTTCCATGAAATATATGATCTTTTTCAGCAGCTTTACCGATTTTTCCATTACCCTGTGAAACCTACACGTTCCACGGTTTCACAGGGTAAAGCACTAAACGGCACATCCGCTGAAAAAGATTGTATACATGTATACATATACATCTTATAATAATTTTGTTCCATAAAATATACCTAAAAGTACGCAGTTAAAGCAAAGATCATACAAAAGAATTTAGGGTACAAGTACTTTGTTGCTAAAGTACACTGCCATCGCCATACGATGAACAATACCGAAGATTGTGTTGCCCCGAAGATATAAATGTACATTTTCTGTATGTCATTGTAATTGCAAACACTAAAAGTATGGTAGACATGTGATAAAAGGACATGATTTGTTGTAGAGAATCTGTGTTAACTTAAAACCTTACCAATCCTTTGGAACTACACCAAATGTTGTAGTACATAATAATAATAAGTCATTTGTATTTAACAATGTGTGTGTAGGGACTGTCTAACCACGTTTTTGCAGTCCTTGTTGAGTGTTGAACTTTTAGAATAAATTTTAAAATAGTATTGTTGCCGTTTTTGTCGTGTTTCTCGTATGTATCTAAAGTTATAAATCATTCTTATGACAGTAAATAGCATACATTACATGACCATGTCTATTGGTATTAATTATTCAACAATTTAATGCAAGCATAACTTTTGTAAATAAACAAAATAGAAACAGTCATTGGCATAATGTGAAAAGGAATCGCAGAGAAATAAAAAGGAAGGGTCTGTGTACCAATGAATATCATGTCTTGGATTACTGAGGTTATGTGTGTCGGGTTAATTACAATACACAAAGGATGAATATTAATATTCAATCTGAGAATGATTAGTGCCATTTGGCGAATGTTGTGAGGTATTTTAAAACGTTCAGTTTCTCTTTATTCACCATACTGTTTAGGGAGAAGTTTGTTTGCTGGCTTAGGAAACGTGAACTGCAATCTGAGTCGATGTTTTTGAGCAGATTTTTTTCCCCGTCCTTTTTGTCAACTTTAATTTGTTACAAAGGCTATTTCAACAGAATTTAACTGAACACTGGGCTGAAACAAAATGAAAGAAAACGCCACAATTGGTGGCCAAATACAGAAATATCTTTAACTAGAAAATTAATGAAATCGGTTTAAATATGGTGGTTTACAATTTAAATTAATTTAGTCCCCGAGGGATACGCCATTATCACTTTAAAATTAACTCCGCTTTGATTTAAATTAAATTGTTCGCGGTAATTATCCTAACTTTTATTTCATTTACGAAAACTAGTTTTAATGAATTAAATTTTAACCAGAGGAACGCCAATTGACCAAACTACTAGCTGAGTAATGAATTAATAAATTGATATTTAAGAGACGGGTAAAAAAGGAATTAAGCAAGGTTGCTTGAAAACTACAAGACTCATTTGGACACTTTATGCAAATATATTACGATTGCATGCCGTTTTTTGTGTGCGAATCTGTTGATAATGGACAAGTTATGGTCTGTTGACGGCGTAACTGTTTGTTAAACAACCACTGTAAAGTACACGGCAGTTTTTTCTTAACAAAAGTCTTGTATTCTTGAGTATAAATACCGTGTTGAAACAAAAGTGTTTTCATTGTTGCTAGTTAATATTAAAACCAAAAGCCTCGGGCCGAAATAATTTGTGACGAATGACATTTTACGTGTCACGTGGTACCTTGGAAACTAATCGTACACAACGGCTAAGATCGCCAAAAATGCGGCACCTACTTTCGTATGCAAATTAAAGACTTAATACGAAGTGGCGTTAATTATAATGAATACCCTGTCTAGTCTTGTCTTGAAAGAATCATCTGTGATTAGAACAATTATTTAGACTCATTTTTGACTTCCAGAATCTTCAATAGCTCGCAGTCTTATTTGAGAAAATGCGACGAAACAGGTGCGTTTCTAATTATATTGGTCTCACATGCGCTCCAACGACTTGATAATTTTACGTGTATTTTCGGCAATATTTTACCGATATGCGGCACTAAAATATTGAAATATTTTAATTTGGTATGAAACATTGGGTGCTTAGCTGTCAAACAGATGAAAATATTGCTTCCGTTTTCGACAGTTGTTGAATCTAGGAGATAGTCTCGTATGAAATTACGTATCACGAGAGCTTTCTAAATATTTAGTTTTGTTTTATCCGCTCTGTTGACTAACATTTATGTTGATATTTGCTTTAAATAATGCAATACAGCAGCAATGGTTGTATGGAACCGAGCTATATTTACCAGGGCTTTCAGTTTTATTGCACAAAATTATTTACCGGTTCCTGTACCGTAATAATGCTTTGATTGGTTAAAATGGCCAGTCTGATAGGACATCGGATAAGCACGAATAACCACGGGGTCCACGTAAATAGCTTTGAACAATATCATAAAGATAACGTATATACAGTGGAGTTAGGATATTGTGACAGTGACGTTACAGTTTATGTGTACGCAAAATATTACAACCATTCTCTGAACAGCTAGCGCGAATAAAGCATGCTAGTTTTGCATTAAAATTATAGTTGTGTGCACAGTATAAGCCTTTATAATTGGTTTTACATCGTTATAGTGTACTCGACCGCTGCGTCACTGGATCCTTACCTTGACTATATATATATATATATATATCATCTAAAAGGCTCTGAATGCGTCCGCTTTGTGAAAGGGGGTACAAATATTCGAATCCCCGTAGTGGTCCCGATAGGATCCGATTGATGCGGCTGTCATACAATAGTCATATATACGGTGGTGTTGAGGTGTCTGGCACTAAAAATAGGATTCGGAAATAAAAGAAACCTAAGAAATTTAGACTATAATATAGTATGTGTCATACAAGTTAAGTTGAATGGCCATTTAAAAGGGTTAACATTAGAATAGATAACGTCGTTAAGCTGTTAGTATGACTTCAGTTAGAAACTAGGTATTTCGGTCATTTGACAGCTGGGACTCGGACTTTCGACTTTTGACGTTTTGACAGGTGAAACTTAGACTTTTAGCGATTAAGCTCATTTTCTCGTTCAGTTGTGTGTTGGGCATTGTGTCTTGTAATTGTGGTATGTGGTGTTTAAGTTGAGTGCTGCCTTCCCTGTCCAGTTTTCATTATCTAGTAACGGACTCACATTTGTAATTATTATATCTTACATACGCATTAAGTCAACTAACGACTGGGTGTCGAAACAAATGGTGTGAATAGTTTTGTCTTGAGACGGATTTTCCGCGTTTCGTCCATTTGTATATGGATGCGTCTATGACATAGACGCCAGCAAATTGTCTTAGACATAAAACTAGAATTATAGAATCTTTCAATACCCTTTTACTGAGAGTTATTTCAAAATGGCGAACATAAATGGCAGAGCTCTGTCTTGTGAGTCCAACTCGATTACATCTAGGAATAAATTATTCATGGATGACACCGAACGTGTCGTACTGGTCGTACTTGATTACCACACAACACACACAGTAACAGTGGCTGGCACTCACTGGTCAAATTCTATTACAGACTATTGTTCTGGGCAAAAATCGTAGAATATGACCCAAATCGTCTGTATGATATTCGAATGCGGTTCGTTCTCGAGTGATTTCGTACCCATATCATCGACCGAAAACTTTGATGCGTACGTTGTGTCAACAATAATATATGTTTACGTTTTACGATTTACGATTTACGTTTTACCCTTTACGTTTCATGTTTTCTGTTTTGCGTTTTACGTTTTACATGCATTGTTTTGATTAACTATAGATTGTATGTATACAATTTAATGTTAATAAATAATAAGTTACTTTATATTACCGGTGTAAAAATCCTAGCATTTTACTCATGGTTTTAATGGAAGCTTGGCGATGCCTTAAACATTTCCTCGATTTTGTTTCTCATTTCATCATATTCCGTGCAGCAATACCACGTGGCTTTTACCTGTATGACATCGGACTACAGTTCCAAGCCTCTTCTTTTCCAAGGTTTCACAGGGTGCTGGACGAAACGGGACTGATGCTGAAAAAGATCTTATATTTCGTGGAAAGCAAATAACTACTTCCCCTTATAGCGTGGCGCATATTTCATAGAAAGCGGTATAGAAATAAAATACTTTGGCTATTTTTGGTTTTCGAAGTGAAGCAAATGTCGTTTTGGATCTGTAGCCCAAAGTCATGTAGTATTGCTACACTGATATTGTAAACCTTAGTGTATTTCTTCCCATTGCTATGATATATACCCCGTAGATGTGCAATACTTTCCTTGTTCTAAGAACAATCAAGTTCATTGTTAAGTTATTGGACCCTTAGGGAAGCGTATGTTTAACTATACACTCAAATGTATTTGCTTATCGAGTGTTTGTGTTCAAGCGAAAAGAAGTGTTTAAATAACAGAATTTCCAATCAATAATCTAAAAGGTGACAAAATCTAGCCTTGTATGCAGTAGAGCCGATCATTTGATATACAAATTCAAGCATTACCGCTATAATTGATCGCAAACGCAAACATTTCGTCGCGTACTCTATTCAATAGCTGTTTATTTAATTATTTCATTCGCTAATTCGATATTTCCTATCGCAATTGTATCACAATTCAGCGCCACCTCCCGTTCCGTGCTATGTTTAACGAAGATTAAGGACGCGTGGCATCACGGGTCCTTTACAGAACTTGATATGTTTAATGAAGGATTTCTTGCTACCTTGCATTGTTATAGAAGAGGGAATCCATTGCGTTTATGAATAGTTTACAGACGGTTTGTTCTTTATAATTGAATTCACATCCTCCTGTTTCAAGATTATTTAAGCATTGTTAAATGTGTGTTAAGTTAAACGTTTTCTTGTCCCGACACACCCTTAAGGTGGCCCGCTCAGTTTATGCGACGTCATGAATTTTTGTTCGACTTCTCGTCGAAATATATGACATAATAATAATATTTTAACGCATGAATCGAATTTTAAAAAAAATATATAACTTCAAAAACTAGAGAGTTGGAAGGTTTATCCATGTAAATTTCATACAATTCGATTTTTTAACATGACGTCGCGCGCGTAAACTGGGCTATATAGTCACCTTAAACTGTATTAGCATAGCAGTTGACTTCTTGTCTATATTTGACTTTTATACTAGTTGAAAGAAAATTACTTAATTCATGCGAACTATGTATATGTTTTTCTAAAAACGCATGTCTAAAGGACCAACACGGTTTAATAGATTAGGATGGCTTCGACACATATACGTTTACGTGTAGAGTCAAGCATGTCGTCATCACCCGGCAAGGTTTTGTAGTTTTAACAATAAAGTAGGTGTGGAAGACCAAGTTAAATTAAATATAGAATGATAATAATAAAGTATAATACTGTTTATTGATATTAGAATTCAAGTGTAACACTAATGGGTGACTATAAATAAATAAATATACCAGATTTATATAGCGCCCTTTTCATGCGAACGCACGTTCAAAGGCACTTTACCCATGTTGCAGCCACAAGGGCGCATGTGCATCCTCTACCAGTGCAGATACAGCATGATCTGACCAGAGGGACAGACTGAGAGAAAGCCTCTGAAGGGAGAGAGAAACATTAGATACAGGCATGTCCGGCGCTGCAGAGGTGCGCCTAGCTCTTATTTCGAATAGACAGCCTGGTTCTTTAATATGCCCGGTGTATAGCACCGAGACACAGCTTCCTGGCACTTCCAGATACTTTGCAGACCACACGGCCAGATATAGCGGGAAATATTATAAATATTTCAGAAATGTCAAGTTCCGATGCCAGGGATTGCCAGGGATTGAACCTACGACCCCTGGATTGACATCCCAGTGCGTTGCCACTGAGCTAAATCCGCTTATATGACTATGGATGTATCATGCGGTTAAGTTTTAAATACACTATAAAGGCCCAATAAATGGAAGTTCATTAAACTGGGTTCAAAAGCAGCAAATGTAATAACGACATAGTGCGTTATATTGTCACTTGTTTCACGGACGAGATCCCCCGATCTTTTACGGATGAGTGTAATTCATGTGTTGACAGTTTAGACACAGTTAAGCGTGAGATGGTAACCACCTGTCGCAGTACCCCACCCACTCATTTTATTCAATAATGACGTCACAGGGTGTGTAATATTTAACAGTTACTTCATGTTGTGAGGATACTTCGCTTAACATAACACGACACGCGGAGACTGAGTAAAATATAATTCAATAAATAAATAATAGTAACAAACACACACATGAATATATCTACTACAATAATTATCAATAAAAACATTCAAATAAAATATCCACAATTACGCATTCATTAATAAAACAATATTGGACTGGATAAAGTCGACAGACGTACACGCAAAAACCCAACCGTATCTAGACCCAATCCACCGAATATTTCAATATGAAAACATTATGAATATTTTAACACAAACACAAGTCTGATTCTCTTACAGTCTAAATAAGTCGTTCGTATTCTCACTGTACTCAAGTATTCATGAATGAATAGTAACAGAATTGTGTCAACGAGGTTATTCGAGGGAAAAACGTAACGTAAATTACATACCATTGTTTTAGGTGCGGATAGTGCAGATCTTAATGCCAGCGTTTTGGGGTTAAGAATGGGAGTGACATTGAAATCAAGGTCAATATGTGATGTATTAGAATTTATTATAAAACCCCGAGAACTTGTTAATACTACTGAATTTCGGCTGAATTATTTTACATTAGTAACATAGAGAGTGTTGATACTATCGATAGCGTCGTGGTTGGGCGTCCGCTTCGAGTGCGGGTGGTCTCGGGTTCGATCCCAATCCGCGTCATACCAAAGACAAAATAAAAATGGTACTTGTAATCCCCTTGCTAGACGCTCAGCAAAAAAAGAAAAACTAGCTTCTCTTCTGACGATGGGTAACACCAGGAATGAGGAGTACAGAATGATTAATATCAATTGAAAATAAAATGTTTCACAATCGACCTTAAATAAATTAGCATCAAACCAGTGTGATATCAAATATGATTAGGAATTACTAGTAAATGAGTCAACAACTGTAAGTACGTGATTACCATACTGGAAAATATTAATGGATGGTGGTAATATTTCAACCTAAATGTTTCGAGACATTTAAACTTAAGTTGTGTTTGCATGTTTGTAATAAAATTTTGAATTTCGTATATAAGATACTAGGTTAAGTATTTACTGTTATACGCGAAATGGTTGATTTTATTAGACAAATTCTAAAAACATTATTATTTATACTAATTTATTTAAGGTCGATTGTGAAACTTATATTAATCACTCTCGACACATCATTCCTGATGTTATCCATCGCCACGAGGGTATGAGAGAAGAGAAGCCAGTTTCCCTTTTATGCTGAGCGTCTAGCAAGGGAGTTTCTGGTACCAGTTTTATTTCGTCTTTGGTATGACGCGGCCAGGGATCGAACCCGAGATCTCAACGACTAAGCTATCGAGGAGGCGGTTAAACATTATTACAGTTTATCGGTTTAGAAAACGCGAATTATGTTAGTCAATTCAAATAAATTCTGATTCCATGCACACCAACGAGATTGTTTATTATATATATACAAGAGTATGAGTAAAAAATATATAATTATTTATATGATGTAATGGTAGCCGGATAAAATGTGCGCTCAGTTCTGCTCTGATTTGTTCTGCTCCATCTGGCAACTAAATACACTTTAAACCAGTTGTCTTATAAGGAAAATTTACAATTACAAAATTATCAAAATGTTGGGAGGTGATAATACAATAAATGTACGGCAGCTGTCGTGTATAATATAGATCTAATATTATTACAACATAAAACGTACGCCAGGGCATTAACACGCGAGCTATAACAAAGGTAGCTTATGGGGGTGTCATAAAGATCGCTACAATTGCCGAACTAGCTTCAAGGTACACCGATGCTGCAGTCATTAATGTGTGACTACGAGGCTATTATCGCTGCATTAAAATAAATCGGCGCAAAATTTTAATTTTCAAAACGATATCATTGTTTGATTACGTTATTATTACTCGTGCGTCATTACTTATTGTTAAATTGTAGATAATATCAGTGTTTGATGTCGTGTTAACGGGTAATTTATACATAACACTATTGTCACCGATATAAAAGTCATTGGACACCGAATGCATTGTTTCAAATGCCAAATTGTGAATTCAATTGAGTCCGCCACCCGAGGGAACATTTTCACCAACATTCACTGATTTCAATTACAATATTTTGTCGACATAAATGCGCGATGAAATACTACGGCGTAAGGGCGGGATCAGTCATTGTAAATACTCGGGGAGCGTTCGCTTTGTACACGAGCTGGTCCCTAAGGGTCCAAATATTATGTTAAATCAGTTCAAAAACTGTTGATCGTTTTAAAATCAAATATTCAAATCGGTCCGGTATCAATTTCAACTATTTGTAGACCGCAGTACCATTCATCACTGGAATTTAATTATAACAATGCGATCCTTGGTGAAGAAATTAAAGAAGCATTAAGGCGCCTTTCTTGAATTATATTGACAAAATACCTAATTTGGAAGCTTATATAGTGCTTATATTGAAACAATTCTGAACAAATCTTCCAAACACATCCCATAACGAAACGGAATCGCACTATAAATCAACTACAATTGTACATATTTAAAAAGCAGGATTATGAGAGAGCCCATACCTTAAGCACAGATACACCAAATCTCCATGTCCCCAGTAGGGGCCTACTAATAAAGCTTATAAATAGACGAGTACATGTGTTTAAGGGGTTATGTCTTTATATTTATTTATCTATTTATTATAGTCTCATCTATATTTACAACATACATTGCACATAACATAAAACACAAATTATATATAGCCACTCTTTTATCTGCATTATAATAAAACATGTTATTATCACAAGGTTCATATAACATACATATACGTCATTAACATTTATCAATCTAAGATTCATCTATTATTTACAAATAAAATAAAACACATTGCTTTCAAAAACTGTATCCAAATGTTTTGACTGTGTGCATGCGTCACATTTATATACTGTTGTTTTTTAAAGACTACGAGCGTATGAGTCTATCATGAATACAATTATGTTCTGTATTATTACGTTGTCAAACCATAAACATGTTCAAACTCATCTAATTTCGCACATTTGTTGCCATAGTGAAAAATCGATTTAAACATTTGAATAAAAACTAATTTAATGTTCGTGCGGCGATGTGAACAAGACAGGACGCGATCATATTCAAGCCACATGCTTTTTTTTCGAAAAAGGACATTACGTTAATGCATTGTTCCATCTAACCGTTTCGTTGTTGACAAAAAACAACATTAAATCTCAGGTTTTTTTTCACCAACTTGAAGTATAAGAAGTAATACAAAATAATCTAGCAACTGTATAGATTACAGACAAATATAATTACAAATATATATCTAAATATCATGTTATTAGTTTAATGATGAAGCATAATTAAATCCATAATGACACCCGACTCAAATAAAGATTATCTCCAAAATTACTAATAAACTGAATTGCTTTTAATATACAATTATTTGAATTTTGTTTGCTCTGTTATTATAATATATCAGTTATTATGCTTTTAAACGGTATAATGATAATATATAACAAAGGCTAATTAAACTAAAACTTATTTAATACATCAATTAACGCAACGGCAAATTACAACTAGTTGTCTGAGATGCAATTAATACGAAGATAATGTTTTGTGATACTGATAAAATATGATTTAAGAAAATATACACAGAGAAAGGAAAACTGTTCCTATGCGTATTTTTCGTTTTTGCTAAAATTTGATTTTTTTTCTTGTACATATATTTTGTCTGTTTTTAATAAATTCTAGTCACATATTGAAAACACTCATTATCTAACGTGCGGGTTATCTCAATACATTAAACTGTATTTCAACAAGTCATACATTGCGCACATTATTCTCAGCGAAACACTGATCTCATTTTTCCAACATTTTCAACAGAAAACAAACACCCAATTCGATGAATTATATCATATCGCATTTGAGACCATGTTGATTTTTGTAATATTTTATTACCACATTTCGAGCGCGACATAAAATGCTGGTGAATTTCATTTTATAAATTACTTGATTTTAAGATTTTCCGATGGCCGATTGCAAACTGTCATTAATATTTTTTCTCTCCTATTAAGGGCAACACAAATGAGATTGCTTGAACTAATAACATAAACAGTGATAAAAACTTCCGAGTTATTATAAGTAGCATATTTTTTATAATAGACGATAAAAATCATTATTTTGGAGTAAGGAAATGTTTCTTGTTTTAAAGTTGCCGACTAACAGCCGGTGTTAATGCAAAGGTTGTGAAAGTTAGCCACGGTTGGCTGAACCGCCAGATGTAAACATGCTAACATCTGTTATTCGTGTGAGATATCCCGGCAATTATGCAATTATATCTAATAAACACCAACAAGCCAGCAGGTTGGTTCAAAAGTACCGAAGAAAATTTTCATTTAATGGACACTAAAACATGTTAAATAAACAGTTATTTAAACCGAGCCATAGAAGCTTCCGAGACGCCAAAAGTTCCTAGCCACGCGATTGGCTAAAAACGGAAATCTCACTATATTATTGGTGATGAATTTCTCGTCACGTGACTTCCCGAGACTAAAACAGGTGCATTCCCATTGATGGAAACGATATTGGAAAAAGCCGTATTCGTTTGGTTATTCATAATCGTCCCATTTAGTATTCAGAGTGGTAGGGATACAAGTTGAAAATTAAAATTGGATTTTTAAAAGAAATTTAACAAACTTTACACTTAGAAAAATATTGTTTGTGTTAGTGAACAGATATTATGGACGTAGTTAAACAAAGTTTTGGGGTCGGGATGCACCCTCCGCTTAATCCTGGGCATATTTCGGGTCGCTATTCACCACCGTACCGACCCCCGGAGCGAATGCGATGTATGACTTCGTCGGCGGTATGTATGCTCTCTCTGTATCTATTCTCAGGAATCACAAACAAAACGAAATGATTTCTAGCCAATTTTGTCGTCTCTACGAATCATGAATAAATGAAAACGTATCCAACGCTCCCCTTTTTAATCACCTTATTAGTTATTCCGAGCTCGACTGTGGTATTATTTGTGGTGTTTCATATTTTATGAAGTTACGTTTCATCCCCAATCAGACTGGGAAAAGCGGCATTGATACCTAGGACCATGGGTTGTGTGGATGACATAAAATAAGGATTTTTAATTGGGTAATATGTATATAATCGGACCATTAGTCGGGCGACCTGAAACGAACCGGTAATTAATTATAAACGAATATTTGTTATTTGTTTAATCCGGAGGACTCTGATTTTTGCGCTAATGTCTATGAATATTACGCTAATTAATGCATTAGCATCAAATAACGTGTGATTTCAACTTAAATTTCTTTTGAATTGTTATGATTTCATATTTCAACGGAAACAGAAATAATAAAAAATCGAAGTATTGTATTACGACTGTAATTGATATCCTGTATCGTTCATCTCGAGCGAGTTGTGTTTATGTTTCGTTTATTAATTATTCATTATAGATATTTTTTATTTGTTTGAACTAGTCAGAAAATGAATGACATTTTACGTTATCACAGTTCGGACTTATTTGTATTCTAATGTACAAAATGATAGTATTTCCGTAATGTGGCATTTTTTTCATGATACTAAAAAAAAGGAATAAAATGCTTAATGAGTTTGGTGTCATTAAATGTTAGCTATATAATTTAATTTAAATATTTATTATAAAAATGAAATGTTTAAACTTTGGACCGCAAGTCGAAGACAACTGAATCTTACATTACGTTGTACACAAGATCGGGTTCGGGTTTCCTTGACCCTGTACCCCTACGTACAATGCACATTGGTCTCGAGGAAAATGTAATTTCTTTTACTAGAAGACAAGACAATGCGAATATGAGTCGATAATTTGTCACATTTTGGATGTAAAATTGAATATAACATGTGCCCGGTTGTGAACTTTAACAACATTAAGTTGATAAATGGTGCAGACAAAAACCATTCATTTTTTACACGGATTGTCGAGATACCAACTATTAGCTTCTCCAATCAATTCAATGATAGAAATGGTGAAAAAATGTTGGTATTTATTTCTGTGTTTTTTTGTACCAATTTTATTTTTCAAAGTATGCCTCGACATCGGATGCTGTCAATGACAGCGTCGATCGTTTTGAATTATAATTTTTGTTCGAAATCTTGAAAGCATTTCATTTAGTATTTTTTAAGTAGATTTCTAGTCAAAAGACGGATAATTTTTGTTTCGTTTATTTTTCACATTTTGTATAATTATGAAAGTACGGGCACTTGCAACGCACTTTAATCATCAACTCATTTGTCGCTGGTTTTCCGACGTGAAACATTTTTCGCGTGACCAGGTGAAAAAGAAAATATTGTGTCTGTAACACACATTGATTATAGTATTGATTGAACATCATATTTTGTAATTATAGAGAGCTAGAATTCATTGAGTTCAATTTTCTCTGCGTCTTGTTTTTAATTGTGCTCGGTAGTATAGGGTGATTAGATTCCGTGTAGTTCTCGCCCAAGTATTTTGTTTGTTTTCGCATGAGTTTAAGCAAATAATACTTCGATTTTATAACATTTTATCCTTGAATTAGTTTCGAATAAAATCGTATTAATTGTCGGGTTGATAGATTGTATCAGCGTTCAGGTGTCTCTATGGAGGTCCTTTCGTATTAATGTATACACCTTCGGAGCTCGAATATCAATTACCACTTCATAATCTGTTAATGTTAAATCTAACAAAATTATTCCGAACAGAATTTAATTAAGGAAATAGAACGATTTTCTGTATGATTAGGTTGCATACGATTTCAGTTCACTGCAATTTTTATTTTTCTATCTTATAAAGCGGGCTTAGTCTTGCACGTTTGCATTGAATATTTATTCTTGTGAATCGTGCCATCACATGCACGAGTGCATGCTGGGTAATGTTATAAAATGGAATAGTATGTCACGTGTGTCACCACTTCCGGTACACCGGATCTAAAATTTAAATGTCCACAGCAGACGACACATAAATACATATTTTAGGACAAAAGCTGCCGTGGATGTCAAACAGAATAAATATAATGCATCTTTTTTTCATTCTTGAATGTTAGACTGATTATGAAACAGATGTATGATTGTGCACAAAAAAGTCAAAAGTACTCCGATTATTCGATGACGTCAGTGAACGTTTATACGTTACGTCACAGTCGCGTCTATTTAAATTATTTTTAATGGCTCAAAGAATTTTTAAATATAAATATTATATAGAATTTAACATTATTATATTATTTTATTAAACATTGAATGCTATTAATAAAACATTGACATTGAAACATTATTCTGTCAAAACAGAAAGTAATAAAATGAAAACATATAAACAGTAACAGTGTTGTAACATAACCAAGTTTTGATACGGTACTGTTGCATAATTCAGTTTTTATTATAAAAGAATCGTAGTTTACTAAATTAAATTTACTAAACAGTCCAGCCAATGATCAAGTTTCTGTTATATATTATTCATTACATGCGTGATCACTTAATGTAATATGAATACAGTCTACACTGTTCTACAATTTTGTTAAAATAGTTTCCACTCAGAACCGTTGCACCCGAATACAACAGCACCAATCGACCTACCTATCCACCAAATGTTATCGGTTCAGGATAGGTTTTCTGAATACAAACGGCTTTGTGTTTTATTTGTAATTCTTCTCTTCAAAATAGGAGCATAAACAAATAAAACAGTTCAAGAACAGAAAAAACGGAGACGTTTCATGAAAGTCGAAAAATGCACCAATTACAAATTAGTTGTTATATTGTCGCCCAAATCTTTCTTTAAAAGAGCAATGGAAAGGTTTCATTTTTAATTCAAACTATAATTTAATATGAACATTTGTTTCCCTTTAGTCGTTTCGAATCATTTAACAATGTACCATTTTGACTTACGAAAATAAGAAATGCAAGGGAGGCACGAGATATAGGGGACGGTCGAAATCATAAACTAGTTTTTTTTATCTAAGCCTAACTTGAGTACACGGTCCCAACTTCCCAAATTTTTCCCAAATCAAATTTAATTCCGCTTAGTAGAAGTTAACTCAAATATATACCGTGTTTTTAACTCCCATTTGTCTGATCCAAGAACATAGCTTAAGGCAAGTCACAAAGTCATTAATTTTGTGGCATTAGAAAACACATTTTAGTTAACAAATTGGTTGAAAATTTCTAGCCATGTTGTAACTTCCAATATGAAAAAATGTTCATTTTTATGTGCTTGTCCTACATTTGAAACACGGAGATAACACATCGAGAAGGTGAAGTTTGTAGACACGTCAATAGGTTACGTCTCCATAGCGTAGTGGTTGAGCATTCGCTTCGAGTGCGGGAGAGGTCTCGGGTTCGATCCCTGGCCGCGTCATACCAAAGACGAAATAAAAATGGTACCAGAAATTCCCTTGCTAGACGCTCAGCATTAAAGGGAAACTGGGTAATCTTCTCTCATATCCTCGTGGCTATGGATAACATCAGGAATGAGGTGTCGAGAGTGATTAATATAAGTTGGAAAAACTTATTTCACAATCTACCTTAAATAAATTAGTATGAACTAAAAGGTTACGTCCAAGTTAAAGAATCCGCAATACTGGTAGAGATATTTTAGACCGCAAGTTGTTCTTGCTCGAATGTAAAGGCACACTTTGAAAATGAGACAATAACTTTGAACCTGCATGCGTTAATTCAATTTCATTCTGACTCGTACATCTCTAAGTGTAAAGTTCGGTGAAATTACAGAAAAGAGGTTACATAAGAATAATCTGGTAAACAACCGATGTTTCTGATTCTTACATTTTGAAAAGTTGTCCGAATGCAATGTGTCCTGGAATGGACAATACTTATTTCTATATTTGACAAGGGTTCCTACAATTCCAGAATAATCTGGAAATCCGGATTTTCTGCACTAGGAAGAATGGACATTTCTGCAGAAAATAAAAGTAATTTGATGAAAACATTCAAAGTACTAACAAAGTTATGGTCATTTGAAGTTTTTAAAGCTGAATTCAACAATAGAACAATGTTTGAAACAGTGTTTTGGTGTAGGTATGTGTGGAAATTGCACTCGAAACATTATATAAAAATATGCGTCTAATTTTCCGGATTGGGTGTTATGCCTTAATAGGATCCCTGAAATTTTGAATGTATTGTAGCATTTTACTTGCAGATGCATGCATGTTTTGTTCTAGAAATAGTATTCGATGTATCTGTACTGAATGTTAAGCTTATGTTGTATGCTACAAAGCTAATACTAATTTTTACCATGTATTTAGTAAGGATGACAACGAGTAAAAATTTGGTACTCGAGTACTCGAGTACTCGTCAGTCTATTTACATACAGGGTGTTCAAAAAGTTTGTTCTCAAAATTTGATTTTATACTAGATTTTATCTCAGCTATGTGCACAGTGTATAATTTCAATTTCTTACTCTAATAGCTTCATTTAATGAGATTAGAACAAGGGTAGAACCATCTAGAATTTAATCTGAAAATTTTACATTCTTCTGACGTCAGAAAAAGAAACTATTGAAACTTAAACATTGAGACCAAACGTTTTTAACACCCTGTAAAACAGTTTTGCAGTGGATGTGTTGACTAGTTTGGAGTACTGAGAACAGTGAAGACCATATGAATTGTTCTGTTGGTGTAGTCATAACGATATACATGACGTCATGGTTTGTTAAGGGTGTGTCAATGGCCTAACATCTCTGATTTCAACTCCCTTAAGTTTCCTGTCGGAGTAACCTCGCCCTTAGCCTTTACCGATCCAACGACGAACCGTAAGGCAGTGTCCTGTTGAAATGCCAAGTTCCTAGCTACTAGTATCCAAATACATTGTATGCATTGCGCCCCGAAATCCCCCACATTTCAGCCCAACTGCTGGTATAGGATAGCACTAATTTAGTTATCCGTTTTATATGATATTTAATGAGTGATACGAATCTGTAATAGCAAACAAAACGACAATAATTACCACCGATTTTAATGTTCGTGAAGTTGGCAGGCTAGCGGCCTAGCGGCCTAACAGCGTGAAGTTGGCGGCCTAGCGGCCTAGCGGCCTAGCGGCCTAGCAGCGTGAAGTTGGCGGCCTAGCAGCCTAGCGGCCTAGCAGCGTGAAGTTGGCGGCCTAGCGGCCTAGCAGCGTGAAGTTGGCGGCCTAGCAGCCTAGCGGCCTAGCAGCGTGAAGTTGGCGGCCTAGCAGCCTAGCGGCCTAGCAGCGTGAAGTTGTCAGCCTAGCAGCCTAGCGGCCTAGCAGCGTGAAGTTGGCGGCCTAGCAGCCTAGCGGCCTAGCGGCCTAGCGGCCCAGCGGCCTAGCGGCCTAGCGGCCTAGCGATCCAGCGGCCCAACAAAGTTGGCAGTCCAAAAAAAAAAAAAAAAAAAAAAAAAATTGTGAAGTTGGCGGCCTAGCGGCCTAGCAGCCTAGCGGCCTAGCGGCCCAGCGGCCTAGCGGCCTATTGGCCTAGCGATCCAGCGGCCCAACAAAGTTGGCAGTCCAAAAAAAAAAAAAAAAAAATTGTGAAGTTGGCGGCCTAGCGGCCTAGCAGCCTAGCGGCCTAGCGGCCTAGCGGCCTAGCGGCCTATTGGCCTAGCGATCCAGCGGCCCAACAAAGTTGGCAGTCCAAAAAAAAAAAAAAAAAAATTGTGAAGTTGGCGGCCTAGCGGCCTAGCAGCCTAGCGGCCTAGCGGCCTAGCGGCCCAGCGGCCTAGCGGCCTAGCGATCCAGCGGCCCAACAAAGTTGGCAATCCAAAAAAAAAAAAAAAAAAAAAAAATTGTGAAGTTGGCGGCCTAGCGGCCTAGCAGCCTAGCAGCCTAGCGGCCTAGCGGCCCAGCGGCCTAGCGGCCTAGCGATCCAGCGGCCCAACAAAGTTGGCAGTCCAAAAAAAAAAAAAAAAAAAAAAAAAATTGTGAAGTTGGCGGCCTAGCGGCCTAGCAGCCTAGCAGCCTAGCGGCCTAGCGGCCTAGCGGCCCAGCGGCCTAGCGATCCAGCGGCCCAACAAAGTTGGCAGTCCAAAAAAAAAAAAAAAAAAAAAAAAAATTGTGAAGTTGGCGGCCTAGCGGCCTAGCAGCCTAGCGGCCTAGCGGCCTAGCGGCCCAGCGGCCTAGCGGCCTAGCGATCCAGCGGCCCAACAAAGTTGGCAGTCCAAAAAAAAAAAAAAAAAAAAAAAAAATTGTGAAGTTGGCGGCCTAGCGGCCTAGCAGCCTAGCAGCCTAGCGGCCTAGCGGCCTAGCGGCCCAGCGGCCTAGCGGCCTAGCGATCCAGCGGCCCAACAAAGTTGGCAGTCCAAAAAAAAAAAAAAAAAAAAAAAAAATTGTGAAGTTGGCGGCCTAGCGGCCTAGCAGCCTAGCAGCCTAGCGGCCTAGCGGCCTAGCGGCCCAGCGGCCTAGCGGCCTAGCGATCCAGCGGCCCAACAAAGTTGGCAGTCCAAAAAAAAAAAAAAAAAAAAAAAAAATTGTGAAGTTGGCGGCCTAGCGGCCTAGCAGCCTAGCGGCCTAGCGGCCTAGCGGCCCAGCGGCCTAGCGGCCTAGCGATCCAGCGGCCCAACAAAGTTGGCAGTCCAAAAAAAAAAAAAAAAAAAAAAAAAAATTGTGAAGTTGGCGGCCTAGCGGCCTAGCAGCCTAGCGGCCTAGTGGCCCAGCGGCCTAGCGGCCTAGCGATCCAGCGGCCCAACAAAGTTGGCAGTCCAAAAAAAAAATAAAAAAAAAAAAAAATTGTGAAGTTGGCGGCCTAGCGGCCTAGCAGCCTAGCAGCCTAGCGGCCTAGCGGCCTAGCGGCCTAGCGGCCCAGCGGCCTAGCGGCCTAGCGATCCAGCGGCCCAACAAAGTTGGCAGTCCAAAAAAAAAAAAAAAAAAAAAAAAAAATTGTGAAGTTGGCGGCCTAGCGGCCTAGCAGCCTAGCGGCCTAGCGGCCTAGCGGCCCAGCGGCCTAGCGGCCTAGCGATCCAGCGGCCCAACAAAGTTGGCAGTCCAAAAAAAAAAAAAAAAAAAAAAAAAAATTGTGAAGTTGGCGGCCTAGCGGCCTAGCAGCCTAGCGGCCTAGTGGCCCAGCGGCCTAGCGGCCTAGCGATCCAGCGGCCCAACAAAGTTGGCAGTCCAAAAAAAAAAAAAAAAAAAAAAAAATTGTGAAGTTGGCGGCCTAGCGGCCTAGCAGCCTAGCGGCCTAGCGGCCCAGCGGCCTAGCGGCCTAGCGGCCTAGCGATCCAGCGGCCCAACAAAGTTGGCAGTCCAAAAAAAAAAAAAAAAAAAAAAATTGTGAAGTTGGCGGCCTAGCGGCCTAGCGGCCTAGCGGCCCAGCGGCCTAGCGGCCTAGCGATCCAGCGGCCTAACAAAGTTGGCAGTCGAAAAAAAAAAAAAAATTGTGAAGTTGGCGGCCTAGCGGCCTAGCGTTCTAGCGGCCCAGCGGCCTAGCGGCCTAGCGATCCAGCGGCCTAACAAAGTTGGCAGTCGAAAAAAAAAAATAAATAAAAAAATTGTGAAGTTGGCGGCCTAGCGGCCTAGCGGCCTAGCGGCCTAGCGTTCTAGCGGCCCAGCGGCCTAGCGGCCTAGCGATCCAGCGGCCTAACAAAGTTGGCAGTCGAAAAAAAATAAAAAATAAAAAAATTGTGAAGTTGGCGGCCTAGCGGCCTAATGTTGTTGTTGTTTTTGTGCGTCCATGTGTGTGTGCTTGTGTGCTTGCGTGCTTGCGTGCTTGTGTGCTTGTGTGCGTGTGTATTGGTGCGTGCGTGCGTGTTTGTTTATTTCGGGTTCAACCTCGAAATCTATGTATTTCACAAAAATGTTTTTGAAGTATTTTGTATACATGCTATGGATATTTTTAACATAACATCCTGTTTTCACTGACTCTTGTAATAGTTTAATATTAATATTTTCCGTGTCTTTATTCTAAATTTCATATTCTCTTCACCTGTCAAGTTTATTTATGCATGTATTTATAATGTATGATGATAATGAGCTGTACAGCTCAAGTCTGAAAATAATGTTCTGTTCTGTTCTGTTCTGATAATTAATCTCGCGTCTGGTCAATAACATGCTGCTGCTGATAATGACCTATCATGCTGAGACCACTCAGATCAAAGGGAGCTCCATTTGGAGCTCTTTCCTGACCACTGTATATATGAGTGTATTGGCCGTGGGAAATTCAACATTTCATCTACGTCATCATTCAATGAGATCTCATTCCTTCATAATTTCTTTATAGGTATTTTTGTAAACAATAAATTGTCACTTTTTATCGTTATGGTAGTGAAACCTGGAAAACAAACAAGAATGTAGAATAATCAAAGCACTGAAAGTACTGATGTGTGGCGTACTGATGCCATTAAATCCAATCTCGAATCCAGGTTGTATCATAATTTTATGTCACAGTTCTGATAAGCCCACTCTTACTCAAACATTTGTGCTGCTAAAGACACCAACAGAACCAGCAGTTACCTGGAACTTACTTAAGTAACTATGCTGAGCATCAATGAAGGGATATTTACAAATACCATTTTTAACGACTTGGAGAATTCGACCAGTGTCAAGATAACTGACTGTTTATTCTCCGTATGACCACGCATGTTAATGAAATGACACTCTATATTAACGTATGTAAAAGGGGTAAACATGGCGTCGCTCACACATATCGATCGGCTTATTAATGCTTTAAAAACAAGTTTTACATTTTATAAAACCTTTAAGTATTAGCTTTTAAAACAAGCTTTAACGAACAAACTCGATCGAATATTAAATTAATAATTGATGATTTTCGACCGTTTATTTGGTATAAAACGGGATATTTTAAACTTACTTTTACGCGGAACGGATTCTTACTCGTCGCCGTGGATTAACTAATTAGGGTATCGTGTTAAATGTTGTCTAAAAGAGAGACATATATCTCTGCTTCATAACAAGCTTTAAATATTCAAAATCGGATAATAGATACGAAAATTATGAGGTCTTATATAAAGCACGGTAGAAATTGACTAGTGCGTTTAACGCTTACCGCGGTAACATCGTTAATCGGCCGATCGATATGTACGTAGAACTATTTCAGTTCCCCCACCAGCTATATATAGCATCAATGTTTGTATACAACATAATAAGGTCATCGTCTGCAATGTACAGCGGCGGAGTGAATTACATACGTTACAGTATACGATTGAAAACCGTGGGAACTATTAGATTCCCGCCACCAGTGAGAACATTCGTTGGTAGTAAAAATATAGTCCGTTGCGGAATGATTTGCTATAAAAATCCTCTAAAAATAAAAGTCTGATATAATTGTTGGTCTTAATATAAGTAAATGTTGGTAATGTAAACAAATCAGGTCCAATGATACGTGTAACCTGTGTTGCATGCTTGTAATATTGTTCAAATCATAGAACTATTTATTTGCCGAGGCCTAATGCGTTAAATTGGTCGTAAGCTGAAAAGTGGTAATAACATTGTGTGGCGTTTACGCCACACAAAAACTGCGATGATTTGAGGGAAGATGTCTCAGAAAGATCTTGAGAATACATCGGCTCCAAGTTATATCTAAAAAGGAAGTAACAGAAAGAACTGGAATTGGGGATATAAACACAGAGATAAGACGCAGACGATGGAGATGGGTAGGACATGTCATGAGAATGGACAATACAAGGCATACTGAAACAGCTATCAGATGGACACCACACGGGCAGAGAAAAAGAGGGAGACCGAAAGGAACATGGAGAAGAACCGTAGAGTCAGAGATGAAAATAATGGGAACGACCTGGGAAAGCAGAGAGGAAAACAGAGAGGAAATCCCAAAACAGATGTAGGTGGAGAGCAGCTGTGGAAGCCTTATGCACTCAAGAGTGCGAAGATGACTAAGTAAGTAGGTTTGAAACTGAAGTTATAATTTATGTGGAGCCAATTATAAGAGATCTAGGTTTACTTTCCTGTGATGATTATAGTCGGACTGTTATTTCATATAGAGATTGTAGATCCTCCTCGATTTTATTGGGACCTACATCATATATCGTACATCCTGCATTTTAATGCATTTTTTTCAAAGATTCCAGTTCTATTATCACTGTAGACTCGAATCAGCAACTGCGAACCGGCAACCAGCAGCCAATTTACATTTAATTTGAGGATCGAATTTGCAACTGCAAACCGACAGTAGACTAGTAGACTGCGAACAGGCAATCAGCTACCTCGAATCGGCAACTGCTAACCAGCAACCAGCAACCAGCAGTCAATTCAAATTTTATTAGAGGATCGAACTGGTAACTGCCAATCGGAAGCCAGCTTTCAATTATATTTTCACTGTAGATTCGCATCAACTGCTGCGAACTGGCAGCCAGCAGCAAATTCAAATTTCACTAGAGGATCGAATTGGCAAGTGCGAACCGGCCACCAGCAGCCAATTCAAATTTCACTAGAATTTTCTATATACTGTGTGAATTTCGGCTATTTATTTTCGTTATCTATAATTGATAAATAATAAAATTCATAATTTATTTATTTATCAGAGTCTCATCTATAGTTACAACATATATTGCACCCAACATAACACACAAATCATATATAGCCACTCTTATTAAGAGTTATAAGCGACAGTATCTACATTATAATAAAACATCTAATTATCACAAGGTACATGTACCGTATATAAAAATCCGATATTACACATTTTAACATAGTATAATTATGTTTAAAACTGAAATAACAGTTGTTAATCCTTATTAAAATAGAAATTGAAAAATAGAAATTATTAACATACTGAGAGTTATCGTGCACTATAGCGCATATTTAAGAAATGACTTACAAAATCTACTTGGTTCTAATTTGATTAACAACTGTTCTTCAGACGAACTAAGATATTATAATTTAACGTTCGCAATAGTATTGTTTTCACGCGAAAACATCTGCATCATTTGTAAACGAATAACCCTAGCGATCCGTTTAGCAGTTTGAAGAAAAATTAGACACCTCAACAAGACTACGGACGAAGGGATTAGCAATTATTATTAAATATAAATTATTGTTTTATTTTAATTACGAACATTATCCATATTTCCGGCTATCAATAAATGACATTTTCATTATCACGAGTGGTAGTCGGTGTTATGGATTTTTCGCGTACCGCTTATCGCCGAATAGTTAGATTGATTATGCAATAGAGCCATGTTCTCAATATGATTAGATATACTGGTTCAGTACTACGCTATTTGATTACGTAACAGTTTTTGCAGACGAAAAGGCAGTTCAAAGCACAGGTAATAGTTTTGTAAATACAAAAACTATACCTACATATGCGATTTTAAACACTAATGATAGTAACCTTCATATACAAAGTATACAGGTTACCATACAATGGCTTATCAGTCAATGTTTTGTCCACAGTAGAACGTGTGATCATGGCATGCATGTTTTAAGTAGTAATTATGAAATCGGTCTATTAATTGACCAAGAAGTACCCGTATGCAACAGAGACATGTTGATGTTAATTCAGCAAGGCAGTTAACAGAAGTGGAAATTGCTTTGTAAATACTACAAAACACTAGAAATAGGTTTACATTATTTATTGGGATATCTAACTGTCCTGTAGATTGAGAAATAGGAAGTAGCTCTGTAGTTTATATGCTGCAATTGATGAGAACTATTTTGCATGACCGGTCGGTGGTTACGCAATATAACTGACTGACCGATTTACTATTGCAAATGTGGCACCGCCTAGCGGCGGCGTAGGAAAAGTACTTTCATCAACTTAAATTGCTTAGTTCATGCGAATAACATCGGTCTTTGTCCCAGTGCAATAGTTTATTTACCGTAGAAGACAGAAACATCCGAAAGCTTACGCAATCTGTCGTTCGAGACCATGTTTCTGTACCTCGAGAGCCACGGGTGTTTGTTGCATAAGCAAAGCCCTTCAGTTGTTACGGTCCTGTCAATGCTAAATATTACATAACATAGCATAACATTAAGTTTATTAACATCCCGTAGATAACATATTGGTATATAACAGATATATAGCAGATAAAGATTGCTCACATTAATTTGACTTTGTCCAATTGTTCGGCACATCCAAATAAATAGAGCATATTTCTTTGTTTAAATTGAATCTAATATACATGTATATCTCATCATGACATTTGTAACATGTTAAATTCATTTTTTTTTCATTTTCACGAGCGCGTTGTTTTTGACATATTTTGAAATTATATTTCGTCGTTGTCGTATAATGATAATATAATAATAATAATGAACGTCGTTAAAAAAAAATATATATATATACGGTGGCCGATTCACGATGAGCCCGTTGCCTAACCAAGCCGCTTCCAAAATGCACTACAGAGCGCTTTCCTACGTCTATCCGAGAGCGCTAGCCGGTAGCTAAATGATATAATTTTTCCGCTTTGTTCGCTGCGTAGCTTTTTTTAAGCAAGCCGTTTCATAGCAGGGCGCTCGGTAGCGGTTTGGTTAGGTAACGGGCTCCTGTTATATAGAGCAGTGCAGACACGTCTCAGTTTCCGTACATTACAGATTACTACTGAAAAATCTATACAAGTCTATACAAATCTACAAATCGAGACATTCAAACATGTACCATTTATGCAAACATGTACCACAATCACACGAGGATCGGAATGGACCAAAATGCCGTACTAATGTAAATTCAAGTTACATTCTTGTATGTTCGAAATGCATTCGGTCTTCATTCCGGGTGCATTTCATGTATACGTATAGTGGTCATTGAGAATGTGTTCCAAATGCTCTAAACCTAAAACGTGTATTCACTAATATGCTCCAGATCGCCCGACGTCGATATCCTAGTAAATGTCGACTAAAATGTCTAATAAGAGGTGTATTCCTGTGTAATAGAAGTTCATTTTTAAAAGAGTCCGTCTTATTGCGTTTGTATTCGTAGTACATTCAATATATTCCGGCCAATTCTTGCGACCACTTCGAAAGTATATTCTACTTTTATTTGAATTGCATTCCAAGTATTCGAAGTATTCTAACGGCATTTTGACAAGGCTGCAATAATTTTGGTCAATTCGATTTATCATTCGGAATAAGCGCTTTGATTAAACCACACCCATTACTCACTATACCGATGGTTGGCATCGTATCATTGGGTAGTTGGCAGTTTGGAGAAGATTTGTATTTGTAATATATATGCACGATATAGTGAAAATGTATCTGATATTAGAAACCTTGCCACTTGTATTCACCATGCTTTCATCGAAAGAAGACAACTTCATGCCATGTTATCGTAATTGTATTGATAGATCATTCACACGTTTAACAAGTACATATACCGTATCTTAAATTTTTATGTTTGTTTATTGTCATTTGTCGATTAGCATTTATTTTATTGTTATTTTGTCATGTGCATTAATACAATCATGTATTGCATTTTTATTTCAAATATGTTATTTAAATCATTTATAAATGTAACCTTACACCATTAAGTATGCCTTGTATTTCGTTTCGACAAGGTAAACTTTATAATGGAAACACATTTGTATTTCATAAACTATGTTTCTTTGTACAATTATATTGTATGTAATGTACAATCTCTCGGATAATAACAGCGGTTGTGCTTAACATATAATATCAGTACATAAACTATAAATTTTCTAAAAAAAAAAATACCGTCTCTCCCGAATCCGGGCCTAAATTCGTCTCATACATATATACCTCGGTTACATATATAAAAGATTTTTTCTAATTTGGTATAATATCATATCGCATACTTTCCCGTCATATATAACCATGCTATTTATGTAATTGTATTAATGTTGCTTTGTAAAAAGTCCTTTTCAGGACTGAATATGCAAATAAATTATATTCTATTCTATTCTATATTTGTCGTCCATCGTGACCTTGTAATACATGTGGAATCAAGACACCGTTTAATACGACAAGTGTACATTTATGTGAGGTTCAGTGTTAAATGTTTGGTTATAGTCAATCTGTTATTTGCAAAGAATTCCTTAAAAGTCTGAAGACAAGTAGCTTAGATGTACTAGCACTATGCTTTCATTTGACTGTGCTAGATTTAAACCATGACACTAATATCTAAATAGACTGAACATAAAGTTCGTCAGGACTAATCAAGAGCCCAATTTACCATAGGTGCCCGTCATGTAATGACTCCATGTAGACTTCAATAGATATATTTCTCTACGAAATTTATCACACACTTCTCTTCTAGTTTTTGAAAGCAACTTGATATGATATGAACTAAAACAACATTGTATGTAGGGTAACCCGGTTGTAGAGGGTTTTAATGCAATGAAATTTGAGAGGTTGTAGATCTACCTCCATAGTATTGGTATCTTCATATATATACATCCTGTATTTTAATGCAGTTTTTTCAAAGATCTAATTGGTGGTTGCTAACTGGCAGCAAGCTGTATGGTGTAATGCAACAGTCAATTGAAACCACAGCCCGAACGCCGGGGAAGGACGGATATTTTTACGTTTGTCTTTTCAAACCTCTGGTAAAATCCGTGCCCCCAGGGTCTGACAGATAGCAAAATCCCCGCAATTGCCCCGCCTCACGGGTAGAGTCACGGCTATATTTCCCCGCTATTTTTGCGCGAAACAAAAGTCCCGCACTTGCACGGCAGTGCGGGTGCGTCGGAAATGTTAACACATGCGACAATTTCCCCCGCCATCCCCCGCCCTTCACAGGGGTTGGTGGTTGTCATTCAAATCAACTGATGCATAAGTACGATTTCCCGATTTTGGATTTAAGAATTGTTAATTTAGCCGTCACCGGATAAAAGTTGCATCGTAAATAGAATCCTGAACGAAATTGCTATGTCAGTCTAGTGCACATGGTACTAGTATGTCTTGCCGCAGCGACTAAGTCCCGATACAGAAACCCCTGCCAATATTTCTTCCATTTTTAAATCATGCAAGTGTCAGTAGTCAACTATAATAATCATGCAATTTCCTGCAGTTTAAGCTTTTGAACTGAAATAAATTTGTAATGCATCATAATCCGAAAATACCATGGATTACAAAAATATTGAAAAATAATTTATTTTTTCATTCAATTTTCATTTGTCTTACCCTTAAATTTGAATATATCTCACTATGAACTCGTGTAATTTCGTGCACTTTTAGAATCAGATTTGTACTACTTTGGTCACCTTATGTAATCGATTTATGCTGGGTTGGCCATGTGAACATGGATCTTGTTAAAGTTTGCAATAACACCCTCTAATGGTCAGAGATTCATGAATATTGCATTGAACCGATTGTGTCACGTGTGAAGAAAACATACTCTACACTAGTCTATCAGTCTCTAATTACTGTCTATTGCCTATTCTGCGCTTTCACACACAACCGCACTGTCCAACAGCCAAACTAGAAGAGAGCCACCACTCAACTCACCGAATAACATGGCATTTCAGACTTGATAAAACCTGTACCCAGCTGTACTGTACACAGACCGGAATCCCAGAATCACTACACTCCCTCCGACTTTGTCTGAAAGCGCTGGGATTACGACTGAATTAAGATATTTAGTCCCAAATGCTCAAAAAACACTAAACATAGGCAATTTTAAAACTTTAATTTAGATTGCCCCATTCAAAACTTAAAACTGATTCGTTTTTAGACATTATTATCATTATTCACTGACGGGATTTTTCCAGTGTCTATCAGTCCGGCACGTTACAAAAGAGAATTGCCATGTTATTGAGGACTGAAGATTTTTTACATTTTCATTATTCAAACCCAAACAAATTCAATGCCTTCAGCGCTTTGATTTTTGCTGTTGGCAGAGTCTTCAGTCTACCGGAACTTGGATACTTAATAGCAGTAAATGTTATAGTGTATACAACAATGTCATGTGTTATTACATGTACATTCGAAATAAAGATATAACAATTCTGTGTACAAATGTTGTTATGCTCGCTCAGTCTGTCAATCTTCAAAAAAAATTGTTTTCAATAATGCAATATACACCATACTCATAACAATTCGTTGTAATAAGTTTAGCAGTTAAGATAATGTTCACTATCTACATCCTAATGGCGTCCTATGCGATGCAAAACCTTGCAGATTTCCATATCCGTACGGATATCGTACGGTACTCGCACGAGTAGTTTGTAGCTCGTGCGGTGTCCTCACGGGCCTCGTGAGAGATAATACAGACTTGAAAAATATCTACGAGCTCGTAGACAACTCGGGAGATCGGTTTCACCGAGTCCTCTATGAGTCACAAAAATCCGTGCGGTGCTCGTATGAGTTTCGATATCCATACGAGCTCCGTACGGACGCCGTACGAGTTCGCCAAAATCAACTCGTACTGAGCTCGTAAGGAGCTCGTAGGGCAAATGTGACCGTAGCATAAGTAGGAAAATATCACTGTATATTATAAATGATTCAAATCTATCAAGTTTCAATGAGTATCTATATAGATATTCAACATTATGCTAGGGAACATGGGTTGAGCTTATCAGCTGTCCTTTATTGCTAAATCACATAAGACTGCAGGATCTGGTATATACAATCTCAGTGGCTAATGCATTATTAGTTTTATTACAATGAAAGCCATACTGAGATTTTGGCATTATGATATACGTATACTGAACAATTGTTTAAATTATATGACAGAAAATATTCTCCAAACTTGTGAAACATAAAACACTGTTAAAACATAAGCAACATATGTTTCCAGGCAGAGATACTGGTAATTATCAGTCCTTAAAAAGCCTTACATGTTATCAAAGATCTTAAAATGAGATTTAACAAAAACAGGTTATATTGGATTGTCAAAAGTAAAATGACCATGGAGGGGCACGTGACATGTTCTCGATGGTTTACGATTTTAAAAACAATATCCAAAAAAGAAGCACTTTGTAAGAATGTCGTGAACCAGACTAATTCCATTATTCCATGCGGATAGCACCGGTCTTTATCGCATTACAATAGTTTATTTACCAAAGAAACCATTATTCCGAAATTTAAACTGAATACGATTTATATCTCATCATGGCATTTGTTGTTAGATTAATCGGTATTGTCCGATATTACATGTATTGGAACAATTATGACAGAAACATTAATTTAAACTTACACCGGAATAAATTCGAATTACATCCAAACTGCAAAAACCACATTCTAAACGATACAACTAAATTATAACCCACAGGAAACTATTTGACTTGTATATAATTACCTAGTAGGCCCTATTTTACACTATGATGCTGAGGTTTTTGGGGTAAAAATATTTAAATTATACATTGCAAATGTCCTTTGAAAGATACTTTGCGTCAGAAAATCAAAAAACTTGGACGTGTTACAATAACTTGTCATTCTCTGCGATTAAGAATACATTCTTGTTTATCTAGCATCATTTCAACTATAAAAATAATAATAATAAAGACTTTATTTAAAGAGGCAATCCATTCTTCCCTGTGAGCCTCATTAACACATTTACAAATTATGTACAGTAATAACAGAAGATAATAGTAACAAAAGGCCTTTTCGACTGGGCTGTTTCGTGAAGCAAGTTTTATGCGGTAATATTTGACCACATCATTTGTTTTAAATTGTCAACATAATCTAACTATTTTAGCAACGCTTTTCTAAAAAGAACATTCAAAGTATTTTAATACCCAGGGGCTGTTAGGTTGTAAAACGACTATGATAGTCTAAATAATTGTCACTGAAATGTCCACTGGAGACAGGATGCACGCGATAGCATCTTAATAGAATTTTATCATACATTAAAGTCAAGGTAATGATATAATAGGTTCAATATTGGTAAACCCTTTGTTTTTTTAGTAATTATGCAATAATGTTGTAGCCACGTTTTAATTGGCTAACAAAGTATATAACATGCAATTTGATTGGCTAAGAACGTTTTAAGTATTTTGTAATGTGTAATTTGATTGGTCAAAAGCTTTTAAGATTTATTTTCTATTATTTGAAAATAATGTATATTAAGTAAGATTTTTTAATAAAAAAGGGATGAATTAGGACGAAAACAGTCATGATGTAGGTTTTAAAAAGTTAGGAAAAGTGGAGTTCCACTACGCTTAGTTAAGTTACTAACTCTGTGTGTTAAGAAAATAAAACATATTTGTTATTGTTAAAATATTTGGAGAAACGACGAAAATAAAAATAGAAAAACTGACGGTGGATTTCTCATAACTTATTTAGTTGAGACTTTGTTATCATATTTGAAATAGTACTGGAAAAACGCACTGGACACACTACGTTGGCAGAGCTAAACTGACAGCTCACACACAACGCACGGACCAACGGGTTGTTACATACGAGCTAATTCCCAAAACAACAGACATAACACTGTTGTTTAAACAACAAACCGGATGTTCACATTACAACAAGCACCAACAACAAGAACTAGAGATTAAAGTTCTCAGAGAGTTGAGTAATCAGAGCTCATCAACGCATTGGAAAAATGAGTTCAATTTCACACACTGTATCAACGCCCTTCGTTTACGGCATTACACAAGCTTTAGCCTGGTTCCCATCCCCACAATCACAACACTACTATAGTAATGCAACTGTAAAATTAGAACGGGAACAGACTGTAACCTGCTCCACGACACAGCCCAGTCGAAAAGGCCTAATGTCAACTAATGCATGATTTCCGTATTAAAATTGATCCATAGATATCACAAAGGCGTCACCAACCAAAACATTACCACGTGATCAGACGTTTACGAGTAAATATTAGTGTGTAAAACGCTCGAGATCATTCATAAATCACTACAAAAAAGAATCCTGCGACGATAATAATACTATAACCAACTACCACGTGCTCGTCACTGAACATTTTCATGAATGGGTCATATAGGGGTCAACAGCTGCAGTCGGTTTTATTTTGTGGGTTACATAACATAGTCCATTCTCGTTCACCAGAGTATTCTTCGAGTCTGGGAACTTGACTAACCACTGATGAATGAGGATGAACATTGCCTGGTTGGTCAGTTCCACCAACACTATCAAGATTTGATTGGCTGATAAAGCTGGTTAATCGGCGTTCCTAGTAGATTGGCAGATCTGAGGCACGATGACCTATAATGGTCCTTCTATATTTCTGGCTATCAGCAGGAGATCATTATCAGTGTTTATCTAGGGTCATAAAACACAGAAACTGGTCCCGGCTACTGAAAACCAATAGGGTGCTAAGTACTGTATGTACACTAGACAATATGTGTCATATTATCATTTATGTTTGTTTTAAATTGGAATATTAAGATATATTAATTTATTTCTTGTTTCTATCTAGTTTGAGTGTATAACAGCTATTTTCCCTATATGTCAATAAATTTGGCGATTTTATTATTTAAGAGTTATTTGACATAAATTAATAGATATAACATTTTGTACACACTAGAACTAGATACAAATAAAAATAAATATATCTAATAGTTTGAAGATAAATAAAAAATAATAAACTACTCATATAGATCTAGTATATGAATTTAACTTCTCTATTCCAAACAGTTTAACCAAAGTCCTCAATATAACATTTTTGTATCGTTGATTTAAAACATGAATAATATTAAGTCACTTATCTACTCAAGTAATAAGATAAACATGTCAATGTTACTGTGTGTTATAAGTTCGTATTTTAGTTTTCACACTTTTTTATTCATGTGCAGGATTCCACAGTGAGCTTTTAAAAATGCTCCCCATCCACGGTGACAACCTGTTCCAAATATGGTTTCTGTAATTAAACCCGACTCATTCCATGAAATGTACATAGTTATTTGGATGCTTATACATAAATATCCGATGCCCGTATCGCATTTTGTAAAACCCCTTTCACGATTGTCGTGCGACGGACCTGCGACGGGTCTACGGTGTAAATTTGAGGACTATCGTGCGTCCGTCGCACGACGGACTTGAGAAATTTCTGCATCGTGCGACCGTCGTGCGACGGAAAACATAATCGTAGACCCTCGTTGTAGAGTTTTGGACATGTTAAAAAAATCTAAGGAGGGTGACTGTCGTAGGCCCGTCGGACGATGCCCAATGTCGTCGCACGACGGACGTGCGATGGACGCACGATGGACGCACGATGGACGCACGATTTGTTTGAGATTATAAGGTCACTCTAGGCACTTAGAATCATACCACTATCGTGCGATGGACGTACGATGGACGTGCGATGATTGTGCGATTGTCGCACGACAGTCTTGTGAACATCTCCTATCCTACGACTGCCGTGAGACAATCGCACGACCTTCGTACGACAATCGCACGACCGTCGTACGACGCTCGTAAACATATAAAAATTATGTACTTTTTCAAAATGCATACCCTATAGTGCAATTCTTAGATAAATCATATTCTAAGAGAAAATGTGCACTTTGAAAACAATAAAAGCTCTCTATAGCGACACACATTGGGAAACATAACATTATGTTGTTGTATGTAGAGGTTGTCTCTTCTCGAACAACATGTTTATGTTGCTGAAGAGAGGTTGTTGCTCAGTGGAGGGCTGCTCAGAGCCTCTGGAGAGTTTGCATTGTACATAGTTATCACAAATGCATTCAGCTTAAACTAAGATCTAAAAGTTGCCCGAATGTTCTCATACATTCATATCAATAGCACACTTTAATCACTTAGCAGGTTATAAAATATCAACAGTGTATGTTTTTATTATATAATTAGTAACATTAAATGTATACTTAGTAACAATATATCAGTACATCTAAAGACTCTAAACACGTTTTTTAATTCACAAATATTTCCAACATCTTGAAGAAAGCCATAATTTGAATTAGGAATTAACTGTTCTCTCATTTTATAACATGTGGACATCCAAAATATCTCGAAACAAACAGCCTAAACATTATTATAATTGATTATACATACATGTATTTCAGTTTAATATTATATTAAGATTGGAATGATTTAGGTATGACTTCGTAAATATTAGTTTTGTGCTTTTGAATACCCATTATTTGTGTACTTTCTACAGGTAAAAAGATGTGGCGGACGCAATTTATTTGTTTACCGTGTCACACGATAGCACAGGGAACTCCAGATTTCCCGACAATGCAAGGATATGTCATTGTGTGATTGTACACGTAGACAATACACTGTAGAAATAAATAGGGTAGTATACTTATATATTCTGTTAAGGCAACATTTTAAAGTTTATTCACTACATGTACACTCACATAATGACGGTAGCGGATATATTCCGCACAGTAACCTTGTAATATATTCATGCTTAAAGTGGAGGAACACGTCAATTGATTCACACTGATACAGGTCTTAAATGGCACACACCATCGAACGCCAATGATAGCACTAGCATTTGTTTACAAATAAATATGAACATTAAATGCATTTTCAATGTCTATTCTTTGTTCTATCTTGTGTATAATCACTTCTTTAGTACTCTTTCAATCTTCACTGATAACAAGCGGAAGCCGAAGTAAAACCATACTGAAACTCTATTGTTCTAGTCAAACACTTACCTGTAGTGTTGGGACTACGCAATATTTTTTCCTGCCATTAATTTTTGAAATGTACTAATCAATGTGTGTTATTCGGATGAGTAGAAACGACCGGCTAATTAATATACTAGGGAGCGTGTGCTGGGGAATAGTCGGGGAAAATCATCCTTCATCCTCGATTGATTCTGCATAATAAATATAACATGTCTGTAATAAAAACGTCATAACAATACTACTGTCGGTTCAATAAGTAATACTAATGAGGGAACTGTCCCATTCAAAAGAATATGGGAGGCTTATGTTTTATATAATAAACTAGATACCTTCAACCAATAGTATAATACTTCAAAACGTGTTTTCACGTCGTCTCGTTAGTCGAGTGGGTAAGTATGCCCCTATTATTCAAGTTATTTTGTTCAATCTTACCACTGGTTCGTCACCCATCCAAGTTACTTAAATTTTAAAGTGTTTTGTTATCTTTTTAAAAGTACCTTATTTTTTATTTGTAACTAAAACAAAAACATACACGAGTAAGGTATGCAGTACGTAGATTAATGTTTGTGTTATATTTTCATTCTTTATCAAGTCGTATTTCAATTGTTTTATTCTTATATACAGTACAACACTCATACAATCGTTTTTAATATATTCACTACAACGTGAAACTTTGATCACTTTAAAGTATCGATTCATTAAAACAGCAGTATAATATAAGACTTTATAACAAGGATACATGCAATAAAAAGGTTGACCGAAGTGGGGATCGAACCTACAACTCAGAATAAAATAGAAACTTGAAGGACGTGAGGGTTTATCCACTACACTAACGCGCCTTTCGTATAAATTATGGAATGAGATTTGCACACTATTTGATATCGAACCCTTACAAAGTTTACCTTTCGGGCGAGTTTATATTTATAACTGTTCTCATTTGAACGCACTTTAGTATATTGAAAATAATTTATTATTTAGTATGATGTGTTTTATTTCAATCTCTCCAAAATGATGCAGATTTCTTTCTGTTCCGCATCTTAACATTTAACTATATTCAAATCATGCATTGCGTGCAGTGACAGGTTATTAGACAGCATAACGCGTGTAAAAGCGAATTTTCTGGCGCGAAGCATTAAGTCAACGGGTCACGTGGTTTGGTCAGAGTTTGAATTCACTAATGGATCTGAAAATTTGTGTTATAGTTTCGCAGTTACAGAAAGATAATGAAAAATGGCCGCCAATAGAATAACAAAAGTTCCCTAAAATGCGTTATTCTGTAGCTCATAAATTTTCTTTTATATTTTAATGATGTTTAAAAATATTCCAAAAACTCGAGTAGGCCTATCTAGAACACATTTTAAAATAACGTCGGTGCCAATCATAAACCCCGTAACTACATTTTTTCAAAATGTATTTTTTTCAGCATTTCCTACTGGTAATACTTTCCCGCGTTAACTGTCGAAGTTTCATGGCAGTCGTCCAATCAGATCTCTCGGAATCGCAAAATGAACACGTGAGGAAACCTGTAACTACGATGTTTTTGTATAAATGTACATGTTTTTCTGCACTTACGGGCTTTCCTCCAGAAGTTACGGATTTTCCTCCTTTTTTTTTGTCGCACACATTGGGGGAAATCCCGTAAAAACGAGATTTCGTTGTCCTGTGCTCGGTTTATTGCATTCACTGTCCAACTTTTGATGGTTGTTTTCTTACCCTTTTTTATCGTTATGGGCAAATCAACAGCATTTTTCATCGTTTATGTTTATCGTAAAGCAGTTTTTACCTTCTCCTGAAAAGTTGTGATTTTGTAGTTACGGGGTTTAGGTTTGGCACCGACGATAAGGGAGATAAATGCTCAGTTGCTTAGTATAGCACTTTGATCGACCGCCATCTAGGAATAGGAACGCTTGGAAGAGAAAGCACTGGACGTGACAGCTTGCCAGTTACTGATCAACTGATTACACCATGAAAGTACTTGTTTTAAACAAGGAAAGTCGTATTTTTATAGACATAATCAACGTAGTTATACAGAACAATGAACTTAAAAATGAAAGCAGGTTCATACTCGTACTGTATCGTCCTTCGTTACTTCGTACCCAAAAATGTCACAAATTTTCTACTGACTGTACATTTATGAATCATACATGTATGATAGCAATCATTCTGTCCTGGATGATCATGTTACTTTTTCTGGCGTTTTTGAACCTCAACAAATTGCTATCGTACAGTACATGTGGAATCAACTTGCCTAGTGTAAATGATATAGCTAAGCTGTTCTTTAATAGTTAAGATATAATTCGTAAAAATAGGCTGTGCCTTAGTTCATATTAATTCAACACCTACTGACTTACGTTCACATTACATGTATATGAATTTTCGAGTTTTTAACTTCAAGAAACTTATAGATCTACTTTATACAGTATATGTAAACCCGCAATCAAGCGATAACTTCGAGTACAAATTCACACAATCAGCCTGCCAATAATGGCAAGGCATACAAGGGATTTACTTTGCCACATATATTGGCAAAATAACTAAATGATCTTCCATTATGTAGTTCAACAATTACCCAGTCAGAAATAGCCGAAAACAGAGACAGTTCTCTGACGAAACTAAAAATATTGCCAAATCAAGATTTAGGTTGACGGTGTAGAATGTGAATCTGAGTATCTTCAGACTTCCGAGTCACTTGGATTGGCCTAACTGTTATATTGACTGCTTGGGGTGTGCCATGTCCGTGGTTGTGATCAGGATCGGGAATCGCCATAAAAATAAATAAATAAATCTGGATATGTATCCACCATATATGCAACAGTCACACACGGCATTATGAAAAAACAAGTTTCCATCTACTGTTTTAATCCCAGCCTAATCAAATGTCTTGTCTTGTTTATTATTCTTTTACATAAACATGCATGGTACAAAATGTATGCCAATATCTTCATACTAAATTGTAACAAAAACCTTCGAGATCTTGATTAAATATAATTATATAGTCCAATACTAGTATTTGCCTATAAAGACCATCCATTTGGAAACTGCAAATAGTGATATTTAATGAAAGGTATGTCCCTCTCAAGAGGTACAGGTTAATATCATTGAAAATGGTCTGATGAGAAGATGACATTATTTTTTTGAATATATTGTTATATAGTGGTTTTTGTTTGCAGGTTGTATTTAACAGCGGTTTTCTCAAATTTTGTATTATTAAGTATGCTTACCAGGATGCATAATTGCATAATGGTGCATCTGACTAGTGTACATAAATATTTTCCAAAAACTGTGCAACAATTTCATTTGGACCGAGTGACCTGTGCTATGTAAATGAAAAACTACGTGAATATAATTTTTAACATCTTTAAAGGGTTTTACTAGGTAATGCTACGGTCACATTTGCACTACGAGCTCCTAACGAGCTCCGTACGAGTTGATTTTGGCGAACTCGCACGGCGTCCGTACGGAGCCCGTACGGATATCGAAAATCGTACGAGCATCGTACGGATTTTCGTGACTCGTAGAGGACTCGGTGAAAATGTTTCACCGAGCTCCCGAGCTGTCTACGAGCCCGTTGATATTTTTCAAGTCTGTATACTCTCGCACGAGGCTCGTGCGGACACCACACGAGCTACGAAATACTCGTGCGAGTATCGTACGATATCCTTACGGATATGGAAATTTGCAAGGTTTTGCATCGCATGGGACGCCATTAAGATGTAGATAATGAACATTATCTCAACTGCTTTACTTATGACAATGAATAGTTATGAGTATGGTGTATATTGAAATATTGAAAAATTAAAATTTTGGAAGACAGACAGACTGTGCGAGTATAACAACATTTGTACACAGACTTTTAATATCTTTATTTCGAATGTACATGTAATGACATTGTTGTACACACTATGACATTGTTGTACACACTATAACATTCACTGCTATTATGTTGATACTGCAACTGTATCATGTATCCAAGTTCCGGTAGATAGACTCTGCCAACAGCAAAAACACAACACTGATTGATTCATGAAAACAATGTCGTATTTTTATATCATTATTATGGTATTCTCATATTATCATTATCGTCATCATAATCGCATTCTCGTAATATCATCATCGAGCTATCGTATTATCATTATCGTATTCTCGTAATTATCAGCATCGTTCTATCGCATTATCATCATCGTGTTCAGGTATTATCATTATCTTATTATTGTATAATCATCATCGTATTCTCGTATTATAAATTATCTTATCATTGTATCATCATTATCGTATTCTCGTATTATCATTATTTTATCATTGTATTATCAGTATCGGATTCTCGTATTATCATTATCTTATCATTGTATTATCATTATCATATCATTGTATTATCATTATCGTATTCTTGTATTATCGTTATCTTATCATTGTATTATCATTATCGTATTCTCGTATTATAATTATCTTATTATTGTATTATCATCATCGTATTATCGCATTATAATTATCTTATCATTGTATTATCATTATCGTATTCTCGTATTATCATTATCTTATCATTGTATTATCATTATCGTATTCTCGTATTATAATTATCTTATTATTGTATTATCATCATCGTATTATCGTATTATAATTATCTTATCATTGTACTATCATCATCGTATTCTCGTATTATAATTATCTTATTATTGTATTATCATCATCGTATTATCGTATTATAATTATCTTATCATTGTATTATCATTATCGTATTTTCGTATTATCATTATCTTATCATTGTATTATCATTATCGTATTCTCGTATTATCGTCATCATACTATCGTATTCTCGTATTATCATCATCCTATTATTGTATTATCATTATCGTATTCTACTATCATCATCATCATCAAACTATCGTATTCTCGTATTATCATCATCGTGTTCTCGTATTAGCATCATCGATATATCCGACCAACAACCTTTCTCCAAGTAGGGACGCACCAGACTTTGATCCATGACATATTACCGCGACCGTGGCTGGGTGATTTTGGCGTCCGTATAGGAAGCGGGAGATCGAAAGTTCAAACCCCGGAGAAAGTTAGGTTATAACTGATGTAGTCGTTTGGTAAGACGCCGGTAGGCCCAACTCTGCCAGGTACCCGGCAATACATGTATGAGAATGGATTCGTGTTATTTTGCTAGAGAGGGGTCCGACCAGCAATATTTTATCCAAGTTGGTACCCAGTAGACTCCCACCCAAGACGTACTCCTCTCATTGTATTACATGACCACAATTCCAGGGTCCAGGCCCACCCCATCTGGATCCGCACACGCTCAGTGTATGATAGTTGTTATTTCCGTGATTCTCGTGCACAGAACTTATTAGTACACATCAAACCATTGTCTATGCATCTACATATATGTATATCCTATTTCTACTGCATTCACTTAATTCTTTTGGTAAAAATATATATTTGGTGTGGTACACATGAGACACATACGTGTATATACCCTTTGTACTATTCAAAACGTTATGGCGAAATAGGCTGAATTTCAGAGTCTGTCGAGGGACAGTTATGCATTTTTTCTTACATATATAAACATGACATGAAATATCAACTAATCCAAAATCATCTTACATAATATAATAATATATAAACTGGGTGAGGACAGCTTCATTGCGAGCTTTCTACTTCAAATATCTCTACGAGCTCATAGACAACTCGGAGATCGGTGAAACATTTTCACCGAGCTCCCGAGTCCTCTACGAGTTACAAAAATCCGTACGATGCCCTTACGAGTTTACGATGTCCGTACGGACTCCGTACGAACTTGCTAAAATTTGACTCGCACGGAGCTCGTACGATCAATGTGACCAGGGTCTTAAAATAGATAATTTAAAATTCGCTGAATATATCCATTATTGTCGCACGAACACCGTACGGCCATCGTGCGATCACCGTACGGACACCGTACGAGTTATCTACGAGCTCTGATTGATCTACGAGCACCGTGCGATGTACGGCCGGGCTCTTTGCGAGCCCCGTACGGTGTCCGTATGGATATTACGATGTCCGTTCGGATATCGTACGATTGCATCTCTATAAATCGTACGAGGTTCGTACGAGCTGTGACCAGACCCTACGAATGAAAAAGTACCGTTAGGATTTCAAACATTCAGGACTCGTTCGAGTTGGTAAATTCGTACGGATATCGTACGAGCTTTGTGACCGTAGCATAACAAACTAACAAACTCGCTTAAGAAAATCTTAAGGAGTGTTTTGGCTTACATTCCAGTCCTTTCACAACAAACTTTCCAATAAAATTTGTTGGAGAAAAATGCAAAAATTTGTCTACGAGTAATTTCTCAACTAAGTCTGCTATTTTTTTAAATCTATTTTATGACCATAATTATAATCGTGTGCTGTAGAATTATTTCCGACAGAAACTGTGTATTTACGACTACAGTCTCTGGTATTTATTGCTAAATTTATTATGGTAGGCGATTCTGTATGAAATGTACATCTATCATGTTATAATAGACTGACGTTTTTATTTTCTGTAAAAACATATTATTTATTTTCTCTATCAAATACATGTAGACATGTTCATTGTCAGTCGGAGATACTGTAGGTACATACTTTAAGTACCGTCAACGATACCAATTTATACAGTGAATGCATATGCAAAGTGCTATGGCTATAGAACTATTTTCCCGGTGAATCGTGACCACTGATGTATGTCAAACACCTACATCTAAAAACAAATGCCTACCTACCTATCCTATTGTTCACCAATGTTTCCTGAACCACACATATGTTTTATTTAGCCGAAGTGAAAGTTATTCATTTCATGCCAATTTATTTTAGGTCGATTGTTTCACAATAAATACATTTTAATTGTTGTTTTTTAACTTTGCCAAAGTCTAAAATAAAAGTTCGTTTGAAGAATAAACATTAAATGCTTCGGCTTTTTGTGGACGATGCATTAAAATGACTTTCAGATGATAAAAGTCGAAATATACTTCCCGGATGCAAAATTGTCTATATATATACCTTGTTGTGAATTTTCTCGGGTTTTAAAACCGCTATAAATGTTAATATGTAATGATTGTCAAACATAGTTGGTGTGTTTCATTCTTTAGAAACAGACCTGTTAATTCATTCAGATGTCATCCAAACATAGTCACTGACAAAAAAGTTATATGTGTTACCATGTTTTGTAGATCAAAAATGACTAATAAAATGGTTTATTTAAAACGTGATAAAATATTAATATCTCTTGTATCTTCAAATTGTTTGGTGCCTTCTTATACTGCAAAAATAGACCTTTCGCGTGAAACCACTGTCGATTAGATATATACACAAACTAAAGAGTTATAGGCGTAGCAGTGATTTCAAAACCAATGTTTCCTCTATAACCTATATCTCGACCAAGGTTTACATCGTGTAGCGGTCTAGCGATAACACGCTCTGGTTGGATCAACGAGATTAAGTGGGTGGAGTCGGCGTCTGGTCAATTGATACGAATGACCCATTATAAATGACCACCACATTTTGATTGACAGGTGACGTTAGCGGAATAGTGTATTTCTCGGCCCTATGCTATTTTAACCAAGAACAAAGGATTGATTCTACGGCGTGGAGGGGGGGGGGGGGTTAATTTTGTAATTTATTGACGAATTTTAAAATGTTGATATGAAATTAAAGATTACGCTCTGAAGTTTCTAAATATAAAAAATTGAAATTATGCCCATGCAAATATGAATTATAATGGTTCAAACACAGACTATTTTTCGAGAAAAAAATCTACACATTTTTGTGTTCGTATTCCACGGCCGTAGTAGTTTATTTTTTTATTTATTAACATATTTTCATATAAATTATATCAAAATAAAAAAGAAGCTCTCTTGTTTTAAAATATACAAACATATTGAAATAAAATAACGGCTAATTGAATATATACACAATTTTCTCGGCGTGAAATTATATTTTTAATGTGTTCGAATTCCACGGCCGTACCAGTTTTTTTATGATTCACTCCATTTCTATTGTTTTATATCGTTATGAAGCTCTTTAGTTTTTAAATATGTAACAATATTGAGAATTATCAATAACGCAAATATTTATAAAATGACAATGATTAGAAAATTGTGGTATTTCACGGCCGTGATTTTTTTGTCAATATTTGTGACGAAGATTAACACCAAACCGTATAATCATAGTAACGTACGATCATAGACATTGAAAGTGTTTCGAAAAAGAAAGGTTTATTGTTTTATTAATATGTTATACATGTTTTGGAAATTTCATGGTTAGTAAAATAAGATCATTTAATTGTGAAACTATTGTTTTTCATTAACCTTTTCTTATAAACGGTCGTATTCATGAGTGTCCTCAAATATTTTATGTCGTTCGGTAGTGTCCTCAAATAATTCATCCTTTTTAAAAATACTGTGACTTTTACATTGAATGCTCATTGGTTGCAATGTGTAAATATATGTGATTGTACATAAGTTGAGTCTCTTATAATTAATTCTATATCGAATGGTTATATGCATGTTTTATTTGTGATATAATAAGTGTTATTTTGTAATAATTAGACATGGATCAGACTGAAATACAGTCTAATTTTACAGTTATTGCCTCCGAATCTATACGGAGAAATTCAACAACGCATATGTATTAGAATTTTCACAGAACAAAACGGAACTTTATTTATCACAGGCATCTATGCAACATGGGTACAGTGATATATAAATGTTACAGTATAAATACATTGGGATAAACACTATGGGCCATATTCACATCCTCTCCTCCACTCTCACTCACTGAGTTAATCCAAATTTAATTGTTTTTTCGTCCGTGCGTTTGAGTGTGAACTCGACCTAACCTGAAATTGGTATTCACAACGGTAAGTGTAGCTGGAGTTGACTCGACTGAGTGAGGAATTTTCGAGGGAGCGAAACGTCGACTTCAGCGTGACTCCAACCAAACTCAATGGAATGTTAGTGAATACCAAAGTTAGTCACTAACTAAAATGGACAATCCATTCGAGGTAGAAGAATTTAAGGATATGATTTTACCTTTTAGAAATGTCCCGGATAGAAGAAAATCCTTAGAAAGCATGGATAATGTGAATTTTTTGGCAAAGTTCCCCAGCTACACTCAAATGTGTGGTTACGTGCATACCGATTTAGCGCACGAATGTTGGACTAATAAAAGTTATTGTAGTTTCAAATTAAACTACACAACAAATTCATATGATCGTGTGGGTTGATAAATATACAACCATAAATATAATTTTATATATTATACCTCACCCAAATTTCATTCAACTGTTTCTTTGTTATTCTAATCGGTCCATATATCCAGAGATAGACTGACTGATTTGCATGTTCCAAATACAACAGCCGGTCAATATTATAAAAATATGGACCGGCAAAATAATATTGACCGGCAGCTGAAATAAACGTATTGTTTATTGCATGACGTCATGGATACTGTGACGCTACCATAGAGCGTGACGTTGCGCGAACTTTTCTTTTTGTAACGTTTTTTTTGTTTAAATTAGATTTATGTCCTGCCGACAGTAATTGCATGGATCAACTCATGTGCGTTTATGATACAAAGTTCAATATAAGCTCTAAAGACGCATTAGTTTGCATAAAAATGAAAAAAAAGTCGAAATTCCAGTGATGGAGATTATACTTGAAACAACTTAAAAGTTGTCTATAGATTTATTATAGCAACACGGGTTTTCACATTTCTGCGTTATTTCGGTGGATATGCAAACAGACCAAAATAGATGTAAGGTCTCCCTATAATGATATGTAGTTCTGTAGCACATAAACAACTTAAACCCAAATGTATGTAATGTTTTCTTATTAGTATCTAGATCTAGTTACAAAAGTAGGCCTATAATATCGATATTAAATGTTCGGTATAATATAAGAAATAGTTCACATCACTTCGGGCCCAATGACATTATATGGACTGGCTAGTCAGCCCGCGTTGTGTATATGGACCTCAGCTTCGCTTCGGTCCATATACACAACTTGGGCTGACTAGCCAGTACATATAATGCCATAGGGCCCTCAGTGATGTGAACTATTTCTTAATTATAATTTGTTATCTAAAAGTATATTATTTGGACAAATAAAGTTACTGTAATAAGTGTATGAAGTATCTGGAATTAAAATTTAGTCATATTACTGCGATGTTAATTAAATACATGGTATTTATATATGGAGCATAACTATTGAAATTATAACGTTATTGTTTTCATTCTTTGCCATATTATTATTTTTAATCCCACCCAGTGTTGATATGAAGATGACTAAAATATTTGAATGAATAAAAACGTGCAAACTAGCAACAAATACTGATGATGTGCATTGCAATCATTCATGTGTCAATGTGCCGCCTCGATAGCCTACTGTTAGAGCGTCCGCTTCGAGTGCGGGACGCCCAGGTTCGATCCGGGGTCACTTCATGCTAAAAACGAAATGGTATCAGTATTTCCCTTGCAAGATGTCCAGCATAATAAGCGAAAGGTGGCTTCTCTTCTCTTACGTATTGTATTATATATTGTGACGATGGATAAATTCGGGCATGATGTGTCGAGAATGGTTAATATTTGTTCAAGGTTGTACCAACTTGTTTCATAATCAACCTAAAACCAAGAAGTTCATGCATCAGCTATCTTATGTACTATTATTTTTAAACATGTCGCACATTAAATGACATTCCAGGAATTATAGCTTTCTAGCTGTCGGGCTTCCCCGGAACGGTATGTACGATGTATGTGTTGTAATTAACAACATCATATGACAGTGAAGCTGCTTATAAAAGTAAACTGAGTCCATTTCCTCCGACTTCTAAATTATTAACATGACATTACCTGCTTGACGGTCGGTGGAATTCATATTGACGTGATATGATATTTAATATTGAGTCCACGGCGAAAACATAAGGCATACGGTACGATTTGTCTTCTTCGATATGCGCATCCTTTATTTATTTTAAATGCGTAGGCATTGCCTTGCATAATTGTTTTGTTGGAATATATCAATGTAAATCATTATATACATTTGTACGTTCATTCAATGTTAATTACATCGAAGTTTTATGTTAACTGATCCACTATAATCTTTGCAATAATCATACCGACCAATTCAATAATAAAGCACAGATTGTATGTATAGTCCAGTTAGGATATTGTGACAGTGACGTTGCAATTTATGTGTACGCAAAAAACCACAACCATTGTATAAACAGGTAAAGCGAAGTTTAGTATATTAGTTTAGCATTGATATTATAGTTGTTTGTACAGTATAAGCCTTTATAATTTGTTTTACACCGTTATAGTGGACTCGACCGCTGCGTCACTGGATTTTTATCCTGACTGGACTATACAGTGTAATATCCTACCATTTATTATAACGGTCACACACTCAGGAAAGTCGAGGACGAGTTACCCATGTGAATACCAAATCTCCACTCGACCTACACTAACTCGACCGTCACTCTAGCTACACTTGAGGCTACCTTAGGTTAGTGTAAGTCGAGTTGGAGTGGAGGACCGACTATTTTTTTTTAGGCTGCCAAATATTTAGTTTTTCGGCTGCCAACTTTGTTAGGCCGCTGGATCGCTAGGGCGCTAGGCCGCCAACTTCACATTTTTTTTATATTTTTTTTCGACTGCCAACTTTGATAGGCCGCTGGATCGCTAGGCCGCTAGGCCGCTGGGCCGCTAGGCCGCTAGGCCGCTAGGCTGCTAGGCCGCTAGGCCGCCAACTTCACAATTTTTTTTTTTTTTTTTTTTTTTTGGACTGCCAACTTTGTTGGGCCGCTGGATCGCTAGGCCGCTAGGCCGCTGGGCCGCTAGGCCGCTAGGCTGCTAGGCCGCTAGGCCGCCAACTTCACAATTTATTTATTTTTTTTTTTTTTTGGACTGCCAACTTTGTTGGGCCGCTGGATCGCTAGGCCGCTAGGCCGCTGGGCCGCTAGGCCGCTAGGCTGCTAGGCCGCTAGGCCGCCAACTTCACAATTTTTTTTTTTTTTTTTTTTTTTTTTGGACTGCCAACTTTGTTGGGCCGCTGGATCGCTAGGCCGCTAGGCCGCTGGGCCGCTAGGCCGCTAGGCTGCTAGGCCGCTAGGCCGCCAACTTCACAATTTTTTTTTTTTTTTTTTTTTTTTTTTTTGGACTGCCAACTTTGTTGGGCCGCTGGATCGCTAGGCCGCTAGGCCGCTGGGCCGCTAGGCCGCTAGGCTGCTAGGCCGCTAGGCCGCCAACTTCACAATTTTTTTTTTTTATTTTTTTTTTGGACTGCCAACTTTGTTGGGCCGCTGGATCGCTAGGCCGCTAGGCCGCTGGGCCGCTAGGCCGCTAGGCTGCTAGGCCGCTAGGCCGCCAACTTCACAATTTTTTTTTTTTTTTTTTTTTTTTTTGGACTGCCAACTTTGTTGGGCCGCTGGATCGCTAGGCCGCTAGGCCGCTGGGCCGCTAGGCCGCTAGGCTGCTAGGCCGCTAGGCCGCCAACTTCACAATTTTTTTTTTTTATTTTTTTTTTGGACTGCCAACTTTGTTGGGAAGCGGGATCGCTAGGCCGCTAGGCCGCTGGGCCGCTAGGCCGCTAGGCCGCTGGGCCGCTAGGCCGCTAGGCTGCTAGGCCGCTAGGCCGCCAACTTCACAATTTTTTTTTTTTTTTTTTTTTTGGACTGCCAACTTTGTTGGGCCGCTGGATCGCTAGGCCGCTAGGCCGCTGGGCCGCTAGGCCGCTAGGCTGCTAGGCCGCTAGGCCGCCAACTTCACAATTTTTTTTTTTTTTTTTTTTGGATTGCCAACTTTGTTGGGCCGCTGGATCGCTAGGCCGCTAGGCCGCTGGGCCGCTAGGCCGCTAGGCCGCTAGGCTGCTAGGCCGCTAGGCCGCCAACTTCACAATTTTTTTTTTTTTTTTTTTTTTTTGGACTGCCAACTTTATTGGGCCGCTGGATCGCTAGGCCGCTAGGCCGCTGGGCCGCTAGGCCGCTAGGCTGCTAGGCCGCTAGGCCGCCAACTTCACAATTTTTTTTTTTTTTTTTTTTTTTTGGACTGCCAACTTTGTTGGGCCGCTGGATCGCTAGGCCGCTAGGCCGCTAGGCCGCTGGGCCGCTAGGCCGCTAGGCTGCTAGGCCGCTAGGCCGCCAACTTCACAATTTTTTTTTTTTTTTTTTTTTTTTGGACTGCCAACTTTGTTGGGCCGCTGGATCGCTAGGCCGCTAGGCCGCTAGGCCGCTGGGCCGCTAGGCCGCTAGGCCGCTAGGCCGCTGGGCCGCTAGGCCGCTAGGCCGCTAGGCTGCTAGGCCGCCAACTTCACGCTGCTAGGCCGCTAGGCTGCTAGGCTGCCAACTTCACGCTGCTAGGCCGCTAGGCCGCCAACTTCACGCTGCTAGGCCGCTAGGCTGCTAGGCCGCCAACTTCACGCTGCTAGGCCGCTAGGCTGCTAGGCCGCCAACTTCACGCTGCTAGGCCGCTAGGCCGCTAGGCCGCCAACTTCACGCTGTTAGGCCGCTAGGCCGCTAGCCTGCCAACTTCACGAACATCCGATTTTACCATCTAACTGTATCATGTATCAATGGTATGTTTATAATAATGACAAATATTCGGATTATTACAAACGATGAGTTTAGAATTTTGTCTTGTTCAGAAGGCTTTGCAAATAAATTAAATGTTATTATTGTGTTTGATATTTGACGTATATGACAATCACAGAATGTCGTTACATTTTATGGTACAGAGAATTTAAAGTGATCATCGACCTTCTATTAGCATAATTTAACAGCTGATATATTTGTATATATTTACAAAAACGGTTGTTTGTCTTCATATGTGGGAAGTATCACAAAGACAAGCGAGATGCAATTCAAACACAAATCTAAAGGGCCGATATTGCACGATTTGCTAACTAGATAAAATTACTCGAAAACTTTAAGAGGCGCACAGTTAAGTTTGTACACGAGATGTATCATAGAAACATTATTATGCTAGAACATTTTTAAGGTGGAAAGGTACTTTTAAAAAGAGGTTACATATCCTTTTAATAGTTGGTACCGTTGGAAACTACATGTAGAAGCTATTTGCAATTCAATGGTACATCTAATATGGCGTTGACGTCATGAGTGACGTTGCAATGAAGTTGTGAACGTTATCACTTTGCGTTCTTTTTACGTCATTTTTACGGCGTCCTTTAATAATTGTAATTGTCGAGGTACGGATGAATAAGTTGTCGACTGAACGTGTCAACCAAATAGTAAAATAATATACTAATACTATACATAACTGCAGTTCTTGGCAACTTGCAGCAGTTGAACTGGAATACGTTTGTTTATATGATTGTACATCTTCCATTGCCCTATATTTCTAACAACTGTGTTATGGTGTTATTTTATTCAGTAGTAAGCACCAGAAACCGTGTTGTACAGACATAGTGGTGAGGGCTAATCTGTGATTCAGACTAACAAATTGTGACACACAGTAGAAGCACCAATAACCATCTATGTCACTTTGTAGATGGTACTCACAAAGGGTGTAAACTAAAGTTGCAATAAAATATATGTATATTTGTGCACAAATATGTTGCTACTACAAGTTTTGAAAAACAGTGAAATGAGAAGTTTGAATATTTTGGAAGTTAACAGCAAATTCCGAATTGTTTAGATATAAAGTTGCACGGTTGCCATAACAATAACTTATAGATATTTTCTTTGTATTTTCAGGGGAACTTCTTTGGTGGTTTCGAAGATGGATTATTGGCACGAGCAGAGGCGTTGGCCGCCGTAGATATATCCAAATCCCCACAACATTCGATGAAACACGATGGTCTATACGGCCACACAGCCGGTGACCTTGGCATGCACCAATCGGGTCCATCCAGACAACAGATGCAGATGCATGGTCCGCCGTCATTCGGACCGTCAGATTCAATGCTTGACCAGTTGTCAACTAACACCGGTATGCCGTTGCCTGGTATGCCGGACCATCACAATATGGCACCAGTCAGTTCGCACCACAACCACCATCAAATGTACCCACCTATGTACACGCACCACCAGTCTCCGATGAATCACCCACATCCACATAATATGCCGCCACATCACCAAGTCCATCACGCCATGCACGATACAGAGTGTGACCCCCGAGAGCTGGAAGCGTTTGCTGAAAGATTCAAACAGCGTCGAATTAAGCTAGGAGTTACGCAAGCGGACGTGGGATCAGCGTTGGCCAATCTGAAATTACCCGGTGTAGGATGTTTGAGTCAAAGTACAATATGTAGGTTTGAATCCCTGACACTTAGTCATAACAACATGATTGCTTTAAAACCAATTTTACAAACATGGTTGGAAGAAGCCGAAAAAGCTGCTCGAGAAAAGAAGGAAGCCGAGCAGAATGGACTTATTTCCGCGGCGGATAAAAAGAGAAAACGAACATCCATCGCTGCCCCTGAAAAACGTTCTCTCGAGGCATATTTCGCAGTGCAACCCCGACCCTCGGGAGAAAAGATTGCTCAAATTGCAGAAAAACTTGACTTAAAGAAAAATGTAGTGCGTGTATGGTTTTGTAACCAAAGACAGAAGCAAAAAAGAATGAAATTTTCTGCAGTGACCGGACACTAATCGCCGGGCGATTTAATCATGAGGTACTGATATTTAAAAAAAGAAACGAATTTTATCGCGAGATTTTTTATCTAAACTAAAAATATTGATGCAATACAATTTTCACTATGTACATAAACTTCATATTTTTATTTGTATATAATTATATGTGTACATATGCGCGTAAAATCAAATTTCTAAGTGTGTATTAATTAGAGTTATTTATTTCGTTACATGTGCAATAGAATAGTGCAATTTCCCACTATAATATTATAGATTAAATACACACATGCCCTGTATATAAATAACTGTCTGATTCCAAAACGGTTATCTCTCTACCAGTTATGTATTATTTAAGTTTTTATAATTAAGTTATTATATTCGTACTTTAATTTATTATTTATTATTTTATTTAATTTCTATGTCAAACGTTTGATACATTCCGGTAAACGGGACCTCATTTTTAAATGGCGATGTGCCCTCATTTGGTTTTGTTGACATTTACGTGTTTTTATTTTTTATAACCAAATTGCCATTCCTTTGTTAAAATCATGTATCATATACATACAATGTTTTATTGGTTATGAGCAGGCCATGTGATTTTTTAAATACTATTAATTTTGATTCATACGTCTCAATTCTTTACCGTAAAGTCGTTAAGAGTAGTGGGTACGAAAAATTCATGAACGTTTGGCATAACTGTGGGTTCGAATAATATCGGTTTTCAAATTTGAAAATGTAAATTAGAATTCAAAAACATATGTTTCGAGAGCAATTGCTTTCCGTAGCCTGGTTTGGGACCTATTTAGTTCCCAATGCACGAAAACCATCAGGTTTACAGTATTTGATTAACGATTTACGTACGGACAATCAACATTACGTGGATTTGATCATCCTTAGTTTTTTTGGCCGATTTTTTTTACAGTTTCAAAGGCTTTACTCTGATAAGAACTCTTATTCTGGAACAGGCGTTCGTTATAATGCCACCATGTTCTCCAAGTCTTTTCTTATAAAAGTAGGTCAACTGTGTTGGTACCAAAATTCCACCTATCTCTCAAATATACCCTTTGTATGTATATATAGTGTTTTATTGACATAAAAAGTCCTAGCAGCTATCGATTCTTCCACAATTAATTATTTATCAGTTATCTTTTGTGTAGGTAATTGATTGTGTCCATGAATTATTTATTTCTATGTCTACGATATAGACGAATGACTGTTGGAAGAACAAATATTGTATGCCGATAGAGAAAGGAAACAATTCCTGCTGACATTTTTACACACAATACTAGTTTACGTGTTTTGTGGAAACGTTAGGAATGAAATAAACCGAAATAAATGAAATAATATTTCAAAATGAATTCAAAATATGAAACCTAGTCACATAATTTTATGAATGGTTATTTAATATCCGATTGAGTTGTGAGCATCTTAAGAATCGTTTAATTCGCTTCTTAATGTTATGACTTATTTATTCGTTGATGCTAAAATTTTATGATTTATTTCTGTCAAAATTAGCTTTATACCCCTACCACACGAATCTCGAACTAGCCGAAATGGGCCCGAATGAGTTGGAATGAAGATAAATTAAAATTCGAAACACATTCCGAATTCGTATTGACCAAACTTATTACAGCTTGTCAAAATGCCGATCGAATTCGAAAACACTTAGCATACAATTCGAATATACCTGAAATAGCAATTCCTACGACGTTCCGGCTCATTCCGACTCTCGTGTGATAGGAGTATTACTTTTGAAAAAGTCTATATGTAAGAGACAATGACTCTGTTAAACACAATGTGTATAATATTGTGTATATTTTGTATTTAAGTCTACTAGTAAATTAACAGATGTCAACTGTATTTACTCATATACCAGTTTCTTATCAAATTGAAATTACTTATAGATCCACGTGTTTTGTGCATTAATTATTTTGTACTACAAAGCATTGTTGACCAATTGATTTGTAATTCGTATTTTACAGTGTAGCAATACCACGTGACTTTTGACTACAGTTACAAGAAGAAATTTGTAAATATTTGAAAATAAAATAGCCATAAGTATTTTATTTCTTCATCGATTTCTATAAAATATACACCACGCTAAGGGGGAAATTATTTGCTTTCCATGAAATATAAAATATTTTTCAGCAGCTTTACCGATTGTTCAATTACCCTGTGAAACCTACACGTTCCACGGTTTCACAGGGTAATTGACAAAACGGCACATCCGCTGAAAAAGATTTTATATTTCATGGAAAGCAAATAATGTTCCCCTTAGCGTGGCGTAGATTTCATAGAAATCGATGAAGAATAAAAATACTTATGGCTACATTTGTGTTCCAATGTTTACACATTTCTACTTGGAACTGTAGTCAAAAACCACGTGGTATTGCTACACTGATTTTAGCCACTTTTTTAAATTTGACGATAAAAATATACGAGCCATGTACTTATGCACTTTTTATGTATATACAATGCAACTTGAGGCATTCATTTTTTACAAAATAACTAGCGTACAGTTTACACCTATTTTTTAGGTTCGATTGTGAAACAAGTTTTTAACTTATATAAATCAATCTCGACACCTCATTCCTGATGTTATCAATACTGATTGTATAAGCATCATTGCCACGTGTCTTTTGGAACACTTTCTGGCAACATGTTGTAAAATCCATCATTTTCATGGGTTGAAGATTCGTGTGAAATTTTAGTGTTGTATATAGTGCGAACTACTTAACTTGGTCCTCGAATTTTTAGCACAATTTAACAGTAGAAATCGTGTCTATGCAGTAATTTTATTTATAAGCGGAGAGTTTCTGTACGCAGGTTTATAAAAAAACACTAGTCGGAATCGTCAGTAGGGCACGGCTTTCTCGTGGAAATTGATATACAGTACTATCTCGAAAGAGCGGCCCTCTGTAGAGCAACCACCTCTCTATAAAACACTTTCAAAATTTCCCTATGCTGATTTCTACTATTTAACATTTTGTAGAGCAACAACCTCTAAATAACTGAAACATATTTGCAACTCACAAAGGGTGTTGCTCTACAAATGTTGTAGATCTACTGTACTCGTATATACATGTATATACATGTATTCCTCTCAAATAGTTTGTGAATGTATTCATGCATAAAGGTGACTAGGTCGAGGGACAGGTTAATTCGTTCGGACTTTTGAATATGAAAAGAGTAATTAAACCCTCAATACATAGTTCGGAGGTTATTTAATCGTGGTGATTTATTTTATTTTCGTGACGAAATGCATGGAACCACGAAATCAACGTACTCGAATCACCACGAATATTTATGCTTTTACAGTATAGCCGATTGAGCTGACTTGAGAATGTTATAAATGATTGTGGAGCGAGGTTCCAGATCGATTTTTTTGAATTAATTAAGTTAAACTACATTTTTTATTAATTACCATGCTTGCTCTGTACAGCAAACTAGAGCGCACGATACATCAATCGGTACGCCATGTTCATATTTTATGTCTTTTTCCCTGATATTCTCACAAAGTCTTTAGACGCTCTCGTAATGTGATGTATACATTACATTATTTATATCTTCAATATCGCTAGTCAGAGTGACAATGTACTAGTCATAATTTACACTGCAGGAATATAATATTATTTTGAAAATATTTTACACACCGATTTTGTGTCAATTTCACTGTTGTATTTTTTGTACCGTCTTTATGTATTTTCAAGCCCTGGGGTTTCGGAACCATTTTGTGATTATGTTCGACCGAAATCTATTTTTTTCGGAAAAAAAAGGAAAATTGAGATTAAGTATTAATGAGTACATCTTTTATTCTCAAACTGGTTTCTCAATCTCATGGCTTGAATGTGAATCTCTTTAAGACGTGTTCTGAGCATAGTGAATGTTTTAATTCATTTCGGGCGAGGTTTTAGTCTTGTTTTCCTTGTTCTAAGCGACTAACGTGTTATGTGACTGTATAGTACATTCATTTTGTTGACTGTTTTTATATATTTTCATTTGTTATATCGAATTAAAATATTTGCGTACTATGTCGGCGTCTTTTCTTGTTATTTGTATAATTCTATTGTATATTTGCTCCTAAACGGGTTCAACAAACGTTTAGTAAATCAACAAATGAAAAAGCAAAATATACTCTCAACTATTTTTCGAATCAATAGAACATGTTATGCTATTATGCAAAACTAGTTGAAACTATTGTGAACTGTATACTGTTTAATTTTCGCTCGTTTGTAAACTTGATTTCATTGGCTGATTATGTTGGAACATGTTGTGTGCGCATGCACACTCGACGTGTTTATACGGGAAATACTCACATCCACAATTATTCACAACACAAATATAGAAAAGTCCTATAAAACATACGTTCACTTTATATAATTATGATACAAATGATATAATGATTGGTCATATTTATAACGCTGGCTTAGAATGAGAAGGTCATAAGTTCATAAACGATATTATGAGAAAACAAGAAAAACACTGTCTGAAAACTACTCTTTACTTATGGAAAAACGAGCTTTTTCAACTTCAGTTTGGTAAACATGACCTGTTCCGATCTTCAAGAAAATAGGCACATGAGAAGCGTTTAATGATGTAGCTGTCAACTATTCCCTTACGACCTTCTCGTTATAAGTTAGCGATATGTATCATAGATAATTTCAATCGTTGTGATTGGTTTTCCTATAGTTCTATTTTTAGCATCAGAATTTGACAAATACAACAAAACAAAAAAGCACTATTTATTATAACTTCACTGATTAGAGATGAAAATATAAAATACTACATAAGTGTGACATTAACACATTTGATGGAAACCCACATTAAGAACACGCATTGTAGTTATCATTACTGCATGACTATAATGGTTGTATTATTAGTATTAAGTGTTAATTAGGTCGCTTTGATAGTTTATACTTATTACATGCATGCCTGCTAATAATCGGATTTTTACGCACTAAGAAATTAAGAAAATAATCATGTTTTGAAACACAAATAACTGATTAACACAGGCACGTTGAGTGTACCTCTGTATTAGTAAATTACTAGTTATTTTGCACCAATATGCTAAATTGAACTTCATCCTCGCATTCAATGCCGCAAGAGATACACTAGCGAATCAAACATCACGGACAGATGCATGCATATTTCGGCATGCGATTCATTGATGCAATCATTTTTGATATCATTTAATTGTCATTACACGGGGACGCACATCAAACAGACACAGACAATGGTACACACAGAACACTGGAATATGTTAGGGAATCAAGCGAATAGTAACCAATCCATTACAAAATAACATGAGAAGTAAGGTGTTGATTCGAACATAAAAGGCACTCAGACTAATCAAATTAAAAGCGAATTACTTAAAGAACTAGTCTCTGGCTCCAACTGTACCGATACAGAATGTATGCCAGACCACAGGAGCTAGACATGGAATATCAGAAAATTTCAAATATATAAAATACGTGCTAGTGTTTGTGCCAAACCACAGGGGCTAGACATGTAATATATATCAGGAAATGTAAAATACATGTATAGAAAATACACTCTTGTGTAGAATTCGTGCCAAACCACAGGGGCTAATCATCTAGACATGGAATATCTGAAAATTTCAAATATAGAAAATACGTGCTAGTGTTTGTACCAAACCACAGGGACTAGACATGCAATATTAGAAAATTTCAAATATAGACAATATACCATTGTGTAGTTTGTGTCAAACCACAGGGGCTAGACATGGACTATGAGAAAATTTCAAATATAGAAAATACGTCTTAGTGTAGAGTTTGTGCCAAACCACATGGACTAGACATGAATTATCAGGAAGTTTTGAAAATAGCAAATACACCATTGTGTAGAATTCGTGCTAAACCACAGGAGCTAGATATGGAATATCAGAACATTTTCAATATAGAACATACGTGCTAGTGTTTGTGCCAAACCACATGGGCTATATTGTAGACATGAAACATCAGAACATTTCAAATTTAGCAATTACGTTCTAGTGTAGAGCTTGTGACAAACTTCAGTGGCTAGACATGAAACATCAGAAAAAAATAACATGTAGCAATTATCTGTACATTATGAGACATTTAACGGTTTGAAATATTTAAAAAAATTAAAGTTTGAGTATGAATTTGAGTTGAGCATGAAAAAAAATTATAATCATGCATGGGGCCAGATACATTATTACACGTTCATCCTTATTGACACAAGAACACTACGGTCTTCTTGAAATTCGAGTTCATCTTAACAGCAAGAAGCATCGATGAAAAACTATCCCTTACTACGAGTTAGATGCCTTCACTTAACATTTAACGTGCGTAGTAGTGACACACACAAACAGTGAAATAGTAACAAAAATGGGAACTTAATGTAATGAATCACCCGGACTTTATTAGAGAGTAACTTTTATTATTATTATCGATTTCGATGTCCGATTGATGTCCGGGTCGATTTGTGTCTGGGACGAGAGGTGCTGAGGACGAATAATATTGGGATTAATGAATTTAATGTTTAGAAATAAAATCGAATGATGCCAAGGTATGCGTGTTAGTATGCTTTTACTGTAAATTACTTTCAACATGCATTTTTGAAGTATCTAATCAATTACATTTCCAAATACAGAAACCCACGTTCGACCGTTATGGGGGAGTTTAACACCCTATAATATACTTTTTTTGTATTAAACAGGAGCGGCTGCATTTAATAGCCGGGAGAAAATATGTTGTTTTTATGAGAATAAACAGTACACCACGTGACTCTATTGCATGTCTGTTTATGAACACCATTTGAAACAAGAACAACATATTTGGGATGTATTATAATGGCGCCAATTTTTACCAAGTGTTACGGATATCACCGATGCTTTCCGGACGTTTACGATTTGTGTGGATGGACAATTACGAGTCACATTGAGTCGTAGAATGCTACGAACGTCACATAAAAATCCGTTTACAAATGTATAGGGGTTAGTTCGTTCTGCCATTTCTTTTATTTCCACTTTTGTACTACCAATACACTCACCATAGCAAGCGGACAAATGATGTTTACATGACGTCCCCTTTTGGGGAGTGAAGCGCTAGTACAAAGTTGGGATTGGCAATTGTGAACTGCGGACTGAAACAGTGTTTATCGTACCCAGAGTATATGTATAGCAGACAAGACGTGCATCACCAACTGCGCTAGCATTGAATCTGTGTCAGCTTAATATTACTGCTAGTAAGTGACAACATCGGACAGGGAAGGCAGCACTCATCTTAAACAGCAACTAAGTAACGACATGTCATATCTAAAAGCACACGTCGCCAATCGGGTATACCATGTAACGACGTAACATCAAAAGTTTCGACCCATAAGCGTAACATAACACGCGTAACGCTAAAATTTTGCGAAATTCTATAGTTTGTACACAGTAAAAGGGGTCACCTAAATGCTATAATTTTACATCAGGCATATTTTTATTTCATATTATATTTTATATACACAACAAATGAACATTAAATCATATTTCAAATGTAATATAAACACTATAAAAGTACATATTATTTGCTTTAATAACACCTAAATACAAGTGTGTTTCTTTCTTTAAAATGGCGTCAATTTTTTTAAGGTGGGACAATTTTAGTACTCACTCATCTGTATATAGAAATGTCATCATTGCAGGCATTTCAAAACAATCATTAAATTGTATGCGTTAATAAATTTTGTCATCATTTTTAAGCTCAACATAATATCTTATTTTTTAGCTATTTTAAGGGAAAATGACGTAACAAGTACACTAGCTCCGGAAAACACACCCATCTCGTTTATTAACGTATGCACAACCGTCAAAATTACATCACTATCGTATTCACGTTCTAAGACAACGCATGCAAAATTTGCCGAATTTTCAGTTCCGCTCAATACAATAATTTAATATAAGGTAATGCGTCTTTAAAATAAATGTTACATATGACACGTATACGCTTTTTTGGCATTTTTTACACGCAATCGGTGTGTTTTTAATGTATTTATGTTAATGTATTTTATAATTATCAAGGTTTTATTAAGAAAATTAAACCCCAACAAGTGACCACTACATTGGATATCAAACACAGAACTCTAGAAACCAAGCAGACGTCCACATCTAAAGATGGTTGCATAGTCCTTGAAATATAAACCTTATACAGCTACGGAAGCGCATTACGTAGATTCACGTAGATTGACGATTCTTCACGACATCGCCCGATCACAACGGAGTCCATTACATGTTTTCTACCTTAAGGAGCACTGTCAGAGATGATGTTAAACAAAACATACCGGTACGTGTATACATGTACAGAAATTTACACTGACAACAAATCACGTTGGTCAGTAAAATGATAAACACCTTTTTGCAGCAGACATGTACCACTTTGTTAAAAGCATCCCAAGCCCCTGTGTAAGACAATATGTTACGGCCTACAGAAGACAGTACTATTGCCTTTCGTCACATACCGTATTGGTTTGTCATATATCAGAAATACTGGATGCAAATGCAATTATACAAGGTTTGTTTTACAAGCTTTCAATTTTTTCTGCGTCTAAGAGCTTAAGACTTACTGCTAGAAAGAAAAGCGGGACTTCATAGTGAGGACGTATGAGTTTGGTACAAAAATAGCAGAATATTGATGTATATATTTCTTTAAAGCTTGCGGCTCGTCTAGGCTGACAACTATTCTGATACAGATAGCAGCTAAGGCAGCTGGAATTTGGCATTGGTGTGATAATTATTTGCACTTTTGGCCGTTTAGGACTACGTCTTTCTGAATGCCCCGCAACTCCGAACAATGATATCCATACTGGCGATTCCTTCAATATGTCAAAAGGTTAGCGAGCAATCATTGTAACTGAATAGAATTATAACAGACAATGTATATTGTTCATTAATCAGAAACAGTGTTTTATAGAATGATTTAAAGTATGCATTTTTGTTTGTCTTTGAAATGCTATTGAAACAGTTCTTAATGTCAAATAATACAGTTTTCACTGTTTTTGTCTTAATTTGTCTTAATTTGTCTTAATTGAAACAGTTGATGTACTTGTATATGAACAAAATATACATTTTCTCAATTAAAAGGTGTATAATTAGGAACGAATACCTTCCTACTTTGCTTTCTAACTAGACATACATACATGTCTATGTTGTATGAAATTAGTTTAATTTAGTAATTTTCGTACAGTTAATTGTGAATCAATAATATACTGGATAATCGGACAGGGAAGGCAGCACTCATCTTATACAGCCGAGCCGATAAAGTATCACATATCACAATTACACAGCACAATGCCCAACACTACACGTAGCCGACTGTATAACAAAAAATTACATAATCACGACATTCCCCACAGAAAACTCGTAAACCTTAGGCGTATTATTCTGCATAATTCCGAAGCAACCCATTGCAGGAAAGTCTTAAAGAGCATGTTCGTGGTACTGTATCGTCGGCGTATTGCAGTAATTTGTACATTGGTGCAACTTCGTCATTTGGACACATTAATTGACCTGTTACATGTTAAAAAAGGACCGAAGCTGCTCCGAATACTAGTATGTGAAGAAGAATACTGATCTCGCATTATTTGTACAAAAGGTGCTGTTCTTTTGCCCAAAAGCTTTGCAAGAGAGCATCCATTAGAGCATATTAACATTTTCACTGTTTGAATTGCAGTTTTGTACGATAACATATCACATAGAAATTAAGAAAAATAGTGCCCCTGAAAACTATAAATAGTGCCCTGAGTGGTGCCTTCGTTGGACCTTTCAATATTGAAAGCAAAGATGTCAATGATGACATTTTTATAGTCTTCCTTATTTGGCATCCCGCAGTGTGTGGATGATCTTCTATTATTTATGGATGCAGTCAAAGCCTAAACTGTATGTATCATAATAAAAGTTGCCTTGTCCGATTGCCTACTGGATATAGTGTTTGCTTTGTAATCAGGAGCTTGCGGGTTCGATACTTCAAACTTGGTCACAATGATACTGTATTGCGTATCGTTAAGCTTATAAGGGTTGGTTATTTTGGGATTGGTTGGCCAAAGTGTAATATTAAAATATGCGACTGGATAGTTTCCATATGACTTTACTATTGTCGACGAAAATTTAAAATAAAAAAATAAATATGCCTTGAAATCCTGTCTTTAATTTTCAACTGAGCATTTTTTAAACATTTCCTTCATGTCAATGTAGATTTGAAAACCAATTTACGTGGGTTGGTAAAAAATGACCACACTAAAATACGTAAACTAAGAACACGCTTTTAACATAGAATTTCATTTTGAGAGACTATCGGCTGAAACGAGCATTTAAAATCATACAAGAATGCCAAACATCTCCCTCGTTGCTCGATATTAGAGGCGATCCTTTTTAAACGGCGACAAGGTTCTTATTTTCATCTAAAACAACATCAGCGACTCTAATTTCAGCTGTAGCATTTCAGTGCCTAGTTGTCAATCTCCTGAAAACAGGGAATCTAGATTCGCGGAAACAAATAAATGCCAGAAATTGCTCCAAGTGGCTGTGTAACAACGATCACAATATATCCAATGACATTTTAATGTCAAGTGGAATATCCCATGGGTCATATTGGTATTTGTTTGTCCACGTGCCTATGCGGGGCAATTATCTCCCTTTATTCTGTTTAATACACAATGACCCTGCGTTATGTTTCCTTTTTCTGGTAGTATTGTTGTGATACTATTCGTAAGTTTGATGTTGATAATTGCCCAGAAGGCTTGAGAGTTAATTAATTGGTTCGAACGGATGTATTGTTCTCATGAAGAGAATTTAAGGTACTCAAACATGAAGAAGTTGGAAATGATATGCGAGAAGAATAATTTGTGTCTTTGCCTTAACGCATTCGGAAATCCTCTATCTCTATCCATAGTCAGTAGTTTGATTGTAGGGACATGCTGTGAAACGAAGTTTGAAATCGAGGAGAGTTGTTAAATACATGTAGCATAAAGTCGTGGCGCCAAACGTATATACACTAAACATAAATACATGGGCCTTCGCCTGCTCATTCTTGTTTAACTATATCCTTTCCCCCCCCCCCCTAAATTACCATCCACAAGGAACAAACAATATATCCACCTTTGGAGGAAATTCGACATAGTCGTCAAATTTTCATGCAAAGGTATGACCTGCTGCAATCGGGAATCAAACCTAGCTCCCAAGATTAAACAACCAGCGCACGTGAACAATGGAACACGGCCGATATTTTTCGTAGGTTTACATTCTTAAATAAACATATGTACATGAGTAATTTTAGTCATTCGATGTAGACAACCATAGTTTACTACAGGTCTTTCAGTTTGGTGAAAGCTTGGGCTAGGACTTGACATTCTGACAGCTGAAACTTGGACATTCAGCGGTTCAGTTTCATGTTCTCGTTCAGTTATGTTTTGTACATTGTGTCGTGTCATTGTGGTCTATGTTATTTCTATTATATGCAGAGTGCTCGACTGGTTTTTTTTATTGCTGCCATAATGACCAAAACGAATGGCTTTGGTCACTCCATATTGACATGATACATGGCTACCCATATGCTGTACTGGAACATAGTTGGCAACGTATCACATTTGTATTAACATCTATCACCGTCCTGTCGGTATACGGTATACACAAACTTTGAACACCTTCAAATATAAGTGTATGTCTTATCTTGAAATCATTGCTGAAATGATGTTTATTGTCTAACAAATGAATAGATCTGTGAACTTTGTTCTCGACAGCATTTGCACATTGTATAGAAATAGATTTTTGCTATCATGGTGTTAAATTAATGTATTATGCTGTTAATACATATATCTGTAAATGTTGTTTATTTCACAAGATGCTCACAGGGAAGATTGTGCAATTGCCTAACTGTGTTGCCTCTATAAATAAAGTCTTTATTATTATTATTATACTCACTAACGTAGATAGTATGTATTCTGTGTAAGGATCTCTAGATTTGTTAGATGACCCTACTGATATGGCAACTTTGTTAGTTTGATTCCAATGACGAGTATTGTCATGGGAATTATCCAGTCATTCAAAACCGACCGATTCATCAAACTGATAAAGTCGTAAGTACATTGTAATCCTTTGATTCCTTACCTTATTTGCCAATGCCTTCGAGAATAGAGTCAAAAACTGTTTATGGTGCATGGAATCCGGGTTACAAAACTAGCACTTTGCAAATAATCTCCAAGGTTCTTTATCGTGCCTGGCGAATAGTACTGATATCACGCGAGGCGTTCAAAGTTGTTATTCATACGTATTACTTGGTAGGTCCAAAACACCGGTTGATCAAATGTCTGGAAAAAAGGACTGAGTAGGTGTCTACTGTCTGACATACGTACTTCCGGTAGGATTCTAACCATCTCCTTAGCCGGGGCTGCACATTGGTCAGTGATCTACACTCACAGAAGGCGTCGGCTAGATTCTCTGGCAGATGGCGTAAATTGATTCACCGTATTGACTTTGGTTATGTCCTCCACCTATGGTTTATAGTTGTCAGTAAACTATTGGTACATGCACTAGCAAAACCACTGAAACTGGCAGGGTAATTTCCTAGATATCAAGGAACATACGATGGTAACAACAGCGCAATTAAACCCGAAGGGAGAATTAACCGCATATTTAATAGTAAATAAAACTTTGATAGCTGACCTACACATTGCTTATATGTTATTGAAGTTGCAAAAGTGCAAATCTCACAATGTAACTCTACTATGTGTGTTTTTTAATGAAAACGATAATGAAAAATTGAACTGTACGAGCACAGAAAACAGAAATAAGACCACAAACACGGCACACTACCCATCACACAACTGAACGAGACAATGGAAGGTTACCGCTGAAAGTCCAGGTTTCAGCTGTCGTAAGCCTAACGTCCTGGTTTCAACTGACAAAAAGCCAAAAGTCCTAGTTTCAGCCATCGAAAAGCCGAAACACCAAGTTTCAACCACCAGTAAGCCGATAGTCCAAGTTTCGTCCGTCAACAAAACAACAGAAGTCGAAGTTTCAGCCATCAAAATGCCGAAAGTCCCATCAAAAAGCCGAAAGCCATAGTTTCAGCGAAGTTGGTAAGTAACGTTACAGAATAAATATTATATCATTATAAAATGTATTAGGAATTTCTATACCGAACAAAGGTCACGGACTACCACGTGGCCATTATATTATATGCACAACAGTAATGCAGTACCGCATTATAGAATTCCAGCGATATGCAGTCCCCTTGCTGCATATGAACTTATTTTCCAATTTACGGGGTTTTATCGACAATGTTCGTGCGTTGGTAACTATTAACAAATTAATTAAAGTACATCTGTTTTCCCTGTAACCCCATATGGTTGCGTGAGTGTTCACTGGTATTGATTTAGTTATATCCTGGGACTGTATACATGTTGTGTTCTGTTGTTTAGTATACAATAGTACCGTAGTGCTGTATTATTTCTTTGACAAGTTACAGTTTTCGGAATATGCAGGTACTTCAACGTTTTGGTGTTAAGTTATTAATTGTGATACTTAAATGAGCATGGACCGAAGAAGACAACCTGATTACCTTTTTTGATTAATGTGTCAAGGTCATTTATTGGAAATATTATTCACTTAGTTTACAATAACCATACTTGGCGACAAAAAGCGCATTGAGCAAATGATCAACACCACGTGTAACAGGAAAGTTGTTGTATATATCCTCAGGTATATTAAATCGGCCTCACGAGAATGATTCAAGTATCCACATCGGCATGCACTCGTAGCTCAATGGTTAGCGCACTTGTCTTCTAATATGGCGAACCGGGTTCAAATACGGGTGGAAGCAGTATTATGCCTGCCATATGTCAGCAGAAAGCTGACTGGCAAATTAAGGATATGCTCGGCTCGATAGCGGTAGAGATGTAGGTTGGAATCGTGGCTTGACATACGTACACATATGACGGTTTTGTTAAGGTTGTCAACCTGTCAAATAATATTCAGGTAACCATTTCATACACCAACATTATCTACACACTATCTTACGATTTTATAAGTAGCATAAACTTGCAATTGCAGCAATACCTTTATCTATGTTACGCGAAAACACATGCGAAACGAGAACTGCAAACTGGCAACCGAGCACCAGAGGCCCGCGTGTAGTTGCCTTCATTTTTGGCACACCGATCAGTGAAAGGTTTAGCTTGAATTTTAAAACCAATCCTTTTGAAGCTTGTAAGCTGCTAAGATGAATACGAATTTGGAATCATTTTTGATATCACTAACAATGATCTCAAATACATGAACATGTATACCCCAAGCCAATCAAACTGCTGCCATGGACTGTTACATGGATTATATGGTATCAGTCACATGGCGGTGGTTGCCATTCCGGAAAGTTGCGACAAAGTCCGCATCCCTGACGGGAATATTTAAATGGGACATAATATGTACTATTGTTGTATAACAGCATGCAGTGCATATCGATACAATTAGAAATCAATACACAATCATTAATACAAGATGTACCGTTCATATGACCTCGTCATTGATAATTGTTTGGCATTTATTACTTAACAAACGCACTCATTTAACTTGACATGTACCACGTGACCTTTCGTGCTGCGCGCGCATGATTCTGTTTTGATATCCAAGTATGGACCTCAACACGATGGTATAAACGGTTATCGCGAAGTGTGTTAATTAAAGTGTGCTTTTTTACGCATGAGGTTTATACATGTAGTTATAATGGATAAATACACATGGGAAACAATAATAAGTCATTCACGTACATTAGTTCAATTAATGATGTCAATTGTTGAAGTCAACCAAATTCCTAGCGTATTTGGTTTTGAGGACAAGATATCTTGGTAATTTGCATATTTTATTAAGTTGTTGAAAGCAAACGCTGAAAAGTGATACATATCATAAAACATTTCACCTGTATGGTTATTGTAAAAGGAGATTCATTCTCATCTTCACTTGTAAATTCCTGCATACGTGCATACATGATATGCACTGACATTATTGAACCTGATGATTCATTGCCTTATCCAGGGCGTTCAGTTCAGTGGCAGTCCCCATTATTGAAGGCATGCACGAATTAAGTTAGAAGTTCATGCCACTAATGACGATAATGTTTTCTGTGTGTACTTACGCAAATTAAAACAATGGACTGATATACTCGAGCAACAACTAATGTTAATGAACTATTAGATGAAACAATAGAAACTTAGAAAGACAACGCTGAAATTCTCCGCAAACGGGTAGTACATAGTACAAGTACTTGAAATACACGAGCCTGTCTGAGGCGTTATAAGATCATCGACTATGGCACAGTTACGGAACAACACAACCGAACACGTATCCTCCAAGTGGTCGCCCAGAGCTCTATAAAAGGTCAACCAGGCGAACTTTTTCTAATAGTGGTCGACCATTCTTGACGGATGTTATGTTAACATTGGAATACGACTCATGAGTTGTTAAGTTTTTTCCTGTTATTCAGTGTTAGATTGATACGCCTTGGAGATTCCAAGAAAAAAAGTCTAATTAAGACCCAAGACGTTTTCATCTTATTTTAATTTATCCACATACTGGTCTGCTGCAAAGATTTAAGGTAGTTAAACTATGTTTTTTTGTTACCGCAAAAATACCTTATGTAATATTCTCGTACATCGGAACTAGGTCAGGACAAAGATCGATCTGTACGATTGTGTGTGATGTACCACCTTTAAAAAACAAATAAAGATGGACAGTTCAATGTTATGTGTTTGAATACGAGGTTGTAAATCTTAAGTAAGCAAGATCAGAACATACGGGTGTTTATAGTTTATAAATGCTGATACATAGGTTTGTCGCCGTTCTAGAGACATCAATAGCAATGAGACATCGATGGAATTTAGTTATGATCAGTGCAAACTGATACATAAATGTATTCCGGCTATAGAAGAAGTTGACACTAAGTCTTGCCCTCGTTCAAATGACATCTCCAGCAATGAGAAATCGACATTATGTCATGATAAGTGCAAACTGATACGTACATGTATTTCTTAAATACGTATTTCGGCTGAAGAAGAAGTTTACACTTGTCCACAATAAGTAAATGGACATACACATTTGATAATTTACCCTATAAAATAGCAATATATGTACTTAGTAGTTTCTAAAACATTACTTAAGAAATTAAAGATGCCTTAAAATTGTATTAAAATTAGCATAACATGATATCGTTATGCTTGCTTACATTCAGGTTGAGACAAGTGGGCAATAAATGTCTAATTATCCTTAGGTCGATGGTAACAATTAAGCACCGCATTGAAACGAACCAAAGTACCTTGATTAGTACCCAATGGATGGTTTAGTGGTAAATCGTCAACTTTCAATGTTTGAGGTCTAGTGTTCACACAAAGGCGACATCGTACCTTAGACGAAATACAAATGGTGACAGTACATTCCGTGTTTGACGCTTAAGCTTTAGAAATGAAAAACTGGCTTCTAGCTCTTCTCTCATACCATAATGGCGATGACAACTAATTGATTACTATGAGCTGTATAAATGGCTTCACAATCGGCATAAAATGTAAATGATTTGTATAACCCAATTGAAATTGAAAAAACAACATATAATAATATATTCTTGTTTTCATTTACTTACACACAGAAAAAGGAACCGTTCATTTCATATATAGATAATTCCAAAGTCAGCAAATCCCTGCATTCTGATTGGCTAAGACGTGACGTTTACAAATCAGTGAACCTCCGTTTTCACTAATCGGGACCCTCGGACATTACTGACGTAAACGTTCTAGACGAATGTGTGCGGAATAAGTCAAACTGCAAAGGCCCATCACAACTGTACAAGCTCTTATAGCTTAATTTTGATATAGAATATTATCTTCATGTATGTTCATCCCCTGATTTTGTGTTTACGTATGGAACAAAGCATATAAACACATTTTGCTTAGCTAACGTAATTCACCAAACGTCACGTTATGGTGACGTCACGTTTACGACGTCATTAAATCAAGGCCATATTTTTAAAAAGCGCGGGAGTAAATTCAATGTTTTCATTGATATTTATGTGATTAAGCGTCAGTTTAGAATTATAAGGATTAAACGCCCATTTGTTGACGTTCACTGATGTGTAAACACCCGATCTGAAGGCACACATTTAACATAAAGCCCCTTCGCTTTACTCAATGTGTTGCTTCAGATCGGGTGTTTACACATCAGTGAACGTCAACAAATGGTCGTTTAATCCTTTATTGAACCATCAATACGATAAGATAATAACAAAAAGATAACAGAAAATCGGACATGGAAGGCAGCACTTAAATTAACCAGCCGAGCACAGAAAACATAAAAAAAACATCACATACCATAACAAATCTATGGAATGCGGAATGCACAATAATTCCTTTATCTATGGGTTTAACAGTTAACTACGTAGTTAAGAGACTTTAAACCGCAGTTGCAAGTGCCAAATGCACATTAATTCTTTAAACCGCGGATAAAGACTTAGAACTGCAGTTACAAGTATCGATGATGTTTACTTAACCCCATAGTTAAGCGACAACCAATCAGCGCGTATGAAATTACTAATACGGCGCTCTCATTGGTTATCTCTTAACTATGTAGTTAACAGACTTGTAACCGCGGTTACAAGTCTTAAACGGGGGTTTAACACGCGCGAAGTGCACATTTAATGTACATCTCTTAATTATATAGTTAAGCGACTTTAAACCCGGGTTCAAAGCGCCGTTTGCACAATTATGCTTAAACCCATAGTTTAAGACGTGTAACTGCAGTTTAAACTCTCAATTAAAGCGTGGATTCAAGTATATGTATGTATAAACAATTCCTCATAATTTCTTTCAAATTCATATGATCCTAGGCATATGTCATTGTATTGGAATTCATTTAGAAGATCTAACACTAGTTTAAAATGAAAATTTAACGTGTAACTCGGAATTTCCGATTTTAAACCGGGATAGTAGATGGAACCCCAGTTTAAAATAACAATTCAAAGTCTAACTCAGAAATTCCGACTTTAAACGGGGGTTAGTAGATCGAACCCCAGTTTAAAATAACAATTTAACGTCTAACTAGGAAATTCCGACTTTAAACGGGGGTTAGTAGATCGAACCCCAATTTAAAACAAAAATTTAAAGTCTAACTCAGAAAGTCTGACTTTAAACGGGGGTTAGTAGATCGAACCCAAGTTTAAAATATGAATTTTATTGAAAAGACAGAAATTAGGACTTTAAACGGGGGTAAGTAGATCGAACCCCAGTTTAAAATAAAAATTTAACGTGTATCTAAGACATTCCGACTTTAAACGGGGGTTAGTAGATGGAACCCCAGTTTAAAACAACAAATTAAAGTCTAACTCAGGAATTCTGACTTTAAACGGGGGTTAGTAGATCGAACCCCAGTTTAAAACAACAAATTAAAGTCTAACTCAGGAATTCTGACTTTAAACGGGGGTTAGTAGATCGAACCCCAGTTTAAAACAAAAATTTAAGGTCTAACTCAGAAATTCTGACTTTAAACGGGGGTTAGTAGATCGAACCCGGTTTAAAACAACAAATTTAAGTCTAACTCAGAAATTCCGACTTTAAACGGGGGTTAGTAGATGGAACCCCAGTTTAAAACAACAAATTAAAGTCTAACTCAGAAATTCTGACTTTAAACGGGGGTTAGTAGATCGAACCCCAGTTTTAAACAAGAAATTTAAGTATAACTCAGAAATTCCGACTTTAAACGGGGGTTAGTAGATGGAACCCCAGTTTAAAACAACAAATTAAAGTCTAACTCAGGAATTCTGACTTTAAACGGGGGTTAGTAGATCGAACCCCAGTTTAAAACAAGAAATTAAAGTCTAACTCAGGAATTCTGACTTTAAACGGGGGTTAGTAGATCGAACCCCAGTTTAAAACAAGAAATTAAAGTCTAACTTAGACATTCTGACTTTAAACGGGGGTTAGTAAATGGAACCCCAGTTTAAAATAACAAATTAAAGTCTAACTCAGGAATTCTGACTTTAAACGGGGGTTAGTAGATCGAACCCCAGTTTAAAACAAAAATTTAAGGTCTAACTCAGAAATTCTGACTTTAAACGGGGGTTAGTAGATGGAACCCCAGTTTAAAACAAGAAATTAAAGTATAACTCAGAAATTCCGACTTTAAACGGGGGTTAGTAGATGGAACCCCAGTTTAAAACAACAAATTAAAGTCTAACTCAGGAATTCTGACTTTAAACGGGGGTTAGTAGATCGAACCCCAGTTTAAAACAACAAATTAAAGTCTAACTCAGGAATTCTGACTTTAAACGGGGGTTAGTAGATCGAACCCCAGTTTAAAGCAAAAATTTAAGGTCTAACTCAGAAATTCCGACTTTAAACGGGGGTTAGTAGATGGAACCCCAGTTTAAAACAACAAATTAAAGTGTAATTCAGGAATTCTGACTTTAAACGGGGGTTAGTAGATCGAACCCCAGTTTAAAACAACAAATTAAAGTCTAACTCAGGAATTCTGACTTTAAACGGGGGTTAGTAGATCGAACCCCAGTTTAAAACAACAAATTTAAGTCTAACTCAGAAATTCCGACTTTAAACGGGGGTTAGTAGATCGAACCCCAGTTTAAAACAACAAATTTAAGTCTAACTCAGAAATTCCGACTTTAAACGGGGGTTAGTAAATGAAACCCCAGTTTAAAACAAAAATTTAAAGTCTTACTCAGAAATTCTGACTTTAAACGGGGGTTAGTAGATGGAACCCCAGTTTAAAACAAAAATTTAAAGTCTAACTCAGTAATGCTGATTTTAAACGGGGGTTAGTAGATGGAACCCCAGTTTAAAACAAAAATTTAAAGTCTAACTCAGAAATCCTGACTTTAAACGGGGGTTAGTAAATGGAACCCCAGTTTAAAACAAAAATTTAAAGTCTAACTCAGAAATTCTGACTTTAAACGGGGGTTAGTAGATGGAACCCCAGTTTAAAACAAAAATTTAAAGTCTAACTCAGAAATGCCGACTTTAAACGAGGTTAGTAGATCGAACCCCAGTTTAAAATAAAAATTTGACGTGTAACTCGGAAATTCCGACTTTAAACGGGGGTTAGTAGATCGAACCCCAGTTTAAAACAACAAATTAAAGTCTAACTCAGGAATTCTGACTTTAAACGGGGGTTAGTAGATCGAACCCCAGTTTAAAACAAGAAATTAAAGTCTAACTCAGACATTCTGACTTTAAACGGGGGTTAGTAAATGGAACCCCAGTTTAAAACAACAAATTAAAGTCTAACTCAGGAATTCTGACTTTAAACGGGGGTTAGTAGATCGAACCCCAGTTTAAAACAACAAATTAAAGTCTAACTCAGGAATTCTGACTTTAAACGGGGGTTAGTAGATCGAACCCCAGTTTAAAACAAGAAATTAAAGTCTAACTCAGACATTCTGACTTTAAACGGGGGTTAGTAAATGGAACCCCAGTTTAAAACAACAAATTAAAGTCTAACTCAGGAATTCTGACTTTAAACGGGGGTTAGTAGATCGAACCCCAGTTTAAAACAAAAATTTAAGGTCTAACTCAGAAATTCTGACTTTAAACGGGGGTTAGTAGATGGAACCCCAGTTTAAAACAAGAAATTAAAGTATAACTCAGAAATTCCGACTTTAAACGGGGGTTAGTAGATGGAACCCCAGTTTAAAACAACAAATTAAAGTCTAACTCAGGAATTCTGACTTTAAACGGGGGTTAGTAGATCGAACCCCAGTTTAAAACAACAAATTAAAGTCTAACTCAGGAATTCTGACTTTAAACGGGGGTTAGTAGATCGAACCCCAGTTTAAAACAACAAATTTAAGTCTAACTCAGAAATTCCGACTTTAAACGGGGGTTAGTAGATCGAACCCCAGTTTAAAACAACAAATTTAAGTCTAACTCAGAAATTCCGACTTTAAACGGGGGTTAGTAAATGAAACCCCAGTTTAAAACAAAAATTTAAAGTCTTACTCAGAAATTCTGACTTTAAACGGGGGTTAGTAGATGGAACCCCAGTTTAAAACAACAAATTTAAGTCTAACTCAGAAATTCCGACTTTAAACGGGGGTTAGTAGATCGAACCCCAGTTTAAAACAACAAATTTAAGTCTAACTCAGAAATTCCGACTTTAAACGGGGGTTAGTAAATGAAACCCCAGTTTAAATCAAAAATTTAAAGTCTTACTCAGAAATTCTGACTTTAAACGGGGGTTAGTAGATCGAACACCAGTTTAAAACAAAAATTTAAAGTCTAACTCAGTAATGCTGATTTTAAACGGGGGTTAGTAGATGGAACCCCAGTTTAAAACAAAAATTTAAAGTCTAACTCAGAAATTCTGACTTTAAACGGGGGTTAGTAGATGGAACCCCAGTTTAAAACAAAAATTTAAAGTCTAACTCAGAAATGCCGACTTTAAACGAGGTTAGTAGATCGAACCCCAGTTTAAAATAAAAATTTGACGTGTAACTCGGAAATTCCGACTTTAAACGGGGGTTAGTAGATCGAACCCCAGTTTAAAACAACAAATTAAAGTCTAACTGAGGAATTCTGACTTTAAACGGGGGTTAGTAGATCGAACCCCAGTTTAAAACAAAAATTTAAGGTCTAACTCAGAAATTCTGACTTTAAACGGGGGTTAGTAGATCGAACCCCAGTTTAAAAGAACAAATTTAAGTCTAACTAAGAAATTCCGACTTTAAACGGGGGTAAGTAGATCGAACCCCAGTTTAAAACAAAAATTTAAGGTCTAACTCAGAAATTCTGACTTTAAACGGGGGTTAGTAGATGGAACCCCAGTTTAAAACAACAAATTAAAGTCTAACTCAGGAATTCTGACTTTAAACGGGGGTTAGTAGATCGAACCCCAGTTTAAAACAAGAAATTAAAGTCTAACTCAGACATTCTGACTTTAAACGGGGGTTAGTAAATGGAACCCCAGTTTTAAAAAAAAAATTTAAGGTCTAACTCAGAAATTCTGACTTTAAACGGGGGTTATGTAGATGGAACCCAAGTTTTAAACAAGAAATTTAAGTATAACTCAGAAATTCCGACTTTAAACGGGGGTTAGTAGATGAAACCCCAGTTTAAAACAACAAATTAAAGTCTAACTCAGGAATTCTGACTTTAAACGGGGGTTAGTAGATCGAACACCAGTTTAAAACAACAAATTAAAGTCTAGCTCAGGAATTCTGACTTTAAACGGGGGTTAGTAGATCGAACCCCAGTTTAAAACAAGAAATTAAAGTCTAACTCAGACATTCTGACTTTAAACGGGGGTTAGTAAATGGAACCCCAGTTTTAAACAACAAATTAAAGTCTAACTCAGGAATTCTGACTTTAAACGGGGGTTAGTATATCGAACCCCAGTTTAAAACAAAAATTGAAGGTCTAACTCAGAAATTCTTACTTTAAACGGGGGTTAGTAGATGGAACCCCAGTTTAAAACAAGAGATTAAAGTATAACTCAGAAATTCCGACTTTAAACGGGGGTTAGTAGATGGAACCCCAGTTTAAAACAACAAATTAAAGTCTAACTCAGGAATTCTGACTTTAAACGGGGGTTAGTAGATCGAACCCCAGTTTAAAACAAAAATTTAAGGTCTAACTCAGAAATTCTGACTTTAAACGGGGGTTAGTAGATCGAACCCCAGTTTAAAATATGAATTTTATAGAAAACACAGAAATTCCGACTTTAAACGGGGGTTAGTAGATCGAACCCCAGTTTAAAATCAAAATTTAATGTGTATCTAAGAAATTCCGACTTTAAACGGGGATTAGTAGATGGAACCCCAGTTTAAAACAAAAATTTAAAGTCTAACTCAGAAATTCTGACTTTAAACGGGGGTTAGTAAATGGAACCCCAGTTTAAAACAAAAATTTAAAGTCTAACTCAGAAATTCTGACTTTAAACGGGGGTTAGTAGATCGAATCCCAGTTTAAAACAAAAAATTAAAGTCTAACTCAGAAATGCCGACTTTAAACGGGGGTTAGTAGATCGAACCCCAGTTTAAATCAAACAATAAAAGTCTAACTCAGAAATTCTGATTTTAAACGGGGGTTAGTAGATCGAACCCCAGTTTAAAATAAACATTCGACGTGTAACTCGGAAATTCCGACATTAAACGGGGGTTAGTAGATCGAACCCCAGTTTAAAATATGAATTATATAGAAAACACAGAAATTCCGACTTTAAACTGGGGTTAGATCGAACCCCAGTTTAAAACAAAAATTTAAAGTCTAACTCAGAAATCCTGACTTTAAACGGGGGTTAGTAGATCGAACCCCAGTTTAAAATATGAATTATATAGAAAACACAGAAATTCCGACTTTAAACTTGGGGTTAGATCGAACCCCAGTTTAAAACAAAAATTTAAAGTCTAACTCAGAAATGCCGACTTTAAACGGGGGTTAGTAGATCGAACCCCAGTTTAAAATAAAAATTTGACGTATAACTCGGAAATTCCGACTTTAAACAGGGGTTAGTAGATCGAACCCCAGTTTAAAACAAAAATTTAAGGTCTAACTCAGAAATTCCGACTTTAAACGGGGGTTAGTAAATGGAACCCCAGTTTAAAACAAAAATTTAAAGTCTAACTCAGTAATGCTGACTTTAAACGGGGGTTAGTAAATTGAACCCCAGTTTAAAACAAAAATGTTAATAGTTTGCGCTTGGCGCACAAACCGCCTAATTCAACACCGTCAAGCACGCGAACCGCCTAAACCAAAATTACTTTATTTAATAATATAAAGCCATGAACTTGATTGTGAAATATTTAGGTATTAGAATAAAATCAATGTAGAAGAGCTCTACATTAACAAAAAGTATATTGAACGTTTGTAGCCTAGTCTAGGCAAATTTTAAACAAAATTTGCCATTGTCTCAACTTTAATCAATTAATTAGTAGAAATATTTCACTCGTATTGAACATATATTATCAACAAATATTTCCATAAGTTTCGTTAGTATACACCTTTAATCAAGAGTACCATATTTATGATATTTGAATTAAGCATAAAATATCAAATTCATATTTTAAATGCGGAAAAATATATATCAATAGAAGACCGACTTTTAAATCATCTGTGTCTAAGGGCGCTTTATATAAACACACGTAATACATTTAAAATGAAGCGTCCAAGGGAGCCAGATCAAGTAACTAAAATCTGAATGCCTAGGCAATATAGGGGAATAATGGGAGATAGTACATTTTATGACACCTGCTTCCTGTTAATTGCTTTATTACCCATCGATACAAAAGAAATTGGTTAACAGTAATAATTAGTAGGAGAATTTATTATGTATACACGCACGTTAATTTGATTAAACTTCGTGCAGGGACAATCTAATAAGTTATTATTAGATTGTCCTTGCTTCGTGGTATACAACTGTAAAATACATAACACCTTTCAGTTTTGTGAAATTATCTGCAAATTGAACTAAATTGCCTGTAGGCAATACAATGAAATAAAATACAAAGTTTATTCGGGCATACTCGGGTTTATTCGGAAATAGCAGAGTTTCGCGGGGTCTGTGAAATTCATTGAAAACTAAATTCAAAACGATATGAATACCACCGACTGGTTATGTCTTAACTATAGCGTTAAGACTTGTAACCGCAGTTTAAAGTATCGGATGTCTGACCCAAGTTTTAACTCTTAAACTGGAGTTATATGTTCGCAAAATGCACATTAATTAAACATTTCTTAACTATATAGTTAAGATACTTTAAACCCGGGTTACAAGTGCTGTTTTGCACATTAATTCTTAAACCCATAGTTCAAGACTTTGAACCGCAGTTCAAGACTTCGAACCGCAGTTACAACTTTCTTAAACTGTAGTTAGAAAATGATGTCCAATCAGCATTGAGTTTGGTATAAATGCTTGGTTTTCATTGGTTCTCTCTTAACCATATAGTTAAGAGACTTGTAACTGCAGTTCTAAGTCTTTATCCGCGGTTTAAGAATTAATGTGCAGATGGCACTTGCAACCGCGGTTTAAAGTCTCTTAACTACGTAGTTAACTGTTAAACCCATAGATAAAGGAATTATTGTGCACTCCGCATTCCATACAAATCGGCTAGGAAGAGCAGCAATCAACAACAGAGAACGATGTTAGTACAGGATAAACACCATGTATTCACTCGCAATTGTCTACAATGGCGTCGGAATTATCATATTATTTCAAGGAGCTGCTGGATAGTTTATATCTAAAATGCATGTCGGATAGTCTTTTTGATCAGTAAGCGTTGATAACTATGCAAAATTCTCAAAAAAGTCGTTTTTACCTATTCACCATAATCTAAGATGGCGGATTTTGAAGTGAAAAATATGAATGGAATAACATATTCATACGTAGCCTAACCACAGTGGTAATTTGGCATAAATAGTACCAGTTTTGACACCATAAAAGCATTAAATAAATAGAATATTTGTTTGTTTTGATTGAATATGGTTAATATCTCATCTTGTAGTGATAAAATTTTAATATTTTCACTCGCGCTACGCGCTCTTGAAAATATTGAATTTTATCACTACACGATGAGATATAAACCATATTCAATCAAAACAAACAAATATCCTCTATATATCTGTACGAAAGTGCACGGTGTCAGCTATAAATGCTTGCCGCCACAGAGTACAAAGGTTTATACAGAATGCAAGTAGTTTGCAATTATAGTAGGATTCTGACCCATACTGTTTGAAACCATCGCTTGAGCAACGCGAAAGGCGAAAATATTATACACTGAGCGGCTTTTAAAACGCAACATTTATACTTAAATAGCTTATATGTTTGCATGTATGTATTTAGCCATAGCTCGGCCAATATGCGTCTGATTTTGCTGACATTTTCAACATTTGTAGCTAAGATATGTGGCATGACAATCAAATTCATTAAGATCTGACCAGTCTCTTTACAACCACAATAAAACAATGGTGACACAAACAAAAGCAGATTTGATGCTGTGCGACCTTCTGTGTTTTTCCGATTGTTAATTCTGATGCGTACTTATTTTTAGGATAAAGTTCGTGAACAAGTGTCCGTGTTTAGCATGAAGACAGAAATAAAGCAAAACAAAGATAAATTAAAGCTCAATTCATATTTAGAAAAGTGAAATTTTATTTACTCAATCTCTATCCAGAATTTCTTCCCCTTGACTGAAAAATTAGTCGTATTTTTCGGTAAACCTGAAAAATTGTTATTAAGCGTTTTTAGACCACTACTTTGCGAAGTGGAAAGCCGTCGTTTTTGTGTTTTTTGCATTTGTCGATGTATTGAATATTCCAATTGGCCGTACATTAAAATAATTAGCATCAACCCATCAATTCCTCGTGCATTGTTCGTTGTTTTCCGTTTCATGGTTCAATGTATCATCGAAGTGAATTTAGATGGAAAGAACATCGTGTTACAACCCATGGGTAGCATATAACACGCACACAAAATTTCATCGAGATATATTGATAAATAAGAAAGTTATCTTGATTTTCATTAGTGTTGCGTGTCCAAAGCCGCTCAGTGTACATCCGCGCTATCGAAACACCCCAAACGTCTGGTACGGTCATAACATTACGTCAAATTTTAGCATTATATATAATGCACAACCGCGCTATCGCAACAACCCTCAAAAGTCAGGTACGGTGCTAGTATTACGTCATATTTTAACAAAATGTTTAATCCAGCCTTCTTATACAAACCGATCGCCCACCAGAAGTGTAAAATGCCTTTGAATCGTTTAAACAACATTCGTACTTGACAGATATCACACCGTACAACCCGCTGTGTGTAAGGCAGTCCTGTATGTTGAAGGCAGAGACACACGCGTTTTACGCCACTAGAGTGGGGTAAGTATTTGTTATTTTATATGTGTTTTGCGTTGCTTTTGAAAGTGATCACTTACATATATCGTTCACGCGATGAATGAACAATAAGTATATACAATTTATGTGCCCACAAATTATTTGAGTAAACAGGGTTTAGGTATGCGATGTTTGCCAAAAGTTCGAAACTTTCGCCTTTGACATTGAATTCTCAACTTAATTCGTGGTTTGTAACAATTCTAAAACATTAAATACAAACCTCAATCCTTCCTCAATATATCTGTCGTTTCCGATTTGGAAAATGTGCATTTTCTGTGAAGATACAGAGGTTTAAATTGAACGAGGTACAAAAAAATGCTAACGAAATAGGCAGTTCTGTTTTTCGAATGATAACGACAAAGGCAGAGCGTTAAATATTAATGCTAACGCAGAGGCAGAGATAAGAGACTTATGCTAACAACAAAGGCAGACATTCTAATGACTTGACAGGGCCATAAAACCCCTTTGTACGATTTGTATGTTATAAATATAACCCAGATTCATGTTAGGCTGTATTCCAAAGTCCATTTCACCAAGAAGAGTGTTTAGTGGTTATTTTTATCAAGTTGATTAACGGAATATATTACATACTTGGTGATCGCTGACGCCGGCAATTATCGGTTGTGAATGGCCCTTTATGTCTGTAAATGACGAACTGGTGTGTAGGGGGGGGGGGGGCATTAGTCGCTCCATTTGTTATCATGAAGTTAAGAAACGAATAGTTTTTAGCATTCTATAGAATACGTTAGTTCGAAATGCAGCAATTCAAATTACTTGACAGGGAACTTAATGCACTGTTTTGTTTGTACAAAAATGTATGTTATTTGTATGATACAAATTTTATTTGATTTTTTTTATAACTCACACGAAGAACATAAGACATAATGTCGTAAAACATCGTAATGCCCCGATACATTGCTATTCATGTGCAGTCGACCATACGATCTTGGTATTAATCTTCTAATTGAGCAGCCAGTGTTGATTAAAATTACATGTACCTGTATTTTATAAATAAAACAGTCAGGTTATTTAAACAGTTAACATCTATTTATGGGCTGACTGCTTAAAACAGTTGGGAAACACGTGCTCATGTTGCATCATGCATATCATGTAACATATTATTCCATGCTTAGTTGTTTGGTCTTAATGACATCATCTAACGTCACCCGGACCGCAGATAATTATGCAACGAGGCGTAGCATAATACCAATAAGACGAGACGCAAGTACGCGTAAGTTTCTTTATGTATAATTAGAGTTACGATGTACAAATGAAGTTGTTATCAATAAAATTTCATATAAAATCAAAACGCTGAAAGCCAGCAGTTTTTCGAATGAATACCATTCTGATCACCTCGGCCTGTATGCATTGAAATATTTACCGGAGACAAACGGAAATGTCCGAGCTTTCACGATTGGAATGAATGCATGCAGGAAGTACAAGTCAAATAGTTTTCTGCGGCCAGATAATTTCTAGTATTTTTCAGCAGCTTGGATGCTGATCGAGTTTATTCCGGTGTATGTTTAAATGTATTAGTCCAAATAACCCAGATACGTGTAACATCGGATACTACCGTCTGATTAATCTAACCTCACCAACTACGTGTATGTGTAACAGTTTATATAGAGTGATGCTCGGAGTTATGGATATATTCCGCGTACCGCTCGTTGAGAGTAGCTAGATTGATAACGCATGGAACCATGACCTCGATACAAAGAAATACTGGAAACAGGTTTAAATTATTTATTGGGATAACCAACTGTCCTATAGATTAAGAAATATTTGTTTATTTGCTTTTATTTATCCTCGCCACCGGATAATCCATATGGGCGAGGCCCCCAGAAGAGGTTAGTCACTTTAGTGTTTAGGGGATAGTGCATGATACAGAAGATGCTCCAGTACCAGAAGCATCCCTGGTTCATTTACGTGCCGATGTAAAGCATCATACACGGGACCTCGCTTAACGTCTCGTCCGAAAGACTGTTAGTAAGTTTAGTTATGTTAGGTGGGAAACACTGAAAAGCATTTCTGTTTTTGACCGTCTGGAGTAGGGATCGAACCCACAACCTTCAGATCAGCAGTCAGTAGCCCTTACCACTAGACCACTTGTCCACCTATATTTTTAAGAAATATGAAGTAGCTTTGTAGTATATATATGCTGCAATTGACGGAACTATTTTGCATGACGGTTTACATCCGTGTCGGTAGTTATGCAATACCGGCTGACCGGTTTACTATTGCAAAGGTGGCGCTGCCTAGCGGTGGTGTAGGAAGAAAGTAGTTTCATCAACTAAAGTATTGTAGAAACGTGTGTATATAACTATACTTCGTCGATTCTCGAACAAATAATAAGTATTTATTTAATGCTAACTGATGAGATATCCTTTCCGCTACCATAGCGTACAAATGCAGACTCGCCGGGATGGCCATTTCGGCCTTCTGTAGTTTTTGACCTAAATGCCCGAATTCGGGAATTTCGCTGTCATTGGTACATCCCAGACTACAGGATATTAATTACGGGCCCATGGTCGTGCACAGGTTTTTGGGCCCGCTAGACCCCTTTAAAAAGGGCTTTGAACGTAGATTTTACAATACTGAAATTACTGGTCCTACCCGCCATTGCGATACGATTCCCTGTGGAATTGCATTTACATTTAGCGCCAAAAAAGTTTTTATTTTTCTATAGAAGGAATATGAGGCAAGACAAAGGGGTCAAGATCAATGCCCTAAAGGGGCCAAAAAGTAGGCCTGTCAACTTAAAAAAAAAGAAGTTTCTCGCGCAAGGGTCACCGTCACATCGTCATTTCCGGTGACCTTTAGTCGATATGTTGACAATTGTTCCTACTTTCGGTTAGGGGTAAGTGTCTAGCATCCGGAGGTATCAAGTTTTTATCAGTGCTGCAAGTCAATAGTGTCGTCTCAGGGACGGGGTATAGGGACCATATGAATTTCTCACCGCCCCCCAAAAAATCGTGGTAGCGGAAAGGATATGGAGTTGTACCAGTGAAATAAAACCTATATCAGTCACTGGTTTTTACCTACAATGTGACTGATATAAGCTCCGCCCCCTCACAGGGACTACTTTAATGTTACCAAAACCTCATCACTAAAATGTCTCTAACCTTTTTATTACTGAACGGAAACATGTCATGTGGGGTTATAAGGGATTCGACCCGATAAAATATCTTTCACATCTATACTATGAATACATAAGACAGGGGTCTTTCTTTATGACTGGCCCTCATATACCCAACTCAACATTATGTCCAATATTTTAAACAAGCCAAATACCAAATCGTCATACTAATTTCCTGAGATCGTGTGTAAATAATGATTTCTCTTCTTTATCGAAGGCCGTTTTCTAGTTTCTGTCTGTGCAGGGTTATGTCGTCAAACCGGGTTTTACGCATTTTGTGAACATTCTATGCTCGACACAGGCGACATTGTGTACGTGTATTGATAAAAGTTGTATTTTTATGTATAATAGTATATTGTCTTGAAGTGTGCAGTACAAATTAAATGATTGTATTCGGCTTGTTTAAAGTATTGGACATAATGTTGAGTTGGGTATATGAGGGCCAGTCATAAAGAAAGACCCCTGTCTTATGTATTCATAGTATAGATGTGAAAGATATTTTATCGGGTCGAATCCCTTTGGTGGGGTTTAGTTAGAACATTTTCTACAAGTTGGTGTATGATTTGATGCAAAATTCTCAAAAAAATGTTTTCTCATATTCACCATAATCAAAGATGGCGAATTTTGAATTGAAAACTATGAATGGAATTACATATTCATACGCAGCCTAACCACCGTGGTAGATTCTAATTTGGCATAAATAGTACCAGCTTTGACACCAGATACGCGCTCTTGAAAATATTGAATTTTATCTCTACACGATGAGATATAAACCATATTCAATTAAAACAAACAAATATCCTATATCTATATTACATAAAGCAGTTTATTAGAGTGTCACGTAAAAATTCCAGTGTCGATAACTTACAGTTCATGTAAACTGCTGACAAGCAAGTGCTGTATTTTACCTAACTGTCATAGATCTACATTTGTTAAATATGCAGACGTGCATAGACATGTACTTAGTTAGAGAAATAAAGCTCCAGCACGAATAAGATGTAAAGTACAACCTCCTCGACAGAGCAACAACCTTTGATTTCCGGCCATTGTATGACTTCAATGATTAGGCGACTATAAAATTCAACTTGTATGACTTATTGCGCCTCCCAAAAACTGCAAATTTCACCGTCATTTAGTTAACATTTTACTTATATTATCGATGGAATACTACGAGAACCATTCGTTTCTACACTCTAAGACAGTGCCTGAAGAGCTTACGCTCCTAAAAAGCCATGCACTCATCATTAACAGGCATAAATGGCCACTCACAACCGACAATTGCCAGCGTCAGCGATCACCAAGTATGTAATATATTCCGTTAATCAACTAGACGAAAATAACCACTATACACTCGTGATTCTTGGTGAAATGGACTTTAGAATACAACCTAACATGAATATGGGTTATATTTATAACATACAAATCGTACAAAGGGGTTTTATGGCCCTGTCAAGTCATTAAAATGTCTGCCTTTGTCGCTAGCATAAGTCTCTTATCTCTGCCTCTGCGTTAGCATTAATATATAACGCTCTGCCTTTGTCGTTATCATTCGAAAAACAGAACTGCCTATTTCGTTAGCATTTTTTTGTACCTCGTTCAATTTAAACCTCTGTATCTTCACAGAAAATACACATTTTCCAAAACGGAAACGACAGATGTATTGAGGAAGGATTGAAGTTTGTATTCAATGTTTTAGAATTGTTCCAAACCACGAATTAAGTTGAGATTTCAATGTCAAAGGCGAAAGTTTCGAACTTTTGGCAAACATCGCATACCTAAACCCTGTTTACTCGAATAATATGGCATTTGTGGGCACATAAATTGTATATACTTATTGTCCATTCATCGCGTGAATGATGTATGTAAGATATCAGGTTCTAAAGCAACGCAAAACACATCTAAAATAACAAATACTTACCCCACTGTAGTGGCGTAAAACGCGTGTGTCTCTGCCTTCAACATACAGGACTGCCTTACCCACAGCGGGTTGTACGGTGTGGATATTGTTACTCGATTTCCGTGATTTAAATGTTCGGCGTTCTCAATCAGGTAAGCAAGACACAAGTCTTTGTGACAAGTGGCTAAGATAGCCAAAGGGATTTAGCCGAATTTGTCTCGTCCAATTACTAGATAGGTTTGATATTTGAGATAGAACTCTTATTTATTGAAGGTGATTTTGGCACATGCATCGTACTAAATTTTTGGAGTTTGAATTTAAGAGGCGTGAAGACCAATTGTCCCGGAGAAGTATGTTTTGTACGTATTTTGCAAGATATTTGTTCTTAATGCATTTACTAAAATGCACTGAAAGGGAATGACATTATACTCCTTTGTTCATGGTTGCGGCTTCGCCAAGTTCGCAAATATGGTTACATTTGATTGAAACAAGCAATGCAAAGGTTATAATTATAACGATTTCATTAATAAAGATAACTCGGGCAACACAAGCTTTCCTGCGAGTATCTTATGAAATGAACAACTTTTTCAGATTAAGTACATAGCAACAAACTAACTGCATTTAAGTGAATCTAAATTAAAATTTAGTCTTAATTCTGTATGTGCCCTTCTACAATTCCACTGTCCTTCACAAGGTTGCTTCGTTTCGTTTAGAAAGGCATGTATACTGTCTTGTCAGAGTTTGATTTGAGTTGTCGCCCTCCAACGGTACGCTGTTCTGGTGTATGCCCGTCGCGCTCTGCTGTATCTGTTAAACTATGCCTCCATGTTCGGTTTGTTATCTTTTAACATTGTGTTTTGGTATATCCAGTCTCTTGTTATTACTAGTGGTTATCCTGCTAAGCGGCATATCGAAAGAGCGAATATATTTTATATAAGAGTTCCTTCTTCGCGATATGGTCAGTTCGTTTTGAAGGGGAGATAATTTATTTTCATTGTCTATAATATAGATAAGACCAGTAGTTGAGACATCAACTAGAGATTATACCGCTTGTCAAACCGTCCATTCAAGAACAAGAGTCGGCAATTAAAAACATAGTATGCCCACCTCAACAATTTGTAAAATAATTTTTGTGATCACATTCCGTAATGATCCAATCCACACCGAAATAACTTTCATGGTCTATTGTTTGACAAAGCATCAATAAAAATTATTGTTTTAAAAAACAAAATTAATATATGTAGTATTTTACTATTTTGTTACGTAAAAATGCAACATAGAGATGGTTTCAGCTGCATTTTCATCACAATAGTTGTAATTACGACGTTTTAGACACACTGGTAACTGTATAATTGATAAAGAGTTTAAAAAATAAGAAAATAATAATAACAACAAAATAATAAAAACATTTGATTTACATTCACCTGTGGTTATACGTAGATGATATGATCACCAGGGATTAAAAAAACCAAAATGTACAGCTGGGCATAGTATATACCTTTAAGGAATCACAATGCAAAATCTGCATGACTTTGTACCAATTGTATCACACAATGGAGAAACAGACTGAAATACAAGAATGCCATAAATGACTCATCTAGAAAATCATACCAGTATTGTAAACAAATTTATGTGTTTAAAAACACTACGAAACCAATTTACGTACAAATATGTCTAGCGTGTAACATAACAAACCCTGAATCTAGTATACTGTTCATGGCAGTAAAACAGCTTAACGTGGACAATGCCACTTCCATCATTTGTTGTTACTTTTACAATTTGGAAGGGTGCAAAATAGTATTATAACCGAGACATGTCGTTTACTGTTAGAATAAAGTACATCGACAAATGTTCCAGTGCCCCAGAATTTGAAATGCTAACATATACATGTACTTGCGGAATCGTTTGTTTTCAACCATTGTTTTGGAGGATCCATTTTATTCTCGCAGTGTTTATAATTCAATTTGTTTCAATTATAGAGCGAACAAAATTTAATTTGATGATCTACTAATGTCATTGTCCTGAATCCTATAAAACAGATACTATTAAGTCAGACAGGAAAGGCGGCACTCAACTTAACCAGCCTTGCACAGAAAACATCAAAAACATACATGTACAAGGCGCAATGCCTAACCAAACCAACCGAGCACAGAAATCTAAAACATATATAAGACACAATGACCAACTAAACAAGTAAAATATCCACTCAAATCCAAGTTCTCGGAAAGAAGAATGAATAAGTTTCATCAGTCAAAAGCTAAATACCCTAGCTGAATGACCCAACTCCAACAGTTCCAAGAGTAAAGCGGCCTCAATACCTAGTTTTATCTGTCAACCCTCGAAGCCATCAAATCCTTGAACTAAATATTCAAAGGTCATGAAACGGAACTGTGTAAAAATACAATCATGCATGTACACGCCAATTATGGCACACTCTATGTACAATACATGCTTGGCAAGTATCTTTAATGATACATCTTCTTATAGTATTGTACCTGGAAAGTGTTCATTTCTTTGGTCAGATACAAGAAATAACAACCGTGTCATCTGTTATGCACTAACAATTACAGTTGGATGCCTGGTCTTCGCATAGTTTGTCTAGTGGTTTAAATTGTATAGCCTCTACGTAAGGCACATAACAGAACATGTATTGTGGTACTGCTCCTTTAAATAGACCAACAGGCTAACTCATATGAGAAGCTCGGTTAAACATTACTTTCAACTGCTTTCAACGAAGTCTAGCAGCGTCGCTCAGTGTAGATTCTACCTGAGCATTTGTAAATAAAACAACAATAAAGGTCCCTATTATGTGCACCTATATAAGTTATTATGTACGTTTCTATGTTGACTTTGGCGTGAGTAGCAGCTTGTACTAACCAGTCTTAATTTTCAATTTCATTCAAGGCAACATAATAGTATACAGCTGAATAGTTCGCATAACGAAGAAACAGAGTTCTTATGAGTGTGTATTCCTCACCAACTAGTGTATAACTTGTTCAGGACTATGTAGGTTATAATGTCATATACTATATTTAAATGCATCATTCTTAAATATTTAGGTGTATATTTGTTGAGTTACATATGCAAATTGAGAATTTATATACACTTCATTTCGTTGTATTCCACACTTTCACTGTTTGAATTGCAGCTTTACATGATAACAAAATTATCTAGATAACGCGATTGTATAGTTTCCATATAACCGTCTCCACATTTCATTCATCAATGGTATTCATCAAAAGGTATTTTATATTATCGACAGTTTAATTACATCAAAAATAAAAAATCACCTAAATGCTGCCTGAATTTCCTGAATGTCAATGAAGATCTAAAAACAAATGTGTGTGGGTTGGGCATTGTGCCTTGTAATTGTGGAATGTGATGTTTTAATGTTTTCTGTGTTCAGCTCGTTAATTTGAGTGCTGCTTTCCCTGCCGACTTAGTATTCAATTTTTTGGAAACAAATGACCACACTAAAATACGTAAACCAAGAACACGCATTCAACATGGATTTTCATTTTGAGAGACTATCAGCATTTAAAGTCATATAAGAATGCCAAACATCTCCCTAGATGCTAGATATTAGAGACGATAATTTTTAAACGGCGACAAGGTTCTTAATTTCATCTAAAACAACATCAGCGACTCTAATTTCAGCTGTAGCATTTCAGTGCCTAGTTGTCAATCTCCTGAAAACATGGAATCTACATTCGCGGAAACAAATAAATGTCAGAAATTGCTCCAAGTGGCTGTGTAACAACGATCACAATATATCCAATGACATTTAAATGTCAAGCGGAATATCCCATGGGTCATATTGGTATTTGTTTGTCCACGTGAATAGGAGGGGCAATTATCCCCCTTTATTCCGTTTAATGCACAATGACCGTGCTTTATGTTTCCTTTTTCTGGTAGTAATGTTGTGATACTATTCGTAAGTTTGATGTTGATAATTGCCCAGAAGGTTTTAGAGTTAATTAATTGGTTCGAACGGATGTATTGTTCCCTTGAAGTGTGATAGGGATGTGAATATAAGGCACTCAAACTAAAGATGTTGGAAATGTTGTGCGAGAAGAATAATTTGTGTCTTTGTCTTAACTCATTCGGAAATCCTCTATCTCTATCCATAGTCAGTAGTTTGATTGTAGGGACATGCTGTGAAACGAAGTTGGAAATCGAGGAGAGTTGTTACATACATGTAGCATAAAGTCGTGGCGCCAAACGTACATAGTATTACACTAAACAAAAGTGCATGGGCCTTTGCTTGCTCATTCGTGTTTAACCATATCCTTACACACACTAAATTACCACCCACAAGGAACAAACAATATATCCACCTTTTGAGGAAATTCGACATAGTCGTCAAATTTTCATGCAAGGGTATGACCTGCTGCAATCGGGAAACAAACCTAGCTCCCAAGATTAAACAACCAGCGCACGTGAAGAATGGAACACGGACGATATATTTCGTAGGTTTACATACTTAAATAAACATATGTACATGAGTAATTTTAGTCATTCGATGTAGACAACCATAGTTTACTACAGGTCTTTCAGTTTGGTGAAAGCTTGGACTAGGACTTGACATTCTGACAGCTGAAACTTGGACATTCAGCGGTTCAGTTTCATGTTCTCGTTCAGTTATGTTTTGTACATTGTGTCGTGTCATTGTGGTCTATGTTATTTCTATTATATGCAGAGTGCTCGACTGGTTTTTTTATTGCTGCCGCCCCTGTCCGGGTTTTATCATCTTTATGTTCAACGAATTTGTAATTGAATTATTAGTACAATCTAGCAAGTTGTACACTTTGGTGCAATCCCTTACAATAGGGCAAGCTATATTACATTACATATACCTTATTGTCAATAGTTACTGTACAAAGCTGCAGAAAAAACATTGCGCATCTCGTTCAAGAACTCATACAAAACATCCTAAGCAAAACTTCTTCAGATACGAAACTCTCAGCATATTAAATGCATAAACCATACAAAGCATAACGGATAGTTTATGAATAAATATTAAGTTTTTCATAACGTTAATGTTATTCCCCGGAAGATAGACAAACTTTTCTTGTTTGGTATTAAAAAAAGTCAAAATATTGGAGCAACCATATTATGACAAATTCACAAAAAAGCATTGCAATATTTTTAGGTCAATCCTTACTCTAGGCACGTAGCTCAGCTGGTGATTTTAGAATGAGTGTTGAAAGTGCTACTAATTATTCTAGTTCTACCTGCATGGTGGTAAAAACGTGTTACACTCAGCCTAATTGTTCGCTCACTGGACACTTAACATAGGTGGCTATTAGATTAACACCGTTCCTTTGTCAGTTGGTGATACGTACGTGCTCACAGCTGACCCTACAAATTGATTGGTGCTGGGAAAATAAATGGATGTCCGTTTATAAGAGGAAATATTTTTGACATAATGACCAAAACGAATGGCTTTGGTCACTCCATATTGACATGATACATGGCTACCCATATGCTGTACTGGAACATAGTTGACAACGTATCACATTTGTACAAACATCTATCACCGTCCTGTCGGTATACGGTATACACTAACTTTGAATACCTTCAAATATAAGTGTATGTCTTATTTGGAAATCATTGCTGAAATGATGTTTATTGTCAAAATGAATAGATCTGTGAACTTTGTTCTCGATAGCATTTGCACATTGTTTATAAATAGTTTTTTGCTATCATGGTGTTAAATTAATGTATTATGCTGTTAGTACATATATCTGTAAATGTTGTTTATTTCACAAGATGCTCACAGGGAAGATTGTGCAATTGCCTAACTGTGTTGCCTCTATAAATAAAGTATTTATTATTATTATTATACTCACTAAAGTAGATAGTATGTATTCTGTGTAAGGATCTCTAGATTTGTTAGATGACCCTACTGCTATGGCAACTTCGTTAGTTTGATTCCGATGACGAGTATTGTCATGGGAATTATCCAGTCATTAAAAACCGACCAATTCATCAAACATATAAAATCATTAATGTTATTGAAATGAAAATATATTTTGGTTGCTGATCAAGTCGTAAGTACATTGTCATCCATTGATTCCTTACCTTATTTGCCAATGCCTTCGAGAATAGAGTCAAAAACTGTTTATGGTGCATGGAATCCGGGTTGCTAACCTAGCTCTTTGCAAATAATCTCCAAGGTTCTTTATCGTGCCTGGTGAATAGTACTGATATCAAGCGAGACGTTCTAAAGCTGCGTTACCAACCAGTTCATCTCTAGTTCGGTTGGAAAACTAAAAAGTTTCAGTGCACCGACAAGAGTAACGTTTGAAATTTTATAGAATTTCCATTAAAATAGGTAACCTAGGGATATGTCGGATGGGAATTTGACCATTGGCCGGGACATATATAAGTTGTTATTCATACGTATTACTTGGTAGGTCCAAAACACCGGTTGATCAAATGTCTGGAAAAAAGGACTGAGTAGGTGTCTACTGTCTGAAATACGTACTTCCGGTAGGATTCTAACCATCTATTTATCCGGGGCTGCACATTGGTCAGTGAACTACACTCCCAGAAGGCGTTGGCTAGATTCTCTGGCAGATGGCGTAAATTGATTCACCGTATTGACTTCGGTTATGTCCTCCACCTATGGAGTATAGTTGGCAGTAAACTATTGGTACATATACTAGCAAAACCATTGAAACTGTCAGGGTAATTTCCTAGATATCAAGGAACATACGATGGTAACAACAGTGTAATTAAACCCGAAGGGAGAATTAACCGCATATTTAATAGTAAATAAAACTTTGATAGCTGACCTACACATTGCTTATATGTTATTGAAGTTGCAAAAGTGGAAAGCTCACAATGTAACTCTACTATGTGTGTATTTTAATGAAAACGATAATGAAAATTTGAACTGTACGAGCACAGAAAACAGAAATAAGACCACAAACACGGCACACTACCCAACACACAACTGAACGAGACAATGGAAGGTTACCGCTGAAAGTCCAGGTTTCAGCTGTCGTAAGCCCAACGTCCTGGTTTCAACTGACAAAAAGCAAAAAGTCCTAGGTTCAGTCATCGAAAAGCCGAAACACCAAGTTTCAACCACCAGTAAACCGAAAGTCCAAGTTTCGTCCGTCAACAAAACAACAGAAGTCGAAGTTCAAGCCATCAAAATGCCGAACGTCCAACTTTCAGCCATATAAAAGTCGAAACACCAAGTTTCAACCACCAGTAAGCCGAAAGTCTAAGTTTCGTCCTTCAACAAAACAACAGACGTCCAAGTTTCAGCCATCAGAAAGCCAAAAGCCATAGTTTCAGCGAAGTTGGTAAGTAACGTTACATAATAAATATTATATCAAAACAAAATGTACTAGGCATTTCTGTACCGAACAAAGGCCACGGACTATCAGGTAGCCATCATATCATATACACAACAGTAATGCAGTACCGCATTATAGAATTCCAGCGATATGCAGTCCCCTTGCTACATGTGAACTTATTTTCCAATTTACGGGGTTTTATCGACAATGTTCGTGCGTTGGTAACTATTAACAAATTAATTAAAGTACATCTGTTTTCCTTGTAACCCCATAAGGTTGCGTGAGTGTTCACTGGTATTGATTTAGTTATATCCTGGGACTGTATACATGTTGTGTTCTGTTGTTTAGTATACAATGGTACCATAGTGATGTATTATTTCTTTGACAAGTTACAGTTTACAGAAAATGCAGGTACTTCAATGTTTTGGTGTTATGTATTTAATTGTGATACTTAAATGAGCATGGACCGAATTTAAGGAGATAACCTGATTACCTTTTTTGATTAATGTGTCAAGGTCATTAATTGGAAATATTATTCACTTAGTTTACAATAACCATACTTGGCGACAAAAAGCGCATTGAGCAAATGATCAACACCACGTGTAACAGGAAAGTTGTTGTATATATCCTCAGGTATATTAAATCGGCCTCACGAGAATGATTCAAGTATCCACATCGGCATGCACTCGTAGCTCAATGGTTAGCGCGCTTGTCTTCTAATATGGCGAACCGGGTTCAAATACGGGTGGAGGCACTAGTACAGAAAGATGACTGGCAAATAAAGGATATGCTCGGCTCGATAGCGGTAGAGCTGTAGGTTGGTATCTTGGCTTGACAAACGTACATATATAACGGTTTTATTAAGGTTGTCAGCTTGTCAAGTAAGAGGCAGGCCACCATTCAATACATCAACATTATAAACACACTATCATACGATTTGACAAGTAACAAAAACTTGCAATTGCAGCAATACCTGTATCTACGTTACGTAAAAACACAGGTAAATTTTGGGCACACTAATCAGTGAAAGGTTTAGCTTGAATTTGAAAACCAACCTTTTGAAGCTTGTACGCTGCTAAGATGAAATACGAATTTGGAATCATTTTTGATATCACGAAAAATGATCTCAAATACATGAACATGTATACCCCAAGCCAATCAAACTGCTGCCATGGACTGTTACATGGATTATTAGTTATCAGTCACATGGCGGTGGTTGCCAATCTGGAACGTTGCGATAAGTCCGCATCCCTGACGGGAATATTTAAATGGGACATAATATGTACTATTGTTGTATAACAGCATGCAGTGCATATCGATACAATTAGAAATCAATACACAATCATTAATTCAAGATGTACCGTTCATATGACCTCGTCATTGATAATTGTTTGGCGTTTATTACTTAACAAACGCACTCATTTAACTTGACATGTACCATGTGACCTTTCGTGCTGCGCGCGCATGATTCTGTTTTGATATCCAAGTATGGACCTCAACACGATGGTATAAACGGTTATCGCGAAGTGTATTAATTAAAGTGTGTTTTTTTACGCATGAGGTTTATACAAAAAGTCATGTATTTATAATGGATAAATAAACTTGGGTAACAATAATAAGTCATTCACGTACATTAGTTTAATTGATGATGTCAATTGTTAAAGGCAACCAAATTCCTAGCGTATTTGGTTTTGGGGACAAACTATCTTGGTAATTTGCATATTTTATTAAGTTGTTTAAAGCAAACACTGGTCTGAACAGATGACTGTACTATATGAAAAGTGATACATATCATAAAACATTTCACGTGTATGGTTATTGTAAAAGGAGATTCATTCTCATCTTCACTTGTAAATTCCTGCATACGTGCATACATGATATGCACTGACATTATTGAACCTGATGATTCATTGCCTTATCCAAGGCGTTCAGTTCAGTGGCAGTCCCCATTATTGAAGGCATGCACGAGTTAAATTAGAAGTTCATGCCACTAATGACGATAATGTTTTCTGTGTGTACTTACGGAATTAAAACAATGGACTGATATACTCGAGCAGCAACTAATGCAAATGAACTATTAGATGAAACAATAGAAACTTAGAAAGACAACGCTGAAAGTATCCGCAAACGGGAAGTACATAGTACAAGTACTTGAAATACACGAGCCTGTCTGAAGTGTTATAAGAACATCGACTATGGCACAGTTACGGAACAACACAACCGAACACGTATCCTCAAAATGGTCGCCCAGAGCTCTATAAAAGGTAAACCAGGCGAACTTTCTCTAATAGTGGTCGACCATTCTTGACGGATGTCATGTTAACATTGGAACACGACTCATGAGTTGTTACGTAACTGTGAGTTTTTTCCTGTAATTCAGTGTTAGATTTACACGACGTGGAGATTCCTGGTAAAAATGTCTAATTAAGACTCAAGGAGGTTTCATCTTATTTTAATTTAACCACATACTGGTCTGCTGCAAATATTTAAGGTAGTTAAACTGTGCTTTTTTGTTATCACAAAAACACCTTACGTAATATTCTCGTACATCGGAACTAGGTCAGGACAAAAATCGATCCGTACGATTGTGTGTGATGTACCACCTTTCAAACATAAATGAAGATGGATAGTTTTATGTGTTTGAATACGAGGTTATAAATCTTAAGTAAGCCAGACCACGCCTAGTATTCACAAAGCATCTTAGTAGAAAACTTAGAATTTTCTTAAAAACATAAAAATTCCTTAAGTGTGTCAGCTAAATTTGACAATCACGATTAATGATTTTTGCATAGGCTAAAAGCATTGTGTAAAGAGCTACAATAATCATTAAGAAAACATGGAATATTCTTAAATTTACGGGAAATATGAGCTGTACAAATATTTAACTTAAGTCAAAATATTTAAGTTTCCAACTAAGATGCTTTGTGAATACCAGCCCAGAACATATTTGTGTTTATACAGTTGTAGTAAATAAATGCTGATAAATCCGTTCAAGATACATCACCAGCAATGAGAAATCGACATTATGCTATGAAAAGTGCGAACTAATCGTAAATGTATTCCGGCTGAAGAAAAAGTTAACACTTTGTCTTGTCCCTGTTCTTATGACATCTCCAGCAATGAGATATCGACATTATGTTTATGATAAGTTCAAACTGATACACGTGTACATGTGCGTATTCCGGCTGAAGAAGTGATTGCCACTTATATACCACAATGAGTAAATGGACATAGATAGTTACAAACACAAGGCTTGTACATAGTAGTTTCATATAGATATTACTTAAGAAGAAAGTGATGCCTTAAAGTTTTAGCCAAATCAGCAAATACATTTTTGATTGCTTGCATTCAGAACTTCAAGTTGAGACAATGCAATAAATAACTAAAAATTTGTCTATGTAGCAGTTTTGCACCACCATTGAACCAAACCCTATAAGTACCTTATTTAGTACCCAATGGATGGCCTTGTGGTACATCTTCAGATTTCAAAGTTTGAGGTCTAGTGTTCGACCCAAGGCCGCATCATACCTTAGACGAAAAACGTTAGACGCTGTAGCTTTAGAAATGGAAACTGGCTTGTCGTTCCATGATACCCTCATGGCGATGACTACTATTAGGAATGAGCTGATTGATTCACATGAGCTTTATACCTGGCTGCACAATCGACCTAAAACAATTGTGTATAGAGTAAACGATTTGTATAAGCTAAAGAACATTGAAATTAAAAAAATTATAATACAATATTGTTTTCATTTAATCACACACAAACCAGTAACCATTCATTTCAAATACATTGTAATTAAACCATCGATATGATGAGATAATAACAAAAAGATAGAGACAATCGGACAGGGAAGTAAGCACTCAACTTAGAAAACATAAAAACATCACATACCATAACAAATCAGAGCAGCAATCAACAACAGCGAACGATGTAAGCTAAGGAGAAACACCATGTATTCACTCGTATTTATCTACAATGGCGTCGGGATAATCATTTTATTTCAAAGATCTGCTTGATGTTTGATATTAATCATGCAAATGGTGGAAAACTTATTGGTATAAAAGTTACATGGTGACAGCTATAATAACTTGCCACCCAAGAGTACAACAGTTGATACAGAATGCAAACAAGTTGTTTGCACCTGATAGTATGATTCGAAATCGTTCTTTTCGACATCATCGCTTTAGCAACGCGATATGCGAAAGTATTATACAACCGCGCTATCACAGCACCACACAGGTCTGCCACGGTCCTTATTTTACGTCAAAGTTTAGCGAAATGTTTAATCAATGTTTCTTATATAAACTCGCCCACGATAGACCTATACTCTCTATGTATGGAAGTGTAAAATGCCTTGGAATCGTTTAAACAACATTCGTAAGACAGTTATTGTTACTCGATTTCCGAGATTTATATGTTCGGCGTTCTCAATCAGGTAAGCAAGACATAAGTCATTGTGACAAGTGACTTAGATAGCCAAAGGGTTTTTGCCGAATTTGTCTCGTCCAATTACTAGATAGGTTTGACATTTGAAATAGAACTTTTCTTTATTGCAGGTGATTTTGGCACATGCATCGTAACAAATTTCTGGAGTTTGAATTTAAGAGGCGTGAAGACCAATTGTCCCGGAGAAGTAGGATTTGTACGTACTTTGCACGATTTTGTTCTTAATGCATATACTGAAATACAGTGAAATGAAATGACATTATACTCATTTGTCTTTTGTTATGGCTTAGAAAAGTTCGCAAACATTATTAAAGTTGATTGAAACAAGCAATGTTAAGGTAATGATGTGTTTGTTTTATGCTTTTGAACAAAGATATTGTTTTTGTAAAATTCACTACATACTACAATGCTTCTACTTTGTATACATATTTGTTATTTGGTAAATGACCATCGAATAATTCTGTATGTTTTGTGTAAATATTTTGTATATTGGCCGGAGGCCATTTGTACCTAAACTATTTGATTTGAAATATAAGATTGTAATAATAACGTCTTTATTTATAAATACATCTCAGGCCACACAATGAGATAGGTCAATCTTCGCTGTGAGTCTCTTATGAAATCAACATTTTTGTTGTATGTACATATCGACTTATTGCATTTAAGTTAATCTGAATTAAAGTTAGACTTCATTCTGTATTTGCCCTTCTGCAATTTCGTTTCCCAGAAAAAAACTGTTTCGTTCCGTTTAGAAAGGCGTATACTGTCCTGTCAAATCATGATTTGAATTGTCGCCCTTCAACGGTAAGCTGTTCTGGTGTATGCCTGTTACGCTCTGGTGTATCTGTTGAACGCCGCCTTCCATGTTCGGTTTGTTGCTTTTAACATTGTGTATTAGTATGTTCATACAACTATATCCAGTCTCTTGTAACTGAGTGGTTATCCTGCATAGTAAGCGGCATATAGAAGATGCGAATATTTAAATAGTTTCTTCTTCGTGATATGATCTGTTCTTGTCTTTTTTAGGGGAGGTATTTTTATTTCTCTAGTCTATATGTAGATAAGACCAGTTGTTGAGACATCAAGAGATACCTCTTGTCTACCGGTCTGGTTCTTGCCATTTTAGAACAAGAGTAGCCAATTAAAGACATATTATGCATACCTGAACAATTTTGAAAAAGAAAGTTTGAATATTTTTGTGATCACATTCCGCAATTAGAATTATCTAATCCACATATTTCTCTATGTCTTATGATTATTTGAAAAAACATCAATAGCATTTTGATATTACAAATGTATACTAGTATACTACTTACAAAACAAAGAATCTATGACAGCAACGTTAAGTCAATGTTGATGTATTGAAGCGATTGCAAGGGAGTAAACCAATCAGACAAATTTCCACCACAGCTGCCTACGACAAATCTGCAGAATATTTTGGCCAAAAAGAATCTCCTACACACAATTACTAGATCTGACTAATTCCACCTGCATCTCTTCACTCAACAAATACGACAGAAACGCTTCCGGTGGTTAAGACATGTCCTTAGAATGCAAGGGGGTCAGATAACGCAAAACTATCCCTTCAAAGGGCACCTCAAGGCAAGAGATCAATTTGAAGGCCGAAGACTACCTATTGACGAACGATATAGAGCGAGCTTAAAGAGTTAGGACTATCCCGGGGTGAAGCAAGAACAAAAGCAAAGAACAGGACAGAATGGAGAAATATTGTGGCGACCTTTCGATCAGAACTGGATCAAAGAGGATGGGGTAAGGTAAGGTTACTACTTTGTTACGTTACAATGCAACAAAGAGAGAAAGAACATTGTTTCAGCCACATTTTAATTTCAATAGTTCTAATTACGGACGTTTCAGATGATATTTATCGATCACAAAAGGGATTGAAAAATAACAATTCCCAGATGGACATAGGAAACACTGGCGTCGATATTGACATACGTTTAAATGCACGAATTAGAACACTTATAAGTTACAAGCTCTTGAATGAAAGCCGAGACGTTTTTACTAAATATAAAAGGACATGCGCCCTACTACCCAACTCGCACTAGTATGTTCAATATCATATGTATTTAAAGAAATAACTAATGATTTATCTGTGAAAGTCATGCGCCGTTTGCGAACAACCCTCGTTGTATATACCTTTTAAGGAATCACAATTGTAACAATTGCATCTCACAATAGAGAAACAGACTGAAATACAAGATTGCCATAGATGACTCATCTAGAAAATTATATTGTAAACAACTTTATTTGTCTTTGAAACAATACGAAACAAATTTACGTACAAATATGTCTAGCGTGTATAATAACAGAACACTTTCTGAATCTGGTATAGTGTTCACGGCAGTAAAACAGCTTAACGTGGGCAATGCCACTTCTATCATAAGTTGTTACTTTTAAAATTTGGAAGGGTGCAAAATAGTATTATAACCGAGACATGTCGTCTACGGTTAGGAGAAAGACATCGACAAATGTTCCAGTACCCTAATAATTTGAAATGCTAAAATATACTTGCGGAATCGTTTGTTTTCAACAATTGTTTTGGAGAACCCGCTTTATTATCACGCATTGCTTATAATTCAATTTGTTTCAATTATAGAACGAACACAATTTAATGTGATAATCTACTGCTCTGTCCGCTTACTGAAATGGCATTTTCCTGATTTCATAAACCCTCATATCCACCAAATTCCTGAACTGAATATCCCAAGGTCATGGAAAGAAACTGTATACAAAGTTAAAGATGTATGTGCACGCCTATTATAATAAATCCACAAGACATGCTTGGCAATTATCTCTTATGATTAATCTTCTTTTTTTGTCGTACCTGGAAAGTGTTTATTACTTTGGTCAGTTACAAGAAACAGCCGTGACCGTGTCATTTTGTATGCACTTACAATTACAGTTGGTCGCTATGTCTAACAGTTTGTTGTATAACCCCTACGTAAAGGACAGAACAGAACATGTTTGGTGATACAGCTCCTTTAAATTGACCAACAGGCTAACTCATATCAGAATCTCTGTTAAACATAGCTTTCAACTGCTTTCCACGAGGTCTAACAGCGTCGCTTTATGTAGGTTCTGACTGAGTATTTCTACACAAAACAACGTGCACCATTGTCAGTTAGCATGTACACTACTTAAAAAGTTAAATTTGGCATGAGTAGCAGCTTCTACTTACCAATCATGATGTTCTAATTTTATTTACGACAGCATAGTATTATACAGCTTTTTAATACGACACAAAGCAACATTGTTACAAAAGTTTCACATAGAAATTAAAACAAAATTTTGCCCCCAAATCTTAGTTATATGTAGCTTCGGCATGTTTTGAGTGGTGACATCGTTGGACCTTTCAATTTTGAAATCAAAGAAGTCAATGATGACATTTTGATTGTCTTCCTTATTTTGCCTCCCGCAAAATGTGTGGATGATCTATTCTCATATATGGATACAGCCAAAGCCTAAATAGTATGTAATACTATCATAAAGTGAAGTTGTCAACATGTCCGATTGCCTTTTGGATATATGTTTTCGTATGGAAACAGGGGATTGCGGGTTCAAACTCGTAATAATGGTACTTACATAGCTGTGTTGCTTATCGTTCAGCTTATAAGTACATGTTGTCCAACGCTTGAATAACCAAATATGTAATATTTAGACCATGTAACTAGGTAGTTTGTATATGACGGGGCTTTCTCTTAATACAGATGTAATTGCCCCCCTAAATGCTTGTCTTTAAATTACAACAATGAAGTATAGTGAACATTTCCTTCATGTCACTGTTGATCTGAAAACAGATTTGTGTGGGTTGGGCATTGTGCCTTGTAATTGTGATATTCGATGTTTTTATGTTTTCTGCTCGTTAAGTTGAGTGCTGCTTTCCCTGTCCGACTTTATATTACATTTTTGGTAACAAATGACCACACTAAAATACGTAAACCAAGAACACGCTTTCAATATTGAATTTAATTTTGAGAGACTATCAGCTGAAAAGAGCATTTAAAGTCAACCAAGAATGCCAAACATCTCCCATTAGAGACGATCATTTTTTTAAACGGCGACGAGGTTCTTAATTTCGTCAAAAACAACATCAGTGACTCTAATTTCAGCTGTAGCATTTAAGTGCCTAATTGTCAATCTCCTGAAAACATGGAATCTACATTCGCGGAAACAAATAAATGCAAGAAATTGCTCCAAGTGGCTGTGCATCAACGATCACGGTATATCCAATGACATTTTAATACCTAGTGGAATATCCCATGGGTCATATTGGTATTTGTTTGTCCACGTGACTAGGAGGGGTAATTATCTCCCTTTATTCTGTTTTATGCACAATGACCGTGCTTTATGTTTCTTTTTTCTGGTAGTTTTGTTGTGATACTATTCGTAAGTTTGATGTTGATAATTGCCCAGAAGGCTTTAGAGTTAATTAATTGGTTCGAACGGATGTATTGTTCCCTTGAAGTGTGATAGGGATGTGAATATAAGGCACCCAAACATGAAGATGTTGGAAATTTTGTGCGAGAAGAATTATTCGTGTCTTTGTCTTAACTCATTCGTAAATTCTCTATCTCTATCCCTGATGAGCAGTTCGGTTGTATGGATCTGCTTTGAAAAGGAAGTTTAAAATCGAGGAGAGTTGTTACATTTGTAGAAAGTCATTGCGCCAAATGTACATACATATACTGAGCATAAATACATGGGTCTTCGTTTGTTTATTCTTATTTAACTATATCCTTACCAGCCCTAACTTACCCTTCCACAAGGAACAAGCACAATCTCTCAGCTTTTTACTGCTGGGACTGGGTTTTTCTACTTTTTGACAGCTGAAACTTAGACTTAGTCCCATTGTCTCGCTCAGTTGTGTGTTATGCATTGTGCCGTGTGATTGTGGTATATATTACATTTGTTTGTATTTCTGTTTTATGGGCTCGGCTATTTCAGTTGAGTGATATTGTCTGCTCGGTCAAAGCTGACGAGTCTCAGTTTAATATGGTTTATTTATACCTTTCCTCTCAGTTTTCTATTGTCTTTATGTTCAACGAATTTGTAATTGAAATGATTATACAATATTATCAATTTGTATACTATGAACTACATTTATGATGCAAGCACTACCAACAGGGTAAACTATAGTCAATTACATGTACTTCCTTGTCAATAGCTACTTTACAAACCCACAAAAACATAGTGCACATCGATCAAGAATTCATACAAACCATCCTAACTGAAGCTACTGAAGACAAGAAATGCTCTCCATGTTAAATGCATAAACCATACAAAGCATACCGAATAGTTTATGAACACGTAACCGTTCCGATAACTGTAATGTTATTCTCCGAAAGGAAGACTAACGTTTCTTGTGTTGTTGTGTGTTGAAATAAGAATATAGAGTAATACACGTACTATTCAACACTGTACAATATTTGATCTTTCAAAATATTTACATCTTTCAAAAAATTTACATCTTTCAAGTACTTGAAATCTGTTTCACATAAAGCAAGTCAAAATATTGGATCAACCATAAATTATTATGGCAAATTCACAAAAAAAAACATTGCAAAATGTTTAAGACAATCCTGATTCTAGGCACGTAGCTCAGCTGGTGATTTCAAAATGAGTGTTGAAAGTGCTACTAATTATTCTAGTTCTACCTGCATGATGGTAAAAACGTGTTACACTCAGCCTAATTGTTCGCTCACTGGACACTGAACATAGGTGGCTATTAGATTAACACCGTTCCTTTGACAGTTGGTGATACGTGGGTGCTCACAACTGACCCTACAGATTGATTGGTGCTGGGAAAATAAATGGTTGTCCGTTTATAAGAGAAACATTATTGGCATAATGACCAAAAGGAATGGCTTTGGTCACTTCTTATGGACATGATACATGGCTACCCGTATGCTGTACTGGAACATAGTTGGCAACTTATCACATTTGTACAAACATCAATCACCGTCCTGTCGGTATACGGAATACACAAACTATGAATACCTTCAAATATAGGTGTATATATCTTATTTGGAAATCATAGCTGAAATGGTGTTTATTGTCTAACAAATGAATATATATGTGAACTTTGTTCTCGAAAGCATTTGCACATTGTATATAAATATTTTTTGCTATCATGGTATTAAATTAATGTATTGTGCTGTCATGTACATTTATCTGTAAATGTTGTTTATTTCACAAGAGGTTCACAGGGAAGATTGTGCAATTGCCTAACTGTGTTGCCTCTATTTATTATTATTATTATTATACTCACTAACAACGTAGATAGTATTATTCTGTGTAAGGATCTCTAGATTTGTTAGATGACCCTAATGCTATGGCAACATCGTTAGTTTGATTCCGATGACGAGTATTGTCATGGGAATAATCCAGTCATTAAAAACGGCCGATTCATCAAACATGTATAAACATTAATGTTATTGAAATGAAAATATATTTTTTTTGCTGAGAAAGTCGTAAGTGCATTGTCATCCTTTGATTCCTTACCTTATTTGCCAATGCCTTTGAGAGCAGAGTAAAAAACAGTTTATGGTGCATGGCATCCGGGTTGCTAACCTAGCTCTTTGCAAATAATCTCCAAGGTTCTATATCGTGCCTGGTGAATAGTACCGATATCACACGAGACGTTCTAAAGCTGCGTTACCAACCAGTTCATCTCTAGTTCGGTGGGAAAACTAATATGTTTTAGTGCATCGACATGACTAACGTTTCCATTAAAATCGGGATATGTGGGATGCGAATTTGACCATTGGCCGCGACATATCAAAGATGTTATTCATACGTATTACTTGGTAGGTCCAAACAACCAGTTGATCAAAAGTCAGAAAAATACTGAATATAAGGCGTCTACCGTCTAAAATTGTGCCGGTTGGATCCCAACCATCTCAGCACAGTTGATATATCAGTGAAATATACTTCCGGAAGATGTTGGGTAGATTTCCGGGGCAGATGGTGTATATTGTTTTATGAAATTGACTATAGTAATATCATCCACCTGTGGAAAAGTTGTCAGTAAACTATTGGTACAATATATGTACTAGCTAAACCATTTGAACTGCATCAGGTTTATTTACCAGATATCAAGAAATATACGATGGTTAAAACAGCGTAAATAACACGAAGGGAAAATTAAAAAACGCACATCTAATAGTAAACTGACCTACTCATTGCATGTTTTTGTAGTTACAAAAGTTGAAAGTTCATAACTTAACTGTGTGCGTGTTCTTAAATGCTGTGTGCGTGTTCTTAAATGCGAAACAATCGAACAGTGATGGCAGCACTCAACTGAACTATACGAGCACAGGAAACAGAAAAAACACTGACCACAATCACACTGCCCAACACACAACTGAAACAGACAATAAAACTATACCAAAGTTTCAGCCATCAAAAAGCGGATAGTCTAAGTTTCAGCAACCAATGAGTCGAAAGTCTAACTTCCAGCCATCAAAAAGGCCGATGGACCCAAGTGTAAGCCAACAACAAGCCGAAAGTCCAAGTTCGAGTCATAATAAACCCAAAGTCCAAGTTTCAGCCATCAAAAAGCCGAAAGCCATAATTTCAGCGAAGTAGGTAAGTAACGTTACATAATAAATATTATATCAAAACAAAATGTTCTAGGCATTTCTATACCGAACAAAGGTCAAGGACTATCAGGTATTCATTATATCATATGCACAACAATAATGCCGTACCATATTATCAAACGTACAGAATTCCAGCGATATGCAGTCCCCTTGCTACATGTGAACTTATTTTCCAATTTACGGGGTTTTATTGACAATGTTCGTGCGTTGGTAACTATTAACAAATTAATTAAAGTACATCTGTTTTCCTTGTAACCCCATAAGGTTGCGTGAGTGTTCACTGGTATTGATTTAGTTATATCCTGGGACTGTGTACATGTTGTGTTCTGTTGTTTAGTATACAATGGTTCCATAGTGCTGTATTATTTCTTTGACAAGTTACAGTTTACAGAATATGCAGGTACTTCAATGTTTTGGTGTTATGTAATTAATTGTGATACTTTGAAATGAACATAGACCGAAGTTAAGGAGACAACCTGATTACTTATTTTGATTAATGTGCCAAGGCCATTTATTGCAAATATTATCCATTTAATAACCAGACACAATAGCCAGACCCAGCGACAAGTAACGTATTAAGCACATGGTCACTACCACGAAGAGAGAGGTTGCTATATATCGCTGACTTGGAATTAGATTGTCGTAAGTAATGCTTATGACCTTATAAGACTCGTGGTCATGTAGACCAATCTGAAGTTTAGAAAGCTTGTTTTCCATAAGTAAAGAGTAGTTTTCATTCAGACAGTTTTTTCTTGTTTGCTTCAAATATTGATTTTGTACTTACGACCTGTCTAATTCTAAGCCAGCGATACATCCTCAGGTATACATATACGTTATCATTTTTGACACACCATGCAGCGAGTGAAATGTTTGGCTTGAATTTGAAAGCCAACCTTTTGAACGTTGTATGGCCACTTTTTTTAAATAAGATTTTGGAATCATTTTTGACACCACGAAAAATGATCTCAAATACATCCAAGAAACAATCAAACTGTTGCCATAGATTGCTACGATGATTATTTCTTATCAGGCGCATGGCGGTGATTGCAATTCTGGAACATTGCGACAAAGTTCCCCTCCCTGGTGGGCATGTTTAAATGGAATATGATGTGTACTGTTGTTTTATAACAGCATGCAGTGCATATCGATACTTGTAAACAGAAACAAACATAATTTTAAGATATACCGTTCATATGACCTCGTAATAGAGAATTGTTGACGTTTATTGCATAATAAACGCACTCATTTAAGTCGACATGTACCACGTGACCTTTCATGCTGCGCGCGCATGATTCAGGTTTGATAAAGTACGGACCTTAACACGGGGGTAAACGGTTATCGCAAAGCATATTAATTAAAGTATACTGTACTTTACGCATGGGGTTTATATTTATAATTGATCAATCTTTGTGTGGAACAGACATAGGATACAAACTGTCGTTCACGTAAATTAGTTCAATGGATGACTCGGAGGTCAGTTGTTGAGGTCAACCAAATTTCTAGCGTATTGACACATCTCTTTTGCAACAGCAACACAAGCGGCACTGTACCGTGTGTTTGTGGTTTTTGTTGTTGTTCGGCTGTCGCAGTTGCGTGTTCATGCTGCCTTCCCTGTCCTATATTTTCCTATCTTTTGTGTGACAATTGAAGTAAATAGAGCGTGCGTTTTGTTCTGGAGAGAACCATGTACGCAAAGATATACTTATAAGGCCGAGACAAAAGGCCTAGATCTGGGTAATTTGCATAATTTATTAACTTTAATGTTGTTTTAAGCACTCTTCTGGACAGATGATTTCATCGAAACATACCTGTAGAATATGAAAATGGATACATATCATAAAATATTTATCTTGTTATTGTTTAAGGAGATCCATTCTCATCTTCACTTGTAAGTTCCTGCATATGTACATGCATGATCATTATGCCTGACAACGGAACGTTACATTCAGTGGCTGTCCCCGTTTTTGAAGGCATGCACTCGAACCAAGTTAGAAGCCTATGCAGCAATTGATGATAACTCTCTCTGTATGTATATAAGGGGTATCCAGAAATAACTGATTCTATATATTTTGACATGTTCATAATTTAAGACCGAAACGTTGCAACGATCAGCATCAACATGTACATGACTTAGGTACAAGTATCCTTTAGTTACACGTTTGAAAACTCTCGATGCTTGTATAGAATTAACGCTATGGACTGAAATACAGTACTACAGCAGCAACTGATGTTAAAGGGCTATTAGATGAAACAATAGAAGCTTTATTAGAAAGAAAACATACTACTTGATATACATTATACTTGAAATAAATAAGCTTGTCTTAGGTCTTAGGAGAACATCGCCTGTTGCAAAGACACTGAAGAACATATCTGAACGCGTATCCTCCAAAGGGTCTCCAAGCGCTCTACAACAAAAGGGTAAGCCCGGCAAACTTTCTCTACAAGCGGTCGACAAGTCTTGACTGTAACATTGGAATACGACTCATGAGTTGTTACGTTACTGTAAGTTTGTTCCTGTTATTCAGTGTTAGATTTACACGACGTGGAGATTCTTGGTAAAAAGATGTCTAATTAAGACTCAAGGTGGTTTCATCTTATTTTAATTTAACCACATACTGGTCTCCTGCAAAGGTTTAAGGTAGTTAAACTGTGCTTTTTTGTTATCACACAAATACCTTACGTAATATTCTCGTACATCGGAACTAGGTCAAGACAAAAATCGATCCGTACGATTGTGTGTGATGTACCACCTTTAAAAAACAAATAAAGATGGACAGTTCAATGTTATGTGTTTGAATACGAGGTTGTAAATCTTAAGTAAGCAAGATCAGAACATACGGGTGTTTAGAGTAAATAAATGCTTATACATAAGTTTGTCCCAATTCAAGAGGTATCACTAGCAGTGAGCAATGGACATTATATGTGATGATATAAGAAAACTGATCTATACATGTCTTCCGACTGAAGAAGAAGTTGACACTAAGTCTTCGTGTCAACTTCTTGTACAGCCGGAATACATTTTTGGTCAATTTGCACTTATATTATATGTCAAAATTGCAAATGGTGGATAAACTATAATTCAATAACCTTTAAAGTTTGCCGCCCAGAGTACAATGATTTATACAGAATGCAAATACTTTGTACCTTTAACAGGATTCGAACCCACACTGTTCGAAACCATCGCTTGAGCAGCGCGAAATACAAACGTATAAATTATGCAACCGCGCATTCTGGCTGGGGCTGAACATTTTAATTGTTAAAACTAGGTCATTCAGCCGAAGTCATGGTATTCAACTTAATAATACTGGTGTTCTTTAACTTATTACGACTTCAGACAGCTACAACTAGGTGTTTCAGACGTTTTAATGCTTCCACTAGGCCATTCAGCTTTTTGATTGCCGAAACTAGTTCGTTCATCCTTTTGGCAGCTGGGACTTGGGCGGATCATTTTCTCGTTCGGTTGGCTTTTGGGCATTGTGGCTTGTTATTTTTATGTTCTCTGTGCTCCGCTGGTCAATCGGAGTGCTGCCTTCCCTATCCCACTTAATAGTATATTTTTCGAAACACTCCAAAAGTCTGGTACGGTCCTTATATTACTACAACCTTTAGCATAATGTTTAATCAAGCCTTCTTATACAACCCCACCATAGAACTATACATATATATTGATTAGCCAAGTTCGCTAATATGGTTACATTTGATTGAAACAAGCAATGTAAAGGTAATGATGCGTTTGTTTCATGATTTTGAACAATTTTTTTCTATTAATAATAATAATATCTACTTCACACTACCATTGATTCTACCTTGTTAACATATTTGTTATTTGGTAAATGACCATGGAATAGTTTTGTATGTTTTGTGTATATATTTTGTATATTGGCCGATGACATTTGTACACAAATTATTTGATTTTATTTGAGTTGAAGTACATGCTGTAATAAAATCGACTCCATTTACAAAGACAACTCAGGCCACACAATGAGATAGGTCAATCTTCCATGTGAGTCTCTTATGAAATCAACAATTGTTACAGAATTTTCATAGCAACACATTCCATTTAAATTAATCAAAACTCAAATTTAGTTTGTAAATTTCGTAGTTCATCACAAGGCTTCTTTGTTATGTTAACTGTTGTGTCAAATAATGATTTGTGTGGTCGTCCTTCAACGGTACACTGTTCTGTTCAATACCTATCGCGCTCTGTTGAATGCCGCCTTCCATGTTCGATTTTTAAGACTTCAGAAAGCTAAATTAAGTATTTCAGCAGTTTTACTGTTGAAACTAGGTATTTCAGTTAAGGCATTCAGCTTTTTAGTTGCGGAAACTAGTTCATTCAGCCTTTTGACGGATGGGAATTAGCCAGTTCATGTTCTCGTTCAGTTGTATGTAGGGCAGTGTGCCGTGTAATTGTGCTTTGTTATGCTGTTAAAGTTTTTTGTGCGGTTGGTTTAGTTGAGTGCGGTTTTCCCTGTCCGACTTTTTATTACATTTTTGTTATTTTACATTGTGTTTTAGTATGTTTACATCCAGTCGCTTATAATTGAGTGGTTATCCTGTTTGGTAAGCGGCATATCGAAGGTGCGAATCTTGGAACAGTTCCTTCTTTGCGATATGATCATTTTGTTTTTAGGGGAGATACTTTTATTTCCCTAGTCTTTATGTAGATAGAACCAGTTGTTTAGACATCAACCGCTTGTCTTACGATGTGGTTCTTGCCATTTGAGGACAAGAGTCGGCTATTAAAGACTTAGTACGCAAACCAGAACATTTTTATAGGAAATGTGGAATATTTTTGTGATTACACTCCGTAATTTGAATACTCCAATCCACATGGAAATATCTCTCAATGACTTACGATTATGTGACAAAACATCGAGATATTTTTTTAAATAATATTAAATTTATGTAGTATTTTCTTTGTTACGTAGGAATGCATAGTAAAGTAATAGTAGATAATTCCAGCTGCATTTTCATCTCAATTGTTCTAATTACGGACATTTTAGATGATACGATCACAACAGGGATTAAAGATAGAAAATTTCCAGATGGACATAGGAAAAAATGGCGTCGACACCGGCATATTTTAAAATGCACAAATAAGAACACTTAGAACACAAGTTATAAGCTCTTGAATGAAAGCCGAAAACATAAAAAGCATGCGCCGACTGTACCCAACTCGAACTAGTTAACTATTAAATTAAGAAGGAAATGAATTTTCGATATCACATGTATGTAAAGAATTAACTAATTAATTATCTGAGAAAGAATTTCATGAAAAGCATGCGTAGTGTCGAAATGGAAGACAAAAGTTCGCGACTTTTGCGAACAACCCTCATTGTATATATACCCTTTAGGAATCACAAGACAAAAGCCCCACCTCCTCAATAGCCTAGTGGTAGAGCGTCCGCTTCGAATGCGGGGGTCTCGGATTTGATTCCAAGCGCCGCGTCATACCAAACACGAAATAAAAATGGTACCTGAATTTCCCTTGCTAGACGTTCAGCATAAAGGGGAAACTGGCTTCTCTTCTCTCATACCCTCGTGGCGAGGAATAACATCAGGAATGAGGTGTCAAGAGTGATTAATATCAGTTGAAAAAACTTGTTTAACAATCGACCTTAAATAAATAAGTATAAACTATGACAAAAGCAGCATGACTGTGTAACAATAGCATAACACAGTAGAGAAACAGACTGAAATACAAGATTGCCATAAATGACTCATCTAGAAAATCATATTGTAAACAAATTTATGTGTTTTTGAAACACAACGAAACCAATTTACGTACAAATATGTCTAGCGTGTATAATAACAGAACACTTTCTGAATCTGGTAAAGTATCACGGTAGTAAAACAGCTTAACGTGGGCAATGCCACTTCTATCATTTGTTGTTACTTTTACAATTTTGAAGGCTGCAAAATAGTATTATAACCGAGACATGTCGTCTACAGTTAGTAGGAAGTACATCGACAAATGTTCCAGTGCCCCAGAATTTAAAATGCTAAAATATACTTGCGGAATCGTTTGTTTTCAACAATTGTTTTGGGGGGATACATTTTATGATCGCATTGTTTATATTTCAATTTGTTTCAATTGTAGAACAAACATCATTCGATGTGTGTTAATCTACTGCTCTGTCCGTTTACTGAAATGGCATTGTCCTGAATCCACAAACCCTCGTATCCATCAAATCCCTGAACTGAATATCCCAAGGTCATGGAACAGAACTGTATAAAAGATTAAGCATGCATGTACACGCCTATTAGGTACAATCTACACAAAATTCTCTACTATTATCTTTAGGTCCATCTTTTCATATCATCGTACCTGGAAAATGTTCATTTTTGGTCGGTTACCAGAAATAACAACCGTGCCATCTGTTATGCACTTACAATAACAGTTGGGCTCCTCGTCTTCGTCAATTTTATTGGAGCTATGTTATTTTTCTTCGCATTCACAATTTGTTCCCTATCTGATTCGTTCGCGCTATTCGTACCCTATCCGATTCGTTCATAAGTTAACATGCAGCAGAAGAGTTATGAGTGTAGTTTTTTGTTGCTTGTTTTTTTTCCATTTTATTGAACTCTTTTTTCGACTTTCCAATTGTCTATATTATTTTTGTTTAATACAATCAATAAATTATTTGTGTGGCTGCAGGGATTCATCATGAACTGTTATCCTTTTAGATTTCAGACAACTAAAACTAGGTGATTCGGCCTTTTTGCTTTTGAAACTTTATCATTAAGCTTGCGCAAACAGCTTGTTTAAAGTAGGTCATTCAACTGAGAGCATTCAGCTTGTTGGGGATAGGTCGTCCAGCTGAGGCGCTCTGTTTGTTGAGGCCGTGCCATCCAGATAGGGCATTCAGCTTGTTTAGAATAGGTCAGTCTGCTAGGGCTATCAGTTTTTTATTTGCTGAAACTAATGCATTTCACTATTTATTACAGTTATTCTTTACCCTTTGGACTTCAGACAGCTAAATTAGGTGTTGCAGCCTTGTCACTGTTGAAACTAGGTCATTCAGCTAGGGCATTCAACTTTGTGATTGCTGAAACTAGTTCATTCAGCTTTTTGACAGCTGTGACTTGGGTAGTTTATTTTCTCGTTCGTTTAGGTGTTAGACATTGTGTCGTGTAAATGTGGTATGTGAAGTTTTTATGTTCTCTGTGCTCGGCTGGTTAAGTTGAGTGCTGCCTTCCCTGTTCGACTTTCTATGAGCTTTATGCATCGTGCTACTGCTCCTTTAAATAGACCAACATCCTAGCTAATATGAGAAAATCTCTTAGTAAAGAGTGTGTATAACTCACCAACTAGTGTATAACTGTTCAGGACTATATATTATATTGTAATAGACCATATTTAAATACATCATTCTCAAATGTTTAGGTGTATTTTTCTCTTAGTAAAGAGTGAGTATAACTCACCAACTAGTGTATAACTGTTCAGGACTATATATTGTATTGTCATTGGCCGTATTTAAATACATCATTCTCAAATGTGTAGGTTGTTGTTTTACACCTGCAAGTTGGGAATTTATATACATTTTATTTCATTAGTTTATACTAATTTTTTTAAGATCGATTGTGAAACAAGTTTTTCCAACTTATATTAATCACTCTCGAGACCTCATTCCTGATGTTTTCCATCGCCACGAGGGTATGAGAGATGAGAAGTCAGTTTCCCTTATATGCTGAGCGTCTAGCAAGGGAATTTATTGTACCATTTTTATTTCATTATATTCCGCATTTTGTGTCAAAATGTAATTTATAAATTGATCAATTACTTTTCTCTCTACTACGTACTTACTTATCATTTAAGACCATAGTCGAATAGTAAAATAGTTCTATTCAACTCTTAAATTTTCCTTTGGCTTCCCAGGTAAGTCCCCGCTCTCTGAGTTACGCCTCTATTGTTCGACGCCGCTTGGTCTTTGGTCTTCCTCTTGTCCCATTTCGTGTTTTTCTCTGATGTAGCCGAAGCGACATGTTGTGTTACTTGATCCCGGTATTCTGGGCATATGTCCTAACCAATCGTAAACGTCTCTTTCGGATTTGTTTGATGATGCAAGTTCATTCTTGAAGGTTCTCCTATTGGCAGGAATCAAACTATTTCTTGTACGATAGTCCGTTAGCTATCAGGTTGAACTCTCATACACCTTAAATATCTTTAAAACCAAGTATACAGTTTTATTGAAATTTTGCAATGTTTACTGAATTTGCTTAAGCAAATCTGTGTTTAAATTTCGGAACTTTTAAATGACCCATTTATCATTTTTTAATTAGGTCTAATGTATTAATTTTCATATTTTAATCAACAAATGGACTATATATATCGTATCGTTTTATATATACTCCATTTTAATCGTTCGTTCCGACACAGTTGGACTGTAGTATTATTTTACATGTTCATGCATACTAGGTGATCTACTGTACATGCATACTTTGTGATATACAGTACTAGGTACACATGATGTCCGGAATTAGCACAGTCACTTGTTTCCAAATACAAGGCAAAATGACTAACTTTTAAAATCACCTCATGTTGTGTACGTGTATATACATAAACGTGTAATTTATATGTGTCTTGTACTAGGCTTACAGTCTCAAAACGTAATGCGATATGTCATCAGACGACATTTTCCTCGTCGATGTATTCGGAGACAAAGTACCTCTATGCTGTAACGTTGTGATATATTCCAAATCATTTACAAAACTGCCAAAGTTGCATATAGCGGAGTAATTACTCTAAACAATAAATCTAAATCAGACTTGGAGACACTTAAGCGACTTGAGTGCGCGACAACACAGAACCAGGTTATCGTAAGACAATCTTGTTTAGGTGCGAAATAAACCTCGTTGATGACGTTTTAAAACCGACCATTTGACAGATATTGTTTTTCATGCCGACGCGTTAAAATCGAGACTTCGATTTTAGAAAAGCCGAGATAAAATTCGGCGCGAAAGTCAAAGTTTTACGACGTCTCTGTAATGCGTATGGATTAAAGCTCATCTATTATTAATATTCGTGTTTGTCACTTTATAAGAACATTGTAGAAACAAATTGATGACAAAAGCAGAGGAGATGTTGGCTGAGCGTTAGAATAATCTGTATTTAGAATGTGTCAATACCGACAGAAGCTTGTATGCCGATCTCGGGGAAAGAAGCTTTTTGGAAACATCTTTAATTTGTTTTGTTTTCTCAGAGTCCTAGGTTGAAGAGACGCACAACTAAGCTTTCGGTTTCGTTGAATAGTTTTCTCAGTGAAAATGTATCGTATATAACTGGACTGGACGTAATGTTGTTTTGTTTCTCTCGACAAAAAACTGTGTAAAAATGAGGGATGGTTATTAAACCAGAATGCTAGAGCTGAATTATATAAGAACATACGCAGCTATAGTAAATGCTGTGCATGACACAAACTTAGTAAACATTATTTTAGTCCATGAGCTGATGGTCATTTATTTACAATTATTGTCTAAATCTATAATTGGTACGAATGGAACGCAAATAGTGTAAAGTTTACAAAAATCTGCTGTCACAACGCTAATCAATCCAAGAAGGTCGCCAAGATGGCCGCCAAGATGGCCGCCAAGATGGCCGCCAAGATGGCCGCCAAGATGGCCGCCAAGATGGCCGCCAAGATGGCCGCCAAGATGGCCACCAAGATGGCCGCCAAGATGGCCGCCAAGATGGCCGCCAAGATGGCCGCCAAGATGGCCGCCAAGATGGCCGCCAAGATGGCCGGCAAGATGGCCGCCAAGATGGCCGCCAAGATGGCCGCCAAGATGGCCGCCAAAATGGCCGCCAAGATGGCCGCCAAGATGGCCGCCAAGATGGCCGCCAAGATGGCCGCCAAGATGGCCGCCAAGATGGCCGCGAAGATGACCGCCAATCTTTGAAATTTCTCAACTGTAACATAATATACCTGATATAATTGACCAAGCAATGTGTCATGTTTCGACGACCAAGCACTGCCACTTGTTTCGGTGACCAAAAACTAGAACGTGTTTCGGTGACCAACCAGTGGCATGTGTTTCGTTGACCAAGCACTGTCACGTGTTTCGGTGACCAAGCACCGCCACGTGTTTCGTTGACTAAGCACTGCCATGATTGCGGTGACCAAGCTATGTCACGTGGTTCGGTTACCAAGCACTGTCACGTGTTTTAAATAAATAAATTACTTTACAATTTGTAAATCATGTAGTAACTTATGCATTCATATCATTTATTCAATGGTTGACATAGTGGAAATATTTTCTAATAAGCCGTTTGCACAATCTGTCGGACATAACTTTCTACTCATTTAGTCGTTTTCGCCATTCTCGACCATCTAGTAGCGAGTTCAGCTGTCCTACTAGAGTTACATCTAGTGACGTAAAAATCTAAATATAAACTGACGCTTGGAGCTCTTCAGCAAAACGAAAAGAGTCAAACTACAGTGTGTAAACTAAAATGACGGAAATGTGAAAATACTGCATTTGGAACGATCCGTACGGCATTAAGAGGTGATTCGTAAGAAATTGTCCGAGGTGTCCCGACTGGAACTACTGCAACCCAGCCTCGCAGCGGGGTTGAACTCGAGTACAATCGAGTACGCTCGAGGGTTGAAACTCGACTCATTTTGCTGCAACTCTAGTTAATCGAGTTTACCCTCGTAAGTCAGCTGAACTCGTTCTAGGTCTGTCTTTGGCGGAACTGTTTTGGGGCCTTTCGGAGTATATGGCCTATCAATAGCCATATCCGCTTCTCATTAACCATGGCTTTTTGGGAATTTGTTAGTTGTGCTCTAGGGTTCCCTGTTGGAAATTGTCTCCGGCCATTGGACGAGGGGAAGTCCGCAGGTGTTCACCAAAGGTTGCTCAGCTTTTCATCCAGTTTGTTGTGTCGCCACGTCTCTGAGCCATCTAGTAGGACGGATATCACATTGGAATAAAAAAGCTTGAGTTGTGTTGTTAGGCGGATGGTCTTGTTCTTCCAAACAGGTCTAAGGGTGACAAGACATGTTTGGCTTTTCTGATACTCCCATGACTATGCAGAACAATTAGATGAATATACTAAACATAAATAACTAAACATACATGTAAAAAGTGGTTCAGACCATTGACCACCGCATATGACTAAATTAACGTCCTAGAACAATATTGTACGCATGCAAGATACATGTATAAGTAAATATCTAGTTATGCATGTTTTTGTACTGTATACTGTGGATTATTCCGATTAGAGGTATACTAAATAAGCACGTTAATATTTACAGTTGTGATATATATATACCCAACATGAAAGCCTGTCTCCCCTATTTAGAAGACGAGTCTGTGTTTGGATTACCAAAGTTAAATATATATCTATGCCGAACCCCATTTTGTCCAAACAACCATAGGATACATGCATGAAAGTCGACATATACATTTATTTGTCTCTGGCTAATTCACACAACATGTTATGTCCCTTGATGATTGACAAGCGCCTGAACTTAATCTTCGTAAAAGCTGGACGTAGTAGCGTCAATAGATATACATGTTAATGACACGGCCTGTAGATGCTGATCTTCAGTGTATTTACCAATTGCAACTACCTCAATTTTTAGTAATATGCTAATTTTAAGACCAGTGCAGTTTGTCATTCATTGTGATGTCAGTACATAAGTTTACTAGAAGTGTTATTTCATTTGGGAAACGGGTATAGTACGTTTTGTGGACACTGTCACCCCTTGTTATATTGTCTTGTGGGAGCAGCCACTGTTTTGCAATGACATTGTCGTGCAATATAATTAATTCGTATGTAAATGTAATATTGTATCATTCATTGGATTAATGAATCTGTCGCACAGTCGGTGCATTTGTTTGTCAGTTGTATATTGTCAGTGATTAAATATAAATAATGGAAATAAACTGAAGTATTCAACAATTATTTTTTGTTGTTCTTCATTTTCAGGAGCGTTTTGCAGTTTTTTAGAAGTTCGACAAGCGTCTAACTCAGATTCGTGAATATGAAAATCATATCTTATCCGAATAAAAGGCTGTGAGAATGGTGAATCATTGCCTAAAGTGTTGCGATTGTGAACATGGAGGCGGGGCGTTCTCAGTAGGTGATATGGAACCATGCAAAACTGTAATACTGAAGCTATGAATTCAGGTTAAGACGGGTCTGTCTTCGTTCAAAGGTCAATGTCACACTTAGTGGTTAAATGTTGATAGCAACAAATGGTCATGCAAACCGAGCCCGCTATGTAATTTTGTCATTACTTATTTCTTACTTGGTTTCCAAGTCATGTCCAAATATTATTTAGCAAAGTTGAAAACACAATAAAACAACAGCCCACATATACATAATATGAGCAGTTCTTATATAAATATGCCTTACAATTAATCTTTCAATATCGAATAAATGATATATCATAGACAACTCGATTCAACGCAAATTGTATTCGTATTTTAAGCAAATTAATTTTTCTGCTCCAGTTTTGGTACAATGTCGCCATAGGGGGAGAGACTAATTTACGGTAAAGCAGACTTCGCGTAATAAAGGATGGAAATTTCGCCAGTAACTGATACCGAAGTTCCACTTTTGTGCAAACTTTAAAATGTTTGCTGTAATCCATCACCACCTTATCCGACCAGGGCGTAAGGACAGCTGGAATTTTTTGTACGAAGAAAAAAAGTGTGATAAGGCCTGGTGATACAAAATTGTTTCCTTTGACTCTCTCTCTCTCTCTGTCTCCGCTTCACCTTCATTGTATCATAAGGCCATTACTAAAGCTATCTGCTTTATTCGATTCGGTCAGTGACCTTTGCGATAACACCACCCCCATAAATAGGGCAGGTTGGACGAAAACTGTACGGGGATAGATTTGTTTTGCCTAGTAAGGTGGAGAGAAAGCAACTACTCGGCTAAAAGTTAGTAGCCTAGCAACTTTTAAGACATGCCTTGGTACCGGACGCAAACATGTTGTTGTTTTTGCCTTTAAACTTGTATTCAGAATGTTAAAGTTACGATCAGTTGTAGTATTAGGTAAAACTACAATTCGTATTACACTAGGGAAATGTGACCTTCCTATGGACAGCGTTACTCGAAATGAGGTTTTATAATTGATCGATTATGAATGATTAAAACATCCGTCTTGGAAGCAGGAAGTAAAGTTCGTTCTGACATCGTTAGTGATCTGGCTAGACATCCAGCTAGTTACGGAATGGTTACAATAACGGAGCATACCTTTCTGATGTTCGGTCTGGTCTAGAACATGTTGTGGGAAGCGGTGGCCTAGAGGTTGGGCGCGCGCTTCAGGATCAAGAAGTCCCGGATTCGATCCCCGTCAGCGCCACTGCTTCATTTCTTTGAGCAAGAATAACCGACATGAGAGCAATAGTCTCTCCAGATAGACTCGAACACAGGTTTACTTAGGTAGCCCAATGACCAGGGGAAGTTTAAATGTCAAAGGGAGGCTGAACGGCTGAACTGCTGAAAGCAGCCCTCCAAAATTGGTAACTTAACTTTCTTTTAAGTCGGGAAGTAAACATGCCTTCATTAATTTAAGGCTCAATAGCATAGCCTAAAACATAATAACTTATTGAATTTAATAGTCATTTCAGACCCGTATATAATTGCTTATTTTAATGTGAATGTACTGTTTTGATGAAACTAAGACGAATGTACGTCTGAAAATTTACAATAAACATGCAATGTTACCCAAATGTATTCAAAGGAAAAGGAAGCATTACTGTAATGGAAATATAAAAGTATGGCTTGTTTCATAAACGATATTCTAACATAGCACGTGAGATTTGCCTTCTTTGCGTATATTGAGCTTACCATATTTTATTACCGCGATAAAATATAGCTGATTGGTGACGTCACGTTTGACATCATATACTATGACAAATGACGTAACGGTAACGGTAACGTTCCTAGGAAAGAAAGTAGTTTGACGTCAACCCGTCTTGTTGTGCTATAAATGGCAGAGCATTGGCGATGTTGGAATCGAAATAATAAATAGGAGCTTTGCTTTGTTGTGTTATAAAATATAAGCACTCGTTTGAATGCTTACATTAAATCACTCGTGCTACGCACTCGTGATTTAATTACTACGCATCCAAACACGTGCCTATATTTTATTACGCAACAAAACATAGCTACGTATTCATTATTTCTTAAATAATACAATACTCAAACTATTGTTAATGCAACAAAAGGAAGAGTGTATTAATAGATACAGGGTGTTAAAAAAGTTTCAACATTTTTTCTGACCCCAGAAGACTGTAAAATTTAAAGGTCAAATTCTAGAGGGTACTACCATTGTTCTAATCTCTCTGACATTAAATGAAGCTATTAGAGTAAGAAATTAGCATTGTCAATGTACCTAGTTTTAGTCGTCTGAAGTCATAAAAAGTTTAAGAATAATAGTAAATGATGCATCCCTGTAGCCGTACAAATATTCCACTTGATGGTAGTAAACAAAATTAATATAAATGTATCGATAGTTGATGACAGGTTGCAAGGAAACGAAATTACTAGCAACAAGAAAACTATGTCCACAACTCCGTAGCTGCATATTAAATAATAAACGAACCAGATAGGGTACGAATTGAACGAACGAATCAGATAGGGTACGAATGGAACGAACGAATCAGATAGGGTACGAATTGAACGAACCAATCAGATAGGGTACGAATTGAACGAACGTACCAGATAGGGTACGAATTGAACGAACGTACCAGATAGGTGACAAAACTTGAATGCGAAGACAAAACCTAGTTCCGATAGAATTTGCTCGGTCAAAATGACGAATACTAAGAAAGTTTGACATTTTGTTGAATACTTAAAATTGAAAAAAATCCACGATAAACGGCATGGGAGCTAAATATTAAACTCAGCACCATATTTTAATATTTAAACCAAAATACGATATAAAGGCAGGGACAACATCCAACAGAAACAGCAAGACACGAAATGCACACCGTGGTTGACCTTCTAAACAGAACGAGTGCATGGACTCATCACATATATGTGTCACTGTGCATCTAGATCGAGGGTTGATCGGCACATTATTTTGTCATGCCAATTAAGCAAGAAAAAAGTTTCATCATCACAAAAACGCTCTATTTGACAGGAACTAGTCATAAAGCGTGCTTGCTATTATTGATGATAAATCACTGACACGAAACAATATTAGTAATGTGTTGAGCAAGTTATACAATCGTAACAAAGGGAGACGATGGCGACAATATTAGAAACTTAATGATCTAGAGTAACGTCCCATTCATTTGATCGCTCACCATGTCGTTTAAAATATAGAGTTGAATTGAGGTTCAGAATGTTCAATGTTTTATGTTCAATGTCTTTTGTACCAACTTCACGGAGTTCAATACGAGGGGTGTTCGAAAAGATATGCAACTTCATACATATCGTTGTTTCCGAGCTTCAAGTTTGGTATGTGTACCCAATAGACTATTGTCTTCTCTTTTGGTTAAATTTGGTCGACTTGCATTCATCAGTTTGATCACAATACATGTTTAATAAACACTTAATACTAAATTGTACTATGCTAAAAACGTTTGAAAAACGTATGACCAAACTGTCCGAAGTTATGCGTTATATCAAAGAAAGGTATACACTTGGATAAAGTGATCCATTTATACATGATGAACTTATGAGATTAAAGGACATCGTAAGGTGTAATGTAGCATTGTAACACTTTTATTACATGTTTCAAAGTAGAACAAGAGCATCTGAAAGACAACAACAAAAGCGGTCGACAGAAAACAATAACAACCAAACAAAAAAATGATAAAAAGTTGGCTAATCGTCTTCAAAGTTGCAATATGAAACGATGGACCGTTAGCTCCTCGTACATGCTCGAGTTTATCCCAAATGCACTTTATTTGGAAAACAATTATTGAAGTAAAAACATTGGCACCGACTGGATACCATGCTCATTACGTCGTGACCAAAAACGTCATCTGTTTTTAAATACCTAGACAATATTAAAGTTATAAACCCTGTACTTTCAAGATAAGTTTTACATGGCTCACTATCATTAAGCAAGACTGAAGGAGACATATCACATATATGCTACCAGAACTTATAAGGAGCCCTTAATATTGTAAAACATACTAAGCCAGTGACGATAGTGATACGTTTGCTTCTTTTCATCACCCCGCACAATGGTCATGCTATTCCAATACCAGAAACAATTGGCAAACATGTAACAAGTAGGTGCTACAGATATTTCGTGCAGGAAAAACTTAAGAAATATTTCATAAAGAGTCGAATTGTTAATTGAATGGACCAAAATTACCTTTCACAAAAAATGCCTCTTCGCACAAGGCATCTACTGTAAAGTCAAAATATGTATATAAAATATTGTCTATACACTTATTAAGCAGTTACATGTATACCAAATGTTTTCCTTGACTGGCTGTTTCAGAATGGTTATTATACCACATGTACAAAAGTCAACATACACAACCACAGGGGTACATCACATAATTAATAACTGCACAAATTATAATTTTGATAAACTCCGACTTTTATTATTCATAGTATAGTGATAATGTGCTGTATCTCTAGATGTATACAATAGGTTAAAAAGAAGCTAACGTAGAGATGTTGTTCGAATTTTCTTTCAAGTGTCTGTCTCATCTGATTTCTTCGTTTTCTTTTTACTCGTTTCACCAGTTGCTGCTGTTGATGTAGTTGGGCCAGCAGCGCCACCTGTCGTATTGTTTTTAAGTTTGAGTTTTATCATTGCTGCTGCTAGAGATCTTATCTTCATCACGGTCTGCATATTCATGTGTCGCTTCTGTCTCGATCCATACTCCTTCTCACCTTGCATGAGCTCGCTAAAATAAACATTTTTTAAAGAAATCAACATTAAATTAGGAAATTCGTAGAGGGCAGCCTAGCAACTTTCCTGTGAAACTATATTCAAATCGGCCAAGCGGTTTCTGAGTAGAAGATTTTTGAAGTTTTCTATATACTCGTAGCCATATAGTGGAAATTAGCTCTGTCTGTGATGCCTATGTTTTTAAGCCACCACATTAAAAGTAGGAATATAGACACATTTCAGTGTGACGTCACGAGCACCTGCAACTGTTTACCTGTTTATCTGTTTTGATGGCAGAAAGGGGCCAGCATTTATAAACAAACATAGGCACATGAATTTTGTTTTCTAAATAACTTTTTCGTTTTTCGGCCGAATTTCAATATATTTATATCCATGGAAAGCGCTTGACTTTCATATTTTAAAAATGCTATCGGTTTAATATGTTTACAGTTTAAATTTACAAAAATAATGATTTTAATTACCAATATTACGCATCCGCTTTACCATAAACAGTTGTCAAGTTTAAATAATTGTTAAAACGGGGAACATCAGATTAAAAAAATATTTTTTACATAATCAAAATATGAATTCAAAGAGCTTTCCACAGATATAAGATACTTGTAAATTGTACGAAAACTGAATTAGTAATTTCAAATTTAAGATTACTAGTTTTTAAGTCAATATCAACCGTATATTTCCTACCATCCGGATAAAATCAATAATCCATACCTTGATGATATATTGTTACTATTTTTAGAACATAAACAATAATATGAAATGTGCCTATTGTAGAGGGTCAGCGAAGAAATATTCATATTCAATGATATTGATATCGGGCCAGCAGTTTCTGAGAAGATTTTTAAAGTGTTCTATATAGACATATGGTGGAAATTAGCCCCGCCCCTGGTGGACATGTTTTATACTGAATCATCTTGAAAATTAGGAATTCGGTAAACGGTCACCAAATAAACATAGTTGTACAATTGTGTTTTTTATAAAATCATAATAAAAATTGGGAAACTGCATGAGGGCCATCCTAGCAGCATTATCAAAATTGGTCAAGCAGTTTAGAGTAGAAGTAGAATTGTTGACGACGGACACAAAACGATCGCAATGATCACTTCGTGCTCAGGTGAGCTTGAAAGCCATGCATAGTCTGTGATTGACCGATTTACTGTTTTCATAACAATTTACTCCTATGTTCGCTATAAAGTAACTTACCGGTAGTCAATTGCCCCATCATCGTTTGCATCTAGCCTAGACATTATATCTTTCACGTCATCTTCACTGGCGTCAATACCCATTTCCTAAAACAGATGAAAATATACTAAACTATTTGTGATTAAAATAACGTTCATTCGGACTTAAACTTCTACAGTTATCTATTATAATTAACACATGTGTACTTATATTAAGTATAGAAGATCCAGAGACATATAGGTCCCAGTACAGAGATAGATATCATTGCTTATTCTTAAATTGGGACGAAGAGGAATACAAAAGATCTGTGTTAATCTTTGATCGATTGGTCGTATTACCGACCAAACACTTACACGTATTTAATGTTATAATACTTGAATTATCCAGTAGACAATTATTTTTTAGTCATCAATCATAATTGATTTAAAATTTATATACAATGTACAACTTAAACACTTGAAGTAGCACCATGTTCATGGCACATTGAAATCTACTTCTTTTCACCTTTAGGTTAAGCCGTGTCAAATGTATATTCACTTTGATGTAAGGCAGTACAAGGGTATCAAGACACGAGTGGACTTAATTGTCATTTTGGTATTATATTGGATCGCATATGGTGATACAATTAAATTAACATTATAGTTATTAATCTGTGACAAAGAGGTATGAAGAAAACGACGATTATGTACTCGACAAATACCAATCAAATATACCAAGTATACATTAGACCTTAAACATACTCCTAATGATTAATCTATCGTATTAATAGTGTTGAACATTTGACCATAAGTCTTCTTTTGAGTCGTGTTACAGTTTGTCGTTATAGGAAAGAGATAACGTTACTTTATTTTTGAAAGTTACAATGAATAAAATAGTTATGAAATTGATAGCGCTTTGGGGAACTTAATATTACACCATTGGCCTTTCGAAAAACACACTAAAAGTACGTTCTGTTTATTCTATCTAAAGATGCAATTTATATGGTAAAAAGCTTGAAATAATAAACAGTTACGAATTTTATAAATTGACATTTATTTGCAATATTATATCACCGAATCAGTACAGTTAGCAATTTAACGACGTCAACGCGATTGCGAATGAAGATAAAATGTCATCTCATTGGTAAGTTTGTCGATTTCTTTCACAATGTAGTTCTTACTCACCTCCAGTCCAAGCCTAAACTCATCCCGATCGATCACCATATTGTTGTCTCTATCCATACGCATAAGAAGGTCTAAAGTCCGGTACCCGTTTTCATATTTAAACTCAAACATCAGATCTAGTGGGTCTCGTGGAGGTATAGGTGGAGGTTCATAAGGTTTCTCGGGAATTTTCCGCACGAACTTCCCGTGCTTCACGCTTAAATGTCTCTTTCCAGAAAGTCTCTCTAAAACCTCCATGAAGTCTTCATCAACTGAAACTTCCTACAAATAATATGAATTAATTCAGACTTTTTTCTTGTCCATATTAACCAGACCCCTTTAACTACAAACATATTTGTTGTCAACGGTTGATTTCTTGTTTATATGCAACTTCGACTTTGTGTTCAAAACGGAAGTTATAACGTCTACATAAATATGTACTTACGAACTCTCGTTCGATGATACCATGACCTTTAAAGGTATTACTAAAAAGACCAATGATGTGCCCTCGTTCGTCTCTGGTTGCTGACTAACTCAATGTCCAACTGACTGGAACCATTAATACCTTCGAGATTCAGTAGCGGAAAGTGCTCATAATTACAACACATCCATGAGTAAAGCCAATCTGTTTTTATACGTTATCAAATGAACAAATCAGACATGCGGATGAGGTCATAAAGCATTAAGAACAAGGTGACAAACACTTACCGACAATTCGATGTGTGTTATTGCACTATTTTCTGCAGCTTCTAGTATAAGCAACAAATGTTTCGCCACGTCGCTATGAATAGGATTCATTCCTGCCTATAAAAAAGATAATAGATAATCGGACAGAGAGGGAAGCACTTAGACAACATAAAACACACCACATACCACAATAGCACGGCACAATGTCCAACACATAACTTAACCAGAAAATGAACTTCACCGTCGAAAGCCCAAGTCGAAGCTGTCTACTAAAGGCTGAAAAACCTAGTTTCAGTTGTAAAAACAACCCGCATTATTTGTTCGATACAACGGTTGTATATTCATGCTGCAACTAAACTGACAACTGGGCAAATTGGTAACCATTCGTGTAAACATCATAACAATTAAAACTCGTATTAGCATATCAAGGGCAACTGGGCCCATTGGTAACTGGTCGTCTAAACATCATAACAAATGAATCTTATTCACATATCTAGGGCAACTGGGCAAACCATATAACAATTGCATCTTATTCACACATCAAACACTTAGCATTATTTAGTCGTTAGTAAATCAAATTGCGACTGCATAGTTCGTTCATCAAGAAGTATGAGGTGTAGTCTACAATTATTGTGTAAATAAGAATAAGGAAAATGTGTGAGCACACCACTAAATTTATCCCATTATTATACTGGTATGCTTTATTTTATTATTTTATACTAGTGTGCTGAATTTGTTGCAGCAATGTTTAAGATTTTTAAGTGAATGGGTCTATTTAGACATTAGTTACTCGTTAGACATGACATTTGTGATACACTAGTACATGTATCACCAGTTTGGGTAACATACTGTAAGTTACAGATTAACAATTACACATATCGTTATCTTATCTCTAACTTCTATATCTCTTTTGTCATTCTATCAATCTGTCAAACTCGCCTCTCCGGTATTTTCCCTCCCCAAAGATCACTATAGGTTTCCAACTGTTTACAACTTCTAAAGTTACCAAATATTGCCTGCTATTTAAAGGAAAAAGTTTATAAACAAGCTTAGCTTTCACCTCAGTCCTTGGTTTGTGTAAATGAATCTTTATTATACTTCTATGTTATAAAATGAATACTGATTAAACCAACGTACCTTCAACACTTGTAACGTACTATTGTTTTTCAATCCAACCATGAATAAAGCCATTCCATTAGAATCTATTCTATTATTGGTAACGTCCAGCTCTGTCAAAGTCTCGTTCACAGGTAGTGATTCTCCGAGAGCTCTCGCTCCCTCCTTACCAAATCCATTCCAAGCAACTTGTAATGTACGAAGACATTTATTTGTCTGTAATAAATATAACTCGTAATTATATGTACCAATTATTTGTATCTTAATGGTCGTATAATTACATAGGCATACTCTTTTCCTAACTGTAGCAAGGATCAAGGTGCATTGACCACGTGTACTATTTCGTTAAAGATCGATATCATTTTCTGCATCCGTCAAAACAAAACGGCGATGTTTTCTTTGCACTCAGGGGCTTGATAAAGGCACGATTATATAACGGTACACTTGACTATGTTAATATTAATTAAAACAATTATAGTTCGGAAACTGATTATTAATGAGATTACTGCAAAAATCATGGAAACGGATTTGATTTAGTTGAATAATTAACTACAAATAATAATGGTTTAACTTAAATAATATGCGTTCTGGTTCATTCAAATTCATGACTTCAAATTCTTTTCATTAAATTTTAAAGTCCGCTACAATCGAGAAAAGCTTTGAGGAAATACCTATAGATACATAACTATTTATCTTTACAACATAGATATACTTACTTTCAAACTATTAGCGATTGCTATTGCACCTTTGCCGCGTATGTGGTTCCAACTTAAATCTAGGTATTCTATCGTATCATTGTTTGCTGAAAAGAATGTGGAATATATAGTTTATATTACATTTAAGCCCGCGTACAAAAAGAGTATCAGTCCCGATATGTAAGCAGATCGAACACACAACATACACATGTGGACAGTCGGTATAAAGCTCTAGATTGACGCACATGTAGTTGCGGAATGTCAACACTGAAGACTCACTTATTACAAATACAAATAACTTACACAGTCTAGATTAAACTTCACTGTATAATTCCTTACATGCGAACGTGTATGTTTGCCAAGTTCCATGTTGTTAAAAGTGAAACTGCTTTGCAAAAATGCACATTTCAGCTCTTACGGGTTTCCCAAAAATCTAAGAATATCTTAAAACATTGCTGAGCAAAACTGTTAAGAACTTCCTAAACCATTACCATGAATGTGTTCTTCATAAATATAACGGGTTTGATATTCCTTATACAGGTTGATGAAACCCCATCGAATATCCTTAAATACAATTTGCTAAAATGGAACATTCGTACGATTGATATGCCTATTATAGCGGACTATACGTTGACCAACGGATAAGATCCGGTTTATGGTAACACCTGTGCACGTGGTTTGAACAGAGTTTGAATTCACTCATGGAGAACGTTACTGAAATATGGCTACCTATTGAATAACAAAAGTTATTTAAAATGCGATATTCTGTAGCTGATAAATGTTCTTTTATTTTTTAACGATGCTTAAAAATATTCCAAAAACTAGAGTAGGCCCCTATCTAGAAAATAAAATAAAAATTATCAGTCTTTCATTGTTGCTGTGCAACCCGTCTTCTAGATGGGAAACGCTATTTTATATAGTTTTGGAAACAAAAATGGCAGCCATTTTTTTGCCCGCTTCGGAAGGAAATTTTAACATTTTTAGTGCATAAACGATGCTACAAACTGTTATGAGACACATGATTACTCTGAGATTACGAAGTAAGTCGAGCGGGAATCGTTCATATGTGCGAAATATCAACCAATTTTAAGAAAATCTAGTAAAAACGACACATGTTCCGGTTACTTCCCTTTGCAAAGCGGTTACTTCCCTTTGCAATACAATTAGTATAATGTCCTTTTCGGGTATTTACGTATCTGGACCGAACGGTGATAATTCCACATCGTAGTTGTAGGTTATTGTAAAGAAAGTAAAACGAATGCATTTTCGTAATTCCTCGCCGAGATGTAATAAAAACTCCCTCCAAAAATATTCGCGGGATATACGTCGCGAAAACTAATTCCATGTTGTTGTTGTTGTTGTTGTTGTTGTTATTGGATACAATAAAACCCGGAATTTTCCGACTGAATATATTTTGTTTTGGCGATTTGCAACAGGGTTTATTTAATAAGAAAAGGTGATTAAGATTAAATATTATGTTTGATATTTAATAGTAATATGATTAATTGAAATGAAATTAGCCTTTTCTTTTGAACAAAAGTCTTATAATATGATCATGCAACCAATTATAAAAAGGTAAAATATCAAATTAGGCCTATTTAAAAACAGTTGTTATCTGTGTTTATATCTAATTATGCATTTTTAAATTAGTTAACCCTGAATTAAGTAGACGCAGAATTAAACAAATTGAAAAACGTGAAGTATCCACAGACAGATATATTTTCATTTTGATCGGGCTGACAAATGTTCATTCGGACTGACAAACGATAGCTCGTATCGTCCTTCGTTACTTTGTACCCAATATGTCGTATCAAACCGCTATCGAGCGCTTTCTTGCGCAACGGACCGCTTCGGTAGGTTGCATAGACGTTGGAAAGCGCTCGGTAGCGCCTTTCGGAAACGGCTTAGTCCAGGTTCTTAACTTCGTAACCGAACAATTTATTGTAAAGTTATACATCATCAAAAAAAATCCAGTACTAGATGAGCGTGTTACAAATAATGCAGGACAAATAGCCTGTGCATTAGTTCATATTAGTATATGATACAACATTTTTTACACGTATTGATATATGAACTTACCTAAAGCGTTACCAATAGCAACAGCTCCTGGCTCACCAATAGAATTGTGGTTTGCTGTAAACTCCAGTAGTCCTGTCCGATTCTGCAACGAAATAAACTCGACATTTCAATTTTTCATTTTCTAATGATATTCGACATTGGCTCTTATCGAATACATTTTTGTAATTTGATAGGTAAAGTGACAGCACAACCTATCTTACTGTCTTGAACCCTGGTAATAAAGAGTGTCGTGCTATGTTATTTATATCGTTCATTGAATTTATGACTGTTAAAGCACTTATTTTTATGGGTATCACATTTCGTTGAATTTTGTAAAATGTATTTTCGTGGTGTCATTTATTTAAACATTGTAAAAATTTGTATGGGGAACACTTGTTCCCTTTTTTATGGTCGATTAATCGTAGGAATTAGATTTCGTGAAGTTCAACTGCGAGCCCAACGGAAATGTGTCCCGCACGAAGGATAACGATCTTGTCGTACTTTTGTACTTGCTCGTCTGTTATTGTATCAACCATCCAGTGTTTAAGGCGATGACAAGAAAATGTGATTATATGCCAATAAACGTAACTGAAACAAGGTGAACTGTTATAAAACTATGCACAATGAAACGGTTACCTGTGAGTGGCATCGCAAAATAAAATATGCACTTGATTGATACATGTTTCATTCCTCATTGTCCCGTTCCCAAAATTATAATAACTATACTTCATTAAAAAAGAAACTTGCGTTGATAACATGGATTAAGCAGCCGCAGGTATTAATCAGCATTAATCAGCCCAAAGGATAACAACACAAACCATGTTTTCTTTATAGTCATCAAATTTAATTAAGTTTTTAAAAAAGGAAAAAGACATCGGACTAGGAAGGCAGCACTCAACTGAAACACCGAGTACAAAACACAGAAATAACACAGACCACTACCACACGGTATAATGCCCAACACGAGACTTAACGAGAAAGTGAAACTAAACTGCTGAAAGTCCAAGTTTCAGCTGTCAAAAAGCTTAAATCGCCTCCTAAAAGCAGTGTCATTTGATTCTATTATATCAATTAGGTGGGTACTTAAGCCGATTGCAAAGTCTACCGGTTTCGAACTGTTTAAGAAATAAAAAAATTGAATAAACATATTATAAAATATATAAGTATTTCACATAGCGTGAGGAATTACTTACATCTATCATCTCAGCCAATATTTTTGCCCCCTCGTCGGTGATCCCATTACCTAGAAAGGTGTAAGTCGATTCTAAATATATTTGTCAAATTAAAAACAATCTATTAATTTTTGGTATAATTCTTTCTGGAATTAAAACCAATCCATTTAGTTTAAACAATATTTATTTTTTTATAAACATATAATATGATAACATTCATTTACACATATTAAGGATTGAGTAGAAAGCTAAGCTTATTTATAAACTCGTTCCTTCAATCCATTTACATTGTTGTAATTGTTTTTTTGAGGTTGAGTAATAATTTATTATACTCGTTAATAGGTGTGTCTGTGTCGAGGGCATCCAAGTACACACACCTTACAAATTCCGAATCGGTATAAGTTTAGATACGTAAAGTAGTAAACAAGTTAATTTATAATATGTTGAAGAGGTTACAGGATTATTACGTTAGTGTAATGTCAATTATATAGAACCTTCGAAACATTAAAATTGTTTACATTGTGAACATGTTACTATATAATGTCGGAATATAGATGGTACTTATAATGTAACTTATAAACAAAACTCTCCTCAGTAGTATTCTGTTTCCGGCTCAGTGGGGTATCTGAATTATTTATTAGCGCTGTAATTGTAACACAAACTAATGTACATTTGTAATAAAATATATATTAATCGATTAATGAGGTTAGTCATTTGTTTATATAACACTGTGAACATAAACATTTCTTTTTCTCTTATTAATGTCTTTATTTTAACAGATAGTTTGTGTATTAGTAATAGTATGTAGCTTTGGGAATAACGTATTGGTTTTCACTGACTTTTTCTCAAATAAAAATGTTTAAAACAGTACAAACACAATGTTATGATTGTGCAATGTTTGTATACAAGTGACAGATCTGAATAAACGGACCCCAAAAAAATCGATTTAGATCCATAAGCAAAAGCTTACCCTACTGCGCCATGGAGGACGATGTTCGCTATAATTTCAATTAATTGTTTCTATTCCGAATACACCCCTTTTACCTGGATTATTTCATTATTAGTCCCCTACCGGTTTTTGACCGGAGGGGACTATAGGTTTGCCGTCCGTCCGTCCCGTCCCGTCCCGTCCGCCCCGTCCCGTCCGTCCGTCCGTCCGTCCGTCAAACAATCTGGATCCTGACATAACTCAAACGGTTTCCAAGCTAGGTTTGTGTGGATAGGGGGCGATAAGGGGATTATGCACGTCTAAAAATATTTTGATTCTGACAAAAATTGTGGTTGCTATGGCAACAGAAAGATTGAAAAATGCCCAAATCTGGATCCTGCCATAACTCAAGCAGTTTCCAAGCTAGGTTTATGAAACTTGATATGTGGATAGGGGGTAATAAGGGGATTATGCATTTCTAAAAATATATTGATTCTGACATAATTTGTGGTTGCTATGGCAACAGAAACATTGAAAATGGTCTCAAACCGGTAGGGGACTTCTGTTTTGCTTGCAATTCTTAATTACTTGTTAAAAGTACAGTTACACCCGAACGATTGTGGTTTATCTATACCTGGCTGTATGAGTAGTATCGATATAATATAGAAGTGTTTATGTTTGCAATAGTTTAAAATGTATTTAACGGAAGTTACAATTATGTACGATCTGTATTTACCTGACAGTTCAAGTTTTGTAAACAATACATTGTCTATCACCACTGACACTACTGACCGTAATCCTGGCATGCCCAATTCATTATCTGAAATATTCTGAAATCAAAATAAAACAGAGCATGATAAAACGTGTAGTGTAACAAATAGCAAATACTAGTACTTATTTTCTCCAATTAGTCCAGGAGTCCTTAGTATCCCCTCGGGTACCAGGAGAACGATGTGGATTTGATCTCGAGTAAGTGGATGAACGGAGGCCGTTAATTGTCGTTCGGTTCATAAATACCTTCTGTGTACAGATATACACCCCATGGATAAAATGACTGCGCAAGCTTAATATGACCGAAATCCTGTCGCAGTGCTTATAACTCAGCAACTACTAAAAAGGGATTTAGTCAAGTTATAGACATTTCTATGACATGCCTAGTACGTAGATATTCACTAGGTTTCAGCCTCATTTTGCAAGTGTTTTATTGTGATTTATGCCGTTTTTGTTCAAAAGCTTTAGTTATGCACAGAGGACAGCAAAGCTATTGCTTTGACCCTTTGTCTGGAATTTACATTCAGTGCTTACTTATTCTTGCACGCCCAATTAACAAATGATCTACATGTGAAAGAATTGCCAACGAAAGCCATAATATGCCTTCCCCGGAAATAAAAGCAACATATGTCTAGTATAAGAAGAGGAATAGAAGTAACTGATCCATAAGGATATTGGAGCGGTTTCCTCCCCACATTCCGAGTTTGTTCCATTCCATTCCAGGAAGTACAGTAAACGATTCAGACAAAGTAAATGATGACAAAAACAGCACCGAACGTCTTTTCCAAGTAATCAGTCCTGTATAAAGTGTGTATGATTTGGTTTTATGATTACATTGAAATGAGTATATTGGCCATTTAACATCAATAGCAATATTTTTAATTTTTTAACCCAGCATCTACTTGTTAATGTATTTTTATTTCTGACTTTAAACTGTCATGTTACTATAATAGCGACGTCATAGTAACGTAATTGGAATACGCACGGATATAAGACGCGACGTTGAATTGGGATTAAATCAAAGTTAAATATGATAACAAATTTGTATTGATCTTGAAATGTTTATAGCGTGGTTCCACCTTAAATGCAAATAATGTTGGGACGTTTTTACATTTATAAGATCCAACACGTACTACGACAAATGACGTATTCGCACTAAACCGAACGATCATCCTTAAGACACAGGTAGTCGGCATGTTGGCTGTGACCCCCCACCCCCTGCCAGTGAACCACTCTACAACCCATACAGAGAGCTTAAACATGTGTAAATAGTGTCCGAACAACATAAAATAACATTTCATTAAATATCTGAAAAAACCTTGGTGTCGTATAACATTAGTAGAAGGTAACCAAGAATGTCACTGTCAGCTACGACTCAACTTCACAGAAGCACTTCAAAGTTCTACAAATATGGACCCAGCTTAACAACTACCAATTATTTTCATGTGCGAAGGATACCCCTATATAATTAAACACCAACAACTATAGATAAACCACAATCGTTCGGGCGTAACTGTACTTTTAATAATGAAATAATCCAGGTAAAAGGGGTGTATTCGGAATAAAAATATATTATTTGAAATTGTAGTTTACATCGTCCTCCATGGCGCAGTAGGCTAAGCTACTGCTTATGGATCTAAATATATTTTTTGCTTGGGTTCGAATCTCACCCATTTGAATATTTTTTTACTTTTGCTAAATAAAACATTCGCGTGTATGTCTATTTTCTAAATATTTCTAAAATATATCTATTTCCTTAAGTTTGTATTTTAATCATTGTAAACATTCGCAAGTCAAGACTGTTGAACAGAAATTGGTCAACGGTCACCCAAACTGTGCTACTTGTATTACCAGAGTAAACGCTTATTAATGTTGACGTTTCTACAGCATATTCTTAGAGTGGTGATTCCAATTAAAATTCCAGCAAACCCAATGATGAAAATAGTTTGTATTTCAACCCGATTGTCATCTGAGCAATAAAAACAATATCCAGGACGGGCTAAAATCATAAACTAAACGAAACAAAGCAACTTTGTATTAAACCTAAAACATAATTTTATTATTCATTAAATAATAAATATATATAAAAGAAACTCATGTATTATGATAATAAAATTTGTGAAAAAGAGTTTAGCAGCGGACTCGAACCCACAGCCCATATAAAAAGAATGTTCTGAGTACAGGCTGGTTCTGAGTATAGATCATCTTAACCACTAGGCCACGCTGTCAACTTGAAAGATAACGTAAATTTATAAGATATAGTCTTAATATATCAGAAAAATAACGTTAAATATGGTTTCAACCTCAGCAAATGAACTCGTCCTAGGGTCATATTTCGAAGGTCGTTGTACATCTATACTGGACCTTCGCCAATTCGTCCTAAACTCTCGACGTACATTATGTACGTTGGTATACTTACAAGTGATGTGAAGTCGGTGCTCGATTTGCACGTATGCAAAGCGCTTGGTACATGTTTATACTACGGTCCAACTATCGTCAATATGCGGTCCAAAAATGACACCTATCGCGGCGATCAACCCAGTTTTAGGCCGTATATTGGCGATAGTTTGGTCGCAGAATAAACATGTACCAAGTGCTTTGCAATACTGATCAAACTGTCAAATGTTTAGAACCGAAAGTTGGATTTACAAATTTACTGTTTACAGCTTCATTCGACCTCGAAACACCAGGGTTACCAATCGTAAGTGCTTTATTTAAACTTACTGGCATGCATTTTCTCAGTTATTGTTGCTACCTGCGTAATACGTGCAAATCAAACACCGACTTCACATCACATGTAAGCCTACCAACGTACACATCGCAGTGACATTCTTGTTTACCTTCTACTAATGTTATAAGACACCAAGGTTTTTTTCAGATATTTAATGAAATGTTATTTTATGTTGTTCAGACACTATTTAAACATGTTTAAGCTCTCTGTATGGGTTGTAGAGTGGTTCACTGGCAAGGGGTGGGGCTCACAGCCAACAGCCGAATACCTGTGCCTTAAGACATAAAACACGAATTATTTTGGTTTGCTGTTGCATGATCACACTAGAATACAGACAAGAGGTGTGCTTATTGAAATATCATAGTTTGATGATTGTCAATGCAAATGATACACTTAGTTTCACTGAATAAGATTCATATTTACCAAGTGTGTGAATGATTGGTTATGTTGTAGAAGTTCACATACATAGTATGCTCCATCGTTACCCAGACAATTGTCCGCCACATTTAGCTCATAAATGTAATCTGTCCTCTGAAAATATACAGAACATTCTTATAAATCGATCATAATCATAATGATTGCAAATCTATTTTTCCAGTGTAACAAAATGTGCTGTTCAGTTTAGTAAATGCGGGGTCACTGGTTCGATTTCCCGCCCCATAGCAAATTAGACATGGTCTGGGCATAGGTAACTGTATCATTGATTAAGAGTACAATAAAATTTATGTTGTAAAATTTATGTTATCTAAGATATTATAAATTGTATAAAACAAAATTGATTTTTGTTTACTCTTTATTAATACGAGGGTTGTTCAAATTGGAATGCAAGTGAAGCTATATCTTTCTTGTATCAATAATCTTTTAAGAATAGTAAGCTGTATATCAAAGAACATTGAATTAGCTTTAAATTGATACCTCACATTTTAAAATCCGTTGAGTGTAGCTGTAACAATACGTCATTTAACACTGTCTACTCGTGTATACTAATGCTTAAATTATTGGAAAAATGTCACTTTTTTCTGGCCAAATTCGGTCCTATTTAAGAATCGTTGTTTTTTTACTGCGGGAGCAAATACAATATTTTACATAACATGTTTGGTGAAATGGTGGTATGATATGTCTTTTTCATCAACTACTTGATAGTTTACGCAATTTAAAAGTGGTGTAATTTTATTTGGAAAGGAACCCCATGAACGCCATCCAAATACCGCAATATACTATAAAAGGGTTTCGAAAATCATATTTGTTTTGGAAACTGGTTGAATATTTACAATTAGGCAAGTAGCTCAATGTGTTGGCACATCATTAGGAGCTATTCATACAATTATCAAACATATTAAAACAATTAGGACGATAAGTACACTTTGGATACCCCTATCTGCTTAGAGACGCCAGCACACATGCCCTTGCAAACTGTCCACAAAATAGTTGAAACCAGTTTCTAGATAAAAAAGTCGACCGTTTGCAAATGTAATGACCATAAACGAGACACGGGTTGATTTTTTCACCCATGCGACAGATCCTTAAACTAATATGGGCCAGCAAACACAGAACAAAAGTATGCATTGCAAAACGCACCATGGGCGTCAGCAGAAATGTACACCTTTTTCTATATAAACCAAGTTTCTATCGTTAAATTTGATGTATAAAATAGACAATGGGTCAATGCCAAGCTTGAAAAAGGAAAATTCCTTCAGAAATTGAAGAAATACTCCGACAATCGCTCTCAAAGCACATGTTTGAAGTATGACATGCTATTGCAGAGCAATGGGCCTCCACCTGCAGCAGCCATTAACGCGACTTTCCGAGAAGCGTGAAGGTTCTTGAGCTTTTCGACCATCCTGATTTGTCAAGCAATGTCCCTTGTGATCTTTATTTGTTTCAAACGACTCTTAAATTGCAATATCGGAAGAAATATCAGATACGTTAAGATCTCGGTTTGGTACGTGTCCAGTATATGCACAGTGACCCTATGAATGATAATAAAATCGCATTTTAAATATGGAATATCTGAATGAAACTTCGCGTATATACCGGAGATGGATACTGCAATAGGATCAAAGGCTAGTTTCAATAGAATCTATTAAGGAAGAAAATGTATGGGCTTAGTTGCATTCCAATTTGAACAGCCCTCGTACTACAGGTACATGTGGGTCTGGCAGGTTTAATGTACCCTAAATGTACGCCATAAAATTAACTATCAGTGTTTCTAGATGGGACGATACACCGTGGTCTCGAGTATGATGCATTTCATCGGTACATGAAAGAACCCGACATGCTTTTGGAACTGGGGGCATTTCTGTTTCATATAAACATGCACTACCACACATAATAATGAACAATCTGAAAGGACTACATTTAAGTCGGGGGGGGGGGGTATCTCCCATACAAGTATAGAGATGGTTCACTATTTGAACCTTCACGAATTCATGCTTTAGTAATACATATGATGCAAACCTCCAGATCTTGAATATGTATCGTAAAAAAGGAATATTTGATATACAGTATGCTATTTATGAGCAACAAATTCTACTTTTCGATTAACTTAAACTAATGTAGAAAAGAAACCATAATAATTAGTATGTATATACCTGGATATAGGGCCGTCACATTAGCATTACACTATCCTGGCCCCTCAATGTACTGGTCTTTTCGTTAATTCTCACGAAGAATACATTTTGTCTATATATTTTGCTCAAAAGTGCGCAATACAGCAAGATGGAAAGAATTTCTTTCCATTCCAATTCTCGGAATTTAACACTGATCTAAAAAAATATATAACCAGTAAAACATATACTTTCATTATGTTGTGCTGTAGAGCAAGATTGTATAAGGGATCACTTACCAACAATGCAATAGCTGCATATTTCATGTGTTCCACTCCTATACGCTGTCCATGGATGTCGAATGCCGCGTTCTCTAATTGTTCAAGAACACACGTTAAAGCATAATTCCGGTTAGCTTTGCATGCGACTTTGTATTTCTCTTTATACTTTCTGGCGATCGTTTTCCGGGATCGATCTTCATTTACTACGTCTGAAATAAACATTTAATAATTACAGGAAATCGTGTACAATCTTTAAAGTTATAATGCACTAGGGCCAGAATTATAACCAATACTTACACTCAGCACTCAAATATGGAACTTCTCTCTTTTCAGGTTCAGAGCGACACTTTGTGTGTGCGAGAAGTTGTAACAAAATTAATATTAAATCGGTTTAAATAAGATGTTTGGGTTATTTCATAGTGTTATTCAGTGTCTTTGTAAGCTATAATTGTAATTTATCAGTCCGATCGCTGTGTTTGGCACTCACGAATGTTATTCACAAGAAAGCTGAGAAATTAATCTATACAAAAATTACACGGGAGGAATGAATCAAAAAGTAGTTTAATGGTAATAAAAACTTTAATAACGTTTTAATATATACTTACATATCAAAACGTCTATGATATCAAGACACCAAGTGGCCAGTGCGGTTTATCTACAAACCGCAGATGGAACCGTGATAAGACACCATAAGAAGCAAAAAGCTTGGTATGTATTCAATTATTATATTTATGTTTCATAAATATTACATTTTAGCAAACGAAATTCTTGAAATGCTAAACACAAATATAGCAATTTTATACATCGTTCTCATCTAGATTTGTAACACAGGACAATAAATAGCTGATTATATTACATTGTTTATTTTCAATATTTGAGTGCTGAGTACTTAGTTTTAAGTATTTGGTGTTATTCCGGGCCCTGTATATGAAAGTCCTGACAATTAGTCATTGGGACTAATGATTGGCATTGTCATCTCGTATATCAATGTAACGGGGTCAACTTTTACTGATGTGAGACCTCCCGATAGTTAGTTACCTTTTATGTAATATTGTATAACGTAGCTATCAAACTGGCCGAACTACTTTCGTAGTATTGACCTTTTTAACCTTTGAGGTGTGGTTTTCGGACAATGATTGTTGTTGATTGATTGATTATCTGTGTCGTCACGTCATCGCGGGAAATGTAATATTTGTAATGGAGAAGACGGTTGTCTTTTTGGGGCTTTGAGTTGAATTGGGTTTTATGGCTAATAGAGATTTATGGTGGTATGTATTGCTTCTTGGTTTCGATGGTTTAATTGTCATGTCTTTCGTTATTCTTGAAATGAGTGTGGACATTAAACGTTATTTAAACAGATGTTGACGTGACATCTGTTTCGATCATCAGCCGATTGAGGGGAATAACGTATCGATCATCCGATCGAGGGGAGTAACGTATCGATCATCCGATCGAGGGGAGTAACGTATCGATCATCCAATCGAGGGGAATAACGTATCGATCATCCGATCGAGGGGCAGAACAACAGTCGAGGACGACCTTTGAACAATCGGGGGAAGGAAGTGACTATTTGAACAGTTGAACTTTGGATTGTGTTATATTTTTATAATTGAACAGTGTGTAGTGCTTACTTGAATTGTGTGACATTGACTTGAGTGTTCTAGTGGCCGCAGTTATACATGTTATTGTTCCAGTCTACAGAGAGAGTGAGTAAACCTTTTGATTATGTCTATACGGAAATTGTAGTAATTGTTTATTTGATCATAACAAATTAACTTTGAATTTAGAATCATAGATTTCATCTAGATTCTGGAAAGTTACTGCATTTTCGGTATTTTCATACTTTGCATTAAATATTATTAAAGTTATCATTACGACACTTATACTAAATCAAAATTGATATAGTAAAGGAACGTACATAATGATACAATGTACTATTATCATTATGTTTTATATTATTGTTTATAAATAAACAAAAATATTACAGTAACATGATGTTCTGTGTTTAGTTGCGTCACAATGTATGTTATATATAACGTGTTTTATAGTTTATTTTCGTCTCATCAATACAAATACAGATAAAATACAATTACATATATATAACTAAAACATAGAAGTGTATTGCCACACTAATCAGAGTAATAAGAGACTAGTACCTATTAAATACTAAATAAAAACTAATGACTTAAACATAAAAAGCAAAACTAAGAATAAAATTTTATCACATGTATCACATCACGGGTATCTAGAGGCGACCTCCCTTTTAGCTGTCTGAACGTTTAGCACCAATCAATAAAGGTAAACCAGCCCCATGTTAACGACTTTGGTAAGTGATCAAACTTCGCTTTCGTTTTTGAACCATTTAGCCACGCATGGTTAGTGTAATGAAAGGATACAATTCTATTCTCTATCATTTCAAAATGCTTTCGTGTAATGATTTTGTGTAAAACTAAATATTTCAAACATAAACATTAAAACTCTCTTTTTATTACCAAACTGATTTCAATTTTGATTATTCTAAAATACTGACTAATGTCGTATACCATGCGTCACTGCTAAATTGCTATTGTCAAACTGCATATGTTTTCTTTATTTTACAGTACTTGACACTTATATGAGTAAACGGAATAAACTGAAACTGAAAACCCGCAATCATGCGTCCCCAGGGCGGATGGGATAACCACTAAATAAACGGACGGCAAGTTAATGGAACCCACAATAAGCGCAAAACGTAAGTACTTCTTACAATTATTATATTAAATACATGTTCACATTAAATAATGATATGTACAAAATAAGTAACGTACCTTTGATTTTTGTCCACTTGGTCAGTTTCTTTCCAGATCTCATTGCCTCCATATTTCTTTGTTAACTTGTTAACAATCAACGAATCACGTGTGAAAAGAAAGTATAAACAGGTATAATAAATTTAGAGGTATAAGGTCCGTGGTTGAACACACAAAATAATGGAATAATTTCGAATTCGATTTAAAAACAGTCGAAACAGTGATATGTGTTTACTTTCATACTGAAGAAAAAATATTTCAAAACATTTATTTTCTTGATATACCTTTTTACAGTTTAGATAGTTATGTCGGGTTTTGATTGATTAGTCGAGGTTATTATGGAGATCAATGGTCAAGAGATTGAGTATACTAAAGTAATCGGTTAATGCTTTCAAAATCGTCAACGAGCCTTGTATACTAATCCGATATAATCCAGTATTAATAGCACGTTTTAGGACGTGTGTATAATAGCCACATTTTGTATTGTACTAAATCCTTTTTCCTTCTCATGGAAGTAGGTGAGTTCCACCAGACTGATGTAACGATAAAAATTTCACATTTTCAGAAGGTACTGTGCTGTTAGGATAATCATAGAGTGACGCAGTGGTCGAATCCACAATTACGGTGTAAAACCAATTATAAAAGCCTATCCAGACATATATAATTTACCTGTTCAAACAATGGTTGTAATATTGTGTGTACACATAAAGTAAAGCGTAACTCTCATACTATCCTAACTCGACAGTAGCTAAATAAGAAAACACATCAAAATTAATCCATAAAATAGTTGTTCAAACGAGTAGGTATACATAGATTTAAATTTATTTAAAATTGTTATGTTGAATTAGTATAAACTAAACTGTCAAATGACCGTCTTCAATGACAGAATTATTATAAAGTCCGGAATCCGTTGATTGTTCTTATTCATTGTATGTTAGGGAATTAGTCTAAATGGCATGAATATTCATAAAATCGTATTTGTTGAAGCGCCTACCAGTGTCTTAGCTATTATGCAAAAGTCGTACAGTTAGATCTCTTAAAGTGTCACGGCAGTAGGCGACTTGTCTGACTTGATGTTTTGGATGCTCTTGAATTTTATTTTTTCTACTATGGCTGCATCCCTAGGTATCTTGATGGTACCAGTCCGGTATATCAAGCATATTGCTTATTCTTCTCTCCTTCTGTCGCCATGTTGTTCTTTGCATACCTACTCTCTTCGCCTGGTTTTGACTAAATAAATTGTTTTGTCTGAAAATTACGATCAATATTCATATTGCAATACATGTACTTACAGTTGGTGTTTCACCACATTGTTTTATAGCAATAGGTTGCTTGAATCGAACTTACGGACTTGATTGTACAGGGATGTGTGGTAACTGTTCTGGTGGATGGCTGTCTTGTGACCAGACGACAGGTTCATGCATACATGGTTGCGAAGCAGGATAAAAAGGGGAATTATGCAAACAGTAATTCAACACGATTTGATTCGTTCGTGCATATTATTATTTATTAAACTTGACAGTTAACCACTACTTACCATAAACATCGCTTACTCCTCACGTAGTACATGTCTACGCGAACGACATGCAATTAAGGATATCACGACAAAGTAAAGCCAGTGTCACGTTTTAATGTGCCAGTTGTACGATTTTTGTAATATTTGTTTGTTTTATACTATACTAGGTAACAATGACACGTGTGCAATGGGCATAATGACATCTCAAGACAATCAATGAGCGAGTAAATTATATTCACATGTTTGCAGTAAAAGTATTTAGGCCTCCTTTTCTACACTATAGTGCGATGTACATTCGTATGTGTCCGTAAAGAAAATTGCAAAATTACAAGTCAGACTGGACCATGTATAGTATGTACTTTCATGTAATGATCATAGTTTTACCTTTGCATGTGAAGTCTGGCTTTTGAGCTAATAAACTGCATCTTATGCTTGACACTTCATCTTGATATAGTTATTTCGATATTCCACAAGGATTCTCAAATATTATCCCAGTTTCGGCAATTTAACATTTATGCCCGTTGAGCACACTTTGTAAGGATCTACGTTGGGTGCGCAACACACTGTGTTCATATGATGAACATCAGTACAAAGTTAGTTTACTGAAATGCATAGTAATGCTAGCATGAATGTATTTTTTGTCGATCACACCACACGTATACTATAATTATTTGGCTTTCCTACAATACAAATGCGCAAAAATCTGAATGCAGATAAAGGTCAACTTGATACAAATGACTCTTGACGCAACTAAAACACTTTGTACTCGTAGAATATGTTTTAGCTTGTGAACCAGGAGAGTATGGCCGCAACTGTAGCGTAAGGTGTGGGGCTTGTAGGAACATACTGGACTGTAATTACTGGAAACTGTACGACTGGATGTATGGAAGATTGGAAAGGAATCCAGTGTAAAACAAGTAAGCAAACATTGGTTTCTCTCATGCAAGAACATTCATTGACTATTGGTGTTGAGGCTGTTATATATGTGTTGTTCCCATTTAATTTGGGTTATACGCTTGTGATCAGTCATATGTAAAGTCATCCTCATACATCAGTGGTTAGTCAAGTACCCTGATAAAATCAACAGGTTCTAGTCGTGTTTGTTTTCCTTCAGACACAAATCTTGTTTCACTTAGAACTATAAGGTAATATCACAGCGACCATGTCCTTAGTTGACAACGATTGGGAATTAGGCTATGTTATTAGTTCCGTCAACGGGGCATGTGATTTATATACCTGTGAATGTTGCAGTGGAACACAAAATGCCAAGTTGTCATGGTGGATGTTGGATTTGGGAAACACATATCCGTTAAAGGAAATGCGATTATAGAAAACGGATATTGGTAATATAACAGTTTTCTTTCGAATGATATTATGAGATTAAAATACCAAAACTGGAAAGTTACATACCAGTCGTTTAATTGGTGTCATTTTGATGCTGATAACATACTAATGCTAAAACAATTAGTAATCGGATTCGGAATCGGAATATAATTTAGTATTATTCGAAAGAAATACAAGTATGTTACGGTATTCTTTTCATATTTCAGAACATGGGTTCAACGATTTGAACGGATTTTTAGTGTATCTTGGCAATTCATCCACCATTGAGCCTACACTCGTATACATGTACACTGATAACTCTACTGTACATAGTGATGGGCGATTTGAATTCAGTTTGTCTAATATAAGTGCTAGATATGTGACTGTTACACGAGCGGGTATGCTGACGTTATGCAATGTTTCACTTATTGAAGCAGGTAACATGTTTTATGTTATATCTGATGATCCAAGCCCTATAACCAAAGTAGTTATAGTATCTGCATTATGTCCATGCCTGTAGCATGTGACTTCAGGTATGTGCTATTTCTGTTTTTTGTGCTCAGCTGTTTCAGTTGAGTGCTGCCGGCCCTGTCGGTTTTTTCAGTATCAGTTTGCACAACATTCCACTGATCATAATACTCCTATTGGTTATATATGATATCCAGTTAATGTTGGCATTGATAGTTATTGTAAAATTTGGGTTATAATGTCTGATGCTCAAAAACGAATTTACGTTAAATGATAATACAAGGCATACCAGATATACGACTATTCTCATCTTGAAACCGAGTCTGAACATAGGTTGAAAGATAAAGTACTTAACTGATAACCGAAAACACGCTTCATTGATTTGACTTTACAATAAGATACATGTTATATCAAAAACAAGACTTCTGTACGCATTTGTCCGATTGGATATTTTAGTATTGACTGCATGGAAGGATGCCATTGCGCTGACAATAAAACGTGTTATAAGAAAACTGGACGTTGTCAGTCTTCAGGTTGTAAGCTGGGTGGAATGGGACATCGTGCAATAATGGTTGGTACTATTTCGTTACTTTTTTACGTAAATGTCAATTGTTGTAGTGATTGCAAAATGGAACCACAAGGCATAGAGCTTAGATATTTAGCACGTAGCATTGTCTAGTGGACCTCTACAAAGATGGCTCAAATTGTGACCCCCGGGTCAATATTGGCCCCACCCCAGACATCTCATAATTCTATATAAGAAATAAAAATTAAAAAGAAAAACTTAAAAAAATATTCTTCTCTGGAACCACATGGCATAGAGCTTAGATATTTTGCTAGTAGCATTGTCTGGTGGACCTTTACCGAGATTGCTCAAATCATGACCCCTGGGTAAATATTGGCCCCACCCCTTGCCTCCCTTAATTTTACATAAGATATTTATATTAAAAAAAAATAAAAATCTTCTTCTCTGTAACCACAAGGCATAGAGTTTAGATAGTTTGCTTGTAACATTGTCTAGTGTACCTTTACGTCTTTAAGAGGCTACAGTTTCATATATAAATATATCATGAGCTAGGTGATTCAGGTGAGCGATTCAGGGCCATTATGACCCTCTTGTTTATTGTTTTATTTTCCATTCATTTCTCTATTTCTTTACATCATTGTAATGGCAAAGCTGTCTAGTTTCTAAATATTTAAAATAACACCAGTATTAGTGAAATGAAATTGATTAAACAATTACAATATTTCATAGCCAACACAATGATGTGAACATTATAGCAGTAACCGACTTTATGATCTGAACATAATAGCAGTAACTGCCACATTGATATTAATATAATAGCAGTAACCTATATTATGATCTGAACATAATAGCAGTAATTAACCGACACAATGATGTGAAAATTATAGAAGTAACCAACATTATGATGTAAACACTATAGCAGTAACTGCTATTATGATGTGAACATTATACATGTAGCAGTAACCGACATTATGACGTGAACATTATAGCAGTCACCGACATTATGACGTGAACATTATAGCAGTCACCGACATTATGACGTGAACATTATAGCAGTCACCGACATTATGACGTGAACATTATAGCAGTCACCGACATTATGACGTGAACATTATAGCAGTCACCGACATTATGACGTGAACATTATAGCAGTCACCGACATTATGACGTGAACATTATAGCAGTCACCGACATTATGACGTGAACATTATAGCAGAAACGGACACAATGAGGCGGACATTATAACAGAAACAGACAACATCATGTGAATCGGGCGTCTTTAACAATGCACTTGAATTAGACATTCAAGTTCATTGTTAAAGACGCCGGGTTAAAATTATATAAAAGTTCCGAGTATTCTTTGGTCTATGCAGAAACTAACTTTTATAGAAAATACATGTATATAAAAAACTTTTATAAGAATTTAATTACGCTAGCTTATTGTATTGCACGGTTTTTATTAATCAGTATCCTTTTTAGATTGGATTTGTTTTATATGATTGTTTTAATACGTCCACATTAAATAACTGTTGTCATAAAGGTAACTATTGTCGTTTTAATCTATGCAAATGCGATATGACGCCCCAGTGTGCTATACCGTGTAAGAGTAATCTAGATTTTGCTACTTATACAACAAAAGTGTATGATGTCGGTATGTGGTCCCCGATTCTACAAAATATATAATTAACAGTACCGAACACTATGTGTATGTAATTTTATCGTCTGTTTGTTTATTCACTCAGCATGATATCGGTATGAGATCACTGATTTTAAACAGTACCGCCTACTATCATCTGATATATCGCACGATGCGTTAATTAGTTGACTATTTATGAAAGGAAGTTATAAACTTATGACCGAACTACCGGTTTAAAGATTTTAAAATCTGAAAAATTCAAATTGTTGTCTGGATTACTGTTTCAAATCTATTAATTATTAAGAAAGCGAATATTATTACAATAATACACATAACAACACATATCATCACCTGAGAATTATTCATTTACATCACAAAGTTTTTGTAAATGCTGCGTTTACAGTCTGCCACGATGCCTACGATGTCCGCGATTTGACAATATCGTGGGGCTCCACGATTAATTGCATCAAATTTCATTTTGCTCCGCTAGCCTACGCTTTGTTACGTTGTGTTACTACCTGATGCGCTTTCTTACGATACCAACACGATTATTGTCAAGATCTGCCACGAATTCCATCACGTTCTCTAACGTTCTCTTACGACAATCACGATAAGCTATTACGTTTTATTACGTATCATTACGTTCTGTTAAGATCTCCTACGCTCTTCAAGTTATGCTGAGCTCTCCTACGATTTATATCCACGAGTTGACAAGATGGTCACGTTTTGAGTACGATTGAATGTATAAATACCAATTCTCTAGGTATTCCAAAAAGGAACAAGCTATGCATTCAAGAGATGAAGATGTCGAATTTGCAATAGTGTTCATACATAGCTAATCTTGTGTAACAGTGGCAACAAGGTATGGAGCGGGGAAGACTATAGGAGAAGTAAAGGAGAAGAAGAAATAGATGACTTAGGACCTATGTGAAGAACATGGTTGGGTGTAAATAGAAATAACATGCTGTTTCAATATTTCCAACAAAGAATTCAGGCTTGGTGATGATAGCTCATTCGTCAACTTATTGGATGTTACGTTTATTTGATGTTATTCAAAAAAGAGTAGCACTAAACATAGAGATAAAATATACCAAATGAGAGCCCCTATCACATGGATTGAAGCTGACACTCATCCCCAAACATCCTTTCACTTAAGACAAAATATTTTATTATACTAGGGCTTCATATACAGTCGTTCCCTCTATATTGTTCAAGGTGTTCGTAAGGCAGTTGTTAAAACATATGAAGGTGATATTTTCTCGTGACTTGTCACCTTTGAAGAATGAAAACTAACTGCAGACAAACTCAATAAGCGATGCAATGTATCACATGTTATAGGGTTGTTTCCATGGCCAACATAATTACTTCCCAAAAGCCAGCACACACAGGTAGCTTGAGGGATTGTCAATGTCCAACTTCGGTATTGGTAGATCCTTGAACTTCGTGGCATTTGTCATATGTCAGATGAACAAACTGTATCCATTATGTTTGCATGGTGCAACCGCAAAATTATCCTTGGTCCGAGTGTTCATGTTTGCTGTCGACTTTGTGCTATTCATAGATGGAAAGGTTGACTTTCAGTGACCTCTGATATCATCTGCTTGATGTCACTGAGTGGGGTTACTATCCTCAATCACCCGAGTTTTGCCGAGTGGTAGTCTGATATGTCAGTTCCTCTTGTAGAGGTGGGTATATGGTCTTTTCATTGGCTGCGTGAACGTACGGTTATTGGTGTTGGTAGGAAGATTAGGCAATCTGATCATTCCTAGCAGATTATTTCCTTCGTTTTTGGCTGGTATTTTAGGGTGTCGAAACACGCGACGAAATGTCACAGCGCGGCTCCACAATGATTGAAAAGCATCGGAACTTACCAAGACGTAGGAGAGCGCCGCAAAACGTGGGAGCCAATCGGGACCATCGTACCAGAACGTACCGCATCGTGATTAAATAACTGATACATGTACTACCATATATATCTTGACGAAACGTAGCAGATAGTGATAGAGCGTGGTGGAATCGCAATGCAACTTAACGCATCGTGTTTCAAAGTCCATCAAGATCCCTTACGATGAAGCATCACGGCCCGACACGCTGCGTCAAGGTCTGATAAGTTTTAATGCGCTCAACTACGCTTAGAACGTTCTATCAAGGTCTCTCAAGATCAAAGTTGAATCGGGTCAATCGTGGTCCAATTGTTGACTGTCAAAGATTTTGGCACGAAGCTCACGATGTCCGCGATTCCACCAAGTTTCCCCACGATCATAACGATTCGATTCCACGACCTCCGACGATCAACCACGCTCACCACGATACTTTCCAATCGTGGTCATCGTGGCCATCGTGGCTGATTGTAAACGCAGCATACGATTTACCTTAAAATACTAACCTTTTGTGGTTGCATAACCATATAGTAGAAATTTTACAGTGACCATACTTTATTGTGCACCTTTACAGTCTCTATAGTTGTCATACAGTACAACATCTTTAGTTGTCATACATTACAACCTCTATAGTGGCCATACAGTACAACCTCTATAGTTGTCATACATAACAACCTCTATAATTGTCATACAGTACAACCTCTATAGTTGTCATACAGTACAACCTCTATAGTTGTCATACAGTACAACCTCTATTGTTGTCATACAGTACAACCTCTATAGTTGTAATACATTACAGCCTCTATAGTTGTCATACATAACAGCCTCTATAGTTGTCATACTGTACAACCTCTATAGTCGTCATACGGTACAACCTCTATAGTGGCCATATAGTACAACCTCTATAGTTGTCATACATTGCAACCTCTATAGTTGTCATACATAACAGCCTCTATAGTTGTCATACTGTACAACCTCTATAGTTGTCATACAGTACAATCTCTATAGTTGTCATACATTGCAACCTCTATAGTCTTCATACAGTACAACCTCTATAGTTGTCATACAGTACAATCTCTGTAGTTGTCATACAGTACAACCTCTATAGTTGTCATACATTGCAACCTCTATAGTCTTCATACAGTACAACCTCTATAGTTGTCATACATTACAGCCTCTATAGTCTTCATACAGTACAACCTCTATAGTTGTCATACTGTACAACCTCTATAGTTGTCATACGGTACAACCTCTATAGTTGTCATACATTACAGCCTCTATAGTCTTCATACAGTACAACCTCTATAGTTGTCATACGGTACAACCTCTATAGTTGTCATACGGTACAACCTCTATAGTTGTCATACTGTACAACCTCTATAGTTGTCATACAGTACAACCTCTATAGTTGTCATACATTACAACCTAGTATATAGTTGTCATACTGTACAATCTCTATTGTTGTCATACAGTACAACCTCTATAGTTGTCATACATTACAACCTCTATAGTTGTCATACATTACAACCTCTATAGTTGTCATACAGTACAACCACTATAGTTGTCATACTGTACAACATCTATAGTTTTCATACGGTACAATCTCTGTACGGTCATACTGCTATTATGTTCACATCATAATGTCAGTTACTGCTATTATGTTCACATCATAATGTCAGTTACTGCTATTATGTTCACATCATAATGTCAGTTAATGCTATTATATTCACATCATAATGTCGGTTACTGCTATTATGTTGACATCATAATGTCAGTTACTGCTATAATGTTCACATCATAATGTTGGTTACTGCTATAATGTTCACATCATTGTGCCGGCTATTGCTATAAAGTTCAGATCATAATGTCGGTTACTGTTAATTTTTCACATTATAATGTCGGTTACTGCTATTATGTTCACATCATAATGTCGGTTACTGTTAATTTTTCACATTATAATGTCGGTTACTGCTATTATGTTTACATCATTGTGTCGGTTACTGCTATAATGTTCACATTATAATTGTGGTGACTGCTACGATGTTCACATCATAATGGCAGTTACTGCTATTATGTTCACACCATAGTACCGGTTACTGCTATAGTGTTCTCATCATAAAGTCTCGTTATAGAGTAATAAATTTTTAAGTCAAATTCTTCTTTGACTTTTCGGTAATAGTTGGTTTTACAAGTGATAAACGCAATTTTGTTGTATGCAAACCAAGACACTCCAGTTTCTGGGCATGCCCCTTTAAGAAAAATAAAGCTTGTGTTTAGAAGGTTTTTAAATACATTTTTCTGCTATATTTTGTTAAAATTCATAATGAGTCAGGACAGGTAAATTTAACACATGTATCTAAATGTGCAAAATTCACCGGGAATGGGGTATATTTTATGTTATACATTTTGTAGTTTATTCACGAAAAAGGCAAATATACCTATCATTCTACAAATATATACAATTTCACATATTTTACAATGGTTAAATGGTGACATTATTAGCATATTCAGGTATACTTGTATCAAATATAATTTTATGTATGTATAGTTTCTTCCTCTTGCATATGTTTTAAACAATTTTTATACCTAATTTTACCAGTTATAAATTGCTGTCATAGTTGATCCACATTCCGACGCTATACGTTGGAATTTGTGTTATAACCAACTATGATATCATTGTTCACACACATGCTTTTTATGTATTCTTCAAGATCTGGAATAAGCAGTCCCAAGCTGGGTCGAACTTGTATGGAATGGGGAACAACAGAACACAAAGTGTTGAATTGAAAATTAGCATTCATTTTTAAAATGCCATAAAACCATAAGATAACTATTAACTAAAATGACATAACTAGGCGACCATTAATGCCTTACATGTACTTGAGGAGGAGACGTTGGAGAAGATGGATAACAAAAAATATCTTTAAAAAAGATATACAGCATTGAGTTTAATGACAGTCTGTGATTATTGCCTGTGTTTTTTCAATACATTTGTGAATGTATTTGTTTTAATTGGTTTATATACCAAACGAAACGCTGTACATTTTTGTATTATGACAGACAGTTCCTGTTTTTTATATAATATAAAGTAACATTTTATGTGGGATACTGGAAAACATGCGCATATTAAAAAAATAACTGTGAAAATGGATTATCTAAAAGTTTGTCTGCCACACATGTGGCCGTGCGGAGGGGTTTTGTCTACCTTTAATAATTTTGTCCACCTGTATAATCATCAAAAAAACTACCCTACATACTTGGGATGAACATATATACATTACAACATATTGTTATAAAATTATAAAATATGCTATCATAGTACAGACAATTAAGTTGTCTGTAGACTTAATATACGAAATAAAGAATGGTCCATGACATGTGTGCAGTTTACCCTAGATACATGCATTTTCACGTTATTGTATTCTTCTCATTAAAAACCAAAGTGCACACCTTAAGTTTATCTGAATGATAAAATATTATGTTGTGTGTTGATTTTGACGTACATTATCTATTGATGTTAAGAAGTTTAATGAAACCTTAGGATAAAACATGGTCACAGATATTGCTAATTATGCATGTTGTTTTACAAGATACAAAATAATGTTAATTAATTCAGTATCAGAGTATTCATGTGATCAAACATTTTTTCCAACAAACTAATTATTTGCTTTTATTTTGTGTTTAGAAGTTTAGAACCAATTCAAAACAATGGTACTTTTAACACTGAAAAGCCTTTGTTTACATTGCTTGAACGACCTTCACATACTAGTAATCTGCAGCAGACTGTATTGATGACGTATACTATATAGTTCTAAATCCATCCACTCGTGTTGACTGGTATAATAAGAGCTCGCACAAAGTTCAACACTGTAATATTGTCTTGTACACTGAACGAATAAAGTTATGCTACAAGTCAAATAGTTTTCCTCGGCCAGACCAGTATTTACAACAGTAACTTTACTTAAGAAATAATGAATGTGTACATGTGTTTTATCGTAGAATAATTATTTAAGATAAAACACAGGTACATGTTTATTAATTCGATTCTAATATATCCAATATTCCGCATTGGATATTACAAAAAGACGTAGTAACAATAGCACTACGTTCTTCTTTGCAGTTGTCAGTCGTAGCTGTATTGTATCGATAATTCGTGAACACCGTAGTTTCCTCTATGTGTATATGTCTGAAACTGCTTGTTGGTTAGACTTCCGGTTAATCCTACCTAATCAACGTGGAAATACTCCATAAATTCATTTGGCCTAACCATTTTCAAACATTCTACATCAATAGTAACAAAGCAGACCCCCTGTCGTGATTCAAACATTGAGACCATTTACAGCAGACGATTGGCGATGTGTCTAGACGGTACATCTCCAGAAACTGTGTGTTAGAAGTATACTACATGTAACTACACAGTACATTTTTAAACGAAAATGTACTGTCTAGACTCACCTTAAGTCAGACTGACACATAAGCAAATCAGACATTGACATGTGGTTACGTGCTCATCCATAGTCAATTATATTTTGGCATTCCAATATATCCCCCGGCCTCTAGGCCGAGGGTAATAACAGACGGGCGAGCACAGTACTATAATTTAGCACAAGAGAAAAATGCAATTATTTAAAATCGGGCATAACCTTTTGTGTAAAGAAAACAATATTCTATTGAATCAATTTCTTGAATTTCATTTACCTCAGAGAAATTTATATAAACATTTCATTGGTTGTTTTACATCTGCGCATGCGCTAGGCGCGGAAGACAAATGTCTACCTCCTGATAAAAATAATTGTTTCCAGGCGTTCTTACGACTAAATAACTAATTATTCTATCTAAATCAATTCATTACTTAATTACATTTGTTGCTGTGCGTATGGGATAAGTATTGGTCCATTTTTCCCAATATTTTGATAACTTTTCACTGATCTCGTATCCGAAATATATGTACTTCCGGTTGTAGCATCCGAAATTCCAGCACTTGATGTAAACATTGTAAACACATTGGTACAGGTAAAAAATCTTCTATACTGAACCTTTTAAACCTTTACTTTTCATGTATTAACCTGCTCATTTGTGTTTGTGTACCATTTGTGCCCGTGGGTAGCACACGGGACGAAGATTATAACTCGCATCTGTGACTAATCATTATTTGTGCTGTGTATCGTCTCACATTCAATTCTCGAGCACCAAATGCACTAACTGTATCAAAACATTACAAAAAAATGAAAAACATAGCAGAAAATCGTTTTTCTATGCGATGGCTATGTATAAGTGTGCTATATGTACATCAAGTAGTTACATAAACCATGTTCATGGTGTGAAATGGTGTAATTATGTGGAAACCAGTCCTTTTACAACCAAGCATGAACCAGGTTGATTACAATGTATGTATCTATCATTGGCTGTACCTCCAGCGTAAACCATATCGTAACAAAAAGGTGGTGGTCTCTTCACAAAATAAAAATGTTCACTTAGTAATCAAATTACTCCTGGGGAATCAGGTGCAACTAAACCCTGGACCCAAGACTCCACGATGGCCCTGTGGAACATGTAGCAAAAATGTGACCTGGAAATCTAGGGCAATGGAATGTGATTCTTGCAAAACATGGTATCACACAGACTGCCAAGGTGGTATGTCTGACACAATGTATAATCTCATGGACTGTAGTAACCTGTCCTGGCACCGCCTTAAATGTGGTCTACCAAATTTCTCGAGCTCTTTCTTCAACCACAGCACATTCACGTCAGTTAACTCTTTCTCGACTCTTGGCAGTCATGATAGCCCAGGAAAACCTTTTGCCTCCTCGTCTCCAAAACCAAATCAACAAAACCCAGTTAAAACTGGTAAAAATATGAAAACAAAAGACACAAGTCATCCTCTAAAGACCATCTGTCTGAATTTTCAATCCATAAAAAACAAAAAACCTGAACTTGATGCTCTTTTAGACTCTGTATGTCCTGATGTAATAATTGGTACCGAAACCTGGCTTGACCCTTCAGTCTCATCCTCTGAGTACTTCGACACAAGTGTATTCTCAGTGTTTAGGAAAGATAGACCCCCTAACAGTAAGGGTCAAAGCCATGGTGGTATCTTGGTAGCTATCAAAAATGACTACCAGGCAGTCGAGAATAAGGAGTTACAGACTGATTGTGAATCTGTTTGGGTTGATGCTACAATGCATGACAGCAGGAAGTTGATAATTGGATCTTTCTATAGGCCCCACCCTGATGACAAAACTTCCCTACAATCCTTGAATGAATCCATTAGCAGAATAAATACAAATTCCAAATCAATCCTCCTAATTGGTGGGGACTTTAACTTGGGCAACATTGACTGGTATTCATCCAGCACTATACCTGGCAAACCAAACGCCAAACAACATCAAGAATTGCTAGATATTATCGCAGACCACTCATTAACCCAGTTAGTCAAACAACCCACTAGGAAAGAAAAAACTCTAGATTTACTTTTAACAAATTATCCATCAGTTGTTGATAATATTGAGACCATCCCCCCCTATTGGAGAAGCTGACCATGATATTGTTATGTGTGATTGTAGTACTTCTTTACGTAGATGTAAGCCGAAACCCAGGCACATTTTGAAATACTCCAAGGCAAACTGGGATAGTCTTAATGATGACCTAATCAAAACTCATTTTGAAATATTAGAAAAAGAACAAAATTGTGCTAACATTGATGAGTTGTGGAACATTTTTAAAGAAAATCTACAAAAATCAATCTCAAAACACATACCATCAAAGCTATGTAAACTAAAAAATAAATTTCCCTGGATCACGAACGAGTTGAGAAAGAAAATGAACAACTATAAACACAAGCTTATGAAACGTAACAAAAAACAAAGTAAAACTAACCATCTAAGACATCTAAAGTCTGAAATCCAAAAGGAACAAAGGAAAGCATACTGGAGCTACATAGAAAACATGATATTCAATATCCCAATCCCTGATGAAGGTACAACTAAATTTAACAAACCACCAACAAATCTCTTCTCATATATCAAAGGGCAGAAAACAGAAAATTCAACCATACATGTACCACCCTTACGTAAAGATGGCTTGCTTAAAACAGACGCAAAGTCTAAAGCTAATATTCTAAACGACCAATTCCAAAAAGCCTTCACTCCAACAACCTCACAAGAAATTCCCAACAAAGGACCCAGCCCATTCCCTAAAATGTCGGACATCCAAATCACACAAAATGGCATCACCAAACTACTATCTAACATCAATCCCCATAGAGCTTCTGGCCCGGATGGCATCCATGGTAGAGTCATAAAGGAATGTAAAGATAATATATCTCCTATACTTACAATAATATTTAACAAATCTCTTAAACTTGGCAAAATTCCATTAGACTGGAAACATGCAAATGTCTGTCCCGTTTTTAAAAAGGGAGATAAACATGATGCTATAAACTACAGACCTATATCACTGACATGTATTTGTTGTAAAATAATGGAACACGTCATTTCTAGTAACATGATGTCATTTCTGGAAAAAACATAATATCTTATATGACTTACAACATGGGTTTAGATCCTCACGTTCTTGTGAAACCCAGCTCATTTCATTCATACAAAATCTCTGTCAATCATTTAATAAAAAAAATCAAACTGACGTAATCATAATGGACTTTGCAAAAGCATTCGACAAAGTACCACATAAACATCTTCTTTATAAACTAAACTATTATGGCATTAATAGCAATGTTATTGACTTGATTTCAGACTTCTTAGGAGATAGGACTCAGACTGTTGCCCTGGACGGTATCATGTCAGAAAAAGTCCCAGTGACTTCAGGTGTACCCCAGGGCACAGTTATGGGTCCAATCCTATTCTTAATTTACATAAATGACTTTGCAGACTACATCCAACATAGCACACTCAGACTTTTTGCCGATGATAGTATTATTTTAAAGAAATAAAAACTACTAACGATGCTAAACTCCTTCAGTCTGACCTGGATGCTGCTGTTGGGTGGGAACAGGACTGGCTCATGCACTTTCATCCTGATAAATGCAATATCCTTACCGTTACACAAAAAAAACTCCAATAAATTTTCAATATAAACTACACAACCACATTCTCGAAAAAGTTGACTCTGCTAAATATCTAGGCGTAACATTACAAAGCAATCTAAAATGGGACAAACATATAAACCCAATCTCCAACAAAGCTAATCAATCCCTAGGCTTCTTACGTAGAAATCTAAAAATAAACTCTCCAAAAGTCAAAGAACACGCATATAAAGCCATTGTGAGACCTAAATTAGAATACTCCTCTTCTGTCTGGGACCCACATACCAAATGCCAAAAGAATCAAATTGAGAAAGTCCAGAGAAGGGCCGCTAGATTTACCACCAATCGTTACCATAACACAAGCTCAGTTTCAAACATGATGAACACTCTAAATTGGCCATCCCTAGAAATTAGAAGAACACGAGCTCGCTTAATTATGTTTTACAAAATTATACATCATACTGTCGCAATACACCCGGAAAATAATTTATTAATCACATCTGATCCCAGAACTAGATACAGTAGTGGGTATGGCTACAAGCATATCGGTACATCTCAAGATCAGTATAAGTTTTCATTCTATCCCAGAACAATAAGCCAGTGGAATATATTGCCCGTAACCGCACACCAAGCAGACACAGTTGATGTTTTTAAGACCAATGTCACTGTTCCTGTCTTGGTCTCCACATTCACATACTAAATGGCAACCATTGTACAAAGTTTTAATCTTAATGTTTGATTATAAAATCAATTTTTTAACTTGCACATGTATTATAATACAAACCATTATTTCTGTGTATCATACACTTACATTCAAAATTGTTTTTAAAACTAGCGCCTACACATCATCTTCAGAGCTTTGAAGGAGTGTAGTTCATTTAAGAAGAAGAAGAAGAAGAAGTAGGTCAACATTCAAGCTAGACAGCTAACGCTGACAATGTTAATTCGATGGGATTCTACCCACGCGAAAAATAATGGAAGCAATGGATATAAAGCTCACTGATTGGTTAGTCTAGGTAATGTGACATAGCAGTCTGAAAATTAGCGTAACGCTAAAATCCTGTAGTGGTCGTACCTGACCGTACTTAATCATAAATGCACTAAAATGCTTTCCAATGACATAAAGACTCTTATGTGTCCATTGACACCTAAAATTAGGACAGGGTAAACATTAAAACATTCGTCATTTTTTCCACAGAAAAGTTTCCTCTATTTTGTGCAACGTACCGTTTCGAAAAATATGTCAAGGATAGGCAAAGAATTAGTTCATTCTGTACCTGTTGTTTGTTCACCGAGAAATGCTAAATATTGAGGAAAGTCGGGATGTCGGTCATGTTTTCCCGGGTATCTGGTTTAAAAGTAACGAAGCGAATAAAATATCATTCGTCATTTTCTGCACATCAAGTTTTCCTCAATATTGTATTAGCTGTTTTTGAAACATATCTCAAGGGTAGGTTATGTAAAGTGACACCGTCTACAAATAAATCGTACACGTATGTACTGTATACATTAAATATTGAGGAAAGTTGGTTTATCGTTTTTGGGAGGCGATTAAGCCTCTCATTACTACCATTGCCCATTTCTTAATATAAAATTAACCGCCTTTAGGCTGCTATGTGAATCCGCATTCAAGTAGTTCCAGAAACTGTCAACATTCCCAATACTGCTACATATGTTTCTCCAAATTTTTTAACTGATTTAATCCAATCAGCAACATTTGTTTATTCTAAGATCAAAAATTATTGTGAAACTGTTCGTTAATTCGATATTTTGGCCAAAAAATCACTACACCGGCTGATACCGAACTTGTTTTATAGTACGAAAATGACGTGTTCATCAAATGTCCCGGCTGTAGAGCTATTTTTAGAAACTTCAGACTACGGTCAAGTGATGGTTTTATCAATGAATCGTATACGGTCTGCAAAGTACTGTTATGCAATCATATGGTGTCGCTGTACTAGCTAGCCGCTTTTGACTGTCTCCCGCTGTGTAAGGAAGTGATTACAAGACGGTACTGTAGAATCTGATAAATAGGCGCGTAGTAATATTTTAAAGCCACTTTTAATAACGCATTCAATACACGTATTACATATAAATTAATATGCACCTTTTAACAATTATTTAGATACCCAACATGCCTATATAGTCACATATGCCTATTTTGACATTCAAGACAAGATCGGCAGTAAGAAAACGAACATTAAACGTGTAAAGTCGGTTTAAGCTTTAGTAGCAGCAACCAGATCGCCTCCCAACATTACTCTAAGTGCTTTGATTTGCTAATATCATCGTATTTAAATAAGGAAAGTTTCAAGTTTCAATTAGGTAACTGCGCAAAAAGTATCTAGCCACAACACCAGTTATACCCATTTATATGCCCTGAATACAAAATTCGGTCATTTTCTAATGCAATGGCCTTCAATGAGGCATAGGTTCATTATGCCATGTGAAAGATATGTAACCAAATATGTGCCTGAAAAAAAACAGAGCACAGGTTAACATTGCAATAAGCGCCATGAACGCCAGTTTTAAAGCATGAACTTTTTTATAAACCCGAGTCCTACATAATACATTTAGTTTCAAAGCATGAATGCAAGAAGTGAAACGTAAGTATGGCAGCCATCTTAGAAACGTCATGAATTATTGAGTATACGTCACGCACAAAATAAGGTAATTTTAGAAACATTGACATTTTTTAACATTTTCTGAGATAAAATCTAAAAACTGATACCAGAAAAACTTACATCTATGTCTAAGCATGTGCAAGTGTTGTGTTTGTAGTATGCAGATGTTTGATGAATAAATATAGAAGCTAAAACATGTTCGTTTAGATATCCCGTTACATTCAAGTCAATGTTTACAATGGAAAATGCGTTTATGTCATGTTTAACAAAATTTAAGGTAATTTTACCCACAAATTAAAGAAATACTGTAACAATTGCTGAGCAGAGGTGGTCATTAAACTCGAGTCTCGTTAAATGCTTAAAATTAGGACATTCTGCTTTTTTATAGATGCAACTAGGTCGTTCAGTTAGCTGGGACTTGGGCCTTCGATGATTTCACAGCTAAACCTTTTCTCGTTCAGTTATATGTTGGTCGTTAAGTCGTGTAATTGTGGTATGTGATGTTTTCATGTTTTCTGTGCTCAATTGGTGAAGTGCTGCCTTCCCTGTGCGATGTTCTATGATCTATTTCTGCAAGGGGAAATGTAGTTGAGCTTCGATCCACTCAGTATGTGCCAGACATTTTCATTGACATTGTGCCAAACAAAACTCACGATCATCCAGTAAATAGACTAAATATAAAGAATTAGGATGTTTTTTACAAATGAACAATAATTGACGACAGAATGTCAGCCATATCGTTCGAAATAGTATGCCAAAAATCACATTAAGTAAAATGTATGGATGACAAAATGTTAATTTTGCAAGAGTTGCTAATTTAACTTTAAATTACATGGGTGTGCCTTTATTGTTTACATTTCGTTATTTTGTTTACAAACCAACTGGAGGCTTTATTTCGGTTTCTTCAATCTTATGGTGTTTTCAAGCTTTGTGACACACATAAAGTGCCCAAATGCATCATTTTGAAGATAGGTTGCCAAGTTATTGCCTATAGAAAATAGCCATTTAAGGCATAATGGGACTTTAAATATTTCATTTATCTCATTTCCAAACATAGGTCCAGCCAGTGACCAGTCCCTGGTTCAGCATTACTGATATTAAACAATCCATTTTTGTGATAAGGTATTTTATATGCCCCGATATCTACTGATGCGGAGGCATAATAGTGATTGTCCGTCCGAAAATGTTAACCAAAACTTTCAAGTTGTTGAAGTTCAACTTTTTTTAAGTCAATCAAGGAATTGCTTTCAAACTTGGCATTCTTGTTTACCATCATACACGCATTACATTATCAAAGCCATGTAACACTATCCATCATTTCAACAGAATTATGGCCCCTGATAGACTTAACTAGTTTATATTGACAAGGCTTCCTAAGGGACATAAACGTTTATAGAACACAGTCTTGTTGCTTTTATCTGTGTCTTAAAATTCTTTGGTATAGTCGATCTCCTTTGTTTAAATAATATTACTTTTCCAAAGTATTGTTACGCTTCATAATTCTGAAGGCATATTATGGTGCAACAGTATATCTGTAGTTGTTGACGCTTTAAATCATAAATAGCGTAATATTAAGGCTTTCAATGCAACTTACTATGTTTCAACAAATGTCACAGTTTTTGCACGAAACGGACCTAACTAGATGGATATCAGTTTCGGCCAAAAACTGTTAACCACGTGATATGTTCGCACTGATGTATTCAGATGGCTGTTATGGTGTTATAGTTGAAATAATTGTTAGTTACTATTTAAAAGTCTTACATCTACCCGTTATATGATACAATATATCCTTATATGGTATCATTACATTAATATATCCTTATATGGTATCATTACATTAATATATCCTTATATGGTATCGGTACATTAATATATCCTTATATGGTATCATTACATTAATATATCCTTATATGGTATCGGTACATTAAAAGTGTAGCAATAAAGTGTGAACAGATTGTGCATCGGCTACTAAATAACATACTTAAAAACATACTATTTATAGATTACCGCGAAACATTTTTTTACCATCAGCTAAATGTTTTTTACTTTTCTTATAATAACCTTTAGCCAAGTTTTCTTTGAAAACAAAGTTTTCCTCCAAATTTATAATAATACCGACTTTATTTAACGAGGAAACTCATTTGATATAAATTTAACATTCCTTAGTGAATAATAACAAACAAGATAGACATCAAATACTCTTAGCCAACCAATAAAACATATTTCATTTCAAAACTATTGAAATATATACTGTAATTGAGGAAAACGTTCTGTACAAAAAATTGCAAATACGAGGGACATTCTGAAAGTACTGATAACTGAGTGATAACTTGACGTTGGATAATCAGAATCTTTTAAAGTGAATATTTTCTGAAAGATACAACCTTCCTCCACCGAAAACATATCATGATATTAATATCAGGGAGTTTTATATTTACCTATATGACGTGTTACATGTAGGTATATAACCCGATGATTATCCGCAAAAATGAGTCATATTAGCCCATGGATGGGATAACATTATTATAGATAATTTCTATAATTTCTATCCGATTTATTAGGAATTTGCACATATATAGTATTAAAACTATGTACATCTAATGAGAAATGGAAAGTATTGTTATGACAGTATAAATGACTTAAGATGTACACGGAAAATACCACGTCCGAATTGCACTTGAAAATAGCCATTTTACCGGAGATACACAATTTACGTGTTATTGCATGGTACTGCTGGATGTGCTACACGGGAATATAAAACATGTGGCCGTTTTGTGCATACATATTTTTATTCCCACTGAATACGAATTCTTAATTATTCGTAATTTCAACTGTACAGCAGTCTTAAGAATATGACCACGTGGCCAAAAACACGTGTTTTAGATTTATGACGTCATATTCTCGTAATAGCATTTCACAAAACAAAAATAATTATGGATTTCCTTCAATTGGAGTTGGTACATTTAATTTAACTATAAGGACAAGGACTATTGACCTTTTTATTACATGTATAAGGGTATTCCGTCACCCACCCACTTACTAAAATCAAAGGTAGGGCACAAGATTTTGCTTCCAAAATCAAACTTTACAAAAAATACATTTATAACGTCCCCCGAATAAAAAAACACATTCAAATCTAGACAATTTGACTTGTTTTGAGTAGATGATAGTCCATAAGGCAGTATATGTCTAGAATTAAGTATGAGCTATAGGTGGTAAAATGGGCTCCTATACGAGTTGTATATAATGCTGTTATTTTATTAATAACTCAAATGTTTTTTCAATATCTTAAGGATGTTGGAGCGCTTAGGATCCCACCTTCAGAATTTGCTCAAATTTTGCCAGGAAGTAAAGAAATCTATACTGACACAAAATATGATGAAAAAACACTAGGTCACGGAACTCGTTTTTCGGGTAATGTGTGTATGAATTTTTTTTATAATTCCATTTAAATTGGTAAATTGGTGGTGTTGTTCAAATTTGACATTTTTAATTGATGTCTGAGATCTAAATAATAAAATATTTTTCAATATTGTTTGGGTACACATTGTTATACATGATCAAGATACCAAAAAGGGTATATTTAATTTTGGTCTAATATATATTGCTGTTTTACCCCACCACTTCATATTTCATGCAGAAAAATAGCACCAAGGTAAAATCCTAATAACTTTTTTTCCCACCTTAAACTTTTTTTAATATTTTGTTAAAAAAGTCTAGTGAAATAGATCTTCAAAATTATGCAATAAAAAATATATGTCACCGAGGTATCTTTTTCGCAATTTTTGTTTTTATTTTGGTTAAATGTGGCTAAAATGCTGAGAAAATCAATGAAAACGCTTAAAAATAAATTTATTGAACATGTAAATATCGCGAAAACACATCAACACACAATAAACAAACATTACCAAACTAACCTGACTCCCAAAAAAGCCATTTGGCAGAAATAGCAATATTTTTATTTTTTTACGCCACCCACCTATTTTGTAATGTAATATTTTTCTCGGAATGGAAACCGTCATTTCGATTAGAATTTTCTAATGTTATTGCATAATACTTATCAAAACTTCAACTTGATTCATTTTAGATTATTTTGACACATTTTTACATTTATAAGGCACATAACGTACTATAACAAATGACGCATGCGCATTGAACCGCTGCAGCATCCTTAATGTTATTCAAGTACTGTTAAGCATATCGAGGGGTTAGAGCAAGAACCAGTTACCACCGATTTTTGAAAATGTTCAGGAGAAACGTTAAATGTCATTAAATGTGTTCTACATGGACTTTTTAAATATAATTACAAATTTATACTTCTTTTATATAGGAGTAACTAATGTAAAGGTTTCAAGGTAAAATCTTTCTTCCTCTATGAGAAAAAACACAACTTCTGTTATTGCATGCAAAATTTATTGATTATCTACAATTTCTTTACAGTAAAAACAGGTTATCTGGTGATGGCTGATTTTTTCACAAACGTTTTTGATATTTCATTTGAATAATGTTTCTGCAAATAAAGGTTATCTTGAAGTAGTTGGTTTTTCCATAAACCTAGTCAGTTTAATAGTATGATATTGCTCCTGCCAAAACAAGTTACATGGTAATAGTGTTTTTTTTCACAAACAGTTTTAACAAATCTTTACAATATTATTTCTGCAAACGAAGGTTATCTGCTTATAATTGGTCTATTCACATACATTGTCAACTTCAAACTTTGATAATGTTCCTGCAAAAACACTTTAGCCAAACATACACTGTTTTTGTTTGCAACAGCAAGAAGCAAGGCACCATCTTTTTACTGGTAAAACAATTTATGAACACATAATAACTGATTTCAGGCAACATAACTAACCACAAATATGACTATTTGACTTTTTGAACCAAATAATGTCATATTAAGATAATATGTCTTTGCAGATAATAAAATATACTAAAATAACACAAAATACACCACATCTGTCATTAACAGTGTTTTTTTATGAAATCAGTTTTCAATTCATGACTTTTGCAAGGTTTGAGGTATAATAATAATTAAATTTAGTAGGAGTAGCAACAGCAAATAAAAGCTACACAATATGGTAATCTAAAGTTTACGGTTTGTTTTCATTTAAGAAAATTATTGCAATAAGAAACTTGAAACCATACTACAATATTCTAATGTGCCTTTATGTTATAAATGATACTTTAGATTATAACAACTGTTGGATAAATTAGGATAAATAAACATTTTAAACTAAGGAGTAAGATTTTAAGAATATATTTACAACCTGTACATTAACATATCTTCCCTTTGACATTACCATTTCATTAAAATACTCATTAAAATTCTCTGCTGGCATGTCATCATATTGAACCACTATTCACATTTTTATGTATCTTAAGATAAAACAACTAGGTACATTAAATTAAAGAACATAATGCCAAATAGTGATTGTCATACAGTATTACCATACAGAAATTCCAACAATTTCAACATGTACTTGTGTTGTTGCTTACTTTTATGGGAACGTCATCAATTCAAATAGCTTGTGGAAACTATTACTAGTACTTGATTTGTTAACAAACTAGTGAGTGAATCTGAAAATATATCATTTTGACCGTCAGAAGCGCAGTTAATTCCTCTGCACCTGGCTGTGCCAATCTGTCCACAACAGAACAACTAGGAAGCAAGAGTTTGTAGTATTCACAAGTCTCTTTCGCAATTATTCCACTCTTGCATAGCGAGAGGAGATCTTTTCTGGAAGCTTCTGTTTATACCTTGGTTTATTACTACACATTACTCACAGTATTGTAATTTTCAATTTTGATCAAGTATACTTGTCAATTCATTCAATGTATTGTCATTCAAATTTCTGTCTATAGTCCAGTCAGAATAAAAATCCAGTGACGCAGCGGTCGAGTCCACTTTAACAGTGTTAAACCAATAATAAAGGCTTATACTGTTCAAATACTATAATTTCAATGTTAAACTAACATACTATATTCGCTCTACCTGTTGAGACAATGGTTGTGTTTTTTTGAGAACACATAAACTGCAACATCACTGTCACAATATCCTAACTGGACTATAGTACACATTATGAGCTATTTACAACATTGCCATTTCGATTTCTTTCTTGTACACTTGACGACCCTGTCATGACATTGTCCGTTTCATGTTGGTCTTGTACACTTGACGACTCTGTCATGACATGGTCCGTTTCACGTTGGTCTTGTACACTTAACGACTCATTCATGACATTTTCAGTTTCATTTCTGTCCTGTACACGTGAGGACTCATTCACGACATTGTCAGTTTCATTTCTGTCCTGTACACTTGACGACTCGTTCACGACATTGTCAGTTTCATTTCTGTCCTGTACACTTGACGACTCATTCACGACATTGTCAGTTTCATTTCTGTCCTGTACACTTGACGACTCATTCACACCATTAACAGTTTCATGTCTGTCTTGTACACTTGACGACCCATTCACAACATTGTCAGTTTCATTTCTGTCCTGTACACTTAACGACTCATTCACGACATTGTCAGTTTCATTTCTGTCCTGTACACTTAATGACTCATTCACGACATTGTCAGTTTCATTTCTGTCCTGTACACGTGACAACTCATTTATGACATTGACAGTTTCATTTCTGTCCTGTACACTTAACGACTCATTCATGACATTGTCAGTTGCATTTCTGTCCTGTACACTTGACGACTCATTCACGACATTGTCAGTTTCATTTCTGTCCTGTACACGTGACGACTCATTTATGACATTGTCAGTTTCATTTCTGTCCTGTACACTTGACAACTCATTCACGACATGATCAGTATCATTTCTGTCCTGTACACTTGACGACTCATTCACGACATTATAAGTTTCATTTCTGTCCTGTACACTTGACGACTCATTCACACCATTAACAGTTTCATTTCTGTCTTGTACACTTGACGACTCATTCACGACATTAACAGTTTCATGTTGGTCTCGTACCCTCATTCACAAGATTGTCAGTTTTATTTAGGCCTTGTACATTTGACGACTCCGATTCACGACATTGTCGGTATCATTGATGTCCTATACACTTGACGACTCATTCACGAGATTGACAGTTTTATTTTTGTCTTGTACATTTGACTTTGGCACGGTGTTGTCATTTTCATTTCCATTTAGTGTGCTTGACGATACCTTCAGAAGGTTGTTCAAATTTATGGATAGAAAAAGCTCATCTCCTGTATCTGACAATATCTGTAAAATAAGATGGGTAACCATTCGATAGACAATGTTCATGTTACCCGAAAGCAATGTAATATTTATACTATTTCAAAGAATACAATCTTCAAAATGTTTTACTTTAGTACTAGTCATTTGTTTTTTCCTTTACAGCTAAAATGAAGAAAATATTTCCGAATCACATCTGTTTTGCTAGTCATTTAAGCAATAATGGTTGCAAGTTATTTATTTAAAATATATGTACAGTAAAACATTAGGAGACCATAGTAATTAGTACATAAAGTTGTACTTTATTTAGAATGAAGAAGCTGCTGATGATTGCAAAACTATAATTCTTTTGGCTTTACTATACAGATTCTGCTATTGTTGCATTTTACGTGACGTTAGCATACATTTATGTTTGTGTAATGTAAATTTTTGTTCTGGCTATACTGAATTGCTAACCCTTTTTTTAACTATTCAAGATATTTATATAGAAAATACATTTTAAATATAATATTAAGAAACAGTATTGATAAATAAATCAAATAAAAACATACTTACGGTTCACTATTTAGCATCGGAATCCAGTTTTGAACATGAACATTCTTCCTCTAATAATTGTTTTATGACAATGAAGTTTCAACAAAGGTGTTAGAATTCTTCAATGCATGGTTTTTATCACTCAACAGGTCACATTGTTATCATTACACTCTCTGGTAAAAGCAATTATAACTCGGTGCATTGTTTTTGTATCTGAAATGCTTAAGTTACGGACTGGACGTTGTCTGGTAAAACCCTGCATCAACTGATAGCCTGTTTTACCTCTAACATTAGATGACAATATTAGGCGTCTGCTTTCTGTATCTCTCTATAGCATGTTTTTGTTGGTAGAAAAATTAGAATTGATTAGATTTTTGTACCTGCAAAATCCATGTAAAAATCGATACATGGTTTTTGCAGAAACGGTTATACGAAGAACAACAACTAACATTTCTGCAAAAATAAAGTAGTGGCACCTAACTTGTTTTAGCTCCACACAGTACCAGTGTTATAATTAAAACTTGCAAGTTATACTGCGATACCTGGTTTTAGCTTGAACCAAAATTAGTGATAATCGATAACTGGTTTGGTCACAATTCAATAACTTTAAAAGTACTTGCGTTATGGTAATGATTTTTTTACACATTATGTATTTCCAGTAACGGCATCAAATTCAATGAAAAAGTCATTTTCCGAAAATTGGCTCGATAACTGGCTCTTGCTCTAACCCCTCGATATTTCAAATAATAGATACCAAACTGCGTGATTTCCAGTACAAATACTTAAAACGCGTAGTTGCTACAAATAAACTTCTATTAAAATGTCATATAGTAGAATCAAGTATGTGTTATTTCTGTAATAGTTATGAGGAAAGTATAGAGCACTTGTTTTGGTCATGCTGTCACTCGCAGAATATGTGGAATAGGTTATCCCGATACTTAAGGGGAAAAGATATTGATATTATGTTTGATTATACGATAGTAAGTTTTGGTATCACGAAAAAACATGTACACTATAACTTGATTAATTATATTATCATTTTAATGAAGTATTATATTTTTTATACGAAACAAAAACTAGGGATATTATGTTTTGAACACTTCTTAAACTACCTTAAAACAAGAATAACTATTGAACGGGAAATAGCCTTAAAAAGTGACAAAATGGATATTTTTGTTAATAGATACAGAGTTTTCTACAATTAGAACCAGAGGTCACGGTTGAGTTTGTATTTTTTATTTTTTTTAATTTACTTTTGTAGAAATATTAACAACCAACTTCGGCAATATTACATATTTTATTCGACAAACAACCATAATTGTAAGTGGGGATAAATTGTATAAGGAGATTATGTATATATATTATGAGTGTTGTATACAATGCATACATATGACGTTTTATATGCTTGATGTAGCTATGTAATCTTTTTGTACAAATATATGTTTAAATTGAATAAAAAAAAAAATATTTCAAATAATATCAAAATCATTTCATTCAGTCAAAACGATGCTTCCGCAATGCGCTCTGAAATATACATGGGGACAATACAACGCAATTCCCTCGCCTAGTCAAGAGATATTTCAGTCAATACCCCAAACCACGTATTGTTTGAATAACAATACAATATACATGTTCAGAGTTAAAAAATATATATATTGTGTATAGATATCTCGCTGACAGATTGATCTTTCAGAAAATGTTCACTTAAAAATATCTGACCATCCAATGTAAAGTTATCACTCAGTTATCAGAACTTTCAGAATGCCCCTCGTAGTATCTATTGTCACGCGGACTGCATAGTGTATTTACAAATAAATGGAATCGAGGTCCAAACATTTGAAAATCCCTCACTTTTGATTGGACAAAGAAGTAGGGTAAACTATTACGCACTATAGAATGCCCTTCAGTGTATATATAAGTTGGGAGTTACTCTAGACTTTCAAATCCTATATTACACGTCTATACTGGTTTGTCTGATTTGGTAAACAATTTCGAGGTTTGGATTTATGGGTAGCTAAAGATTTATCTTTCTACTCATACAACGAACTGAATTATTTGCATAGCATTTTAATTGAATGTGCAGGGAAAATGCAAAACGTGTGGTGGAACTGATTAATTGACTGTAAGTATTTATTTTGTATTTGATGAAACAATTATGTTGACTTTGTGCGTGAAACATTTAGATATATACATCGAGTTGTGTAATATATTACCTTATTAGATGGAAGGATGAATTATTCAGAAAAAGGCTATAAGTCTATCATTACACAAAGGTGGTGCAAGAACAAAATTATGAAAAATAAATTATGAAAAATGTATATGCATAATTATACATATAGTATTTTCAACTTAGTAAATGATTTATACTTGTAATTAAATAAATTCGCACATTTCAAAGTTAAACTATAACTACATACATGTGTATCTTACAGAAAAAAGTTGATATTTGGTAAGGGGGGAATTGGGACTATAAGACGCATAGTAGTGACCTTAATTCAAATCTTTTGTGCACCATCAATGATAGGTTTTTTTTATCATACATTGATTTTCGCTGTTGAAAATTCTGCAAATTTCAAAATATTCGGGGTTTTCCAATAATAGTTTTTGATGTATGCTTAAATCCTTATATACCGGACATTCTAACACAAAATGAAATTCATCTTCTAAAGTGCTACAACATATAGACGTAATGCACAAAACTGGAACCACTAAACGTTGCGTCAAATGACGTTGTTTGTTGACTTTGCGTTTTTTGGGTTAACCAATAATTTTTTGACATAATATTGACATTTATATATATATATAATCTATTTTTACTGTTAAGTTAAGCTAAAACGTCTCTACTGTAAAGATTTGGTTTGGACAATCGATAGTGTTAGTTTATACTGAACTATAACTGAGTTACTGAACTATAACTGAGTACATTGTGCGACGTTATTTCTCGCAAGTCGGACAAATCAGTGTAGAAAGCAAAAATAACGATATAAGCCGAGTAAGTCTCCTATCTAAAAGTTAAAATTTCATTTATAAACACACATGGAAAAGTATTCTGACATATTTTTTCTTTCGCGGTTGCCTTTGCGATAAGTGGTATAAACGATCGCCGAAATATCATGAATAATATTTAACGTTATTTTACGCGCATGTGACAAATCACTGGACACTGACAAACTACATGTAACGGCATTTTTCGATTATGTCCCCGATTCGAAATCAAAATTGTTTATGTAAATTAAAATTATAAGGTATATTGACAATTTTTTCTCATGCGGTTATTTCAGAGATAACTGTTTAAAAATTGTGGTCGTAATTTCATGATTTATTGTTAACGTTATTTTTACGCGCGTGGGACAAATCACTGGACAAAGGGAAACTAACGGTTATTTCCGAGTATGTCCCCGATTTGGAAATAGAAATTATTTATGTAAATAAATAAAAAAGGTATGTTCTCAATTTTTTCTTTAGCGGTTCTTTAAGCGATAAATGTTTTAAAATTGTCGTCGAAATTTCATGATTTATTTTTAACGTTACTTTTTGTTATTTTTACGCGCGTGTGACAAAACTGAGGGACACAGAAAAACTAACGGCAATTTTTGAGTATGTATCAAATTTAAAAACCAAAAGTATTTATGTAAACAACAATGAAAACGTATTTTAAGATATTTTTCTTTTGTGAATTCCTTTGCAATAAATTATGTAAAATAATTGCCGTAGTTGACTGTTTTAATTTTTCAACGTTATAAATAATTTTGTGACATGTTTCGGAAAAAATAAGTGGACAAATGAAAAATGACGGCATTCGCCGAGTATGTCTCCAATTTCAAAATAAAAATATGTATGTAAACATCAATACAAACGTATTCTGATTTTCTTTTCTTCAGTTGTTCTCTTTACAATAAAGTGTATAAAATTGTCGCCTAAATAACAAGCATTTACTTCTCATACAAAAACGCAACGTTGTGACACGTCATTTTTTAGTCAAATTTTATATGTGTTGCCTATTTTTCATTTTAAAATTATTTGTCGTCTCCATGAAACTTATATCATTCGATTCATTATTGTATATGCTTTCTAACAGTATATATATTATGCACATAGAAACGTTTGAAATTATTTAGTATGGGCTTAAGTAACGACGACAATCGATCTTGACGGGGTGGTTCCAGTTTTGCGCGTTACGTCATACATTTACGTTCATGAAATGGTACTTTAGCTGGCTTTTATCATCGTCAAGATTCAACTTCTAATGTATGTGCCGAATCCCTTAATCGTTTGAGACATGTTCTAAATTCATAAGCAGTAATGTGTTTTGAAAATGGTTAAAACTGAAACTCGGCTAATAAGTTATATGTTTTTGCTCTAGATGAATTTTGAAGTTCACTGATCCAACTTGAATAAACACGTTTCTAATTCGGGTTTTAAATATTCCTAAAAAAAACACGTTCCCTAAACCTTGGAATTGACATACGTAGTTAAAAAGATTCTTACAAACATTTCACAGAAATTGCTCAAGATTTCTTTTCAGGCCATATTTCTAAATCATTTATAATCAGCTTATAAACATATTTTACATATTTACAATCATCACATTGGAGTATTTTAACCCAGTATTTGATAACATCACAGGAATTTGAAATTCCATCAATAAAATATCATAGCAGTCGATCTAATCAAAATCGCTCTATACGTATATATGATACTGAAGGAACGCAACGCACTTTCTTCCTCCAAATGGAATCCCGTAGCCAGTGCTAACAAAATAAAGATAAAAGCGATCAAGTTAGATCATTTGACGAAGACTATTTATATGTACGTCAAGCAATCTAAAATATTAACTTTCGGCTGATATTACAAGATATATTCCTTATTTCCTTTACGAAATGTCAATATCAAGAACATCGTCGTGCCATTCTGTGCGTCACCTAACCACACCCACAGGCAAATATGAAATACATTTAAGTGGATAGGGTGGACGAGCAAGATTTGCAATGCAAGTGCTGTCATGCTTTGATAAATTTGCGGCGGCGTCCAGCAGTTTGTCTGTACTCTAACGCTCAGAGTTTTCATCCGATTATAGGCCAATTCGGCCTAGGCCTTATTGGGTTATGGGCCTTTAATTACTAAAACAGTATGAAATTGGTATTGTATGTACTTTAATGTTTATGGGCATAAAATTTAGGCCTAGTTCGATTATAGGCCAAATCGGTTCGGGCCTTATTGGGTTATGGGCCTTTTATTACCAAAATAAATGTGAAATTGACCTTGTCTGTTCTCTAGTGCAAAGAGTTTTCATCTGAGTATCTTTAAACTCAACAACGTGTAACGAAGTTGTAGTCGTGGGTTGAAACAATGAGAACAGTCAGAATTCACTTTCAAAGTTTATTTCGTATATAACACCAACATAGTATATGTACAAGCTATAACATATCAGGACCGTTAGTTCTTGGTCCATCGACCGTTCTCCTATATAACACTCAACATAGTATACATGTATTTACAAGCTACATTTTTACAACATATCATGCGGGCCAGCTTATATACTTTCGAGACTGACCCTAACCAGTGGTAATTAGCATATGCATTAATGAACATGCATAAAACATGTCAGTATATTGTCAAAATGTTACTAAATATAATAATATAATTACATATCGTGACCATAAAACTTCTTAGCATGCATAGTTTTGTGTATTAAGCACGTGTCCTCATCATTTCTGTTGACAGTTTTATTGTCACACACATCATGCATCTGTCAACAATTGTTTCATAAGGTGGGTTTCTTAAGTAAACAAATTAATCAACTTGACAGGAGACAACTTGTGTGTTATGAAATATGAAATAACACACATCTATTTAGCAATCAATTAATAAAAAAAAGAAATTATAGCATATTAATTTCGTTACACAATGTTGATGGGTATACTATCTAGGACAAGATCAAGTATAGGCCAAATCTGCCATGGCCTTCTTGGGTTATGGTCCTTTAATTATTTTTGGATTGTTTGTTTTTTCATTGATCATCGATCACTTTTAATGCATCTACTATTTCAATCTACAGTGATAACAAGCGACAAGTTGACCATATCCAGTGTTAATATTCTCAATGTATATTTCTTGCTAAGTCCAGAGTAATCTCCGGCGAGCCATACGGATGTTTTGGATTATGCGATCACAAAAAGCATTTACAAATAATAAAAACATGTTGGTTCAGATGGTCATTTATAACTTTAATTTTGTTTCGAGGTGAACCTAAGATTCCGTTTTTGTTTCTGTTTTGGTTCTGTTGTAATTTTAGTTTCGATTAGTAAATTACATTTGTTATAGTACGAAAATAATAAATACACAATCATAATTCGGAATTGAAAAAAAAAACCAGTCTCTACCACGCATCCAGGTCAACACAAATGACTGTCAGTGACGTTACAATGTCTGTGTTGATCAAATAACCTCAAATATCACCCCACTAAGTCTCGAATATAACATATAACACCCAATGCACTTGTCAAAAATGCATTTATACTAATTGTGATCGTAATGTGCGATAATGTTGGTGGTAGCCTGATGAATATCGTATAGATTTCTTCTAGTTCTATCTAGACGGCGCATAACGTGTTTGTGTCTGAAACACGCAACGTAAACGTCAACGCTGTGACTATTGGAGTTCTAATGCGACCTCCATCGTTTTCAAATCATTTTGATATCGTTTTAAGACCAAAGTAAGACTGCCAGAACTCGACATATGCATATTATTAATCAAATTGGAGATTTCAGTGGGATTTCCCCTAATTCCTTTTATGAGTTTATCACTGCGCGATTATTCGTGTTAATCAATTACGTACTGACGTATATTTAAGAACATGTAGTATTCACATGTCGTGTATTTTTATCCAAAGCGTTTAAATGTCACCAAACCTATCTATGTACTGTGTTTCGACATAACATGATACATTGGCATAGATATATTTAGATAGAAATTTTAACCTGTAAAGAGTATATTAGTACTAATCGCAATGAAACAAAGTGGGAAAAGGCAGTTGCCCAGGGTACGGGTAACCTTGGCTTTTAAAATGGCGGGTTTACCGTTAATATCCATAAGAATGTTTTGAAAAATATGCCATCAGGTGACCGGATAATTCCGATTAAAATAATATGTTCATATATAATCTGTCTACAATATTCATCGTTTTACAGCAAAAGTCTACGTTATTTCTGAACGTCCTCGTATATGCAATCTAACTTACTTTACTTTTTCAATTTGGTATATCTATAAAGTAGTTTGGTGGGTTATATGTTATAATTCCGTTTTCCAGTTGTGTATTCCTTTCCATCGGTATGTTTTTAATGAGAGTATTGTATTTCATGTGATCACCATTAGGGATATCAGATAGAAATTTTATCCGCTTTAAAAAGCTATAAAATATTTTGTGTCAGAAGTTGAAAATATGTTCTACATATTGATATCCTTTTCTATATCATGTGTTATAGTCAAATTATTCATTTTATTTATATATTTTATACCTGAATTATTCCAGATGATTTTTTGGATATTTCGATTTTCTTGTTTAGGGTGTTAACCTTAGACCATAAGATCAATATATCCTTCAAAAACTGTAATTTGTATTAAGACATTTGCAGTCTTTCTCAGTTATATAACATTTAGATAGTTATAACCCTTCAAACTTTTCTAATTTTGTCTTTTATTAAAACTCCAGTTAGCGTTTTAATTAATTATTCTTTTTATCCTGCCTATATTTAATGAGTCTAAAAACATTCCGTGTCTATCATTTTAGGTCACCGTCTTTGTATTTTTGAATAACTGTTTACGTGTTATTTTATCAGGTTTTGAATTCCGTAAGAAATCAAAGAAAAATTTTAAAAAAAATCAAAATGTGCCGGTGTGTTTTGTAAACTATTAAAGGGTAAACTAGCTTTGGAAGAACAAATATTTTTAGTACTGTTATTTTTCCAATGAGCTTTAAGTTCCATTATTTCCATTGTCTTTGAACATTTTTACATTCTATTATTCTATTCGCAATATTTAATCATACATTGAAGAAAATTTATAACTGAAGGTAATTCCTTACATAGTTGCCTCCGACGAAGCCCATTCAAATTCGTTGTCAAAGACAATATCTGTATTTCTTAGTAAACCAATGAGCAAGACTGAGCATTTGTTTCTATCGAGTCTAAGCCCAGATGTTTTACCCAAATCGTTAAACCCCTGCATTTGATAGGACCTATCATCATCATTAGTAGGCGGGCTTATCAACTGTTGAGGATTTACCTGGTGTAGAGTATATACTATATCAGCATACATTAAATGTTGTATGAGGCAACCAGTGTGCTGATAATACATAGGTAAGCCTGCATGCTTACTAGTTTGTATAAACACTATGTAGCAGTATTGTGCTGTTTACACCACGTGACTTGTGCCAACGGTTATGTCAAATTCAAATTTTCTCCCCCAATTGATGTAATAGTTCATACTTCAGATAAATATAGTGATTTAATCAAAGGTTGAAAATGTAAAATATTACCACCATTTTATAGTGCATATATAAATGTCTTACACTGAGGTAATTTTAAATGTTAGCATAAATTAAATAATTATTCTATTTCAATAAAATGTATCTGAATGCAAAATGTTGCATAAAACAGCCACCATTTGATATAGGCTCCTCCCTCTTCCTTTTATACAAATTCCTGGGGTTTAAGGGTTTTTCTAAGAATTACGAATTCCTTTAAGTAGAAAGCTAGCATCATTTGCAAAAAGTGTTTGTTTTGCACTTTTATTGTTTAAAGTTATACCTACTATAGCATCGTTGTTTTCTATAGAAATAGATAAAAACTCGATACATAGGATAAATAGATACACGGCCACAAGACACCCGCTTTTCCTCCAAATGGTGAACAGCGTAAACGAAGCGGTCGAGTTTTCCGATGCAAAGCGCGGGATGAAAATTTTGTAAACAAGAGGTGAGTGTTGTGGTTTATTTTGTTTTTCTATTTAAACTTGTCCATTATATCAAAAATCGGGGAATGCTATTCCACGTCGATAAGTTCGATCTAAAAGAAGACGATATCTCCGTTCGTTAGGTGATTCTTTGGTGCCGCTAGAACTTTTGTAAGTTTCTCCGATCGGTGCAATAATCAACACGATGACACATTTGACTCCTTATTTTGTTATATCCACTGAATTGGAGTAAATATGCAATGCCTATAACTAACCTAAGGTCTGTTAGGTACCATTTCATTCAAGTGTGTACATGGTTCAGTAAAATAAACAAGTTTTCGTCAAAAGTGTTGATGTGAAGAAGCGCGAGTGTAAGAGAACAAGCGGGCGATAAGAGGTGCAGCGGGCGATTAATAAACTATTCTTTTGGAATTTAGAACTTTTATTTCGAATTTAAGATCTGTAATATCTTCTTGGGAAGATGTGACGTTGTTTTAATCGCTTAATTGATGTAAATATTACATGCATATACCTGCGTTTGTGACATGTGAAGGTATTGTCAATAGTCACAATACGGGAGCAAAATGCCATCCGAGCTCAAAACTAAGGGGTGTCATTCTGTTTCGAGGATTAACATATCAATGTCATGCACGCTGACGTATGGTATTCATATATGACTGTGTGTATTGTGGCAAGGTGCGACCGTTGTAGCAAGTGCTTATCAGTCAAATATGTACAGGTTAAATTTCAGCTTTATTTATTGGTAATTTATAACTTAAGTGTCATTTTTTGGCATTCAATCTAGCTTTTGTCTGTGTTTTCAGAACTACGTCTTTGCTTGGATGGATTAAGAAAGTGCACGTGACCGGCCATATTAACATTGATTCATTGGACATGTATACCGTTGCAGTAATCATCTATGAATCTTGAAGAAAACCATCGTTAATTTTGTTGTTTTATTTGTGTCAAAAGGCTAAAAAAGATCATGGTACAAATTGCAACCTCTGCACGACACTGGCACGACCAAACTGCCGAAAACCAGACACATACATTAGATATGAAATACATGAAAGGTTGTGGACTTTACTATGGAATAGCCAGTGGAAGCATGGCGCCAACCGACAGCATAAACAATGGCGGAAAAGACGTTACATCGCTTGTGCATCGCAAAATAGAAACTCGTCATGTCTTGTGTTATATATGATCCAGTCTCCAGGAAAACTGCTAGTTTGACATCATGTAATTACGATTATGTAACAAGGTTTAGAAATAGCTCTAAAATGAGTAATTAATTAAGTAATTTACCCGTATAGTACTATATCTTAGCTTTAAAATTTCTCTTGAATTATATCGAAATCACATACTTCGTTGATTTGGTGACCAATTCCGGAAAAGTACTCCGATTGAGAAAAACGAGGAGTTAGTTGTTTAAAACAGGAGTAGCCTTTCTCTGAATGCAAACAATTTTGATAGATATTTTGAAAATTTAAACATAATTCTAAAATACGATACTGTTTTGAACAGTTTATGTCAAGAATTGATCAAATGGTGTAATTATGAAATTCTTGTTGCAGTGTCGTCGAATTTCGTATTAATGACGTTTGTGACGTCCCACAAAAAGCACCAATTAGGGTCCCTGTACAAAAACAGCTGTAACGTCCTAAAAACTCAAGATATTAACAAAGTTTCTTTTGCATTTCGCTTCAATAACATTGTCCTTTAAGACTATAGAAAATCTCAAAATCAATATTTTTGTCAAAATAGCAGGTTTTCCTGGAGACTGGCTCATATACATGTTTATTTAATGCTAACTGATGAGATATGGAGTTCTATCAGTGAAATAAAACCTATATCAGTCACTGGTTATCACCTACAATGTGACAGATATAAGCTCTGCCCCCTCACAGGGACTACTTTAATTTACCAAAATCTCAACACTAAAATGTCTGTAACTTTTTTATTACTGAACGGAAACATGTCATGTGGGGGTTTTTATTCTTAGTTAGACCATTTCCTACAAGTTTGTGTATGATTTAATGCAAAAAGTCGTTTTCACCTATTCACCACAATCCAAGATGGCGGATTTTGAAGTGAAAAATATGAATGGAATAACATATTCATACGTAGCCTAACCACAGTGGTAATTTGGCATAATTAGTACCAGTTTTGACCATAAAAGCATTAAATAAATAGAATATTTGTTTGTTTTGATTGAATATGGTTAATATCTCATCTTGTAGTGATAAAATTTTAATATTTTCACTCGCGCTACGCGCTCTTGAAAATATTGAATTTTATCACTACACGATGAGATATATACCATATTCAATCAAAACAAACAAATATCCTCTATACATTTGTTAAATTGGATTTGCACGAGATTGAAAATGGCAGGTCGATTACATGACCTGACAGTCACTTTCGGTTGATCACATGTCAAAATATCTCTTTCTCGGGTAATGGGAATTTAACATTGTAGGAAAAAGTTAGGCGGAATAATACCGATTTCTCTCCTGATGCTGATAGGTTGCTCATGTAGCCTGGACGGTTGTTAGATAACATTAGGTACAATTGAAAACCCGGGAAATGGGAAAGCATTTCTGAAGTATGTGATATTAGTTAGCTGTTTTGTTAAATGTATTGTTTTGTAAAAATATAGTGTTTTATCTTTTTTTCTGGAAGTTTTGTCTGTGTGATACCGAGTTTCATAGATAAAATTTACCAATGTTTGCAATTGTTTTTTTTTAAATGAAACCAAAGACATTTAAACTCTAGCTCGCGATGTACATTCATCATCACTTGGTATACAATGTACATACATATTACTAGTATGCAGTGACAAGACAAAAACCATGCTTTATTTTATTTCATTTTATTGAGCTGCACTGCAACACAATTATTTAAAGGAACATACATATTCAAGAATCACGTTTAAAGGGACTGCCTCACGTATTGGTGTATTGCAAAAATAAAATAAAATTGTCTAATATTCATGTGATTTTGGTATAGTTGCCTGTATATTCCATAAACAAACACACTGACATCAAAAAAACTTGAGAAACTTCGGCATTTTGTAGTTATGGAGTATTTTTACATCAAAAAGTCTATAGTGTATTAATACCCTATAGAATTTACACTACTATAAGTTAAATTGCCTGAAATTTGTTCGCATTTGATGACAACGAATCGAAAAACAAACCAAATACCTCACTGATGTTTACGCTGTAGTTTGTTGATGTTACAGTTCGATCACAAGTGAATTACATAATTCTCAAAGCATGTTGGAAGGAAACTTAGCGCTTTTTTTCAAGAAAAAATACTCAGTCGGCGACATCAAGAGTGGTTAAAATTGCTTTTTTGCACCAAATCTCCCATAAAGCAACCGCCAGTGGGTTTTTATTACATCAATACTTGCGGTTAGGTTGGAAAATCACGATCTGTGAGGCAGCACCTTTAAAACGTGAATCTAACATCTGTTCACTGATGTGGATATGAGCCTTTTGTACCCTCTATTAGACCCCAAACAGCATGTACGTGTATATAGCATTTTGCAACAAATAAGAACAAAACAGATGTATTATTAGTAATCTAGTTTTGTTATATTTGACCATAGGGTGTCATGTCCATATGCCGAGCACCTGTGACATTATCTGGTGAATTTCAAAACAACAATATATTGTTCAAATGAAACACAAGTTCAAAAATATATGACGAAACCAGCGGTACATTAATGCCGGTTTTCTTCAAGATTTATAGATGCTGACTGTAACGGTATACATGTCCAATACACCAAATTGAATATAGATGTGGCACTTCCTAAATCCATCCAAGCAAAGACGTAGGTCTAAAACACAGAAAATAGCTAGTTTGAATGCCAAGAAATGACACTTAAGTTATGAATTACCTATAAATTAAGCTGAAATTTAACCTGTACATAATTGACTGATAAGCACTTGCTACAACGGTCGCACCTTGCCACAATACACACAGTCATATATGAATACCATTCGTCAGCGTGCATGACATTGATATGTTAATCCTCGAAACAGAATGACACCCCTTAGTTTTGAGCTCGGATGGCATTTTGCTCCCGTATTGTGACTATTGACAATACCTTCACATGTCACAAACGCAGGTATATGCATGTAATATTTATATAAATTAAGCGATTAAAACAACGTCACATCTTCCCAAGAAGATATTACAGATCTTAAATTCGAAATAAAAGTTCTAAATTCCAAAAGAATAGTTTATTAATCGCCCGCTGCACCTCTTATCGCCCGCTTGTTCTCTTACACTCGCGCTTCTTCACATCAACACTTTTGACGAAAACTTGTTTATTTTACTGAACCATGTACACACTTGAATGAAATGGTACCTAACAGACCTTAGGTTAGTTATAGGCATTGCATATTTACTCCAATTCAGTGGATATAACAAAATAAGGAGTCAAATGTGTCATCGTGTTGATTTTTGCACCGATCGGAGAATCTTACAAAAGTTCTAGCGGCACCAAAGAATCACCTAACGAACGGAAATATCGTCTTCTTTTAGATCGAACTTATCGACGTGGAATAGCATTCCCCGATTTTTGATATAATGGACAAGTTTAAATAGAAAAACAAAATAAACCACAACACTCACCTCTTGTTTACAAAATTTTCATCCCGCGCTTTGCATCGGAAAACTCGACCGCTTCGATTACGCTGTTCACAATTTGGAGGAAAAGCGGGTGTCTTGTGGCAGTGTAGATAAGGTGAAGTGATTTTGACTGTTTTAATTGTTTTAGTCAGGCAGTGTTTCTGGCTGCCAGTAAGTGTTTCAGTAAGGTAGTAAGTGTTCAGTGAGGCAGTGTTGTGATTATGACTGCTAGTCAGTGGTTCAGTTGGTCAGTAAGTGGTCCTGGCTGCCAGTAGGTGTTTAAGTAAGGCAGTAAGTGTTCAGTCAGGCAGAATGTGTTTATGACTGTTAGTAAGTGTTTCAGTCTGGCAGAAATTGTTTCAGTCCGGCAGTAGTCTAAAAATTGTATTAAGCCTGTAAGTAGTTTGTTTAGTCTGTAAATAATGTTAAGAAAGTGTTTCCAAAAACTATTTTGCTTAGAACCGTTTTTGTTAATAATTTATGTTAATAATTTCAAATTATGGCACTATCTTCTTTATTAATAAGTACGAAGTATCAATAGTTTGAATAAAAATGTTCAATATCCAGGTAGTCTGTAATCAAATTAATATCGTTTTAGGTTCTAACTCTTTCCCCACCATAGCACTAACAAATATGCCACTGTAGTCAAATGTTCTATCTCCAAAGTGGAGTTTTAATTTAACAGAAAAGTCAGGATCTGTATGCATTGCAATTATACTCAGATTGAGATTTTATGATATCAACATCACAGACGAAAAATCATGCTGATTGGATGAAAAGAAAATTTTAAAAGTTGCATCAAACTTTTAAACTAGATTTCCAAATATTGTAAAATAAATTGACATAGAACACTATAGTACTGAGTCGACGATGTGTTAACATTTGTGTGCGATATCAAATAGATATACAAAGGGGCGTATTTATTTGTTATTGAACATCCCAAGACCTTCCTTTTCAATACAAAATAGGCTGTGAAATGTTCTATCGGTAGGAGGGGTAACCAACCATAAAACACCCATTTGCCACTAGCCAAGCACTCAAAAAATGTCAAAATAAAATAAATAAATATACCAGATTTATATAGCGCCCTTTTCATGCGAACACACGTTCAAAGGCACTTTACCCATGTTGCAGCCACAAGGGCGCAGGTGCATCCTCTACCAGTGCAGATACAGCATGATCTGACCAGAGGGACAGACAGAGAAAGCCCCTGAAGGGAGAGAGAAACATTAGATACAGGCATGCCCGGCGCTGCAGAGGTGCGCCTAGCTCTTATTTCGAATAGACAGCCTGGTTCTTTAATGTGCCCGGTGTATAGCACCGATACACAGCTTCCTGGCACTTACAGATACTTTACAGACCACACGGCCAGATATAGCTTGAAATATTATAAATATGGATTGACCCACAACCTCTGGATTGACAGCCCAGTGCGTTACCACTGAGCTAAATCCGCTTAAATCAAGGCATCATCGGTAGAATCCTACTAAAGTAAAATTGGTATCCTATGCAATGATGTTCTTATTCCAATCTCATAATGATTGTTGCAAATTACAAAGCTTAAGAAAGTTCAAAATATTGCTTATTAAATATTATGCAATATGTAATCATAAAGACCAAGCTCCAGTGATTCATTAAAAATGGACGTTTAATAACAATTTGCATTTATATCATACATGTGAACACAATTAAATAGGGAATAGAAACCTTGTAAAGTAGTTCGCAAGCTACCATTGTTGTTAACACAAATACTTATAAATCTTCCTCTGCGTTTGCCGGGATATATTAGTATTACAATTTGTCTTCATTGTTGTCATTCGAAAATCAAAGCTGCCTATTTCGCGAGCAATTTCATTGTACGAGGGTGTTCAAATTGGAATGCAACTAAGCCCCCAAAATGTATCCTTGATAGATTTTAATGAAACAACCTTTTGATCCCCTTGCAGTATTCATCTCCGATTTGTATATATATGCGAAGTTTCAATCAGATAATCCATTTTTAAAATGTGATTTTATTATCATTCCTATGTTCACTGGACAAGAGCCGAACCCAGATCTTAACCTGATTTTTTCCCAACAATGCGTTTTAGGAGTCGTGTAAACAAATAAAGGTCAGAAGGGACAATGCTTGACAAAAAAAGGATGGTCGGAAAGCTCAAGAACTTTTACGCTTATTAGAAGTCGCGTAAATGGCTGCTGCACGTGGAGACCCTTTGTTCTGCAACAGCATGACATCCTTCAAACATATGGCTGGGCAGCGATTGTCGGAGTAATTCTGCCATTTCATTTACCTTCGTTAACCTTGGCATTTACCCATTATCCATTTTATACATCAAATTGAATGGTAGAAACTTTTATTTAGAAAAAGATGTACATTACTACTGGCGCCAATGGTGCGTTTTGCAATGCAAACTTTTGTTCTGTCTTTGCTAGTCCATATGTGTTAATGGATCTGTCGCATTGGTGACAAAATGAACCCATGTCTCGTTTATGGTCCTTACATTTGCAAACGGTAAACTTTTTTATTTATTAAATGGTTTCAACTATTTTTTAACAGTTTGACAGGGCATGTACATAATATCATGCTGGTCTCCCGAAGCAGATAGGCGTATCCAAACTGCAATTATCTTCCTCATTTTTGTAATATGCTTGCTAATTGTATGAATACATGTAGCTCCTAATGATGTGCCAACACATTGAGCTACGTGCCTAATTGTAAATCTTCCACCAGTTGCTAAAAATTATTTGACTTTTGCAACCCTTTTCTTGTATGTTGCGGTATTTGGTTCTATGAGGTTCGTTTCCAAATAAAAACTAGAATTATCACTGTCGTAAACAGGGCCCCGTGGTAGCATGTCGTAAGAGGGGGGAGGGGAGGAGTGTAGAAGTATAGTGGGGTTGCATAATTATCAGCGCTATAAGTTTCTGTACTCAGACACAATAACAAAGTCATATCTCAAACTTTCATGTGTTGATGCCTGAAATAAAGTAATTCATTCCCTTCTAAAATTCAATTAAAGTTGTTTGACAAGGGCAGGTTTAATTTCCTACATAGAAACCATGATGAACTTTGACTTTTATAAAGTTTGGAAATATCTTTGACAGACTAAAATTGCACACTGAATTCATGAAATCATGACATTGGTTCATTGACATTGCCCTGTTCATGATCGGCCAATATTGTTTGCAAGATGGAAATACACAAAACAGACCTACGTTAATCTGTTTGTTTTGTGTGCAAGTGTTAAGAGGAATCAGTCAAAAATTATTAAAGTTTTAAAGAGTTGTCGCCCTTTGCTTAAAATGTGTATATTGTTTTTGCTCCACATACATGTACTTATTGTCGTAGTCAATAGAAGTAAGTATAGCAAGTTTCATTTGAATATCTTGTACCATTTTTTAACTTTGACCAATGTTATAGTTTTTGAAGCTGAAAAGGGGCATAAGTCAAAATTTATCAAAGCTAGAGTTGTTGCACTTTGCTAAAGATAAGCGTATTATCACTGGCAATAGTTATAGCAAGTTTCATTTGAATATCTACTATCGTTGTGAAGTTACGAAGAAAAAAGATGAAAAATGAGTATATTTGAATTTAACAAAGGGCCATAATTCTTCCTGAGGTTATGTTTAAAATCTCAAGTTGATATCTTTAATGGTTTTCAAGTTATCAAGAAAAAAACCTGAAAATTGATGAAAATTTTAATTTTAAAAAGGGCCATAACTCTTCCAATATTGTAGCGAGAGTTATATAACTTGCCATAAAATAGCGTACTTTGAAAGCTTATGTTTGAAGTTTGAAGTCAATACCTATAATGGTTTTCAAGTTATTAAGAAAAAACTTGAAAAATGTGGACGGACGGACAGACGGACGGACAGGGTGATTACTATAGGGCACGCAAAAAAGATTTTGCGGGGACCTAATTTCACCACTTTAAAATTTCCTAAACTATTAAGTAGTTGATGAATAAGACATTACATTACACCATTTCACTTTACAAGGTAATTTGAATAATTATGGTATTTGCTCCCGCATTAAGAATACAACGATTCTTAGATGGAGCCGAATTTGATCAGAGAATAGTGACTTTGTCTTAATCATTTAAGCTTTAACTAGTATAACCGAGTAGACAGTGTTAATCGACATATTGTTACAGCTGCACTGAACGGATTTTAAAATGTGAGGTGTCAATTTAAAGCTAATAAAATGATCTTTGATATACAGTTCACTATGTTTTTAAAAAATCATTGATACACGAAAGATAAAAAATCACTTGCATTCTAATTTGAGCAACACTCGTACCCTGTCAATTTCAAAAGACTGTATCTTTACATACATTATACACATTTCACAAACCGGAATCTGATGACGAAGGATTAAAGTTCCTTACAAGACATATAATTGTCCACAACCACGAATTAAGTCGACAATCGAATGTCAAATGAGAAAATGTCGAACATTTTATAAACATCACATATTCAAAATCTGTTTTCTAGACTAATATAGCACCTGAGCTCATACTCCTATAAAATGTATGTATAAGTCGTTTATTCTTCGCTACGTGATCACTCTCAAAACCAAAAAACTGTGTCAAACCTAGCAAATACGTACCCTTCTAGAGTCGCAATAACCTTGAGTTTCGCTGCCTTCTGTAAACAAAACTGCCTTCCACACAACGGGCTGTACGGTGTGACTTTCAAAACCGATATACATTGACGATGTACTTCCTATACTTTTGCAGAATATGGAGGGTGACGATGTCGCCATTATTGGCATCGGATGCCGAGTTCCTGGGGCAGACAATATTGACGAGTTTTGGCGGGTACTTGTCAATGGTGAGAATCATATTGTTGATATACCACCGGAGAGATGGAACAACGATCACTTCTACAATGAACATGGTGAACCTGGAACGACATTTGTGAAAAAAGCGGGTTTGATAAAAGGGTGAGTACAGTAGTACATAGGATATATCGATGTATTTAGGTCGATTGTGAAATAAGTTTAACCACTTTCGGTATCTCATTCTTGACGATAACCATCGTCTAGAATGTACGCGAGATTAAACGAAGCCGACTAATCTAGCTGTGCTCCTAACCAGGAAACAACTTGTTCCATGTTTTGGGGGATCGGTAGCCGTGCCCGTCACCCTCCTGTCATCCGTCTGCCGTCGCCAATTATTCTAACAACTTTTTCTAAACTGCTTGACCTATTTTGTGTAAACCCTACGACACTGATTATTTATTAATATTTCTCAACGAGATTTTGAGTGCGTGTAATTGACTTCCCATGGATTGTAACTCGATGTTCTTTTCATCTAAATTCACTACAATGATGCATTGAAACATGAAACGAAAAAAAAACGAAAAATGTACGAGGAATTGTTGGGTTGATGCTAATTATTTTTATGTACGGTCAATTGGAATAGACAATCTATCGACAAATTAAACAAAAACACAAAATAAGACGGATTACCATTCCGCAACATACTAGTAGTGGTTTTTAAGTTTCAGAAACGCTTGATATCAATGCCTCAGGTTTACGGAAAAATACTACTAATTGTACAGTCCAGGGTAAGTAATTCTGGATATAGATTGAGTAAATAAAATTCAACTTTTCTAAATCTAATTTGAGCTTTATATATATTTTTGTTTGACTTTACTTCTGTCTCCATAATAAGCACGGACACTTGTTTATGAACTTTATCCGAAGAATAAGTACACATCAGCATTAAAATTCTGAAAAACGCAGAAGGCCGCATGGCATCAAATTTGCGTTTGTGTATGTGTGGTTATAAAGGGTCTCATAAGATTGTAATGAAATAATTTGATTGTCATGCCACATATCTTAGCTACAAATGTTGAAAATTTCCACAAAATTAAACGCATATTAGCCGAGCTATGGGTAAATACATACATGCATCCATATAAGCTATATAAGTGTAAATGTTGCATTTTCAGAGCCGCTCAGTGTCGAATGATGCTTGGCTGGTGATCTTTCAGATTCACTATTTTAATCATGATTCGATAAACACAGGACCGCCTGGGGATAGGGCTATTTTCTAAATAGGAAAATCTTCTCTGAAACTGTTGGCCCAAGTTCATAATACTTTTACTGAAACATTAACTATTATTAACTATCATGTTGATTCCCTCAAAGGGGGCGGTGCTTATTTCTTTTAACTGGCTTTACAGAACACTTTGGGAATCTTTTTCTCAAAGACTGCTTGTCCAATTTCAATATAAGTTCACAGGAATGCTCCTAAAATACCCATACCCAATTCCTTATTTCAGGTTGATTCCTTACAAACATGGACAACTTTGGTTGAGCTTGTATAGGAAAGATCTTCTCAGAAACTGCGTCGCTTGTTGCGTAAGGTCATATGGTTCCCAATAATACGAGTTTTATTTTGTTGCAGACATGACGAATGGGATTATGAGTTTTTCAATGTGAGCAAAAGTGAAGCAGAGACTATAGATCCACAACAGCGACTCGTGTTAGAATGTGCACACATGGCATTCGAAGATGGCGGGATCACTCGAGACCAACTGAATGGTACACGAACTGGCGTGTTTATAGGTAAATACAGTTTGTTGATAAAGTTTTATGTTCATGTAATTTGTCCGACATGTTTTTTGAATAATTTCAATATTTCGGTTGCCTCTGTTTTAAAGGCGTTGGCACAGAATGACTGCAGTTTAAACATGGATAAATATAGGGTTTGTTCAGAGTTATCTTAAAGATTTTAAACGAGTCTAGAAAACACAAGTTATTAAGAGAGGTTTTGGTCCAAAAGCTAGTTACGTCACGCATGTGTTATCACACACGTTGGGGAACATTGTTCCGTGATTTGTTCTCATATGGTAGATCACGGTATGTGCCGCTATTAAGGCGGATGTTACATGCAATTACTTTTATTCCTTAATTCAAGTTAAAATTTGACTTGTTTTTATTTTCAAGAATAAGGTTTCACGTTCTTTGTCCATTATTAAGTTATTAGCATCGCATTCATATTACATCGCTACTGTTCGTATACAGCATTTCGTAACCAATATTACAGCAACCTTGTTTGGGACCTGATTTGAAAAGTAGTCGCTGAAACAACGGGTACACACATTAGTTTGTAAATGTAGTGGAGTTCGAATACGCACAGTTCGCCGCCATCGCCTAGTAATGTCAATTACCCTATCGCAACATCCCAACTTAAGGTTACGCAAATATCCAATATAAATGGGACTACATCATACGACAGAGACTGGACAGACATAGTTTCCTTCATTTGTATTATCATTTCATATTCAGCGTGACTGAGCTCTCTCCATACGCTGTTAAGGTGTATTGTTTGTTTCTGTCCTAACACCCCTTCTTAACAATTTCAGTTACTAGTATATACGACAGTTGATTCACCTAACCAGTTTTCCAAAGTTCCTTACCAGTACTAAATTACCCTTCCACAAGGAACCAACAACTTTTCCACATGTGGAGGAAAATCAACATTGTTATAAAATTTTCATAAAAGTGTATGACCTGCCGCGAGGATAGACATGTTACAAATCCGACCCACAACCCACTGGACCACGGCCGCGTCCGCGGCTTCAATATTATAATACATGCGTCGTATTACAGGTGCAATGAACGATGATTACAAAGGTATGTCCAATAACGACCATGTGGAGGAAACAAACTATTCAGCTACCGGCATGAGCTCAACATACATATCTGCTAGGGTATCCCACGTGTACAATCTCAATGGACCATGTATGACAGTTGACACTGCTTGTTCGTCTTCCATGACTGCCGTTCATTTAGGTCGTCAATCTATCAGGGCAGGTAAGTGATTTGTTAAGTATTCATTATTATCAAATACCTGAAATACAGATAATAGATAATCGGGCAGGGAATGCAGCACTCAACTTAAATACCCGAACACAAAATACATTACATACCAAAAATACACGACACAATGTTCTCAAACACACAACTGAACGAGCAAATGAACTTTACCGCTGACAGTACAAGTTTCAGCTGTCGAAAAGTCGAAAGTCAAAATACCAGCTGTCATAAAGCTGAACGACATAGTTTCAGGCAGTTGGTGAAATTATGCCCCGTTTTTCTACTTAGTGCAAAAATGGGAAATGTTAAAGTTTAGGTACAGGTTTTTTAACCTCTAATATCTTCAAAGTGCATCAACATATTGCATTGATACTTTGCATACGTATTCACCGTCATGACCCCAACCGAGGCATGTTGGTGAAATTATGCCCCCTATTTTCAACTTAGTGCAAATATTAAAGTTTAGGTACAGGTTTTTCCCCTCTTATATTTTCAAAGTGCGTGCATTCACATACTGCTTTGCATACTTGTTCACCGTCATAACCCCAACCCTTACACAGGGGTAGGTAACTCTATCTATCATTTTGTTGATATTATTCCCCCTTTTGGACGTTGAAATGCAAATGTTAAAGTTTAGGTACAGGTTTTTATCTTCAAACTATTCAATTTTCAATTCAATATTATCTTCAAAGTGCTTTTATATATTGTTTTGATACTTTGCATATTTGTTCATCATCATGACCCCAACCCATACACAGGGGTAGGTAACTCTATCGAGTATTTTGGTGAAATTATGCCCCCTTTTTCAACTTAGTGCAAATGCTAAAGTTTAGGTACAAGTTTTTTCATCTCTAATATTTTCAAAGTGCGTGCATTCACATACTGCTTTGCATACTTGTTCACCGTCATAACCCCAACCCCTACACAGGGGTAGGTAACTCTATCTATCATTTTGTTGATATTATTCCCCCTTTTGGACGTTGAAATGCAAATGTTAAAGTTTAGGTACAGGTTTTTATCTTCAAACTATTCAATTTTCAATTCAATATTATCTTCAAAGTGCTTTTATATATTGTTTTGATACTTTGCATATTTGTTCATCATCATGACCCCAACCCATACACAGGGGTAGGTAACTCTATCGAGTATTTTGGTGAAATTATGCCCCCTTTTTCAACTTAGTGCAAATGCTAAAGTTTAGGTACAAGTTTTTTCATCTCTAATATTTTCAAAGTGCGTGCATTCACATACTGCTTTGCATACTTGTTCACCGTCATAACCCCAACCCCTACACAGGGGAAGGTAACTCTATCTATCATTTTGTTGATATTATTCCCCCTTTTGGACGTTGAAATGCAAATGTTAAAGTTTAGGTACAGGTTTTTATCTTCAAACTATTCAATTTTCAATTCAATATTATCTTCAAAGTGCTTTTATATATTGTTTTGATACTTTGCATATTTGTTCATCATCATGACCCCAACCCATACACAGGGGTAGGTAACTCTATCGAGTATTTTGGTGAAATTATGCCCCCTTTTTCAACTTAGTGCAAATGCTAAAGTTTAGGTACAAGTTTTTTCATCTCTAATATTTTCAAAGTGCGTGCATTCACATACTGCTTTGCATACTTGTTCACCGTCATAACCCCAACCCCTACACAGGGGTAGGTAACTCTATCTATCATTTTGTTGATATTATTCCCCCTTTTGGACGTTGAAATGCAAATGTTAAAGTTTAGGTACAGGTTTTTATCTTCAAACTATTCAATTTTCAATTCAATATTATCTTCAAAGTGCTTTTATATATTGTTTTGATACTTTGCATATTTGTTCATCATCATGACCCCAACCCATACACAGGGGTAGGTAACTCTATCGAGTATTTTGGTGAAATTATGCCCCCTTTTTCAACTTAGTGCAAATGCTAAAGTTTAGGTACAAGTTTTTTCACCTCTAACATTTTTAAAGTGCATTCACATTGCTATGCATACTTGTTCTCAATCATGACCCCAACCCCTACACAGGGGTAGGTAACTCTTTTAAGCATTGTGTTGAAATTATCCCCCATTTGGACTTAGAAATGCAAATGTTAAAGTTTAGGTACAGGTTTTTTTACCTCTAATATGTTCAAAGTGCATTGATATGTTGCTTTGATACTTTGCATACTTCTTCACCATCATGACCCAAACCCCTACACAGGAGAAGATAACTATTTAGCATTTTGTTGAAATTATGCCCCCTTTTGGACTAAGAAATGCTTATTTGTTTACCTGCATGACCAAGAGGACCTACACATGAGTAGGTAATGGTCCTGCATAATTTGTCCAAATTATCCCCATGTTTCGACTTAGAAGCCCCAACCTCTACACAGCAGAGGTAAATGCTGCTGTTATGAAGCATTTTGTTTTGAATATACAATGATAGTACTATCCCAGCATGGCGCTGCGAATAGTGGAGCGCGCTGTTCGTGGACATCTCTTGTTGGTAACTTAATGATGTTGCCTCAGACCACGTGGTTGGAATAATGTTGCTCTGCCATATCTTACAGAATAGTGGGTGGAGTATATCTGTTGCAAGAGTAGGGTCTGTCTGGTAACTGGTCGTTTCCAGTCTTTTTTAGTCCGATGATAGCTTTGCATATTTCATCTTTTCTTGGAGCCTTTTCATTGATTTCTAAATGTACATCAGCTTCTGTAATATCTGCAGTGTTTGCTGGGTCAGGGCGATTCAGAACTTCTTTGAAATGTTCATTCCAATATTATTAAAGTATTTCAGTCATGTGGAGGTAAACAGTCACATTATTCGACGAATAGACTGATTACTAGTAGTTTTAAACACAACCTTAAACTCAAAGTTGATCCAATACCGCGACGAAGCCAATCTGATCAAATTTGTCATTTTCGTGCTGTAAAACTATATTACGCATGCTGATGTCCATTTCTAGGTGAGAGTACCATGGCTGTATGTGGTGGTGTGAACAGTATTTTAGGTCCAGATCAGTTCATTGTTCTATGTAAGGCGGGTATGTTGTCACCAACAGGACAATGTCAGACATTTTGTGATACTGCTGACGGATATGTACGCGGAGAAGGGTGTGGTATTGTTATTCTCAAATCATACAAACAGGTATGTGAAGTATTGCTTAGTTTGGATATCACTGTAATTTGTTGAATGTTGCATTTAAATGTCACTGTTAGTACTTTGATCATATGGAGACGAGAGAGTCACATTACATCTGGGCTGGTATTCACAAAGTATCTTAGTAGAAAACTTAGATTTTTCTTAAAAACACCAACATTTCTAAAGTATGTCAGCCTAACATGACAATCACGATTATTGATTTTTTGCATAGGGTTAAATCATTATGTAAAGAGCTACTATAATCACTAAGAAAACATGGGTTAATATTCAATTGGTGCACGATATATGCAATACTAATTTTTAACTTAAGTCAAAATATTTCAGTTTTCAACTAAGATGCTATGTGAATACCAGCCCTGGTCCCGTGTTTTCAAGATCAGAATCAAACTCAATTTCATTTAATGTCAACTACAGAAACCATGTTGATAGCATTGTTTTCTTTTTACGCAGCGGACACAATATTAGTATCGCCTTAAATTTGAAAGACAAATAAAAAAATTATAATGCATATTTATATAAATATTGTGCTGATAATGTCTGATGTCAGTCTCAGTCTCGGGTAAAATAAATCCCTTTCATTAGATGATACATATTTTTGAATCTGTGTATCCTGTTATCTATAATATGTTTCGGTATTCTGCTTAGGAATATAGAATTTCATAACTGTACAAATACTATAAAAGAAATAAAAGTAACTAAATCATGATCACCTTAGCGCTTCTTCAGTTATGTTAAACTACTTAAGGATGAAGAACGTTGTCCTTATTATATTGTCCAGTGGTAACGTCTCTAATCTCAACACAGAAGGTCCGGGTTCGAATCCGATCAGAATCTTTTTCTATTTTTATTTTTTCCGTAAATTATTTTTATATGGTGATATGGATGATGGTTTTGCAGATTTCTTAAATGATTCTGTCACAGACACTGCTGATGTTCATTCATATAATTTATATGTATACGTACAGAATATTAATTTATAATTGAGTGTTCTAGATAAATATAGTAATATAATAGATATACAGAATAGAGAAAGCATCCAAAAAAGTGTAACAAGATAATCAACGTATAACGGGATATACTAAGAAAAAAGTTCTCTAGAACTGTATACAAGTCATTACATAAAATATTCACAAAAGTGAGACTCGAACCAGAACCTACATCCATAATATTATTGTATTCCGACTGAGCTAGCGAGGCACATGTAAAACTGTCTCGTATATTTGCTCATATTGCAAAAAATGTAATACGAAACAAGTGTGTATTGACCATGACTGTAAATTAACACCCATTTCTGTTGAACATGTAACCGTCGGCTAATTAGCATGCTTAAATGTTATTGTGCCGTCATATCTTGGCCGCACTATATGCCTTAGCTTTAGTTCGACAAAATTCTAACAACTGCACCACACGACCGGAACATTAGATATTAATGTCCAATTGGAGTTTAATTCCATGATACTAGCTATCTGTCGAAGAACGCAGTCTACTTTATATGCTAGTACATTATGCAAGTACGAGGACCATAGCGTTTGATTGAGCATACATTTGTAATGATTCTATAAGACGTATATTTGACAAAAGATGTTTTAATTTTACCGACGACTTGGGCCGGCTCACGTTACATGTACTTATTAAAACACAAATACAATGGGAACCCTTCGTGGTAGAAGTTGACCTTTTGTATGTGACTAGAGAAATGATGTTGGTACATTCTTGTGTTTTTTCATTACTATCAGTCCATTAGTTTTCCAGCAATATCGATCGTCCGGGTATTAAATGAACAGCCCTCGTATATACACGTATCTTATCAATGGTTTAGCGACAGTGTTCACATAGAGCTTCCTTTTTAATCAATTCTATTCTATTCGTCTAAAGCCGTTATTTGGATTTTAAGCAGTTATACAAAGTCTTATATTGCGGCTTGTCTTCCGAAAGCAAATTGAAAGGAAGTTCCATCATATACATGTAATGGAATAGTATAATTCAATAAAATGACACTAAATTACATGATCTGAAAGTGAAATTTTGAAGTAAGCTCGCAGCGTAGCGTTAGGTATATTGAAAGAAGATGAGATGATTTTTTTTAGATTAATAGAACCAATAACATGTATACATTCAGGCTGTACAGGACGGAAACAAAATTTGGGGTCTTATAAAAACGGACACAAATCAAGATGGAAGGACGGCTTTATCAATGGCAGCGCCATCTAGTAATCAACAGCTTGAACTGCTTAAGACGATGTATAAGCAGCATAATGTAGATCCTACATCTCTTCAATATATCGAAGCGCATGGTAAAGAATCTTAATCTAGACTTATTTCGTAAACTTGAATGAAGGCTACTTGTTTTGTCGAACTAACGGGCCAGTCCGATTTGTTCTGACATATTTAAGCAAGATAACCAGACAACTTCCAAACCGAGACTGGTTGTTTTTTAAACTAACGACGGTCCTGAGATAAAGAATAGTAATACATGTATGTGCAATTTTGTTCTGATAGTCAAATAAATAAGTCGATGATGGTGGAAATATTTTATTTCCAGGCACAGGTACCCCTGTGGGCGATCCAGTTGAAACAACAGCTCTTGGAAAGTTCATCAACTCATACCGGAAACACTGCGACCAAAATGATGAACTAACTGATTCGCCAGAAACACAAACTGCGCCAGACAAGAAACGTCAACTTCCCAATGCATCCAACGCATCTAGTGTGGTACCACGCATTCGTATAGGATCTGTAAAAACAAATATAGGACATTTAGAATCTGCCTCTGGTGTTGTGAGTCTGATTAAAATTCTTCTGATGATGGAACATGGAAAATTTGTTCCCAGTCTACATATACAGAAAGATATGTCCAACATTAACCGAAAAATCAAGCTAGACGAATTTGGTTTAACTATTTCAGTTGATATTTCCGATTGGCCAGCAAATGCAAATGGTGAAAGGCATAGCTGTCTGAACTGTTTCGGATTTGGTGGGTCCAACACGCATGCAATTGTCACCAGTAGATCACAACTACGGAAAGACATTGCGCATGAAGAAGATTCTCAGATCAAATTTATAAGTATGTCAGCAATGAATAAAGTATCTCTCTCCGCGATGCTTCAAAACATTGATGAGACATTGGTGACAAACTCGTTTGAAGTACAAGACATCTCATTCACATCCGTTTATAAACGTGACCGTTTACCGTACAGAGTACTTTTGTGTGGCGAAAATGCAGATGCTATTCGCAAACAAATTAGCAAAACGCAAGACGATGTAGAACAACTTGAACCTTCAGGGCGATGTAACGTGATATTTTTCTTCGGTGGCGTTGGAACTGCCTGGACAGGAATGGGCAAGAAGATGATGAGGGAATGCGCAGTATTTAGGTCTACTGTAGATATATTAGACAGTCATCTCAAACATTTGACTGGCTGGAGTGTCAGCGAAATGTTCATGATCAATACCGATTACGACGACCCCTTGATGAACCACATTGCCATATTTTGTGTGCAAATAGCTTTATTTGAAACATGGAAAAGTCTCGGGGTGTCACCTGATGTTATTGTCGGAATATCCGTCGGAGAAGTCGCTGCTTCGTATGCATCAGGCGCATTGAGTCTAAAGGAGGCTATATCCGTGGTGTACAATAGATCTGCAGCATTAGCTAAATGTACAGGCGGATCAATGTTGGTTGTTGGCAATGTACATGTTGAAGATGTAGAGAAAGTGTGCAGAAGGTATGATGTGAATATTGCTGTTTATAACAGTACAACATCATACGTATTATCCGGACCACTCTGTTTGTTAGAACAAGTGAAAACCGACTTCACAGAAATGGCAGCATATGTTTATTTGAAACTATTAAATGTTCATTGTGCATACCATAGCAAATATACTGAGCCGTGCCTGAACGAATTCACAAAGGGATTCGGAACTTTGAAGCACAAATCCAGTACAATAGCTCAAATTTCTACCGTAACAGGAGAAGAAGTGGACGGATGTGATTTACAGACAGCTGAATACTGGGTGGGTAATATACGGAGACCGGTAAAACTCGTGAAAGCTGTACAGGCGGCAATTAAAGAAAATCAGGAAAATGTGTTTCTTGAAATAGGTCCAAAACAAGTTCTCAAGGCGCATTTAAAGAACATTATCCCTGGAAAAAAGGCAGTGTTATTGGCATCCATGAATGAAATTGATGGGGTAAAATGCTTATATCGTTCTCTCAATGACCTTCATAGTGCTGGGGTTAATATTGTTTGGGACAACATTGTTAGCAAGGGTAATATTGTTCCAGTACCAAGATATGTTTTCAACAAAACTCAACTGCTACATATTCCTTCTAAAAGGGCTTTAAGTCTGAGAGGTATTGCAAGTTCTGAAGAAACGCATATGTATGTTCGCCAAGTCAAGAGCGACAGAGACAAGTTTCATCTCCTTATTGATCCTGACACAACTTCATTTGTATTCGAGCACTTCATCTTTGAAAGACCTTTGGTACCAGGTTCGTATTATGTCGACGCAGCTTTTGAAATAGGTATTTGCACTTCGCATTTGAATGCATGCGAAATGACCGTGTCAGTTGAGTTTCTGAAATCCGTCATGCCAGAAACGAAGTTTCATCATGGTTTGGACGTCGCAGAAACAATTGATGATAGTGTTGTAGAAGGTCGTCAATGGCTCGTCCGTGACGAAGAGTCCAGTGTATGCAAAATTACAATAAAACCATGCGCTCAATCTGTTGATATTCAGAAAGACATTTCTGAAATACAATCAAGATGTGTAACATATAGAACAAAAGATGAAAGTTACGAATGTTTAAAATCTATGAATTTTACTTACGGTGGAAACCTTCAATTAATGAGTCAGACGTGGTCATCAACAAATGAATGTCTCACAGAATTTGAGCTTCCCGATGCCATATTACAAGAACGGAAGTTGACACACATTCACCCATCTGTTTTGGACGGTCTTTTTCAGATGTTTGGGGTTCTTAACTGTGGGTCTGCAGGACAAACTTACCTGCCTTTAAAAATTGACTCAGTCAAGGTGAATCGAGCGCTTCAGAAACACATGTTTGGCTATGCTAAACTTGTCCGTACTTCAACAAATAGAAAGTTTTTCAATGCATGGCTTCTTACACCGAGTGGAGACATAATTGTTGAAATTACGAATTTCTTCATTAAGAATATGTCAGACTTACAAGAAACAAAAGACACCACGACATACAAGTTAATTTGGAATGACGCTTCCCTTGCGACCTTTGTAGAGTATCCTCGCGTACAAGGAAAAGACTCAAAATGTGTGCTGGTGATTAGCGAGAAAACGTTCTTTGATGAATACACTTCGTTGACCGGTGTCAAAGCAGATTTTCGTCAAATAAATGACGAACAAGATATTTCCTTGGAAAGCTACGATTTTGTATTGCTTGTTGCAGTTGGACTAGATGGCGTCAATAAGTGGGCAAGTAATTTGAAGGTTTACGAAGATTGCAAGAATATTTTCATGTTTACGAAGGCATTGATAGAGAGAGCTCACAATAATTTATTTGAAGGCACAATAATCGTTGTGACCGAACATGTAACCGTTCCTTTAGCGGGTACCACGTTATCCAAACCATTTGGCGCAGTGTTGTGGGGTATGGTTAGGTCTGCTTTGCATGAGTATCCTAACATGAATCTCCGCCTTGTTGATTTGATTCCAAAGCCTGAGAATGTGGCTGTGTTATATAATCTGACACATTGTGACTGCTCAGACTTCGCAGAAATAATCCTTCGCGACGGAAAAATGTTCTACAGTGAACTAGTTAGCGTTGATATCCAAGGTACTCCTAACATCGTTCGGACCTCGTTTTCGCAGTGTGATCATATCATACTAAAAAGTGCAGGCCCGATTGAAAATCAGTACTTTTCTCTAAAGTCATCTGAACAAACGGTACATGGAAATGGTGACTATTGTATAATACAATTGTATGAATTTTGTCTCCATGACCCTTTACTTTACCCTCTAACGTTAGAGGATGATGATGATGAAAACATTGATATGAACTGCAATGACAGAGGACATTCCATAATGTGTGTGGAGGGTGTTGGTCAACAAATTGGTTGTCAAGAATCGGATATTGGGTTTTGTTTCCCAACGGAGGTATCGAGTCAAGTGTCAATTCCAGCTTCTTGTACATATGCTATAAATCAAATAGCATATTTTCCGGGTATTATGACAATTGGAGTGTTACTCTATCATATTGTTCGTATATGTAACCAACACTCCAGTACTGTTGTCGTAATTGATGAGAAGGGAACGTCCAAAGTATTCGTTGAATACATGTTTTCTAAATGTAAATGTGTTTCCGTGCAGGACAAGAACAATGTAAAGAAAAGCGGGATCAACAAAGGAAAAATCATAGTTTTGTTAACGACACTTTCTCGTAAACAAACCAAACAGCTGATTGATAAAACTCCTAGTGTGAGTTGCATTGTCTCTTATGATCCGCTATTTCCCAGAGACACCAGGGTATGGCTGGAACGAAGTGCACCACATTTGAAACAGGCTGTTCTGCATACAGAAGCGATGTTAGAAGAGACGTCTTTAGCTGAAGTCGTGCCCATTGTGTTTCAGCAGTTAAAGCAAATGGGTGTTGAAACAAGAGCTATTATGGAAAATGACATAAAACTTGTCACATCAAATCGTCGGGAATTTTTCCATTATCCTTACGCAGTCCAATCACTTCGGTACCAAGCAGTTCCAATACCTGTAAAGGTATCTGAAAATGAACTTTTTCGCCAAGACTGTTGTTACATTAACGTCGGAGGACTGAGTGGAATTGGTTGGGAACTGTCTCAGTATATTGCAGAAATGGGCGGTGGATATGTTGTAACGATTCAGAGACGAAACCCATCCAAGGATCAACAGCAAAAAATAATTCATTTAGAGACCAAATATAGTTGTAAAATTATACCTTGCAGTGCAGACGTTACTAATTTAGACAAACTTAAGGACACATTGAATAAACTCAGTGCAACACTCGGTGATGGAGTAAACGTGAAGGGTGTTTTACATGGTGGCGGGGTGCTTGGTGACTGTTTATTAGCAAATATGACTGAAGAGAATGTTGACCAGGTATTAAGTCCAAAGGTTCTTGGAACAATGAATCTACACGAAGCCACCAAACATATGGATCTTGACTTTTTCATCATGCATTCATCAGTAGTCTCTGTGACTGGAAATCCAGGGCAGTGTAATTATGCGGCTGGAAATGCTTTCATGGACGCGTTTGCTTATTATCGGAGATCACTTGGGATGTGTGCAAACAGTATTAACTGGAGCACACTGTCCGTCGGTATGGCCGCTGAACACAGCCAGGCAGAGAAACTGAGGTTAAAAGGATTATCTTTCTTATCCACTGACGAAATTCGGCGATGCTTCATGTTAGCAATAATGATAAACCGCACGCAGATTGTATTCGGCAAATTTGATTGGACTAAATTGAAAGATTCGTCGTTTACTACGAGCAACCCTAGAAAATATGTCACACTCACAGGAGGAGAAAGCTCTTCGGGACCGAAGAAAAACAGCCGCACATTTGACCTTGCTGCTTTCAATAAAGGCGACAATGCTACACGTTTGAAAATGGTACAAGAACTTGTAAGAGCGACAATTGCTAATGTGTTTGTGTGCCCCGGTATTGCTTTAACCGAGAATGTTGTCTTTGGCTCACTTGGCGTTGATTCAATGGCGTCAATGATCTTTGTTGATAATATACGCCAGTCAACCAAATTACAAATTCCAATTTCTACGTTATACCTAGATACGACCACTATTGGCTCAATAGATAGCTTTATACTGGATCACTTGACTGACGAGTTATACAGCAGTAATTACGAAGCTACGAATGACGAACACACGCGGCAGTTGTCACAATTCCTGGAAGGTGATGTTCCATTCACACAGGTTTCTCTATTGCATGATTTCAAAACGGACCCTTTTACTAAGAACATCATGCGACAAGTTGATATTGAGATTGTTAAAGAAAACACGACCTTAAATCTGAAAGATTGGGCAATCATATTTAAACATCTTCTGAAAATTGAACCAGATCTTCGTCGGACGTTTCAGGTGGACCAATACCCATATAGTTCATGTTTACTTAATGATGTTGAAATGCCTTTAGAAGAGGTCCCATTCGAGAGTTTAGGCCGTGATAAATTAACAGATGAAAGACAGATAATTTGTATGGACATCACTAAGGTAATTCCTGTTAGCGCAAAGATAGCTGTTTCTGGACAGAAAAGTCGATTGCGGGTATTCCTTCACGGTGTGTTAGGAGACTTGTCTGCTGCGACGTTAATATTTCAACAATTATCCTACGTTGCTAGAGCATACACACGTGGACATCCTTTACCAGAACCGAAGGAAGCCGCTATTTTCCCGGCCATCGCCTTCCGAAAAGCGTTGATACCCCGAGCTCGAACTTTGCAAACGTTTTGGAAAGAGATGTTCAAGAAGGATATTGAGCCATTCACTTTAGGTGATAATATGAACCGTGATCTTGACGAGGCTCATTGGACTGAGATTGCAGTGAGTGTACCGAAAGAATTGGCGAAATCGATTATTGTAGCCAAACATATATCAATCTTCAACTTCATTGCATCGGCTTACATGGCATGTCTACACAAAGAAACAAACAGAAACGACATTCCACTCGTCACATACGTTGATATGCGCGGACATGTCATTGTTCTGCATGATTCCATAATTAGCTGTTCAAATGGAGTACCTATCCTCGGGGACTTTAGAAACTTAGGAAGCGTGAAGAAATATTTGGAATCTAGTGCAGATCTTCTCAACAACATGACGCAGAACAGTGCGTATCCTTACGACCTCATTCTGAACGAAATTCAGTCTGAAGCATTAAAAAGTGAGATCGGTCGACATAGGATTATCATGGAAGATCTGACAAACATAAACCGGATCATGAAATCTGATCTTAATTACAAAACGTTCTTCTTCAAACGGCATGTGTATGAAACCTCGTTACATGCTCTGTATGACAAACATACATATGACATCAGTCTGGAATTTGGGTACAACGCATCCGTTGTGAATCGTGATGTTGCTAAGAGGCTTTTGTTGGATTTAGTTCAACTCATGGGCGCCATTTACAAAAACCCAGAGGCCGAAGTGATGGACATTTTACGTGATCTAGATTCTACTGAAGAGTGTCTTCCAGTCATTTACCAACACCTCCCTGCGAAGTAAAACTACATGGCCAAAGGAACATAATGGCTAAGTTATTTATTCATAATTGTTCCAATTCAGATAAGAGGCAAGATTATGCTGCATTCCATTTATTCATTACATTGTGTTCATGTCAGCTTTTATAACTCTTACGAGGTACAGTCAAACGTTCCCGGACATGACATGTTATAAGCATAGTTGACGTCCGATCATGCTAACATATGCTACACAGTTTAAGCTGTGACCAAGTTCTTATTGATTGCATATGTTTCAAATACAATTCTTAGATGAAAATATGTTTAATGCTGAGTATGAACGATGTTATAGAGCGCTGTAAACAATCAAGCGCGTCTTCATTATTAAAGTTCTATCATAACAATTCATATAAAACACGTGATATACACATCAGTTAGCTACCATAAATGGTTATCATACTTCATTTTCCCCTCACTTGATTATTCAGAGTAACTTATACAAAATTTGAGAGGAAAGATAATCTGTTTCATTTTTTGATGGAGGTTGATTTTTGTAGATCATTTCTGGCACGCACAGCATTTTGTTATTTATTTTATGACTAATAGAAATGACGTTTACATGTTACTATATGTAACAATGAGCAATATTGATAATTACATACTTAATTGGTACACAAATGAGGAATATTAAATTATTATTGACATTTTTGTCGTCAGATTGGTAAGTTTACTTACTAATTTAACTACAAAAATGCCAAGAAACATCATTTTCGTCGAGAAATGGTACACATATCAAAATTTTCCAAATTCCTATGTGGATTTAGGTTCAATCTTGTATTGACATAATACCATTTTTAACTTTTGTAACTGGAGATCACATTGCTAGAGGGGAGTTATTCATGCTGGACATTGTCTTTTCTATGTAAGGAAGGTCCTAAATCCATTTTGAACAGAAGTGGATTTAGGTTTTGCAACAGTCCCTTCGATTTTAGACGCAAAAACGCCAACGTCGTGATTTTGTACTAAACATAATGTTTTTATTGATTTCTGGTCAGAGTCGGTATGACGTCGAAAAAGTATTAACGTTATGGAGAGTGTGTAGAATGTTTCCAGAAGTTATGTGTTCGATTAGTATATCTATTTCAAAAGCGATTGATAATATAATTAAAGCATTGTGCCCGAAGTGGGGTATCAAACTATATCAAACTAAAGTCTAAAATTTAGAGAGCCTCATTTGCTCAGACTATAAAATATAGGTGGTAGACATTGTAAGAGTCACGGAACTATGCATAAATTACTTAACCAATAGATGGTTTCAAAATGGAAAAGACATAAGCTGGGTGTATTAGCTATTCACTACAGAGGACATCTAACGCAGAGAGATAAAGAGTCTGATAATTTCTTTTAACGCAGTTTAACATCAAAAGGTATTATTTGAGAGGTTCAAAATCAGTCATTACGGTCTTAAAACACCCAAAGTTATACATTATATATAAATGTGTTCATAAATTTGTTTCCTATTCTGTTATTTATGATAGTGTTCTGCTTCAAAGTATGCCGGCACAACATAAGTATCCCATGAATTTTTTGACAGTACCACGTAGTATAGCACGGGAATTGTATAAGTGGCTTATTGTATTTCATTCCGTAAAAGGTAAAAATAGTTAGACATGGAATCATTCAATGCGCAACAGGGTGCAGGAGTGCCGGCATATTGATCATATCATTCATAAGTTTTGTCAAGTATTATATATACTCGGCATCACAGAAAAGTTATCACTTATATATGTCTGTGTATTTCGTAAACAATATGACCTATCGGTACAAACTTTTTATAGTGTGTGCATTTGAATATTGTTAAACAGGATAGCTGTGACTACACAGTAAGGTCAAAACATAGTCGTGTTGGGCTTTTAACACAGTGTAACGTGAATGAGTCAATAGGGTGGTAACTTTTCATTGACGCTGAGTATACTATACAAACAATGCCGAAAGAATAATACGTACATATGTTGTAAATTGTCTTTGTTAATTCAAGCTATCTGTGAGTTGTGTTATAACTTGTTTATTTGCGTCAGTCATATGTTTACATAATATTGTGCGCATTGCAATTTCTATGATTAATTTCGTGCTAAAGGCTTCATGTATGTATGAGTATGTGACTTAGTGGATAAGGTATTTTATTAAAGTTGTTCAACAGACTATTTAAAATGTTTTAAAAATGAAAACACTACGATATTACATCGTATACAAATGACATACCTAAATAATGTAATGTAAATAGTTACGTTTATTTGATAATGTATCATGTTTTGTATGTGCATCATTGTTGCTGTTCTTATTAGTCACCCAATCTCATTTAATCATTCACGAATACTACATGTACGAGGGTTGTCCTAGTAAACCGTCTGCTTTGCATATTAAACAAAACGTATTCAAATGTTTAGTTTCAAATTTTGACAGGTTATAAATAAATATGTTTTTAGCATATATAAGGAATTTCATGACAATGTATCATGAAATTAACTTTCTGTTTACATTATTAATACACATGGAATGCAAGTGCGGCGTAAGAACCCTTTTCTGATACACATTTGCGAACCAGTCACAGTCTAATGTACCATAAAAAGCTGTGTAACAGTCACTGCATTTTAGGGTACTGAACTTTATTTCGACATGTCGGACAAAACTATAATTTGTAATGTTATTCTACGCATGTTTTCCTTTTCCGACATTGCAATGCTCGCACGTTTCTATATTCAGTGCGGCCATTCAAACATATGTATTTCTCGCTCACACAATGATTAGCAGTTGAATTTTATCGTTATGGCACTAAAACGACATTCATAAATACCGGCGTAAAAAATATGAGCAACGAATTGTTAGAAGTTTGAGAATGACATGTACGTTGAAAATACGTATATTAAACGAAACGCGTTATGGCTTGCGCCGCGTTGGCATAATTAGGGTTGGTCAATCAGGGATACTACGTTGTTAACATTTCCGTATATTTTTTACGCATACATCCTATAAAGATTGAAAACTATATGCAAAGTACACGATTTACTGGGACAACACTTGTATATGTAGTGTTTGCGCATGTAAACTTGAATGATGAAATAATTATGTTTATTTACTATATTATACTATTGGAAAGTATAAAATAGATATCAGAGCGTAAGTGGCCATTATGTTAAATTTTATTTTTTATTGACAAATGCAGATATATGTATGAACATATTAATATAGGTAATATCCGTAATTCCATCATTGTCGTTGTCGCCATTTTACCTCTTTGCTGATCAAACTCGTGTTCAAGTGTATCTACTTATCACGGAGCCAGAAATAAAGAGAGTAATGATAAGAATAAAGCCCAATTTAGGTTTATAATTGTCAAGTTTTTGCCTTAAAAATGCAATTTCTTAAGAGTAACCTCCCCATGACCATAAAATTCAAAATGCATTTTTAAAGGTTAGAAAACACCATGTTATTGAGTTACAAATTACATAATTTTGCGTATTTTGAATCTGACGATATATCACAAATTTCAATTGACCAGTTTTTAACATTCCTCGTGCATTTTACGTGTTTAGATGTTTCATAGTTCAATTTTGAAGTAAAAGCTTTATTAAACCAGCCTTGTGTTATTCAATAGCATATATACAAAAACAATAATGCAGAAATATTCATGAATAAAAAGTTACAACACGAGCAAACTTACAAGATTTGTTAAGTGTATATTTTTGAGATACAAACATGTACATGTATTGTTTACATTGTTTAGTTATTGTTTACAACATAACTAACCTACATGTCATACATTGTATCAGTTGTTGATTTTAATACAGAATGTATTTTATTATTGAAGCTCTCGCGTTATAGTTAGAACATATAAAGTAAATTTTTAACGATTAAGATTTAGACATTAAAAATGTACTTAATATGTTCTAACTTACTTAGAATGTAACATCCAGCATTTTGATTTGCCGATGGAATATAGCACCAAGACATGACGTCACGTCTGGTTATAGTAAAATTTTAATGATTGAATTATCCTTTAACCGCCAAAATGTGGCGTTTTCATTGGCTCATAATGTAGGTTATATTCTAAATAAGTGTAATACATGTACGCACAATACTGTATTTTTTCCATGTGTTTGCAAATCCAGATCATTTGGTGTTAGTTATGTATATGATTCTTTATTTTCGCTGTTTAACTTTTATAAGGATGAGAGTGCCATGTCTATATGTGGTAATTGTAATAGTAGATGCGGAGAGGATGATGATTTTGTACGTGGGTTAGATGACTTTGTTGACCGAGAAGTTATAGATTTTCTTGTTTTATTTGTTTGTATTGTGTGAAAATTTGGAAACAAGTTCTGTGAGTTAATGCATTTTTTTAATAAATTCCTGCGGGATGTAAAATGACTAATGACATTACATCATTGATTGCTTCATAAAGTACATATATATACCATATCATATAATATATATATAAATATCAGACATCAGTTCGTTAAGTTGCAGGGGTGTTGTCCCCAACCGCTAATATTTCCTCTGGTATTCAATACTCGGATCACTTCTCTTCCTAGTTTATTTCGACGACATGTGTGCTGTTATTAAGAACAAGCTACTTTTATATGCATATGACTCTGCTATTCTCGTGTCCTTTAAAACTAAGTGCTTCATAGAAAACTAATTAAGCCAAAACCAGAATATAGTTAGTGAGTGGCTTAATAATAATAATTAAGTAATGGTAAAACCGAGTAAATATTGTTTGGGTCTCAGCAGAGGTGAAAGCCGCGGTCCTCTATTAATATCGTTTACAATGGCCTTTTCTTTTATTTGGTTTTTAAGGTACAATTTATTTTATAAAACGAAATTACAGTACCTGGCCTACAATAAATAAATTTTGCAATATAATTAAAACACCTCGAAAAAAGTACAGTTAATCTGGCTGCCTATTTGTATCACGCAGATAAACTAAGGACATAATCTATGTCTAGAATAACAAATAATCCTTAAACTTTCCTATGTAAATATATCATATATATTGTTCGTTAAATGTGTATAGTATATAAATATGGTTACACAATAATGCATGGTTACATCAACCTGTCTCTAAGAAAAACAATAACTAATAGTTATAATCCATAATGAAATTGCCATGTTATATTTGTAAATATTTTATGCATATTTTAATGTATGTGTTTAAGATATTACATAAGTGTGAATGTATGAATAATATTACTCATGCTTTTTTCTACTGTATTTCTGTGTATTTGATTTGTATATTTTCAACGCCAATTGTTTATGGCGACAAACATGTATATATGTTTATGCCATTAAAATGTCTTGAACGTGTACATTATGATGATCTACCTTAAGTGGTGTGTAGGAGGAATGTAAGACAATCTCACAATTCCGTTTTATATGCTGTTTTTAATGTTCGTTAATAATAAAAGTGTCCACAGAGTAACGTAATAATTATAGGTAAATTCACAAAGCTAGTATCTTTCACACAGTCAAGTAATAAAGAAGAGCACATAAAATAACGGAGAATACTGTCAATAAGTTATATACTTTTTAGTCACTAAGAAAATGTTGTCACTAAGACGGTGTCACCAAGACTGTCCTCATTTATTCATTCTTTCATTCTCCGAATCATTCGTGGTGACCACGTGAAGGTCAATTTTCCAATCAAATATCAAACATAATGATAAGAATATAAAATAGAAGGCGGGGTTTTCCAGCGGGAGTCAAAAAGATTTAATAAGACGCATTTATAATCTTTTCACGATTGCTTAATACAAATCTTTCACATCTTATCGATAATTAAAGCATCGGACCGGCCGTAAACATTATGTAAGGGAGATAAATGTTCCCTCCGTCGTCATCGTCATTGATTATATCATAGCTAGCATTTAAGTGTCTTAACAGTCGATCCTGTATTTACATATATAAATGTAAGGTCTAGTATTGCCTAGTAACAGATTAAGTCAATAAACTGTTTGTATATTATTTAAAATAACTAATAAAAATTACTAATATAAAAATAAAGAATTAGACAAAGACGGAAACAAAAATTCGTAATTTTCTCCTTATAATAATTTCGTATGAGTATTTGGGCGTTATATTTTTTATCTTTGAGGGACCAAAGACTTTTTAGGAGGGAGAAATTATTATAGGGGAAAATATGACTATTTAGGTGTTATATATTCTTTTTAATTGTCAAAAATATAGATTGATACATAGAACAATTCCGCTATATGATTCCAACACTCGGAATATATACGCATTGCCATTTATAATCCTATCATGTGATCCGATGTTACCTTGCGATAAGATAGACTCTATTGCTGATTTTATTTGATTATATACATTGCGTCACAAGTGAAGACATTTGTATAATCGTGAAACCCTTTCTTTGCCGCAATTACTTATCTGTAACTAAGCAGGGTTTCTGCGATACTGTGTCCTGAAGTATGATGTTATCTATTTGTCTAATTAATTGGTGTTGCATCATAGTTATGACCGCGTGCTTTACAGAGTTTAGTAAGCTGGTCAATGCGATTGGTTAGTTAAATAAACTGGGGACACAGGGCGACTCCTCCTGGGTCCGTTTTGTGATTGGTTCTCCGTGCTCGGAGGGGAACTTGGATCTACACATCAGTTGATGTTCAAATTTATGTGTGTTAAGATCCACAAAATAATTAACTAATTAAACACTTGTATCAATTTTAAAACTGGAGTTTTTTCCCTGTTTCCCCAGGTAAGCGAAATACTGTATTATTTTGATTAATTATAATATATTGGTTTTACTTAGAGCATTTATTGGTATAACTATATTTTGTTCATTTGTTAGAATAACTACCGTACAGGTTCAGCAAGAGTTAGCTCCCTTCGCGCTATTTTGTTAATTGATTGTTTTATTTTACGCTCAATTCTAATTTAAAACATGAGAAACAACTATATGTTGGTTTTCATCGTTTCATATAAAAATGTAAGTACAAAATATTTGATTAAAATTACATGACAATTATTATTCATTCGAACGTTAACATTTATAACGCAAGATTTATCCGGAAATATCCGGAAACTACTCTACTTTTACTGAACCTAACTTTTGTGTTGATTTATGGAATTGTATTATTATTTGTAGACTTTATTGAAATGATATTGAAAGTAAAGGTCGTTTTATTTACTCGCTTTGCATTTCTACATATTATAGGTATCTGAGGACTGTCAATTTTATCATAAATTGTATTTCATACGCATTGTATGCTTATCTTTATTCTCTATCCTATATTGACAAATTATCTTTCGTTCTTTATTTGATTTCTATATATTGAGTTTATGTTCAAATGTATGTGTGTTAAGATCCACAAAATAATTAACTAATTAAATACTTGTATCAATTTTAAACTTGAGTTTGTTCCCTGTTTCCCCAGGTAGGCGAATTACTGTATTAGTTTGATTAATGATAATAGATTGTTTTTACTTAGTGCATTTATTGGTATAACTATATTTTGTTCATTTATTAGAATAACTACCGTATATGTACAGCAAGAGTTAGCTCCTTTCGCGCTATTTTGTTAATTGATTGTTTTATTTTACGCTAAATTCTAATTAAAACTTGAGAAACAACTACAGTAGAACCTGTACGAACGACCACCTCTATTAAACGACTTCTCTATTAAACGAACACTTAAGATCCCGCCCATGAATTTTCACTATATAAAGTGATTCTATTAAGCGACTTTTCAGTTATCCGACCAGCGACCGCCTTAAACCAGTCCCAAGAGTTAAAATGTAATCCATTCAACGACCACATACACTTAATCTCGTCGCTCATTCACACCTATGAAAACAGTTGGTCGATTAACAAATCCGTTACATGGTCGTATGTAAAGATAATTGTTGTAGATTAGTGGTTATCAACTAAAAAGGTGAGAAAAAACAAACTAATAGTGAGGGATATGACGCAAATAAAACAAGAATCATGGTCAATTAACATTACATGGGTGGACAAGTGGTCCAGTGGGAAGAGCTACTGACTGCTGATCCAAAGGTTGAAGGTTCGATCCTCCATTTCTCTGCTTTTCCGTGTTTCCCACCTAACATAACTAAACTTACTAACAGTCTTTCGGGCGAGACTTTAAGCGAGGTACTATGTATGATGCCTTACATTAGGCACGTAAAAGAACCAGACATGCTTCAAACATTGGGGCATCTTCTGTACTATGCAATATCCCCAACAAACTATAGTGACTAACCTCTTCTTGGGACCTTGCCCATTTTGATTTCCGGTTGCGAGGATAAATAAAAGCATATAAATCGTAAAGAATAACATTACACATGTTCACCATCGTAATAAAAAAGTCCATATCAGTGCATATAACATTGCAACTGTACTGTATTAGATAGTAGCAGTACTGAATAAAGATATGAAAACACGGCACTGTACTTAAACTAATAATTTCGGCCTGATCTATTAAGAGGCCACTTACTTAAGCGACCGTTTTATCCCGGTCCCAAGGGTGGTCGCCCAATGCAGGTTCTACTGTATATGTTGGTTTTCATCGTTTCATATAAAAATGTAAGTACAAAATATTTGATTAAAATTACATGCCAATTATTATTCATTCGAACGTTAACATTTATAACGCAAGATTTATCCGGAAATATCCGAAAACTACTCTACTTTTACTGAACCTAAATTTTGTGTTGATTTATGGAATTGTATTATTATTTGTAGACTTTATTGAAATGATATTGAAAGTAAAGGTCGTTTTATTTACTCGCTTTGCATTTCTACATATTATAGGTATCTGAGGACTGTCAATTTTATCATAAATTGTGTTTCATTCGCATTGTATGCTTATCTATATTCTCTATCCTATATTGACAAATTATCTTTCGTTCTTTATTTGATTTCTATAATTTGAGTTCATGTTCAAATTTATGTGTGTTAAGATCCACAAAATAATTAACTAATTAAATACTTGTATCAATTTTGAACTGGAGTTTGTTCCCTGTTTCCCCAGGTAAGCGAATTACTGTATTAGTTTGATTAAATTAAATGATAATAGATTGTTTTTAATTAGTGCATTTATTGGTATAACTATATTTTGTTCATTTATTAGAATACCTACCGTACAGGTTCAGCAAGAGTTAGCTCCCTTCGCGCTATTTTGTAAATTGATTGTTTTATTTTACGCTAAATTCTAATTTAAAACTTGAGAAACAACTATATGTTGGTTTTCATCGTTTCATATAAAAATGTAAGTACAAAATATTTGATTAAAATTACATGACAATTATTATTCATTCGAACGTTAACTTTTATAACGCAAGATATATCCGGAAATATCCGAAAATACTCTACTTTTACTGAACCTAAATTTTGTGTTGATTTATGGAATTGTATTATTATTTGTAGACTTTATTGAAATGATATTGAAAGTAAAGGTCGTTTATTTACTCGCTTTGCATTTCTACATATTATAGGTATCTGAGGACTGTCAATTTTATCATAAATTGTATTTCTTATGCATTGTATGCTTATCTATATTCTCAATCCTATATTGACAAATTATCTTTCGTTCTTTATTTGATTTATATACGAAGGATGATCCATATATAACGAGAAAATGCTGATAATTTTGTTATGATCTGTTAGATTTTACTGAAACTATATCTGGAAGTAATAACATACATTAGCAATGTTTCCCTTAATTTCAATGATTACAGACACAATGCTAAAATCTATGGTTGCTAAGGTAACCCTCGATACGCCAAGGCGGGGCAGTTTTCGGAGTTTTCACCATTTTCGCGCAAATTCAAACCCTCACAGTTTCCATGTAAGCTACAGCAATTTGGTGACAATTGAAAAGTGTGGTCACAAAAGACTCGCCTGACTGATGATGACGTCATACACCGATTGTGTTGTCATTCGTTACGTCACATACGTGTTATCGTTCCGTGATAGCAAACATTATCGACGAAAAACAAATTCAATCAAATATTTAGTTTTGAAGAAAACAAGTTGTGATAAAATTGTGCACGATATTCATAAATCATTTCGTAATCACGTCGTGTCAAAAGCTTCGATTTGTGAAAATAATAACGTATTTAAAATGGACTGGGAAGAGACTAGAAATCTAACGCAAAGTGGACGTAACGTGACGTCACGTCAGAACTACGAACGAAAATGTTGGATGGTTTGTTTGAAATTTCCACGGATGACTATCGTGATAATTTTCCAACTTTGTATGGCATTGGCGAAGACGTATAAATATTAAAGGATGATAATCTCAAAAGTTTTTAAAAATTAATACAGTAAGGCCTTAGGAAAGCGATCGTCAAATTGATCAAAGCTAAATTCTGAATAACGTTACAAGGTGCAAAAATGGCGTTGCCCCGCCTACCGGTTTCATAGGTCGACAAAAATGTTCTAAACAATTTATTTGTCCATATATTTGAAAACTTTTTCGTACGTTTTCTCCTAATATACATGTATGTATTAACCACCACATAAAATATGTTTAGAAAATACTAAGTAATAACAAAATTATAAGCATTTTCTCGTTATATATGGATCATCCCTCGTATATTGAGTTCATGTTTAAATTTCTGTGTGTTACGATCCACAAAATAATTAACTAATTAAATGCTTGCATCAATTTTAAACTGGAGTTTGTTCCCTGTTTCCCCAGGTATCATCATCACATCAACATCATCATCTAATCGAGCTAATCGGGCTACACCACACAGCCCGAGCACGAAAGAGAACGACCCCAAGGTCGGCGCTTTAATATAGACACACATTAGTGCGTACATGTTTAACAATATAACTATTCACAAATGGTTAATTTAAATCACAGGGTATTGATGCATATTATTTCATGCGTGTGCGACCGCCTTATATCTCATATACGAATAAAGGGAAATAACGCTACATTGTAGTGGTTTTTGATTTCAACGTAATAAACACACACAAACAAAGATATGGAGAATATCCTCTGGCTATTCGATAGAAATACGATTTATCTGCAAACAACACCAAACAAAATGATCTTCAGGTCTAAATTAAACGAGAAATTAACAAAACTGTCACAGAATCACGCCATTTTTCGCCGATGTCAATTTGGCCGGCCACCGTCATATAAAGCACGACACTCCCGAGCCGTGTTTTCCTCTAATTTCAACTTGTGTTTACTATTTTGTTGGTGAATTGTTAGTCCAATTGCATATATATGGTAAACACAGAAAAACGTTTTTATTATTTCGCATTTTTGTCGCAGAATTTAAGAAAGTTGTGTAAAAATTAACACAATAGAGCTTTACCAAAAAGCTTACTTCCAATATACGACTTACTAACTTATGCAAGTTAAAGTTGTTCTCACAATTGCAAAACACAAAATACTACAAAGATGTTGGTTTATAACACGAAATATACCATTGTACGTTTCATGAGTTATTAATGGAGAAAGATAGGTCGTTCTTCCTGTTGCCGGACCAACTGACATCGGCAAAAATTGACGTAATTTTGTGCCATTTTTGTAGATTACCGACTTATTTTAGACCCGAGGATCATTTGGATTTGTGTTGCATGCAGATAAATCATATTTCTATCGAATAACAAGCAAGATTTCTCCATATCTTTGTAAATGTGTGTTCCACGTTGTAATCAAAGACCACTATCAAGGTAGCGTTATTTCCCTTTATTCGTATATGAGATATAAGGCGGCCGCACACGCATAAAATAATATGCGTCAATACCCTGTGATTTAAATCATACGAGGACCAAACAAACGTGAGTAGGTGATGAGAAAATACTGAATTATACCGCAAAAAAGTCGAATAACTGCAAAATTATTATAGAACAACTGTAACAAGAAATTGAAAGAAAAAGCTCTTATGAATGGGTAAAAAGTTGTGATATAGACTTTCCTTTGTTCCGGTACATTTACGTACATTCAATGTGGAGCTGAAACTGCTACATTTTGTCAAAGAATTGAATAAAAAAAAAAAGTAAAACGTTATTCAGTTCTTTGTTATCTCCTGAAAAGTAGCCAAACTTGTTCCACGAGATTTGCGAAGAACAACGAGGATATGTAGTGCTGTAGCTGGCATTGGCGTTTCAACTTAAACTTGGTGTTTTACTTTACTATCACTGGACAGAGGCAAATAGTTATACATACAAACTACATAACGTTAACTCACAACATTCAGATTCATGTAACACTATAGTCCAGCAGCCAGGTTTCAAAAGGTCCCTAAAGTGGATTTTCGTTTACCCCATCTGGTAAAAACAGTCCGTTGGTATTTTTGTATGATATAGACATGAAGGCTTTAGAAAAAGGTGGATGCCAGATCTGAAAGTGGTGCACATTTGTTTAACAGGGGCAACAACTCTTGCTTCCGAACAAATTTACGAAAACACCTGATAGCCTGTGTTCTGGTATGAAGTTTTTGTTCATATATGTATTGTCACATATGTGCATGGATAGCGTTCATTTGATAATGTGCATCAAATGGACATAAACTACTGACCGGTTGTGCATTAAATGCAGTGGTTTGTTTGCAACACATGTTGAAAGTTTAATGATGATATCTCCAATATTTATTGAATACACGTTTCTGATCAGCTCCACTGTATTTTGGACGATTCATGAAAAATAATCTGGCACTGGAAAGTCTGCTATACCAGGAATTTGGCACCGAATGAGTTAATGAAGTGCATAATTATGTACTTGCATAACATTATACAATATAAGACTCAGTACTTCATAAATGTATTTATTTTTCCACTTCTGTTAGCGGTTGAGTTCGTCGTAACCACGGAAACTGAAATGACATGTACTAGTTTACTGTATTTGTTCATTCAATTCCCATACATGTACACTGGTTAACAGGAAACGTTTTAGCGGACGAATAATACGGATAGAGGCACTCGTAAGCTGGCCATATTTCAGCAGAAAGCTCACTGGCAAATAAAGGCTATGTTAGGCATTTTTTGTAGTCAAAGCAGGAAAATTGAAGTACTAGTCCTCAAAAGATGTAAGCCGAAGTGTTTGACAACAGAGCAAAACTAATGTAATGCTAACTTGTAAACTTACGACTGGTCAAGAGCCTAGTCCTATGAGGAAATTGATTATGGACGTGATTATTATTAAACATTAGACGAAAACATTAACGGGAATATTACCAGCCCTTCAATCTATTTCGGAAAACGAATAGAACGATATTAGCCACAATCAGAACAACTCCGCCTGTTGATATTCCAATAATCATATATATGTTCGGTGATGATTTTTTACCATCCCCTAAAAAAGATTCAAAGTAACATGTTGAACACATCGAAGCACACAATCACATGAAACTCCCATAACGGAGCATTGTTTCAACCCGTTTTGTAATAAAGTTGCAAATTGTAATAATTACTACAAAACGGGTTGAGAGCCGTATTATTTTTTTTTACCTTTTGAAAACTTATTACAACACGGGATGCATAGTTCATTCAAAGTGTTAAGACATTACCAGTTGTTTGCTAAACAAAATACGTGAGTCAGTACCGATTAATAAATACAAAAAGCATGATATAAAATAATTTGTGCGGACGACTGGTCGGCTATCAACTGAAAGACACATAAAAGGAAATATATATCTAGAAAAATACCCAAGGCGTTGTTACATGTATCACTATATACACTGAGCTTTGAAAACGCAACACTAGTGCAAATCAAGATAACTTATTTATTTATAAAAATATTTCTTGAGTGCGTGTAATTGACTACCCATGGATTTTACCTCGATGTTCTTTCCAACAAAATTCACTACAATGGTGCATTGAAACATAAAACGGAAAAAAAGTACGAAGACCAGTTGGGTTGATGCTAAGTATTTTTATGTACGATCAATTTGAATATTCAAACCATCGATAAATTCAAAAAACACAAAATAAGACGGTTTACCAATCCGCAACATAGTGGTTTTTAAGTTTCAAAAACGCTTGATAGCAATGTTTCAGGTTTACCGAAAAATACTACTAATTTTACAGTCACGGGGACGTAATTCTGGATAGAGATTGAGTGAATAAAATTCAAATTTTCTAAATCTAATTTGAGCTTTATATCTATCTTTGTTTTACTTTATTTCTGTGTCCACGATAAGCACGGACACTTGTTCACGAACGTTATCCGAAGAATAAGTACACATCAGCATTGACGCACGGCATCAAATGTGCTTTTGTTTATGTCAGCATTGTTTTATTGTGGTTGTAAGGGGTCTAACAAGATTGTTTTAAAATGAATTTGATTGTCATGCCACATATCTTAGCTACAAATCTTGAAAATGTCAGCAACATTACACGCATATTGGCCGAGCTATGGGTAAATACATACATGCATCCATATGTTAAGCTATATAAGTGTAAATGTTGCGTTTTCAAAGCCGCCCGGTGTAGTTGTGTTGTAGTTGGTACGTAGCAAGCACTTAAACATCAATAAATGCATATACCATTATCGCTATCGTCGTTACAATGTTGACCTTTATATCCCTTCTGACAACCATCCGGACATGTTCCGTTGACCTTCGTACATGTGATGCCATTGCAGTAACATAATTGAGAACAACCGTCTCCAAAGGTGCCATCTGGACATTCTTTAGAGTACACAAGTTTACAGAAGTAAATACAATGTGAATGGTTGTTGTTTTATGCAAATAACTCGGTGGATGGTGGGCAAACTTTTTCAGAAGTAAAAATAAAGTGAATAGTAGTTGTTATGTACACAATATGTATTATTCAAATGACTCGGTAAATGAAGGAAATCGAGAGTTAGTTAAAAAACACATACTAAAAACACGTATTTACAACTTATTAGCACGATCTAGTGCCTCATTAAATACGTTTAAATGTGTCTTTCGAATAAAGTACGAGTTTTATGCGTACCGATATAAGCGTCATAGATTTAGTATGGGCATGTTAGCAGAAACAAGCGGATACCTCTTGTTTGATCAATCTAACGTTTCAAAAGTTACCATATGATGTGTATATTTACATCTAAACGATTATACCGTTTTCATATAACGAGAGAACTAAATATTTTTTTAAAAACTGTGGCATTCGTTGCTAAAGACAATGAATGTTCATCTACACCAAATAAGCAATGCAAATCTCCGTAACTATTGATAAATCAGTACAATTAGACATACATTCATAAGAATGGCACGCTCATTTAATCACGTATACCTTCATTACAATGAGATCCATTGTAACCAGCCTGGCAGCCAGTAGTACAGATTCCGGAGTCTTTTGAACACGTTCCGTTTTTACAAAAACAACTAAATTTGCATTCATCGCCAAATGTCTGAAACGGACACTCTGAAAAGTAAGTGAAACGGTACAAAATTGAATACTGAAGTACAACACAAATAACTGAGTAATCAAATGACTATTTGCCTAGGAAGTACTACTGGTAGTTCTGTATGCAATTGCATTGGAAGCTTTTTATTTCGTTAAAACACATTCGGTATATATTGTGAGAAATGGTGTTTTAATCAGATGAAAATTTCCATGTCGGGACAGATATATCATACAGACCTTGTACATTTGGTTTCGAATATATAATATTTTACTATGATAAACACAATATCTTAATAAAGAGGCTTCAGGTAAATCAGAAAATACTCATTATGGGACACATTTGGAAATAATATCAAGGATTTACATTCACTTTATTACCAACCATTATTGCACGATGTCCCATTCCATCCTTGCTTACAACCTGAAGACTGACAAAGCCCATTTGTCTTATCACAGGGTTTATTGTCAGCGCAATGGCATTCTTCCATGCAGTCAAAACTAAAATACCCAATCCGACAATCTGGAATACGTACATAAGTCTTGTATTGGATATATGTATCTTATTTTGAAGTCAAATCAATAAATATGAAGCATTGTTTTCGGTTATCAGTTCATATACTCAGACATCCAACCACTGAAAAGGTTTCAAAATCAGAATAGTCCTATATATCATCAAATTACGAGTATCTAGTATGTCTTGTATGATTCCGTTGACCTTCGTACATGTGGTGTCATTGCAGTAACATAATTGAGAACAACCGTCTCCAAAGGTGCCATCTGGACATTCTTTAGAGTACACAAGTTTACAGAAGTAAATACAAAGTGAATGGTTGTTGTTTTATGCAAATAACTCGGTGGATGGTGGGCAAACTTTTTCAGAAGTAAAAATAAAGTGAATAGTAGTTGTTATGTACACAATATGTATTATTCAAATGACTCGGTAAATGAAGGAAATCGAGAGTTAGTTAAAAAACACATACTCAACACGTATTTACAACTTATTAGCACGATCTAGTGCCTCATTAAATACGTTTAAATGTGTCTTTCGAATAAAGTACGAGTTTTATGCGTACCGATATAGGCGTCATAGATTTAGTATGGGCATGTTAGCAGAAACAAGCGGATACCTCTTGTTTGATCAATCTAACGTTTCAAAAGTTACCATATGATGTGTATATTTACATCTAAACGATTATAACGTTTTCATATAACGAGAGAACTAAATATTTTTTTAAAAACTGTGGCATTCGTTGCTAAAGACAATGAATGTTCATCTACACCAAATAAGCAATGCAAATCTCCGTAACTATTGATAAATCAGTACACTTAGACATACATTCATAAGAATGGCACGCTCATTTAATCACGTATACCTTCATTACAATGAGATCCATTGTAACCAGCCTGGCAGCCAGTAGTACAGATTCCGGAGTCTTTTGAACACGTTCCGTTTTTACAAAAACAACTAAATTTGCATTCATCGCCAAATGTCTGAAACGGACACTCTGAAAAGTAAGTGAAACGGTACAAAATTGAATACTGAAGTACAACACAAATAACTGAGTTATCAAATGACAATTTGCCTAGGAAGTACTACTGGTAGTTCCGTATGCAATTGCATTGGAAGCTTTTTATTTCGTTAAAACACATTCGGTATATATTGTGAGAAATGGTGTTTTAATCAGATGAAAATATCCATGTCGGGACAGATATATCATACAGACCTTGTACATTTGGTTTCGAATATATAATATTTTACTATGATAAACACAATATCTTAATAAAGAGGCTTCAGGTAAATCAGAAAATACTCATTATGGGACACATTTGGAAATAATATCAAGGATTTACATTCACTTTATTACCAACCATTATTGCACGATGTCCCATTCCATCCTGGCTTACAACCTGAAGACTGACAAAGCCCATTTGTCTTATCACAGGGTTTATTGTCAGCGCAATGGCATTCTTCCATGCAGTCAAAACTAAAATACCCAATCCGACAATCTGGAATACGTACATAAGTCTTGTATTGGATATATGTATCTTATTTTGAAGTCAAATCAATAAATATGAAGCATTGTTTTCGGTTATCAGTTCATATACTCAGACATCCAAACACTGAAAAGGTTTCAAAATCAGAATAGTCCTATATATCATCAAATTACGAGTATCTAGTATGTCTTGTATGATTATTTTTACGTTAATATGTTTTTGAGCATTAGGCATTTTATAACCAAAATCATGCAATAACTAACAATACCAACGTTCACTAGATATCATACATAACCAATATAATTATTATGTCCAGTGTAGATTAGCGCAGAAAGATGATGAAAATTTGGACAGAGAAGACAACACTCAACTGAAACAGCCGAGCACAGAAATAGCACAGACCAGAAGTCAAATGTTGTATGCATGGAAAGAATGCAGCTGCTACTTTGTGGTAGGGCTTGGATCATCAGATATAACATAAAACATGTTACCTGCTTTAATAAGGGAAACGGTGCACAACGTCAGCACGCCAGTCCGTGTAACAGTCACATATCTAGCACTTATATTAGACAAACTGAACTCAAATCGCCCATCACTATGTACAGTAGAATTATCAGTGTATACGGGTGTTGGCTCAATGGTGGATGAATTGCCAAGATACACTGAAAATCCCTTCAAATCGTTGAACCCATGTTCTGAAATATAAAAAGGAATACCGTAACATACTTGTATACCTTTTGAACATTATTAAATTATATTCCAGTTCAATTGCTAATTGTTTAAGTATGAGTATGTTGTAAGCATCAAAATTACATCAATTAAACGACTGGTATGTAACTTTGCAAGTTTGGTAAGTCCACCTTATAATATCATTCGAAAGAAAACTGTTATCTTACCATTATCCGTTTGATATAATCTCATTTCCTGTAAAGGATATGGGTTTCCCAAATCCAACATCCACCAGGCCAAATTATCATTTCGTGTACCACTGCAACATTCACATGTATATGGATCACGTGACCCGTTGAAGGAACTGATAGCATAGCCTGGCTCCCAATCGTGGTCAACAGAGGACATGGTTGCTGTGAGATTACCTCGTAGAAGCGAAATAAGATTTGTGTCTGAAGTAAAACAAACACGACCATATGACATTTTGTAGAACCTGATGATTTAATCAGTGTGCATACATATTAGTATTACAATAGATATATGAACTATATAAGATACTTATTGTTGAAGTTTTTTATCAGGCTGCATTGTGTACCATTCCTCATACAACATGCATCTGATACCTCACATGACACACATAAAGAGTATAGATGACAAAGTGATGTGAACGAGCAATACTTATTCAAATATCCTATCACAGATGGAGAATTCAAACTATGTAGCAATAAGTCAATTTTAACACCGTACAGTATCTGACTGTCTAACATAATGTTGTGAACATGTTTTACATATGACTGATCACAAACGTATAACCCAAATTAAATGGTAACAACACACATAACAGACTTCAATATTAAGTGAATGATCTAGGACCAAAGAAACACACACATGCTTACCTGTTTTACACTGGATTCCTTTCCAATCTTCCATACATCCAGTCGTACATTTTCCAGTAATTATATTGCAGTCATCTATGTTCCTACACGCCCCACATGTTTCGCTACAGTTCCAGCCGTACTCTCCAGGGTCACAGGCTAAAACATATTCCACGAGTATAAAGTGTTTTAGTTGAGTTAAGTCTCATTTGAAACAATACTTGGTGACCTTTATCTGTATTGTAGGAAAGCCAAATAATTAAAGTATGATTGCGGAATGATCGACAAAAATGCATTCACGCTATTAATACTGTGTATTTCCGTAAACTAACTTTGTAGAGATGTTCATCATATGAACACAGTGCGTTGCGCATCCAACTTAGATTCCTTATTTAGCTATTTCTTTTACGGAAATATACAAATGTACATCGTACAATAATATAGTAAATGTAAATACATTACTTGAACTTCAAACGTATGAATATAATTCTTGGAATTCCAATAATTATGTTTAAATTCCACTAATTTCAGTGTCTAATACGCAGTCTGTATGATTTGCTTCTTCTGACCATTCGCGGTCGAATGTACACTTAGTGGCATTGAAAACGTAATGTCTAGCTTAGAAGTAAAGTTCAGGATTTGTTATCATTGGCAAATTATCTGTCAACGACGGGATTTAAGAAAATAGTTATACCAAAATCGTACGACTGACACTTTAATACGTGACACCGACCTTACTTTGTTGTAATATCCTTATCAAGTACATGTATTCTACGCGAATACATGTACCACTTGGAGGATAAGTGATGTACATAATAAGTCGTGGTGAAATGTTAAGTTTAAACAATTAATAACATTTCCAAACGAATTAAAGCGTGTTGAGTTACTTTGTTTGCATTGTTCCCCTTTGTATCCTGCTTCACAGCCATGTATGCAGGAACCTGTCGTCTGGTCACAAGACAACCATCCACCAGAACAGTTACCACAAATCCCTGTACAGTCAAGTCCGTAAGTTCCGTTCAAGCAACCTATAGATAAAACAATGTGGTGCAACACGTACTGTAGGTTCATGTATTACAATATGAATAATTATCGTCAATTTCAGACAAAACAATTAATTTAGACAAAACCAGGCGAAGGGAGTAGGTACACAAACACACACAAAAATGTGACGACACGGAATGAAAAGAAAAGGCTATTTGCTTGTAATACCGGAATGGCATCACAAAGGAGCCTAGCGATTAGTATCCAACATCAAGACAATTATGTCGCCTTGACACTTTGGTTGATCTAACTGCAAGTTCCTTAACGTTCTAGTTAAGACACTGGTATTCGCTTCAACTAGTACGATTTTGTGAATATTTATGCCATTTAGACTAATTCCTTACGTACTATGCTGTCTTCGGTCTCCTACAAATGCTACATTACTGTCTTCCTTCTGCTATGCATGACATATATCGCCGGATTCCTGACGTTCTAATCATTCAGACTTGAGGACGGCCATTTTACAGTTACATGTAATAACGATAAATCCTTACAAAGTGAATTATGAGTAACTGGATAGTATTTCAGACAGGACTGTCACCGTCATTTGAATACTTCATTAAATTTGTAAAACCATTTCGTGTCATACTCTCAAATAACCATAAAGCAACGTTATCACTTTACCTATTCTCTATTGCGAACTATGAGTTCTTTAACACAACTTGGTAGATGACATGCCATTACTTGATTAACATTTATCGTAATTCAGTGTGTATCTCATTCTCATGATTCTAATACATTGGAATGTTACCTGTCTTATTTTAATATATTTTATGGAATAATACCTTTGACACATTGTGGAGGTTCTAAACTTCCACTGCAGCCGTTTTCACAATAGCCGGTGTGAATATTGCACGATGTATTCCAACAGTGTCCACATGCGTACTGGCATTGGTTTCCCCAAGATGTATCGCTACACTCTATGGATATATTAAGACAATTGTTTGTAAAACTCTAGGCGCATCACTCTTTGGAGACACGTTGTCCCTTTGGTGCAATAAAGTTGTATCTCACTATACAGTATATGATAAGATACAAACTAGCCGCACCAAAGGGACAACGTTCATCCTAGTGGACAAGCTCCATCTAAACCCATTCATATACATTTCTAAGATAATCATGCAGATTGCCTCGGTCACCCGTTGATTTCCAATACATATCATGGAGGTGAGGTGCATATGCTGACACGATGTACTGATAAAAACTGCCCATTAATATGGGTACAATGTTTATGAATAAGAATAAAGAATTAAGAAATCAAAGGATTGGTTGGATGAAATTTATACATTCAAAGTGTCATTTAATTATTGTACACCTATCATGACATTACAACTGATACCGTATCATGCAAAGCTTGTATAAACAAGTACGTATCTTTAATTTACCTTTGTCACATTTATTGTTCAGCCCAGTCCATCTTCCAGAACATCCATACGGGCATGTTCCATTTTCTTGAAAACTGCCAGTGGTCTCGCTGGTGCAATAGCAATCGCTTAAACAGTCCGATCCACATTTGTTAGGGGGACAATCTAGAGAACAGAGGGAAATGAACATTAGTAACAATAATTAATGATTTGGAGTTTATTCAATCATATCATAACAGCACATTGTAGAAATGAGTTTTCTGAAAATTACACAGATCTTATTAATTTTGCATAATATCCACACGAACAATTTGCTGACCTTGATCAAATATTGAGTAATGGTTTTGTTATATTAGTATCATATTCCATGACTAGTGAAATATGTTTCACCCTGAGACCCCTGGCAGGTTGTGTTGGTTATATGAGTCAGTGGCATTGGGGACTGACTTGTCATCCACATATAAAGGAGTTATCAGTAACTAGAAGACGGGCAAGTCCGTACCCGTATAAGGTAATCTGATATGACAATAGTTCTAAAATGAGTGGCGGAAATTTACTAGGCTGCGCGAAACCTGGTGAAAATGTGTCTCTCGTAGAATAAAATTGACATGAACAGTTATGATACATTACCGGCAAAGGCTTTAACTTCGCAAATTGTGAGTAAGGCATTATCAACTGGTCTGTTGATTTTAAGATATCTTGCGGTTAGTGGTGATGTTAAATCGACAATCATTGGTTGGTATTGATCAACAGTTCCACTTCCAGAATCGTCATATATGTTTATTCCATGTGATCCACCATTGAGAAGTGATATTTGGAAACCACTGTACTGGCTGGCTACAATACAAACGCATTGACTGGCTAAAATACAACTCATTGACTTGCTACAGTACAAATTCATTGACTGGCTACAATACAAACTCATTGTCTGGCTACAATACTAACTCATTGGCTGGCTACAGTACAAACTCTTTGTCTGGCTAAAATACAACCTCATTGACTTTCTTAAATACAAACGCATTGGCTGGCTAAAATACAAACTCATTGGCTGGCTAAAATACAAACTCGTTGACTGGCTAAAATAAAAACTCGTTGTTTAGCTAAAATATAAACTCAGTGTCTAGTTAAAATACAAATACATTGACTGGCTAAAATACAAACTCATTGACTGGCTAAAATGCAAACTTATGATTGGTTGGCTAAAAATCAAACTCATTATAGTATCACGCCACACATCAGATTTAAATACAACACTTCATTGCACTTATACAAGTACCCATCCATATTTAATTAATCGCATTACCTAATCACATCTTACTATTAATAACGACACCACATTAACCGGTGTAGAGCATATTGTACACGTTTACATGTGTTATTATCTCAGTGTAGCAATACCACGTGACTTTTGACTACAGTTACAAGAAGAAATTTGCAAACATTGGAAAATAAAATAGCCATAAGTATTTTATTTCTTCATCAAATTCTATGAAATATACGCCATGCTAAGGGGGGTATTATTTGCTTCCCATGAAATATAAGATTTTTTTCAGCAGCTTTACCGATTTTTCCATTACCCTGTGAAACCAACACGTTCCACGGTTTCTCAGGGTAATGGACAAAACGGCACATCCGCTGAAAAAGATTTTATATTTCACGGAAAGCAAATAATGTTCCCCTTAGCGTGGCGTAGATTTCATAGAAATCGATGAAGAAATAAAATACTTATGGCTCAATTTGTGTTCCAATGTTTACAAATTTCTACTTGGAACTGTAGTAAAAAACCACGTGGTATTGCTACACTGTATCTGACCCCCAGTAAACTGAAACTCCGAGCAAAACTAGCTCAAGTCTCAGTTTAATGTGGTTAACTTACATCTTAGGGCACATATTTAATTTAATCTGATGTTCATAAATTATAATAGAAATACTCACGGTATAGATCGCGCCTACCATAAAAGTAGACACTTTGCACATCATATTCACCAAGAAAGTTCACAAGCCAATGGGGATTGTTTTCATTTCCAGCAGTCGTTGAGCACGTGTCTTCAGCTTTTTGTCCGGGTTCTTGTGGTTGACCATCAACAGAAAGTGAGGAGTTGCTGTTTTCATATGTCGATGATTGGTTAGTAGGTTTATTAAAAGTCACGACCCGACCTGGTTTATATAAATATTTAAAAATATGCAATTTTGTGTTTTTTGTAAGCATTCAATGATGATAACTTTCTGTTGAATTTGTGGCTGAGCTAAAATCCCCAGGACAGGCCGACCTACGTAATAAAATTCGAAAGGTCAAATTGCATGCATTATCAAAACTGCATTGTCCATACCTTAAATAACTAATAACTCGTAACAAACACAAACACATACAAGTCACACGGTTATAGTATTATACCTTGTTAAGTATACACACTGTTTCCAATGACACATGAATGTGCTACCAATTGCCATTATAACAAGTCGCACTAAGAATTGCAAGAGATACAGTAGTCCCATACCGGTTTGAAGCCATGATCTTTTAACTAGCTGTGTTTACATAGCCACCACATTTGTTGTCAGACAGAATATAAATGGATGTGCATGAAGTCCCCACTGACTCCTACCTACATATCAAGTTTCATAACCATCGGTTGTTATGTAAGGATCCATGCTTTTGACACTTATGTTGTTTCAATAGCAACCAATATGTGGTCAGGAAATTAAAATAAAATGACGTGCATAATGTCCAAATTGGCCTCTACCCACATACCTAGTTTCATTGACGGGTGGAAGTACTGACGGACGGACGGACGGAAAACAAATAGTCCCCCCTCCAGTTCAAACCGGTAGGGGACTAATAAAATAAAGTACTATACGTATCTGTAACCACTCACTCAAGCAGAGTAATTTACCTCCATATATTTCCACTTCACAAAGACGTATCCTAGTGTTAGTTTCATTCAGAATGATCCTTAGATTTTTGGTCCAGACTGGTTCATGACACATTATCTCCATAACGGGTGTTCCAGGAATATCGTCATGCTGGTAACAGATGGAATTGAAGTTGCTACCGTTCGGTCCATATCCTGTTTCAACTCGGAAACCGTTGAATTCATCTGCAAACATGTTAACAATACAAATACGAGGGGGTATGTGTACAGCTACGTATGCTAAATTATCACATACAAATTTTAAAAGTTTGCACGTATTAATACCGTATAGCGTTTTTATTTATAAATATTTCTGAACGTAATTTTGTGAGGTTGCTATATTGACTATCAAGAGATTGGTACAATGGAGTGTTTTTTATCAAAATTAATTACAATTTTTTATTGAACCGTGAAACGACAAAAAAGTAAAATGTACGAGAAATTGTAGACTTGTAGTTTAGTCGATTGGGTTTGTCCATTGGAATTTTAGATATATCGTAAAAACATTTTATTCATCAACATGGTAATCGTTAACGTTTAAAAATGCTTAGTATCAGGTTGGACCCTATAAACGTTAAATATCTTAAACAGTACAATCGCATTGGAACACAAATTGGTATGTCTTAATGAACCAACCTTACCAACTCTCATAAAACGGGACATTTTGATCCACGGAAAAATGTACTTTGCGTGTTCCTCCAATGTAAAATGTTCAGTCTAAAGCAGGGTACATACGTTTGAGTGATTCAAGTGACCAGAACGCAAAAGTTGGAAAATTTATCAAATACTATTATACATTAAATACCCATCAGTGACCATTTCACATTGATAATGAATCCCATACATCAACAGTCAATACATGTATTTTCGGTCTTCGGTCGTTTAAATACCAAGAGCAAGTGTGTTGATACGAATATTAGAAAAATGTCTACATACAAGAGTTGTGTGTGCAAATCACCATTGAAATCAGAAGATGGGCCTTAGCTACATATGCATTGATGATCAATCTAATATAGGTCAAAGTTATCCATATTTATCCCGTTACAGTGGTTACCATTGGATGGGAAGATTGCTGCGTTTCTAAACTTAAATTGGCATTTAATTTTATCATTGTTTTCTTTATTTCTGTCTCCGTAATAAACACAGGCACTTGAAAACGAACTTTATCACCAAAGCTGGTACACAGCTGCATTAACAACCTGCCAAACGCCAGATGAAAACGAGGCACACAATATGCAACATAAACGTTTGTTGACGTCAGCATCTGTTAATTCTGTTTGTCAGATTTCTGACCAGATTGTAATAAAATCATTTGAATTGTCTTCATACCATATCATTGTCCTAGCACAATTTAGCAAGATAAAACACTGAGCTATGGGTAAATATGTACAATGATGCACACCAAGTCTTATAAGATTTAGTGAGACCTTTCATTATTGTCGATAAATATCTATATTTGGTAAATACTACAGCACTCGTCCATGTGAGCCTCTATAGCTCAGTGGTAGAGCACTGGTCTCGTAAACCAGGGGTCGTGAGTACAAACCTCACTGGATGCATTTATTTTATTGTTAAACAACCCATAGAGTGACATACTAAACTTTGTAAACTCTTTTTATTTCATAAATACCGTATAATGTGCTTCTGATTGCGGTGCAGTTTTGTACCGAGTGCCGATTTAGATTTTTGTTTCGTATTAGAAAGTATAATTCTGTTCTGAACTTAATAAATGTTAAGAAATTAAGGTTCCTGGCGCCACTTCCTTACATGTATACAATGTAAAAGATGTTCATATTCAATATCTGAACTTTAAGACACACAATGTCTTAAGTGTGTGTTAAATAGTAATGATTATGAATAAGTTCTTGTAATACATGAGTGTTTTCAATTACATTTAAGTACAATGTAATCTTAACCTCAACTGTTGGTCACTTAATTCGTGCTTTCAATTCACCCGTTATGTGTTGAGTAAAGGATTATTAGTTCTCTCTTCCAATATGTCTAAGACAGTAATGTTGAAACTGTTTGCTCACCAACACCGGGTGCTTGAATTGGTGCTCTCAATTCACCAAATATAGATATTTATAGACAATAAGTATACGTCTCACTTACCTGCTCTTTATTTGTCTCTAATAATATTTGACAGTAATATTGATTTGAATTTATGCTTTCTATTACCCTGTTATATGTTGAGTTGGTAACTAAATTAATGTCGCTTATAAGAAAGCAATATTTGCTTACCGACATCGGATGAATTAACTTTCAAGACGAGGCCAACAATACGATAGTCCTTATCCCATTGTATTCTCCAGTAATGATGATTATTTGGCGCAGTACCATTACTTCGTGAACATGTAGATACATTGCCGTCAACAGCCAAGACTGAATAGTCTGCCGGAATGGTTGTTTGTCCCATATTAAAGACACCTTGGTTGAATTTGGCAACATTTCCTGACAACACAACATTTTAATATACTATACCAGAATAAATACTTGTAGCTCATCATATATCTTGCACCGTACGTGAACAAAAGGACAAGTGCGGTGACAGAATGATGTAACCCTCGGGTTTTCCAAGGACAAATAATTAACCAGTAAAAACATGTACATGTGTGTACATACAGTTATTGTATGCAAATTCAGACTGTGGACAGTATGCCTATTTTTCCTAAAAACAATTTAAAAAAGATTAATATAAATAGTTACAAGGCAAGGGAATGCAAGCTTAATGCAGACTAAGCTTAATGCGTAGTTCTATACTGATATAGAAATCAACGGAATATTTCATATAACAACGGTATAGCTTGAACATAGTACTTTGAATACAGAATTTTACAAGCATTGATCTATTTACGCATCGTGTTTCACAATGAACATTGGTATAGTGCATTTGGCTCCAATGTTTTCATACATCAACACAATATAACGTTGAATATTTCAGAATGTTCATTAATTTTAAACAGTATTATATTATTGTAGATCATATTTAGAATGGTATTCTACAAGATGTGCTCAGTTCCAAATATACGTAACATACATTCCCATGACAACAAAACGAAAACCAGTATTTGTCCTAGTGTAACATTGAATCAAAATGGATTACTTGTAGGTCTTATTTAGAAAGGCTTTCTACAACATGTGTTCAGTGCTAAGTAGCCATAACATACCTTCCAACGACAACAAAAGGCGGTAAAGCGAAACCGATATTTCTCCAGGTCAAAAGAGATTGTTGCAATTGGAATGATGTATTGTAATTACTAGTATCGCGACAAACAATGTATTCTACAAGAAACATAATGTAAACATAGTTACGATATTGACATCCTGGTCCCATCCATCCATATTCACATCCACCCTCACATTCTCCCGTTGTGTTATCACATTGTACTTCCTCCTTACAATGACAACGATACTGACAGTTCTGGAAAGTTGGAGAGCCTGGAAACACTGTGTTACAATCTGAAATATCAATCCATAAATAGGAATACATTTTGTGCAATCTTCCTCGTTCAGTTGTGAGTCGTGTATTATGTTTTCTGTGCTCGGTTGGTTTAGTTTGGCGTTGTGTCTTGTGTGATTTTACAGTTTTCTGCGATCGGTTTTTTCAGTTTGGCATTGTGCCTTGTGTTTTTAATGGTTTCTGTGCTCGGCTGGTTAAGTTGAGTGCTGCCTTCCCTGTCTGACTTAATATTATCCTTCAGGCATTATGCCGTGTAATTGTGGTTTGTATTGTTTTTATGTTTTCTGCGCTCGGGTGATTCAATTGAGTGCTGCCTCCCTGTTCGATATTTTACTATTTTATTTTTTCTTACAAGCAAGTCGGCCACATCCTACACAGCTGAAACACAAGTGGTTGGTCAACTTCCAGGCACCATGCGATTCAGTTGTACAATACGCGGATGAGCGAGATTGGTTGGTCCAGCATGAATATATGATGCATAGTTCGAGCAGGTAATGTATGAAATGACCCATCGTATTCACTGCTTAAGTAGGGAGAACGCTGCTTTCATTTGGTGACCAATTTTAAACACATATTTAACTATAGTTCCCCCTTATATCACGAGAAATACATGTCAGCATGCAGATGGTGTCGAGTCAGCTTTGCATGTTTAAGGCGGAAGTTGACTAACAAGAATAAAAATCATAATACATTGCAGCTGAAAAGAAACAATTCCTTTGAGATCTTGACATAGTTCGTCTGAGCAACACACCGTCTAATGGTGGAAAATAGTGTATTTGATTATTTCAAAATCCCGCAGTAGTTTAAATGACGAAGTAATGACCCGGGTACATTTAATAATGTATTTTTTAACATTGAAGTGTAACTGTGACCTTGACATATGAGATAGGAAATGAGGTTTACTCACGATATCCCTTCTCAATGAGTTTAACATGCATACCAAATATAAACAAGATTTGTCAATGTATGTCAATGTAATGGTCCGGACAAAATCGGACGCACGCACACAGATGCACTAAAGATGGTGACAATATAGTTACGTATAATTTCTCGCTCCCGAAAGCGGCCCGGTGTATATGCATACCGGACCCATTATGTGCTAAATACGAAACCAGATCCATATCTGTGCTGACACAGGACACTCTCTATGCAAGACGATGGATTTCAATAGGTACTGGGCAAGATAGATCAGAAAATCAACTATTTGCCCAAAAACACAGGTTTGTCCGTAGAAATATATGCACCATGAGCTGACACATGGAACTTCCGTTGCTGTTAAATTGTTCCAATTGTTTTATTAGTTGAAACTTAGGTGGAACTCTGACCGGGAGTATTTGGTAAGATGAACACCGAGTCGTGTTTATGAATCTTAAGTATGACTTTTCTTGAATATAGCAAATATCTTGATCCAATCGCACCTACGTAGCTCAATAGTTAGCGCGCTTGTCGTCTAATCTGGCGACCCGGGTTCAAATCCTGGTGGAGGCACACATAATGCCCCCATGTTTCAGCAAAAGGTTAACTGGCAAATTAAGGCTATGCTGGGCAATAAGCTGCAATGGGGATACTTCAAGTTTCCTATAAAACGTTCTAAATTCGGTTTCTGAATGAACCGGACAACTCTCGGTCGTTCGAGGGGTGTTCGAAAAGAATTGTAATTCCATGCATGTCTTGGTATTTATAGGTATTTCGTGCTTCAAACTTGGCATGTGTACCCATTAACCCATTATCTGCACTTGGGTAAAATTTGGTTGAAATCCATGCAAATTAGTTTGGTCATAATGTATGTTTAATAAACACTTACTCATTTATACTAAGCTAAAATTCGTTCGAAAAACGTATCGTCAAACTGATTGTAACACTTTTATTAAATGTAAAAGTAGGTCAATAGCATCTGAAAGCCAACGACAAATGTGGTCAACTGAAAACAACAACAATCAGATTCAACATTTATAAAAAGTATGATATTCGCCCAAAAGCTGTAATATTAAAAGATGGACTGTTAGCTACTCGTACAATCTCGAGTTTATCCCAATTTCATTTCATTTGGAAGAAAATTGTTGAAGTTAACAACAGTTGTACCCACTGGATACCATGCTCATTACGTGGTGCCCAAAACGTCATATTGTTTTAAATGCCAAGAAAATATTAAAGTTATACCCTCAGTACTTTCAAGAGAAGTTTTTACGTAGTATCATAAAGGATGGGGCATACGCTCACTATCATTAACCAAGAACGAAGCAGAAACATCATACATGTGCTAACAGAAATTCTAAGAAATCCGTAATTGTAAAACACACTAAGTCACTGATGGAAACGATTAATTTGTTTCTTTTATCCACAAAGGGCCTGCAATTCAAAAACCAGAACCAATGGAAAGATATGTTACAAGAAGGTTCTATAGATATTGTGTCCATGGAAAACTTCAGAAATATTTCATATAGCGTCCAATTGTTTATGGAATAGACCATATGCACATTTCTCATGAAAATGCCTCTTCGCACAGGGCTTCTACTGTAAAGTAGTTTTTGAACATAATACGCATGCGAATACTTTATCACCAAGTCTATTATGTAGACCTATTCCTATGCGAATAATTTTAAGTTCCTAGACTTACTTTGCATGCAAAAGAGCATAGGTACGGTTCCAGGAAACCTATGTGGTCAGCCATATTACAGTGCATGAGTGAAGTACCTTTTGCAGATGACAAAACATACCTTTTAACTTGAATGTAAAGATTAAATCTGTGTGCAATGTGTAAAAGAGAGTTCATTGAAGGTTTTCTGTGAGTTTCATTGTATATGGTTTTGTCAATAAAAAGTTATAGAGTAAATTGCATTTCCTTTCGAACACCGAGCAGGACGGCATGTCGTCCTTTTCATATATACACTACTCAAAAGTTCTAACCCGCCACCATAATAATGTGTTAATACTGCACGTACTCTCATGAAATGTTGCATACCAATACTTGAATAATACTTGCATTTAAATATTGATTCATTTTTGCAGATACACGGCCATGTAACTCGTTACAGGCGCGTTACGTAATAAATCGATTTTACAAAGTCACAACATATTTCACCCAAATTGTTCATGAACACGTGCATATTGCCACGCAACAAACACGTATTCATTAACATTTAGCACAACCGATGTCTGCCCTCCAAGAAAACACGTAACATGCCGAGATTGACGCAAAACTAACTTTGATGAAGTGTAAGAATCTTAGAACCAAATTTCACAAAGGCTATTTCAATGAAATGGCAATTTTGCAAATTTTGCTTGAGTGTTGATTTCAAAAATAGAAGGTTCCTGTGAATGAAAAAATGAAATAATCATTAAAATAACAATTACAAACGAAATAGAAAATCATTTTTGTAATAAAAAGCAAAACTAAGGACCACAACCTTATCAAAACTGATGACATCCCGACATGCCAACCGCGTTCAGTTCGTGCCAAATTCAACATGTTAGGTATTTTTTGCGTAGGATAATATTCACGTACATCAAAACCGTACGTAAACACGTGCTTTTCGACGCACATGCATTACACGTGTAAATTATTCTAGATTACGTAACAAGTCTAAAACGGTAAATTAGACCGTAAGTAGGCCAAAATAAACAAATAGTTGGCTTCATTGGATATTCATATGTCATTTTGTGAAATTTCGTGTTAATAAATCCATTATTAAAAAAATATTAATTAAAATAAAAAAATGTCAACTAGGAATCGTGTTCACAGCGGTTTTTCGTAATCTCATGAGTGTTCCTCTCGGGTCAGTTTGAACAGTCATCAGTAATGTCGATTTTGTTTATGGGCGCGTGAATTCTGGTCCACATGCATTGCACGTGCAAAAATGCATTTTTAGTATTTTTTACGCAATACACCGAATGCACTGAAATTAACTGCAAAACGGTCAAAATAAACCAATACTCAGCTGCATCTCTTAATCATGTATCGGTATGCGAAATTTCAGGTGAATACATGCATTTTTCACAAAACGGGAATGAAATATAAAATGGCGGTTTAGAACTTTTGGGGAGTATAGAGTTATTATAAATTGGTATGGACTTGTATCGTACATAGGTTTTATTATATTACAAACCAAAAGAAACACAATGCGATATATTTCGCTGATGTTTTAAAGAATACATGTTTCATTCAATAACTAAGGAACTGTTGATTGCATTATGTCGCACATTCAGGAGCATTTCGTTTTCGATCTCCCGTTTTCGCTTTCATAGTGTCCATTAAGGCAGTTAGATTGTATTATTTAAATACATATCGCGTAATGTCGTGTGTCACCATATTACAATTGACTTCACACAGCACATACAGATGGTTTACACAATGATAACAGTGAGCAATATCATCACGTATATGATATTGCTCCTTGTTCAACAAGATACGAACTGCTGAAGTACATTGAAACTATTTCAAACGTACACGTTCATCTAACTAGGTACATGTGTACAAACGTATTATCGCCATTTATCGGTGTATATCACTTATGAACTATCAATAATAAATATCCTTATGCGATTTTTTTTAATCAGCACCTGATTTGGTTTTCAGTCATAGTATTGTATTTATTAAACATAAAGCAACACCCTATTTGGGCCATTAAGTAATTTTATGTTTTATTTACCCAGACAAATCCGAGGAAGCAAATACGCACTGGTTTGTCCGTAACATACTTTTGCCCTGTTTCACTTGCTTATAAATTCAACAATGCTCGTTTTGTCACGTAATGATGCTATAAAGAGAGCTTTTGTTGCTGCGTTTTCATTACAGTGGTCGTAATTACAGATGAATTAGCCAGACAGAAGGAACTTGATTCATTAATAATCGATAAAATGTTCAGATTGACATAATTATATAATATTTTCTGTAAAGAGCCTTCGTGTACACGGCGAATAGTCAGCATGGCAAGTTTTGCAAGCAGGCAACCGACAGCATATCCACACCCCTGCGTTTAAAAGTATTATGACTGTAAGACACATAGGACGGTACACAAGCTTACCAACCCGATAGGCGCACCATGTGTCCGTCTACAATTCTACCGACTGGCATGAACCGACAATAGATGTAAAAAAGTATCGGGCCTTTTTATTAACTCAACTCAAGTCAACTCAAATAAGATAATAATACAATGTCCAGTATATTAATTTTTTTTATGATCCTGGTATCTTTTTCGACACGACCGAACGTCTACGTAGATATTTCATTCTTTGCAAATCCATATTTCTCAACGTTATACCAGTGTGCATGGTCCTGTATGTAATATAACAATATTTCGTTTGGTTACAGTTAACAAAATGGTTAAAAATTGCAATACTGTAGTGTAAAACATGTCTAAAAAATCACTTACCACAGTTGATATATGACGAGCTGACAAAGATAATAATAGCGAACACAATTTGTCTGTAACAATCCATGTTGAAATGAAGGAGATGAAGTTACATAATGTAATGATAAATAACACGTATCTGAATGACTAGACAGATATGTGAACGTGTGTCACTATTGCTGTAATTATCTAATCTTTACAATATTTTAATTATGATACTTATTTTGTTTTCGTTTGTTTACGTCGGTTCAACTTTGTCATTATTTAACGAATGCTGAACGTTCACGTAATTCCGTCACGAAACTATTGAGCAATAAGAAGAGCAATCAGATGAAAATCATATCCTCAAACCCGCTACGCCGATTAGGACGATCAAGTACGTCAGTCATGTTGTAAAAAGAGCAAATTAGTAGCAGTCATGACCACTCGCCAGTGAAACATCCATGCATTTGCCTCATGCAGCTCCGAGAAGTTAACAGAAAGTTGGAAGATCCTAGTTAGAAATTCAATTTCCAGCTGCAGGCGAATTACGATGGTGCTCAATGAGTTCGATATTCACATAGGGTCAAAACACTAGATGTTGGATGGGTAACTCGACCCTACTCGACCTTACCCGACCCTAACGTTTTTATTGCCTCTCAATTCTCATACCCAGAAATCTAAGCCATTTTGCTGGCTTAATTGCGAAATTGTCTCCCTTATAAACACCTTATCGAGACACTCGATTAACTGTTATCGGTCACTTTACGCCTATTGAAATATAGAGTGGAGAAATCTTTAACACATCAAAAGTTATCAAAAGCATTATTTGACAATATTTATCCAGTTATTGAAGTAATCTACAATCTTTGCAGTTTACTTCAATATATGTTTTGTTAAAATTGAATATGATCTTTTTGCTTCCCTAAGCGTTTGAAATAAGTAACTATTTTTGAGCTCGAGTCTCATTGAGTTCTGTACAAATAATACCATTTTAAGCGTTGCATGGTCTTTTTAAATGATATTTTCTCCTATTTATAGCTAACTCACAACATTTATCCAGTTATTGAAGTAAACTAGAAAGTTAAATCTTACTTTCAATTATTTATATTTAAATTATGTATTTGTCTTCTTGCTTCCCTATGCGTTTTTATTTCACTAATATTACGGATTTTATTTTTTGTCGGTAAGTACATGTGTACTGATACACAGATCGTGGTGTGTGATCACGTGGTTTGCACATACCCGACACTTTATCTCGTTAATCAGAGGTGTGAAGATCTTTGGTGTTTATTGTCAAATGCTCTATTTGCCTTTTTATTAAGTAGATGTATAAGATGATCATACTTGATTAGGGGTTAGCATGAAAAATGTCGTTAGTCAAATATTGAACGACAGAATAGAAATACACGAAATTGTAAAATGGTGATGAATTTCATTACCCGCTACCACGCATGTAATAACGTTTTGATAAAACTTCGTGCCGCTACCTCTTCATAGTTTGATAATGATAGAAAAACATGATCCAACATGTTAACTCTTGAAATAAGAATTGTTTAACTTACTGTTGAATTAGGTCAGAGAAAGGTAGATTATTTCATATGTAAATTTATATCCATACTACATATCGTGGTTGTTATCATGTAATTTTCAAAAAGATTCTTTTCTTTCAATTTGATTTTTCTTTGCCTTAAATTCAAAAAAGGAAAGACTTGGAATTATAAAAATTGTTCGCTACATAATCAGACAACGTAGTCTAATTATACAATTATTAGAACAAATATTAATGTGCACGCTGTTGAAGATTTGTTTCAAATATAAATGGTGCATCGTGCTATACCACGGATATACATTAGATAGTTCCATGGTTATAACTTTCACTTCCTGTGACTTCGTACCACCAGTATTTATGCTTTTAAAATCGGACGAGAACCTAAACACGTATGGTTACATAATCAGTTATAAATACATCTATAACCAAGACAATTTCGAAAGTTTTCTTTCCTGTTACATGTTTTAGTAAACGGTCGATTGTTTAATCTATTAGTTCCTATCAACAGTGGTCACTTAAATCATGATCATCCGAATTTACATTACAAAAAATAAGACTTGTTTATGAAACCAAATCCCGATAAACATTCAAAATCTTATATATTATGTTGGTCGATCTTATTTGTCAGATTTTTAAAATAAACGTCATTCATGATTATTATTCTTAAAGTATAAATAAACTATTTTATTTGATTTTGAAATTCAATTTATGAATCACAATTAGTTTGTCCTTTAAAACATAATCAAAAGTAATAATTGGAGAAATGATTAAATTCATGTTTAAGGTTGATGAGAATTACACATTTCCCGACTCGTAATTTTGAAACAGAAATCTGGTTTTCCTTTAAAACTACCAATTGGAAATGTTATGTTCATAGCCTCGTGTCATCAATATCTAACAACATATGACAGACATATTCGATAGTTAATGAAGCGTAACATGTATAATGTCACAGGTCACATCAAGATTTAGCGAGATAAGGTAGCAATGGTAGTTAAACGAGATAATAATCGAATGGACTAAAGGGAAACAATCCAATTAGGTGTCAGGGACAATTACGCAAGGGACTGAACTTTTGATAAAAGTGTCTGATTTCTGGACATGTTTTAAAACTCGTACCCGTTCAGGCTTAAATGTTTTGACCAGAGATCACCAGAAAGGCGAAAGTTTCTTTTTTAAACTTGAAATAGTTGTGTGCCGAGTTAATGTAATTGTTGTTAACGTAAACCAACAGGGTTTCTGGGCATTTTAGTGCCAGCTGCAACTCCTCCGCCAAAACAAAATAAAGAAATCCCTACCTACCCTACCTATTCTTGAGAGGCATGTTACCCTAATCACATCCGTTTGACCTCTAAGCTTCGCCGATTTCCAGCTGGTGTCCAATAACCAGTCATCAATGAGTACGGCATTCAGCTTTATATCACCGCAAATTTCCAGAGATCGACTTATCATCTAACATTAAATTTGATATTGGACATAAAATCTCCAATTTGCAGCATATAGACCGAATAGCCAGCAGTGAGTTTGATATTCGACTTAACAAAAACTGGAATGATTAATAAATATCCGTACGCGTGCGTATACAATTTTTTTAATCAGTATGAGATTCGGATTTTAAACATAGTACATGTATTGTGTATATATCCATTGAGCAACACCCTGTGTGGGACATTAAGTAATTTCGTCATGTTTTTATTTACACAGAAATATCCGAAGGAAGCAACATTGCGCCGGTTTGTCCGTTACATATTTTTGTCCAGTCTGTTTCTCTTGTTCATATGATTATGCTTGTTTTGACACGTAATAATGCTATATAGAGATATATTTTCTATCGCGTTTTCATAACAATGGTTGTACTTACAGATGATGAGTAAATCTCCCGCAAATTGGCCCGAGTGTACAGGCATGGCTATATTTCATCGCTATATTGGCGCGAAACAAAAGCCCTGTACTTACACAGCAGTGCGGGGAAATCGGAAAGGTACAAAACTCGGGACAGTTCTCCCGCTATACCTCGCCCTTCCCCGGGGTTGAGGGCCGTGGTTTCAATTATAATTGTTTGACATTATTTTCGTTATTTTCATTATTCTTCAAAGGTGTTGTGTATTGACTGGTTGACGACACAGTACATGCAGTTTTCCCTTTGGTCATACATTCATCTGCAATAAAATATAGCATGTGGTTATACACGTGTCGATTCTTAAATATTTATTTACCCGTATTTTAATACAACGCATTAACAACAGTCTCTTAAACATATGTATCAATTGTTTATGAATAAAGTAATGGTATCTTAAAAGTACTAGATTTAATGAAATTATGATAATCAGATTGTCTTATGACTACCAAACTTAGTTTTATTGGTTATGTAAAATGTGTTTGTGATATGTGTGTACATAATTGAGTCAATTTAATTTGAGACGGACATAAATAAATTAAGATTTTAATGTGATATGTTGTAGCAAGAAGTAGAACAAATGGGTTGTTCTATTAACATTTGTAACGTTTAATACGGAAGCAAACAATGATATGATGGTTGCCGTGGCCTCATCTGTGTCAAAATTTGAAGGCTTATATAAGCTACCCATGTTTGTACTATCTAAATACAATAGAGAAACATGTGGTTGATTTGTAAAGCATCTTTGCAAATGGTTGCATATCTCAGTTACAGAAAATATTATTGAACCGCACCTGCATTTTTAATTAATATTCAATTAAAACAGTAATATTTACCTTGCTTGTCATGATTGTTGCTATACATCAACTGTTGAGTATTCATTCCCAGTAATTGCGTTAATGAAGCATCACATGAATCAAGGTTTATTTCTCGGAAAAACGTATCGTCCTCAGATAATAGCGCAAAATCCAGTTCATCAGACATGTTGATTGTTGAATGAGGAAAACAATTCTATACCATCAATATTTATACTGGTATTGCAATACCTATTGCGTGTTTTTGTGAGTTAAGATTACAAGAAATGTGCATTTTGTCAGTTCATTTGACCCAAAACATCGTTCATTTTGTGAATTCCTATCACACAAAAAATCGTGCATTTTCTACCTACCCGGTCATATGTTATGGAGTGGTCCGTTTTCGGTTTTGGCAATTATTTGCTGGTAGACCCAAGGTTTGTAACGGTTAAAAATCCATATATGGACATGCTATTGTTCGCTGTTAAGAAATCTGTCGCAGGGTGAGAAAAAGGGGCGGGTAAACTATAAGCCGGTTAAAGATCACATATTAGAATAATAAACGAATTAAGTACGGCATTCGCTTCGCTCATTTGTACTTAATTCGTTTATTATTCTAATATATGATCGATAACCTATACATACTGTACATATTTGTACACTATAATCTCACCAGTTTAATTTATTGCCTAGGGCTACATATCTCGGCGATTTATGACCCATGTGACACGCGTTTCAGACAGTTTCACAGTTAGGGGTCTTGTTCAGAACCTAATCTGGTACTCTACTGACACTCTTTTGTTTTCACGCACGATTTGATAATATAAATTATGCACAATATACCAGGTCGGTGAATTATGAGCAGAGCATAAAATATATAATCATTAATTTTGTATATATTTGTTATAAGCATTGTATTATGCTTTATGTAAAATAATGTAAAAAAATTACCTTGAATTTGTTAATATGACATCTTCTGTTGTAATAGGGATTCTAATCGAGATGCCGAAGGCATCTCGATTAAAATCCAAGACGGCATTGTACGTGTTGCGAGTTTTTAACCCATCCGAAATTTGGTCACCCCTGTTCGATTGAGATTTGTGTGTACAGGAAGTGTTTTTTCGGGGTACTCTGAAGACGTGAATGGAATTGGCAAACTCATTCAAAAAATATTTTTGTTGTTAATAAAACATACATTGTACAATATATTTTTTGGTGATAGCTTGATCACAATATGGACACGTACATTTTATGAACATAATTCATAGAGTGGAAGTAGAATTATGGTTGCAGGGCTTTGTCTTGTCTTCATCTGGATTCATATAGGGGGGGGGTAGATCTACCTATTTTAGTCTTAATTGATACCAAATATATTTTCATATACTGAAATTAGTTAATTTAGTAAATTACACTGCATGCATGCATGGTAACTTTTTATAAATACCGAAAAACTTGACTTCGCAGTTTATGCACGTGTTAACGTATGAATTATGGTCCACCATTACCCATGAATATCTGTCATTAATTGTTTAAATCACGAAAGTGGATATCGTGTAGAATATATGTGATTCGAAAACCTTTAAACTGTTTAACCTGGCTTTCTGTACGAAGGTTTATTAACGTGCGTGCTTTCTGGTAAAACCATTCGGATGCCTTATAATCAGAAGATTTATCATCTTGTAGATTGTCATAGCGAAAAATTGAATAAGTTGAAGGAAAAAATGCCAATTATTTGTGCTATAATAACTTTAATGCGCTATATACAAACACGCATTCATACTCTTGAGTCTCATATATATATGTGATATTTTAAGGTATAAACTTAAAGATTTATTCTTAAATAAAAAAGAAATGCGTTTTAATTGTTTACACTAACATGCGAGGATCTTACTTTCAATTATTTATATTTAAATTATGTATTTGTCTTCTTGCTTCCCTATGCGTTTTTATTTCACTAATATTACGGATTTTATTTTTTGTCGGTAAGTACATGTGTACTGATACACAGATCGTGGTGTGTGATCACGTGGTTTGCACATACCCGACACTTTATCTCGTTAATCAGAGGTGTGAAGATCTTTGGTGTTTATTGTCAAATGCTCTATTTGCCTTTTTATTAAGTAGATGTATAAGATGATCATACTTGATTAGGGGTTAGCATGAAAAATGTCGTTAGTCAAATATTGAACGACAGAATAGAAATACACGAAATTGTAAAATGGTGATGAATTTCATTACCCGCTACCACGCATGTAATAACGTTTTGATAAAACTTCGTGCCGCTACCTCTTCATAGTTTGATAATGATAGAAAAACATGATCCAACATGTTAACTCTTGAAATAAGAATTGTTTAACTTACTGTTGAATTAGGTCAGAGAAAGGTAGATTATTTCATATGTAAATTTATATCCATACTACATATCGTGGTTGTTATCATGTAATTTTCAAAAAGATTCTTTTCTTTCAATTTGATTTTTCTTTGCCTTAAATTCAAAAAAGGAAAGACTTGGAATTATAAAAATTGTTCGCTACATAATCAGACAACGTAGTCTAATTATACAATTATTAGAACAAATATTAATGTGCACGCTGTTGAAGATTTGTTTCAAATATAAATGGTGCATCGTGCTATACCACGGATATACATTAGATAGTTCCATGGTTATAACTTTCACTTCCTGTGACTTCGTACCACCAGTATTTATGCTTTTAAAATCGGACGAGAACCTAAACACGTATGGTTACATAATCAGTTATAAATACATCTATAACCAAGACAATTTCGAAATCTTAAGTTTTCTTTCCTGTAACATGTTTTAGTAAACGGTCGATTGTTTAATCTATTAGTTCCTATCAACAGTGGTCACTTAAATCATGATCATCCGAATTTACATTACAAAAAATAAGACTTGTTTATGAAACCAAATCCCGATAAACATTCAAAATCTTATATATTATGCTGGTCGATCTTATTTGTCAGATTTTTAAAATAAACGTCATTCATGATTATTATTCTTAAAGTATAAATGAACTATTTTATTTGATTTTGAAATTCAATTTATGAATCACAATTAGTTTGTCCTTTAAAACATAATCAAAAGTAATAATTGGAGAAATGATTAAATTCATGTTTAAGGTTGATGAGAATTACACATTTCCCGACTCGTAATTTTGAAACAGAAACCTGGTTTTCCTTTAAAACTACCAATTGGAAATGTTATGTTCATAGCCTCGTGTCATCAATATCTAACAACATATGACAGACATATTCGATAGTTAATGAAGCGTAACATGTATAATGTCACAGGTCACATCAAGATTTAGCGAGATAAGGTATGGACTAAAGGGAAACAATCCAATTAGGTGTCAGGGACAATTACGCAAGGGACTGAACTTTTGATAAAAGTGTCTGATTTCTGGACATGTTTTAAAACTCGTACCCGTTCAGGCTTAAATGTTTTGACCAGAGATCACCAGAAAGGCGAAAGTTTTTTTTTTAAACTTGAAATAGTTGTGTGCCGAGTTAATGTAATTGTTGTTAACGTAAACCAACAGGGTTTCTGGGCATTTTAGTGCCAGCTGCAACTCCTCCGCCAAAACAAAATAAAGAAATCCCTACCTACCCTACCTATTCTTGAGAGGCATGTTACCCTAATCACATCCTTTTGACCTCTAAGCTTCGCCGATTTCCAGCTGGTGTCCAATAACCAGTCATCAATGAGTACGGCATTCAGCTTTATATCACCGCAAATTTCCAGAGATCGACTTATCATCTAGCATTAAATTTGATATTGGACATAAAATCTCCAATTTGCAGCATATAGACCGAATAGCCAGCAGTGAGTTTGATATTCGACTTAACAAAAACTGGAATGATTAATAAATATCCGTACGCGTGCGTATACAATTTTTTTTAATCAGTATGAGATTCGGATTTTAAACATAGTACATGTATTGTGTATATATCCATTGAGCAACACCCTGTGTGGGACATTAAGTAATTTCGTCATGTTTTTATTTACACAGAAATATCCGAAGGAAGCAACAATGCGCCGGTTTGTCCGTTACATATTTTTGTCCAGTCTGTTTCTCTTGTTCATATGATTATGCTTGTTTTGACACGTAATAATGCTATATAGAGATATATTTTCTATCGCGTTTTCATAACAATGGTTGTACTTACAGATGATGAGTAAATCTCCCGCAAATTGGCCCGAGTGTACAGGCATGGCTATATTTCATCGCTATATTGGCGCGAAACAAAAGCCCTGTACTTACACAGCAGTGCGGGGAAATCGGAAAGGTACAAAACTCGGGACAGTTCTCCCGCTATACCTCGCCCTTCCCCGGGGTTGAGGGCCGTGGTTTCAATTATAATTGTTTGACATTATTTTCGTTATTTTCATTATTCTTCAAAGGTGTTGTGTATTGACTGGTTGACGACACATGCTGGATCTGGAGGAGTTGGTTTTTTAATTAGTAATGATCTTTTAAAATTGTATAATGTATCCATACTGAATAATTCTTCAGAGGGTATTTTGTGGTTGAAATTGTCTCATATGTATGAAAATGTTACGTTGTTACCATGTGTCTGCTATCTTCCACCCGAAAATTCTTCACGATCCTTTGATGTGAACGCTTTTTACGATAATTTACTTTCGGATATTTACCAGTACAATAATGAAGGAAATATTTTTATATGTGGGGATTTAAATAGTAGATGTGGTGAGCTTAATGATTTTATTGCCGGTATAGATGATGTACCACCGCGTAGAATCATTGATTTTAGCACAAACTATTATGGTGAATTGTTCACTGATTTTTTGATTAATACTAATATGTGCATGTTAAATGGTAGAAATGGTGACTGTAATAATTTTACATCTGTTTCTGTGAAAGGTTCGTCTGTTGTGGATTATTGTATTGTACCTCATGAAAATTTGTCTTGTTTTAAGGATTTTGCAGTCACACTAACTTCTGATCTGATAAATAGCTGTGGTGATATAGAGGTGTTAGCACCAAGTAGTATACCTGACCACTCTTTATTGTCGTGGAATATTATTACTGGTGTTTGTAATACTAATGAAACATGTTCATCTTTTAGAAACTTTGATAAGTTTGATTTAAGTAGCATAAATAATGATTTTATGTCTGATGATTCAGTATTGATTGAAATCAATCAGTTGATTCATAGGTTAGAACAAGGTTCAACTAATCAAGTTTCCATAGATACTGTCTATAACGAATGGTGTAGTATCGTTAAGGACAGTATGTATGCAAACATTCCGTATAAGAAGATTGGGAAATATAGTAATTTTCGGAAGCGCAGACCAGGCAAACCTTGGTGGAATGATAAATTAACTGAACTTTGGTCTAAGCAATGTACGGCTGAACGCAATTGGTTGAAATGTTGCAATAGAAATGAGAAAATTGTTTTGAAATCTGAATATGTACAAATGCGTAAATTGTTTGATAGGGAAGTTCAACGTTCAAAGCGACATCATTGGTATAATATGCAGTGTGAGTTATTAAAGGAGTGTGATGTGAATCCGAATAAATTTTGGCAATCCATCGGTAAGATAGGTGTGAGACAGTCTAAAAGTAAATGCATACCAGAAGAAGTTGTACTTCAGGATGGTTCTGTTTCTACATGTATTAATGATGTACTTTCAAAATGGAAAAATGATTTTAGCTCTTTATTTGTTGACAATAATGTACATGCGGAATTGAATGTTGGTAATAATGAAAACAATTCTAATATGGCTTTTAATGATAATATATCCCTTGTAGAAGTTGCAAATGCTGTTTCCAAAGCTAAACTTGGTAAAGCTTGTGGGATTGATGAATTACCTGCGGAAGTGTTATGTAATGATACTGCTATATATTTTCTTCATGTATTATTTAACTTATGTTTCAAAAATAGCATTGTACCATCACTTTGGGGTCGATGTATAATTAATCCGATTCCAAAATCTTCCACACTAGATCCAAGGGATCCTCTTGCATACAGAGGAATTGCCCTTGCGTCGTCCGTTTATAAAATTTATTGTAGAATTCTAAATGACAGATTGAGTAAATGGTCAGAAAACAATGATATTGTGGTTGATGAACAAAACGGGTTCCGTAAAAATAGAGGAACTATTGATCAAATCTCCTCTTTAACTAGTATTGTTGAGACTCGTAATAAATTAAAATTATCCACATTTACAGCTTTTATTGATTTTAAAAAAGCTTATGATTACATTAATCGTTCGTTATTGTGGAATAGATTGGTAGATCTAGGAATCAATGGTAGAATGTTACAAGCTATTAAGTCTCTATACACGTCCGTTTCGTCTTGTGTACGAGTTAATTCCTACAACACTGACTGGTTTGATGTTAAATCCGGTTTAAGACAGGGTTGTATCCTGTCTCCTCTTTTGTTTAACCTTTTTATAAATGATTTGGCTATATATCTTAAGTCATTAAACATTGGAGTAAGTATAGGTAATGAAACGGTGTGTATTCTCCTGTATGCTGATGATATTGTGATACTGGCAGAGAATGAACATGACTTGCAATTATTGTTAAGTGCATTGAATGATTGGTGTACACGAAATCAGATGTCTATAAATGTTAATAAGAGCAATGTAGTTCATTTTCGTACTCTGTCTACTCCAAGATCTATTGTTGTTTTCAAAGTTGGTGATAATGTACTAAACTATACTATGCAATATACATATTTAGGTCTTGTACTCCATGAACATTTAGATTATAGCATTACTGCAAAGATGGTTGCTCAGAGTGCTGGTCGCGCGCTGGGTCTTCTCATAGCCAAATGTAAGCTTATAGGAGGTGTTCCTTATAATGTTTTCACCAAATTATACGATACGATTGTCTGGCCAGTTATCTCATACGGAGCGGCAATTTGGGGAAACAAAACTTTCTCATGCATAAATACTATACACAACAGGGCTATGAGGTTTTTTCTTGGTGTCGGAAAGTATACACCTAATGCAGCCGTGTCGGGTGATATGGGTTGGACTCCACCTTTTATCCGCCAGTGGAAAACCATTTCAACATTTTGGTCTCGTTTATCAACTACGAACTCATCGAGATTAAATAAGCGTATCGCACTCTGGGCAAACCAACAACCAATTAAGTGTAAAAACTGGTATTATATTGTTAAAAAGCAGTTCTGTGATATTCACCTGAACCAGTTCTGTGATATTTCTGTGCCAATACCAAAGTCTTCATTTGTAATACAGGTTTCAGACAATCTTTTTTACAAATATGTTAATGACTGGTATTCTAGTATCAACAGTATTACCGGTGTATCCGGCAGAGGCCGAAATAAACTTAGAACGTATTGTACTTTCAAACATAGTTACGAAGTTGAGAATTATTGTAATATACTATTGCCTTTAAGACATAGATCAGCCTTTTGTAAATTTAGATGTGGAGTTGCTCCAATACGCATTGAGACAGGGCGGTATGAAGGCTTGCCATTAACGGAACGCATTTGTCAAAATTGTCAAGTTTTAGAAGATGAAGCTCATGTTCTTTTAAGTTGTGATTTATACACAGATTTAAGAAATACCTTGTATGAACAGGTCGCAACTATTTGTCCTGATTTTTATTCTCTGAATGATTTAATGAAACTAAGGGTTCTTTTTACTGAGAAAAACGCTTTAAGAATTTGCGCCAAAACCTGTTTTATGATTTTACAAAGACGACATTTTTATCTGTGTAAATAATGTATTCATACTATCTTATTAATTATTGCCAGTTTTATTGACATCTAAGGGAATGTTGTTAATCAGTTCATCTACGGTCTGACCGGGGTGATAAATGATCTATTAATACTATTTTTTAATTAGCGCATTAGTGCCTCATTTACAAATCTCAGTTTCTTAAATTAAAAATTTAACTATATTTTAATTCAACGTATTAACAACATTCTCTTAGTTTTAATTTTGTATATAAATTAATGTTTTTTGTTTATAAATAGTGATATAGCACTGTTTATAGGACAGTTCATAGTACAAGCTAGTCATATAGTGATTTTATGATAATAAGATTATTTTAAGATTTGATAATTGTCTCTTATAATTCATAACTGAATGGTTATGTACATTGTATCTGTTCTGCTTATGTCGTATGTTATATGTATGTACATAAATGAGACGAAATAAAGAATATATATCAGTACATGCAGTTTTCCCTTTGGTCATACATTCATCTGCAATAAAATATAGCATGTGGTTATACACGTGTCGATTCTTAAATATTTATTTACCCGTATTTTAATACAACGCATTAACAACAGTCTCTTAAACATATGTATCAATTGTTTATGAATAAAGTAATGGTATCTTAAAAGTACTAGATTTAATGAAATTATGATAATCAGATTGTCTTATGACTACCAAACTTAGTTTTATTGGTTATGTAAAATGTGTTTGTGATATGTGTGTACATAATTGAGTCAATTTAATTTGAGACGGACATAAATAAATTAAGATTTTAATGTGATATGTTGTAGCAAGAAGTAGAACAAATGGGTTGTTCTATTAACATTTGTAACGTTTAATACGGAAGCAAACAATGATATGATGGTTGCCGTGGCCTCATCTGTGTCAAAATTTGAAGGCTTATATAAGCTACCCATGTTTGTACTATCTAAATACAATAGAGAAACATGTGGTTGATTTGTAAAGCATCTTTGCAAATGGTTGCATATCTCAGTTACAGAAAATATTATTGAACCGCACCTGCATTTTTAATTAATATTCAATTAAAACAGTAATATTTACCTTGCTTGTCATGATTGTTGCTATACATCAACTGTTGAGTATTCATTCCCAGTAATTGCGTTAATGAAGCATCACATGAATCAAGGTTTATTTCTCGGAAAAACGTATCGTCCTCAGATAATAGCGCAAAATCCAGTTCATCAGACATGTTGATTGTTGAATGAGGAAAACAATTCTATACCATCAATATTTATACTGGTATTGCAATACCTATTGCGTGTTTTTGTGAGTTAAGATTACAAGAAATGTGCATTTTGTCAGTTCATTTGACCCAAAACATCGTTCATTTTGTGAATTCCTATCACACAAAAAATCGTGCATTTTCTACCTACCCGGTCATATGTTATGGAGTGGTCCGTTTTCGGTTTTGGCAATTATTTGCTGGTAGAGCCAAGGTTTGTAACGGTTAAAAATCCATATATGGACATGCTATTGTTCGCTGTTAAGAAATCTGTCGCAGGGTGAGAAAAAGGGGCGGGTAAACTATAAGCCGGTTAAAGATCACATATTAGAATAATAAACGAATTAAGTACGGCATTCGCTTCGCTCATTTGTACTTAATTCGTTTATTATTCTAATATATGATCGATAACCTATACATACTGTACATATTTGTACACTATAATCTCACCAGTTTAATTTATTGCCTAGGGCTACATATCTCGGCGATTTATGACCCATGTGACACGCGTTTCAGACAGTTTCACAGTTAGGGGTCTTGTTCAGAACCTAATCTGGTACTCTACTGACACTCTTTTGTTTTCACGCACGATTTGATAATATAAATTATGCACAATATACCAGGTCGGTGAATTATGAGCAGAGCATAAAATATATAATCATTAATTTTGTATATATTTGTTATAAGCATTGTATTATGCTTTATGTAAAATAATAACTTTGCATAGCCATTTACCTTGAATTTGTTAATATGACATCTTCTGTTGTAATAGGGATTCTAATCGAGATGCCGAAGGCATCTCGATTAAAATCCAAGACGGCATTGTACGTGTTGCGAGTTTTTAACCCATCCGAAATTTGGTCACCCCTGTTCGATTGAGATTTGTGTGTACAGGAAGTGTTTTTTCGGGGTACTCTGAAGACGTGAATGGAATTGGCAAACTCATTCAAAAAATATTTTTGTTGTTAATAAAACATACATTGTACAATATATTTTTTGGTGATAGCTTGATCACAATATGGACACGTACATTTTATGAACATAATTCATAGAGTGGAAGTAGAATTATGGTTGCAGGGCTTTGTCTTGTCTTCATCTGGATTCATATAGGGGGGGGGGGTAGATCTACCTATTTTAGTCTTAATTGATACCAAATATATTTTCATATACTGAAATAAGTTAATTTAGTAAATTACACTGCATGCATGCATGGTAACTTTTTATAAATACCGAAAAACTTGACTTCGCAGTTTATGCACGTGTTAACGTATGAATTATGGTCCACCATTACCCATGAATATCTGTCATTAATTGTTTAAATCACGAAAGTGGATATCGTGTAGAATATATGTGATTCGAAAACCTTTAAACTGTTTAACCTGGCTTTCTGTACGAAGGTTTATTAACGTGCGTGCTTTCTGGTAAAACCATTCGGATGCCTTATAATCAGAAGATTTATCATCTTGTAGATTGTCATAGCGAAAAATTGAATAAGTTGAAGGAAAAAATGCCAATTATTTGTGCTATAATAACTTTAATGCGCTATATACAAACACGCATTCATACTCTTGAGTCTCATATATATATGTGATATTTTAAGGTATAAACTTAAAGATTTATTCTTAAATAAAAAAGAAATGCGTTTTAATTGTTTACACTAACATGCGAGGATCCAGACAGGACCATTATGTGAGCTATTTAAGAAATAAAAATCTGGTTGCGTTTATTGTCGGTGAATAAAACACGGGCAGGAGTTCGGATGCGGAAAAATTAAATCACGAGTGCGTTGATTGAATTTTTATTTGGTAAAAAACGGGATATTTTAAACTTACTTTTACGCGGAACGGATTCTTACTCGTCGCTGTGGATTTAATAACTAGGGTATCGTGATGAATGTTGTATTAATAGACAGGCATATATCTCTGCTTCATTACAAACTTTAAATATTTAAAATCGGATAATAGATACGAAAATTATGAGGTCTTACATAAAGCAGGGTAGAATTTGACTAGTGCGTTTTACGCTTAACGCGGTAACATTGTTAATCGGCCTATCGATATGTGTAAGCGGCAGCATATTTACACCTTTTACATACGTTAATATAGAGTGTCATATACATTTAATTAACATGCGTGATGTAACCGACGCGCGGTTCACTATAAAGACTTGGCGGTCTTCGATCGTGCGACATGCAAATTTTGTCCTATAAATTGTTTTCGATATACGTGTGTTAAATTTGAGAAAGTTACTGATCGGAGTGATGCGACAGACTTTTTTTCTGCATTTTACAGAGAATAATTTGGTCACATTTAATGACGATTGTTCAGAATCAATGAGAAACATGACAAGCCTGTACCATCTTTTCCAGTTTAGAAGTCATGAAGATATATGTGGAGAATGTTCAATTATGTTGATTGAGTGACTTGCAAGATGATCCTTGTGGCTCAGTATAGGTGGGTTCTGACTTAATTCAGCATTGCATATTATATGGCTCTTGTTTGGCAAACTCTGGTGCCTTATAACAGTCACATATATCCCTCTATATACGTTATAGAATTGTCTTAGTGGCAAGGAAAGCTACAAAACAAACCCCTGTTACTGCTTAACAGTTAAGGCACAGCACACCGGTATTAAACACATCATGTTATATATACTACCATACTATAGACTTACTTTACTTGTTCTATAACTTTGGTACTATAGACTTACTATTCTTGTTCTATATACTACCATACTATAGACTTATAAATACTTGTTACATATACTGTGGTACTACATAGAGGTAATTCTTAGTGTCGGTACGACTTTTCAGTGACGTTTGTCGTTGAAGGGAGGTGTCGTTTCTGGGAGGGAAATTAACGTTGAAATTGCACGGGAGGAATTTTGAATGTCGTTTAAAGGAGGGAGTCGTTTGAGAGAGGTGACGTTACGAGAGGGAACACTGTATATACTTACTATACTTGTTCTATATACTGTGGTACTATAGACTTACTATACATGTTCTATATACTGTGGTACTATAGACTTACTATACGTGTTCTATATACTACCATACTATAGACTTACTATACTTGTTCTATATACTACCATACTATAGACTTACTATACTTGTTCTATATACTACCATACTATAGACTTACTATACTTGTTACATACTAGTATACTGTAGTACTACAGACTTACTATACGTGTTCTATATACTACAATACTATAGACTTACTATACTTGTTACATACTAGTATACTGTGGTACTGTAGACTTACTATACTTGTTCTATAACTTTGGTACTATAGACTTACTATTCTTGTTCTATATACTACCATACTATAGACTTATAAATACTTGTTACATATACTGTGGTATTATATACTTACTATACTTGTTCTATATACTGTGGTACTATAGACTTACTATACATGTTCTATATACTGTGGTACTAAAGACTTACTATACGTGTTCTATATACTACCTTACTATACTTGTTCTATATACTACCATACTATAGACTTACTATACTTGTTCTATATACTACCATACTATAGACTTACTATACTTGTTACATACTAGTATACTGTAGTACTACAGACTTACTATACGTGTTCTATATACTACAATACTATAGACTTACTATACTTGTTACATACTAGTATACTGTGGTACTATAGACTTACTATACGTGTTCTATATACAACAATACTATAGACTTACTATACTTGTTCTATATACTACCATACTATAGACTTACTATACTTGTTACATACCAGTATACTGTGGTACTACAGACTTACTATACGTGTTCTATATACTACAATACTATAGACTTACTATACTTGTTCTATATACTACCATACTATAGACTTACTATACTTGTTACATACTAGTATACTGTGGTACTATAGACTTACTATACGTGTTCTATATACTACAATACTATAGACTTACTATACTTGTTCTATATACTGCAATACTATAGACTTACTATACTTGTTCTATATACTACCATACTATAGACTTACTATACTTGTTACATATACTGTGGTACTATAGACTTACTATACGTGTTCTATATACTGTGGTACTATAGACTTACTATACATGTTCTATATACTACCATACTATAGACTTACTATACGTGTTACATATACTGTGGTACTATATACTTACTATACATGTTCTATATACTGTGGTACTATAGACTTACTGTACATGATGAGAATACCTATGGTTTACCAACCAGTTTATCTCTAGTTGGATGGGAATACTAAATTTGTTATATAGAAAACATCACAATTAAACAATACTTCATAGTCAAACATGCATTTGTTTATGTAAATTTGTAAAAAAAAATGTTTTTATACAAAATTGTCTCGCGGTATCATTAGTTAAATGATAATTTTTGCACTTTGGATAACATCCAGCCTGGTCCTCATATGCATTTCTCCATTGTCCATCAACTTCTTACTTCAGGAATTTAACATACTATTGTCTTCTTCCTCAATTAGTCTTGGTATTGAAGAATCAAGTGTCTTGCTGTTGCCTGAAGAAGAGAAAAATGTGTATTAAAAATGACATCTACCAACTGCTGATGGCAATGACTTTTTGTTTGCCACATTGAGTACTGCACATGTATCAAAACAAAAAGGATAGAGGCAACTTCTTACAACATATGCCTTATATTCAAGAAGAAGATGACTAATTACAACAATGTAGACTGCCAGTGGGTTTTTCAGACTGTCACTGTGTGTTTCAGACTTTCAAAGTGTGTTTAAGACTTTCAGTTTGTGTTTTTTCAGACATTCAGTGAATGCTTCAGACTGTCAGTGAGTGTGTGTTTGAAACTGTCAGTAGGTGTTTCAGACTGCCAATGAGTGTTTGGCAGACATTCAGTGTGGTTTTAGACTGCCAATGTTAGTTGCAGGCTTTCATAAAGTGCTTCAGATTTTCAGTGAGTGTTTCAGACTGGAAGAAAGACTGTCAGTAATTGTTGCAGACTGTCAGTGTGTGTTTCAGACTTTCAAATTGTGTGTCAGACTTTCGGTTTGTGTTTCAGACTTTCAGTGAAAGTTTCAGACTACCAGTGTGTGTTTCAGACTAGAAGAAAGACTGCCAGTTAATGTTTCAGACTGTCAGTGTGTGTTTCAGACTACCAGTGTGTGTTTCAGACTAGAAGAAAGACTGCCAGTTAATGTTTCAGACTGTCAGTGTGTGTTTCAGACTTTCAAAGTGTGTTTAAGACTTTCAAAGTGTGTTTAAGACTTTCAGTTTGTGTTTTTTCAGACTTTCAGTGAATGCTTCAGACTGTCAGTGAGTGTGTGTTTGAAACTGTCAGTAGGTGTTTCAGACTGCTTCAGACTTTCAGTGAAAGTTTCAGACTACCAGTGTGTGTTTCAGACTAGAAGAAAGACTGCAAGTTAATGTTTCAGACTGTCAGTGTGTGTTTTACACTGCCAGTTAATGTTTCATACTGTCAGTGTGTGCTTCAGACTGCCAGTGAGTGTTTCAGATTGCCAGTGAGTGTTTCAGACTGCCAGTGTGTGTTTCAGACTGTAAGGGACCGTTTTAGACTAGACGTAAGACTGCAATTAAGAATTATGTATTTCAGTCTTCCAGTGAGTGTTTCAGATTAGAAGAAAGACTGGCGAAAAGTGTTTCAGACTTTCAGTGTGTGTTTAAGTCTTTCAAAGTGTGTTTCAGACTGCCAGTGTGTGTTTCAGACTGTAAGTGAGAGGTTTAAACTAAAATAAAAAGACTGTTATTAAGTGTTTCAGACCGTCAGTGTGTGTCACAGACTTTCAAAGTGTGTTTCAGACATTCAGTTTGTATTTTAGACTTTTAGTGTATGTTTCAGACTGTCAGTGTGTGTTTCAGCCTTTCAAAGTGAGTTTCAGACTGTTACAGAGTATTTCAGACTGCCAATGAATGTTTCAGACTAGAGGTTAGACTGTCAGTAAGTGTTATAGAATGTCAGTGTGTATCAGACTTTCAAAGCGTGTTTCAGACTTTCAGTGTATGTTTCAGACTTTCAAAGTGAGTTTCAGACTGTCACAGAGTAACAGTGAGTGTTTAAGACTAGAAGAAAGACTGCCAGTAGGTGTTTCAGACTTTCAGTGTATGTTTCACACTTTCAAAGTATGTTTCAGACTTTCAGTTTGTGTTTCAGACTTTCAGTGTATGTTTCAGACTGTCAGTGTGTGTTTCAGACTTTCAAAGTGAGTTTTAGACTTCACAGAGTATTTCAGATTTCCAGTGACTGTTTCAGACTAGAAGAAAGACTGCCAGCAAGTGTTCCAGACTTTCAAAGTATGTTTCAGACTTTCAGTTTGTGTTTCAGACTTTCAGTTTGTGTTTCAGACTTTCAGTGTATGTTTCAGACTTTCAGTGTATGTTTCAGACTGTCGGTGTCTGTTTCAGATTGTCAGTGTGTGTTTCAGACTTTCAAAGTGAGTTTCAGACTGTCACAGAGTACTTCAGACTTCCAGGGAGTGTTTCAGACTAGACGGAAGACTGCCAGTAAGTGTTTCAGACTGTCAGTGTTTGTTTCAGACTGTCAGCGTGTGTTTCAGACTTTCAGTTTGTGTTTCAGAATTTCAGTGTATGTTTCAGACTGTTGGTGTGTGTTTCAGATTGTCAGTTAGTGTTTCAGACTTTTAAAGTGAGTTTCAGACTTTCACAGAGTATTTCAGACTGCCAGTGAAAGTTTCAGACTAGAAGTTAGACTGTCAGTAAGTGTTCTAGAATGTCAGTTAGTGTTCTAGACTTTCAAAGCGTGTTTCAGACTTTCAGTGCATGTTTCAGACTTTCAACGTGAGTTTCAGATTTAACATAGTATTTCAGACCTTCAGTCAGTGTTTCAGACTAGAAGAAAGACTGTCAGTAAGTGTTTCAGACTGTCAGTATGTGTTTCAGACTTTCAGTGTATGTTTCAGACTTTCAAAGCGTGTTTCAGACTTTTAAAGTGAGTTTCAGACTGTCACGGCGTATTTAAGACTGCCAGTGAGTGTTTCAGACTGCCAGTAAGTGTTTCAGACTGTCAATGTGTGTTTCAGACTGTCGGTGTGTGTTACAGACTTTCAAAGCGTGTTTCAGACTTTTAGTGTATGTTTCAGATTGTCAGTGTGTGTTTCAGACTTTCAAAGCGTGTTTCAGACTTTCAGTGTATGTTTCAGACTTTCAGTGTATGATTCCGACTTTCAAAGTAAGTTTCAGACTGTCACAGCGTATATCAGACTACCAGTGAGTGTTTCAGACTAGAAGGAAGACTGCCAGTAAGTGTTTTAGACTGTCAGTGTGTGTTTCAGACATTCAGTTTGTGTTTCAGACATTCAGTTTGTGTTTCAGACTTTCAGTGTATATTTCAGACTGGTATTGTGTGTTTCAGACTGTCAGTGTGTGTTTCAGACTGTCAGAGGGTGTTACAGACTTTCAGTTTGTGTTTCAGACTTTTAGTGTCAGTTTCAGACTGTCAGTGTGTGTTACAGACTTTCAGTTTGTGTTTCAGACTTTTAGTGTATGTTTCAGACTGTCAGTGTGTGCTTCAGCCTTTCAAAGTGAGTTTCAGACTGTCACAGCGTATTTCAGACTGCCAGTGAATGTTTCAGACTTTCAAAGTGAGTTTCAGACTGTCACAGCGTAATACAGACTAGAAGAAAGACTGCCATTAAGTGTTTCGGACTGTCATTGTGTGTTTCAGACTTTCAAAGCGTGTTTCATACTTTCAGTGTGTGTTTCAGACTGTCAGTGTGTGTTTCAGACTGTCAGTGGGTGTTACAGACTTTCAGTTTGTGTTTCAGACTTTTAGTGTCGGTTTCAGACTGTCAGTGTGTGTTACAGACTTTCAGTTTGTGTTTCAGACTTTTAGTGTATGTTTCAGACTGTCAGTGTGTGCTTCAGCCTTTCAAAGTGAGTTTCAGACTGTCACAGCGTATTTCAGACTGCCAGTGAATGTTTTAGACTTTCAAAGTGAGTTTCAGACTGTCACAGCGTAATACAGACTAGAAGAAAGACTGCCATTAAGTGTTTCAGACTGTCATTGTGTGTTTCAGACTTTCAAAGCGTGTTTCATACTTTGAGTTTGAGTTTCAGACTGTCACAGAGTAACAGTGAGTGTTTAAGACTAGAAGAAAGACTGCCAGTAGGTGTTTCAGACTTTCAGTGTATGTTTCACACTTTCAAAGTATGTTTCAGACTTTCAGTTTGTGTTTCAGACTTTCAGTGTATGTTTCAGACTGTCACAGAGTATTTCAGACGTCCAGGGAGTGTTTCAGACTAGAAGGAAGATTGCCAGTAAGTGTTTCAGACTGTCAGTGTGTGTTGTAGACTGCCAGTGTGTGTTTCAACTTTGAGTTTGTGTTTCAGACTTTCAGTGTATGTTTCAGACTTTCAGTTTGTGTTTCAGACTTTCAGTGTATGTTTCAGACTGTCAGTGTGTGTTTAAAACTGTCACAGAGTATTTCAGACTTCCAGTGAGTGCTTCAGACTAGAAGAAAGACTGCCAGTAAGTGTTTCAGACTGTCAGTGTGTGTTTCAGATTTTCAGTGTATGTTTCAGACTGCCAGTGAGTGTTTCAGACTATAAGAAAGACACCAGTAAGTGTTTTAGACTGTCTCAGTGTGTTTAAGACTTTCAAAGTGTGTTTAAGACTTTCAGTTTGTGTTTCAGACTGTCAAGTGTGTTTCAGACTTTCAGTGTGAGTTTCTGACTTTCAGTGAGTGTTTCAGACTGGAAGTAAGTGTTTCAGACTGCCAGTGTTGGTTTCAGACAAACAGACAGCCAGTTAGTTAGTTAGTCAGTCTAGCCAAGCCTAGCAATACAGGCATCAAACTTATATCATAAATCACCAGTTTACTTCCTACCTCAATGTCTCTTGGTAGAATGTTGCCAGTATTGTATGAACAAACTTCCTTTACTCATTCACAGTAAAACCATCACAAGTAGAAGCAGGTTGTTTCATCAACAGAACATACACATTGATTCTATCAACATTTTAAGTCTGAAAAAATACACCATTTATAATCCAATAAGGCACATGACTAGTTGATAAATATAAGGAAGTCTGCATTTATAATTACTGAATGGTTAGTAAATTGCCATGATTATAAGCATGAAACACCTAAAGTTCACTCAACCAGGTATCTGTGACCAAATACTAAGCACTGACATACATGTCTTGCCTCACAGGATGGCCACTTTTTATCAATTTTCAGCTCACTTAAGATCATCAGTGTGACTACACAGATTTTGTTTCAACTACAATGTATTTATTTATGACAAGGACACTCATTCCAAAATAATTGAAGTGTAGAACTGAAAACAGTATACATTAATTATTACACTTGCTTCATATATCTAAACTGAAGCTCTAATTAAGATCAATTCTACATCTTTAAAGTCCTTCCTTATCACAGTCATCAAGGAATCCATACACCATACCAGTAACCTACAGCAATGAATGTCCATCCTTTCATACCAATAACTATGTTCATCCAATAACTGAATAAAAATGAATAAAGCCATTATAACAAATTATTATGCTAAACAGACAAATCTAAACAATTAAATTAAATGTAATCTTGTTTTGATAGAAAGACTGCAGTTGTCACAGCACATAAACCTAATCGCTGTAATGTTTGACTTTTTTTAAATACTGGGAGAGTATAGTATACAATTCGCCTTGTATGACATATTGCGAGCAAAAGCATCTTTAATTGCCGGTCACTGTATGCCTTATTGGGAGAATATACAATTTAATGTGTATGACTTATTGCGATAACTGGACTATCGAATTATTTTTGCTAAATACCATCAATAAATTAGTTGTGCAGTTGCAGGGATTAACCGTCATCTATTTATACTGCCTTGCACCTCATTTGGAGCATTATTGGCAGGTATGTCTGTCCAGGGCAGACTTAGAATCAATTAAGAGAAAGAGGTATGCTTCAAACAGCTTAATCTAGGTGTTTAGGTGTTTCGGCCTTTTCGCTGTCGAAACTTAGTAGGCATTCAAATTGTTTCAAGTGGGACATTCAGCTTTTTGGAGCTAGGATGTTGTGCTGAGGCGTTAAGCTTGTTGACGCTTGGCCATTCAGCTATAGCATTAAACTTGCTGAAATTAGGTCATTCGGCTTGAGCGTTCAGCTTTTTTAATTGCCAATACTAAGTTTTAACATTTTAGGACTTACAACAGCTAAAACTAGGTATTTCAGCCCTTTGACTGCTGTAAATAGGTAATAAAACTTGGACATTCAGCTTTTTTGTTTGCTAAAACTAGGTCATTCAGTGTGCCTTGTATGTTTTCTGTTCTCGGCTAGTTAAGCAGTTAAAAAAGATTATATTAAGTCAGACAGGGAAGGCAGCACCCAACTTAACCAGCCGAGCACAGAAAACATTAAAAACACACAAAGCACAATGCCCAACTGAACCAACCGAGCACAGGAAACATAAAACACATAAAGACACAATGCCCAACTAAACAAGCGCAGATCTGCCCAAGTCCAAGCTGTCGAAAAGTATAATAAATTATAACTAGCTGAATGACCCAGTTTCCACAGCAAAAGGAATATAAAGCCTAGTTTTAGCTGTCATAAAGCTGTTTAAAAGCTGAACAGAAAAGATTCAGCAATCAAAAGGCGGAATGCCTACGCTGAATGACCTAGTTACAACAGTAAAACTGCTGAACTACATAGTTTTAGCAGCCTAGGTGTAGTCTCAAAAGTTAAATAACAGTATTAAAACGTTGAAAGGCCCGTGTAGTCGGATGACCTACTTTCATTTAGTAAAATAACGCAAGTCGAGTGCTGCCTTCCCTGTCACTATTTTAAATATGTACACTTAATATTTAAAACTATATGCGATATCATATATACAAAATCACATTTAATTCATAAACACGACTCGATGTACCACCGGTGATCATTACAGAATTCGTTTACGGCGACTGTTTCATTGGCTAAAGTGTACTGTTAAGGGGTCAAATATGCGGCGGTATGTATCAGCGCGCGTAAATAGAACGAGAAATAGTGAAATCAAAGCGCTGTGTCAAAGATCTAAAAATGTGTTTAGATCTTTGTCTGTGTGGAGCGTATACATATCTACATGTTTTTATCGTCACTCCGTTATGAACACGTACCACCCGTCAAACGAAAGATAATTTGTGTAATTTTGAATAACACCAGGTCCTATCAAATACACTGAGGAGAATGGTTAAATTGATTGTATATCAGCAATATTATATAGCTATCCAGCTATATAATGCACAATTTTAATTCTGCAGTCTACATTGATATGCTATATCTTAAAACATTTCATTATAAATGGATATGCCTTGCAAACGATTTTTGGAACAGCTAAAACTTGTACTTTATAGCATGGATGCATGTTATATAAAAATCAAATAAAAGGGTGGGGATCGAACCTACATACAACTCAGAATAATATTACAACTCGTATGAAAATGTGCGTTTACCCACTACCCCACGGCGTCTTTGATATACGGAATGCGCTTCACATTTTGATATCGAATGCACTTACTTCTAGAAACAGACGAGTTTATGTTTATTACGGTTCCCGTTTTTATACATGTTTATATCTACTACACCAGCAAATACACACTATAATAGACCGCGCACAAAATAATCGATTGTCTGCAGACAATATTTAAACTTGTTTCAAACCGAAAGTGCAGCAGTATATTTTGTAAACCAGTCAGATTTCCGAAAATCAAATATGGGTCATGTGTGTTGATATTTTCAACACGTTCATGGGATATATAAATTATTCTATAAAGATATTTGATTTTCTTTCATGGCATGTCAAAAAAACAATAGAAAAGCATCAAATAATGATCTTATTGACGGATACAAAATGTGTTACTTTAACGCGTAGGTATGGACTTTTTACTCCCGGACGCTGGTGTATACATACCAGGTAAATTTACCGGAGATAAACGGAAATGGACGTGGTTTGGCGATTGCGAGTGTGTAATGACAATAATTGTGACAGGAAAAAATTACTTTGAGTTGACCCCACATCAGAAATCTATAAATAATTTATATGACACAACCTGTATATCGGAACTACTTGATTTCAAGACTATTTGATTCCAAGCACCAAAAGTTGTTCGACCAGGTGCATCGCTTACATACGATGTAAAAATAGTTTTTGTTGGTATCCTATATTACATGTAGTAGGTTTTAATAAAGTTTGTTGGACTTGGTAGACATTTTTGAGGTTGGGCTTAATTTGGAGCTGAAAGATTGATCTTTCTACCCATACAAAGAACTGAATTATTTGCATAGCATTTAATATGCAGCGAATATGCAAAACGTGTATCGGAATTGATTAATTTACTGTAAGTATTTATTTTGTATTTAATAAACTAATTACATGTTTATTGATTTTGTGAGTGAAACATTTAGATAATATATACATCGAGTTGTGTAATATATTACTTAATTATATATATATAGTTGCTGAGAAATACATTATTGTTAACATATCTGCGTTCCTGATCGGATATAGTGTTCCCATTCTTTTGACTTGCTTGCACTGTTAGTTACCGTAGATGTTGTTTATAGTGAGAAACAAGCAACCTCGAATTCAGCGCATATTAACCACCTGTTTACCGTTGTATAAATGCATATAACATATTACCGAATAATAAATATACTAGTATTAACGTATATAAGCAACGTTTTGATCATTTAATGGTATTGGTATTAACTTATTATTATCTGAGTATACCGGCATATGCCATGACACATTGTTATTGTGTTAGTATGACAAAATCCGATGTTCAGTTTTGTTCAAATATAAGTTGAACACGTAACCTCTCGTACTATTTCAATCCACAGGGATAACAAGCAACAGGTCGACCACGCAGTGTTGATATTATCATTGTTTATTTCTTGATAAGGCTAGAGTATCTCCGGCGAGCCATACGGATGTTTTAGACAAAGCGATAACAAAAAGGATTTGACAATAATGAAAACGTGTTGGTTGAGATGATCATGTATCAATTTAATCATGGTTCGAGGTAAAGACTAACACGAATGTATTTAGTTGTCACCATCAATACCTCACTTTTTAAGCAAGACTCATAACACTGCCCTACTTTATGCAAGGGTGATGGGCCTTTTTTACAGTGACAATGATCAGATGAGCGTCTGCATCCGCAAGACGGTGCTCTTGTTATAGTTATTTCAAAATTGATGACAATTGCATTATGCATGTACATAAAGCTACTTACCTTCTTCATATATTCTTGAATAATTTTCTTGTCCGTTGGTCAATGCGTATTTTCCCACACTATTTCTTGGTAACCATTGGTTGGATTTCAATGAAACTTTGTTTGACTTTAAATTTATAATATCAGTACCAAGTTGAATTGGGAAGTCATCGGCGCAGCTTTGTCACATTAATTTTTAATAGAGGTATTGTCCTTTCTTTTTACACATATATTCCTGCCCGTGCTATTTCTCTAAAACCATTTAATCGAAACTTTGCTTGACTTATCAATATGAAGTCTAGCAGTGCACCCTGGTCTGATAAAATTTAAGTAGTTATGGCCCTTTGTTTTTTTTGACCCAAAATGTTATGCCGGCATAACATGTCAAGTCTTTCTTGCATGAAATATTCAATGATATAAGACAGAAAATGTCTATTGTGTCTATGCCCAATATTCATATTTATGTTCAATAACAAATACATATATAATACGGGCCTATGCGTTTGGTTATTTACATATATGTTCGATATCGCACACAAATAAACACAATATTTAGTGTCACTACTTATGCGTTCAATAATCGAAGACATGCAATACATATGGACCTTTGTATCGCACACAAATATTAACAAATGTTTAATTCCACTATCTAAGTGTTCGATAATCAAAATTAATGTTCGATATCGCACAAAAATGTTTAATCTGACTTTAATAATGTATACATATTTGTCCAATAATCGCATACAAATGTTTAGTGTAACTATTTACAAGTATATATTTAATAATCAAACACATATTTGAAGGGTCAAAATTGCTTATTAATTTTCGATTTTGATTGGTCAACTTTAACGGCATCAAATTGTTTTATTGTTCAAGAACCACAGCAAGTATGTATACGTGGAGCAGTGGCCTAAATTTGAATTGAGAGGTCCCAGTTGGATCCCCGTCTGCACCACTGCTAAATTTCGTTGAGCAAGAAAAAGGTTTACTTTATTCGGGTGTATGAACGGGTACCTGACAGGAATGCCATTGACACCGAGTGTAACGGCCGACTTTGTATACTGAATGGTCGGGAGGGTGAGTGAAAGTACAGTTAACTGAACGGACATAAACGTGAAAGTAGATTTGACCAATAACAAAACATTAAGCTTGTACACACATTATTAATTTTTATTAATTAATTATTATCTACTATGAACTGTTTCAAGGTTACTAAATTTTAGTGGGATTTATTACGAATACAGTAAGGGCCTTGTAGTGTTTATTTACTATTGCTAAATGTTTAAATTATATAATGCGTGTGGGAGAGGGTAAACAAAAAGTTTGATATTTATATAATATATATAAGCTATATACTTTTTTTCTCAAAATGACGTGGCTGAATTTTCTAGCTTGGGTTCAAAAATAAGTTTGTCTATACAAATGCTCTCAAAGTATTTCGTTTCAGATATGATATGGCTCTATAATTAGATAACCTATTTAAGTGACGAACATTCTTAAGGCGTACGTTTGTCATATACAAGTATTTTGCGGTGACTGATATTGTTTTGATATAACCACAAACGGCGTCTATTTTAAAACATAGGGGTCTGTATCGACTCACTGGTCTCTCAATCACTAGATATAGATTAACAGGGACGTAACTGGTATCAAAATTGCGACACCACCAACTTTACAAACAGTCTTGTAACTTTTCCAAAAAGGCAATAAATCATATACTGTTTTCTCCAGTAGCAAGCTTATACATTTATCTTCGAGATACAACCAATCTTATGTCAAAATATATCGCACTCGAGCCGTTACAAATGCATACATGTTGCAAATATACTGAAATATAAAAACAGGACAAAAATGTGGACAGGCCCTTACCATACTATAGGGCTCTTCACACAGGAGTGCCGACAAAAACAATGCCATGGTTGGTTGAGCGTATAATAACTAAAACTATAACTAAAATATCACCTCTGAAAGGTAACACAAGCGCTAGTGCGGTCATTCTATCATTTTGAAATCTAAAAATGTTCATCGGACTTCCATGTTTGTAAAGCCGAACACCCGATGATACAAGCTATTTTACTGGATAAACTTTCGAACATGTGACCACTGCAAACAGATATACTAGTTCTCGATATTCTAGCGCAGGTGATACGTATTGGATGCACAACCGGGATCAAGTAGTTTGTAAATAAAAATACTACGTATCGGTCTACAAATTGTGCACGAAAAACTCGTGTTCTGATTCAAGTGAGTAAGCAAGGAATGTAGAATGGTTGTAAATATTACTATATTCCACTGAAAAGCGTGCAGCAGTTAAAGGTTTTAAAACTAATCAATGAGTCTACTCCCCATTTTAAGAAGCACACGTTAAATGTACATGAGGGATGATCAACACATAAAAAGGAAAAATGCTCATAAATTATTGTTAAGTGACCATTGTTGTTTAAACATATAATATATTAGTAATATATTGGCTTATTATAAATAATGAACTATAAAAACATTTATTTTAACACAAACAAACAACTTAACGTTTATGTATTTGGATTATTTTATTTAAAAATTCACGACATGTGTAATAAGAAGTACAGCACTGAGAATTGGGTCTGATCCTTACCTTTACTGTATACTTGAATATATAACAAGTTCTTGCGTTGAATTTATGAATTTCTGCGAACAAATTGTAAATATCCATACCAGTAACACGCACGTGCCTATGTTCTTCAGAGTTTTGAATCGGTACTAATCGTTTTAGAAAAAGTTATTTCCGGTTTAGAAAATTGCGGAGTCGAAAGAAGTGAATGGTTGAACGTATTCAAATTGCGAAACTTTTGAGTCCTAACATATTCTTTCATAACGTTAAGCCTGATTCAAATCATGAAACTTATTGAAAAAAATACATTTATCACATGTTTGACGTCGCGGTAGCGTAATAAAGCCATTATTTATTTTTGATAATACACTAGTGTAATAAAGCAATCACGCGACGTCATTCAAAGGGTAGGCGACGTCGTCCAAATGGCGCGTTTATTATACTGAAAAATAAGTAGCGTTTTTTATGTTTCGGCCGGAAAAGGCTAACATGTGATAAAAAGAACTGTATTGACATTACATTTGTGACTTTCCACATTGAATTTATTAAACTCGATGAAAAAATCGATAAAATGCTCGGCAGAGCTAGCCTCGCATTTTATTATTTTATTCAACTCGTTTAATAAATTTAATATGAAAAGACACTCATGTAATATCCTCTATATCTTATTTAATCCAACGTAAATAAAACAATATGGCGACGTCGGAATTGACGTCACATCATTTAACGCGACGTCATCGCACGTTAACGCGACGTCGTCGCACGACATAGCAAGCCAACTTGTGAATAAAATTATGTTGAATTGAAATATAAATAGAGGATATTACATGAGTGTCTTAACTTTGACGACATCGCCTATACTTTGAGGGACGTCACGTCAAAACTTTATTACACATGTGTATTATCAAAAATAAATAATGGCTTTATTACGCTACCGCGACGTCAAACATATGATAAATAGCAAATAAAAGACGAGTGTAAAACTATAATAACTATTTATAGGGAATATCTGTGCAACCCGTCTCTTAGATTGGAAAACACTCTTTTCGAAGTATTTATTCGCCTGGTTTTCTATGTGGTGCTGCCTGGCAGCCAGAGGCTAGATCTATAGTCTCTGTAGTAGAGCAAACAAATTCCAAAGTCATTTTTTTCTTCGATCAGATTATCAAAAAATCTGATGGGAAATCCCCGCTGGATGCAGTGCATTTGTTCATATTACAATATAATCATCTGTTAATTTATGCTAATAGAATAGGATCTCTGTACTTTACTACATGTATATTGATACCATATATATATACAACTACAAATGTATATATCAATGCACGATCAAAACCAACCCGTTATCAAAACATGACGTTACAAACGCACGATTGGTACTTGTAAAACAGTTTGCGACACGCAACGTTGGAAACATTAAGATGTAAGGCGTCGAACGAAGTTACCACAGGAGGTCATGTCTATTCGGACTTTGGTTAATAATAGGAATATATGGTTAAAGAAAGGGTACCTATATATTTAGAACGTTTCATAGACTTCCAATGACGAATAAAGTAGATAGGCCTACAGTACTAAATTAGTAACTTTTCCGCATATTTGTTGATCAACCCTCGATTGAATTTCCTAATGTCCCAAGGTATGGTTTGTGACGTCACATGTTCCACCAAAGCGTGTCCAATAAAATGGCTTGTATCATCGGATATTCGACATTACTTCACGTGACTCAAAATGGAAGTCCGATGAACATTTTTAGATTTCAAAATGATAGAATGACCGCACTAGCGCCTGTGTTACCTTTCAGAGGTGATATTTTGGTTATAGTTTTAGTTATTATACGCTCATCCAACCATGGCATTGTTTTTGTCGACACTCCTGTGTGAAGAGCCCTATAGTATGGTAAGGGCCTGTCCACATTTTTGTCCTGTTTTTATTTTTTCAGTATATTTTCAACATGTATGCATTTGTAACGGCTCGAGTGCGATATATTTTGACATAAGATTGGTTGTATCTCGAAGATAAATGTATAAGCTTGCTACTGGAGAAAACAGTATATGATTTATTGCCTTTTTGGAAAAGTTACAAGACTGTTTGTAAAGTTGGTGGTGTCGCAATTTTGATACCAGTTACGTCCCTGTTAATCTATATCTAGTGATTGAGAGACCAGTGAGTCGATACAGACCCCTATGTTTTAAAAAGGGATTGTCTCTTCAAGCCGATCTGTGTCAACCAAGTCTACTACACGAAACCGTCCAGTGTCAGTAAATAGCACGAATCGAAAGTCACGTGGTCGACCGGCCAAAAAATCGACGACCGATACAAGCAGAAATTATTCGTGTGTGCGTACACAATCACGCTCAAAATCGCCGACTGACAGCGCACGAAATCATGTACATAACAACGACGATGTATGTAAACCTTTATTCGGTAAGGTTTATAATTCTAATACTACGCGTAGCGGCCAATCGTCTGCTAATCTAGACAATCGATTACTTTTTGATGATACGTGCAAATCAGCACGACAGTCTTATTATAGTTGCCTAAATGTGTACCGCCGTGATAAATCAGAGATAAATCGAATAAACATGATAAAAGGAAAAGGGCGAATTGTTCGAGGTGGTAGACAACGCAGTCATTTATCTTTTTATTGTCGATGCGACATGTTCTTATATACATGTAGAATTTAAGATATCAAACCTATGAGCAATGTTATTGAGATCAATGTGATATATTGGGATAAAATGTTATAAAATATTAACGAAAAGTGTGATTTATGGAATCCGTAGACTACATTGCCCTTAGATGTTTATTTGATAGTAACTCATTCTGATAAATAAATACTAACTTATGTGTGGAAATAGCAATGACACCTAATGCAAAACAGTTACTATCGTGTGAAGCAAGTTTACAATAATTATTTTGAGGATAAACATTTTTAGCTCACCTGTCACAAAGTGACAGAGTGAGCTTTTGTGATCACTCTTCGTCCGCCGTCCGTCCGTCCGTCGTCCGTCCGTCAACAATTGGCTTGTGTAGACACTAGAGGTCACAATTTTAACCTAATCTTTATGAAACTTGGTCACAATGATCATCTTAACACAATTTAGGTCAAGTTTGATATTGGGGCATCTGGGGTCAAAAACTAGGTCACTAGGTCAAATCATAGAAAAACCTTGTGTAGTCACTAGAGGTCACAATTTTGACTTAATTGTTATGAAACTTGGTCACAATGATCATCTGAACAAAATCTAGGTTAACTTCGATATTGGGTTATCCGAGGTCAAAAACTAGGTCACAAGGTCGAATCATAGAAAAACCTTGTGTAGTCACTAGAGGTCGAAATTTTGACTTATTCTTTATGAAACTTGGTCACAATGATCATCCTAACAAAATCTAGGTCAAGTTTGATATTGGGTCATCCGAGGTCAAAAACTAGGTCACAAGGTCAAATCATAGAAAAACCTTGTGTCACTAGAGGTCACAATTTTGGTCTTATCTTTATGAAACTCTGTCACAATGATCATCCCAATAAAATCTAGGTCAAGGTCATCTGGGGTCAAAAACTAGGTCACAAGGTCAAATCATAGAAAAACATTGTGTAGTCACTAGAGGTCACAGTTTTAGCATAATCTTTACGAAACTTGGTCACAATGATCAACTCAACAAAATCTAGGTCAAGTTCGATATTGGGTCATCCGGGGTCAAAAACTAGGTCACAAGGTCAAATAATAAAAAAAACCTTGTGTAGTCACTAGAGGTCACATATTTGGCCTGATCTTTATGAAACTTGGTCACAATGATCATCCTAACAAAATCTAGGTCAAGTTCGATATTGGGTTATCCGAGGTTAAAAACTAGGTCACAAGGTCAAATCATAGAAAAACCTTGTGTTGTCATTAGAGGTCACAATTTTGGTCTTATCTTTATGAAACTCTGTCACAATGATCATCCCAATAAAATCTAGGTTCGATAAAGGGTCATCTAGGGTCAAAAACTAGGTCATAAGGTCAAATCAAAGAAAAACCTTGTGTAATCACTAGAGGTCACAATATTGGCCTAATCTGTATAAAACTTGGTCACAATGATCATCTCAACAAAATCTAGGTCAAGTTCGACAGGTGAGCGACCTAGGGCCCTTTTGGTCCTCTTGTTACAAAATACGGTGGACGGATGATGAACACAAAATCTCAGTAGGAACACTTTGTTCCCAACCGTATACATGTAAATATACCCTAAAAGTTCGATTTCAAGTATCCCTGGTCATAGAAATGACTTCTACATGTTTGACATTTGATTTGAATTCAATCAAGTGATTGAAAATGTATTCGGTAGGTCAACTTGTTTTACATTGAAATTATCAAGACATGAGATTTATTTTGGATGATTGCATCCAATGAAAAGTGGAGCATGGTATGTGATACATATAAGCAGTGGCTTCAATATGTTGAATGTACCTAAAAGTATTCATGAAGGTGTTTTTTAATAGAGAATAGGAAATGATGTTGTGCAAGGCAGAGATAGATTTTAATAGAGCCATGAATGACTTTTCCCTAGTGTTGAGTACCAGAAACAGATATCAAAATCAGCACCAGGCAGACAGTGCTTTGCCATCCTCATAGAACCGGGAATACCTGTCCACAGCAGTGTAAGGTACCATATAGAGAATAGTATGGCTGTTCTATGCAGTGTTCAATGCCATTTCAAGTCTGGAATGACAGTTCCAGACATCATAAATCAAGGGCACACTGTGTCAGGTATAGTCAGAACATCCCCATAGATCAAGGAATACTAGTAGCTGTTACACACCGTACAACCCGCTGTGTGTAAGGCAGTTCTGTATGTTGAAGCAGAGACACACGCATTTCGCGCCACGAGAGTGGGGTAAGTATTTGTTATTTTATATGTGCTTTGTGTTGGTTTTGAGAGTGATCACTTACATATATCGATGACGCGATGAATGAACAATAAGTATATAAAAGTTATGTGCCCACAAATCCCATGTTAATCGAGTAAACAGGTTTTAGGTATGTGATGTTTGCCAAAATTTCGAAAACTTTCGCCTTTGACAATACATTCTCAACTTAATTCGTGGTTTGGAACAATTCTAAAACATTGAATACAAACTTTAATCCTTCCTCAATATATCTGTCGTTTCCGTTTTGGAAAATGTACATTTTATGTGAAGATACAGAGGTTTAAATTGAACGAGGTACAAAAAAATGCAAACGAAATAGGCAGTTGTGTTTTTCGGATGATAACGACAAAGGCAGTGCGTTAAATATTAATGCTGACAGAGATAAGAGACTTATGCTAACGACTAAGGCAGAACTTCTAATGACCGTGTGATCTGCAAAGTATCCAGAAGTGCCAGGAAGCTGTGTATCGGTGATTTGCACCGGTGCCCGGGCACATTAAAGAACCAGGCTGTCTATAGGCGCACTTCTGCAGCGCCGGACATGCCTGTATCTGATGTCTCTCTCTCCCTTCAGGGACATTCTCTCGGAAACTTAGATTAAAACCACACTGGTGTATCACATGCAATCCAAGTATTGAGAAGTATGTCCTAAAAAACTAACAAGTACATTTAATGCTTCGTATTAGTACAGTACCGAAGTAGTTTTATGCTGGAAATATTCAGTTCGAATACAAGTACCATAGCGGACTTTTGCATTTGACAATAATCTTATAAACAGTACCTCAGTGTAGTAATGCGGATATCATAACATCAACAGAACTACCACAGTGTAGCAAATGTCGTACACTACAACAACCATAGCGTATAAATGTAGAATATTTTTGAAAATACCTTCTATTTTCTATTGCAAAAAAGGTAGATTTTCACCGTAACCCTGCATTATTCCACTGTGGAAACAAGACCCCGTATTTTTCCGGTACGCAAAAGTCGTCTTTGGTAGCTGTTCTACAAACAATAGTGGTAATGGACGACCACCAAAATACGGTCTGCTGCATCAGGTGGTTCTGGTAGTGCATCTGTGTATGATAGTGGCAGCGGAAAGGATATAAGAATTGTGTTAGACGTTTTAATTTTTCTGTAAACAGCAGACGTACTGATTAATTGCTAAAAGCAAAATCGACGAACGCTAAATTGTATTGGAAATTACTCAGAGGGCTCATGTGTCAAGGGCAATAATAATATACCTTTAAACTCATTTTCGGAATATTTCCGAGCTATTAATAATCCATCGGATCCATTTTTCCAACCTGACGAAGATGTCATACATTTTAACGAAACTTATTTAAATTCTGAAGCTAAGATTATGTTTGATGAATTGGATCTCCCATTCACTACTGAAGAGTTACATGTACCGCCAGCGTTTTTGTCCCGTTTTACCGTTCGTTTACACGAACGCAAAACGCAAAACGAACGGTTAAACGCTTTAACCGAGTAAGCGAGCGAGCGAGCAACCGTGCAGCCAATCAGATCGCCCGCTTTACCGTGCAGCCAATGAAAACGGTCTCCGATAATTCAGGAATTCGTCTATCGTAAACGCGTAAACGCGTAAACGAGTAACCGAGCGAGTAACCGTGCAGCCAATCAGATCGCTAGCTTTCCGTGTTTCTAACCGAGCAGCCAGGCGCGTAGCTACCTATACGCGAGTACGCGGCTGAATCCACATGATTCTGACAAAAAAATATTTCAGGCAAAGTTCGAACTTAATTCACTTTCATTCTTTGTGGTGTCTGTATTCCAAATTTCTGTAGAATTCGCATTGTGATATCGTCAGATATCGAGCCGGTTATTTACGCAAGAATGTTTGTATTACTTTTGTTACTTTTATAAGCTATACTGTGTCTGACACTAACAACCTACCATACTAGTAGAGCAGCAAAAGCCTGAAAAGTGGTTTATTTAAGGAGTAACATTGCAATAAAAGTACACAAGCTGAGTCATATACCAAAATGTTCGGAAGACTTCGAAGTTTATCAAACAGTGAACCAAAGTTGCCGACCTTGGGAGGAAAGTTGGAATAATTAAAGGTCAAGGTCATACTGATAAGCAAAATATGATGTAGACCATAGTGTATTTGGTCTCAAAATAACATTATAAAAATACTTGTTATTGCATAATGTTTGCTATTATATTATACCTTAGTACTCAAGCTATTAATTGATGTCCATATTTTGGGTCCCAAATGTTAAGGTCAAGGTCGTTTCAAGGTCAAAGTATAAAAAATATCCAAAATTTACTGTTTATGTAATTTACACTTTTCCTGGCTTAACGGACAGTGTAAAACTATGTATTTAGGGCACTTTTTCATAATCTTCTATTCATTATCTTTGAATCCATACCAAATAAGTGTATATTTCATGCATATAATAATCTGAAATTGTGGTCAACCACAGTTCAGTCAGTACATAGTGTTTCGAACAAACCTATATTCCAAGCGGTATTTGTCATAATGGTATAATATTTGCAGATTTATATAGATGAATAGAACTAGTGTTTTGTAATATACAAAGAAAAGCTATTTTCAATATGACTTAAGCTTATTACCTTCTTATTTATGAAAAAGTGTGGAAAAATGCATATCGTATTAATTTACCCCACCCACATTCTAAAAGCAGTGGGTATTCATGTTCAGAGACAACAACTCAAAAGAAGGTGGTATCACAAGTTGAACAAGCAATTTTATATTCAAATATGGGTGTCTATGTCAGTAGTATATAAAATAGCTGGCTTAAACTGTCCATGCTAGGTACAGACAAAGCAATCTAAGATGGTGTCCAAGATGGCCGCCATTCTTTGCCCATATATTCTATATGTGTGTTCGAATATGGCAGATTCTTACACATTTGTGATGTTAAATGGTTACATGCAAATTACTTATTTGATAGTGTACACACTATTGATATACATGAATGTACTACACTGACCACTTTGAGGTCAGGTTCAAGGTCATTTCAAGGTCAAAGTATGAAAAGTACATGTCTAACAAGCTAGGAATTTCTTCATCGAGCCGTGTTATGTACTCCATACAGCTATGAATGGCTTTTTCATGTAGTACTAATATTATGTTATCCAACGAGTCAGCATGTGCCTTGCAGTGTTAGGTACTTGATAGAGCCAATCCATGAATGGCTGTATTTAGCAGTGTTAGGTAATCCAATAGAGCCCGAAATTGCTTGCTAGGCAGTATGAGGTAACCAATCTAGTCAGGAATCAGTGTATCATTAAGTATCACGCAGGAGCCCTAAAGAGCCAGGAATTATCATGTCTAGCAGTGTTAGGTATTCCATAGTTCCAGGATTGCTGTACGATGTAGTATTTATAGTACTACACAGAACCAAGAATGGCTGTATTTACAGTAATAGTTACCACATAGAGGCAAAAATGGATAATAGAAACTGTTAGGTACCCCATAATGCCAAGAATTGTTTAACTAGACAGTTTAAGGTGGAATAGACCCTTTTCGACAAAAATCGCCCGTAACTCGGATGTTGATGATATTTTGCATACATATAGTATCAAGTGTTGGCCTTCTGTTTTTGGTGGTTTTAGGGAGAAATTTCACGTACCTAGTGATAAAAAGCGCCACCTAGCGGGACGTATTTCTTGCGGGATTTTCGACGTTTTTGGTCATTTTTTGTGGTCAATACTTTCGTCATAGAAAAGTGAAACATATATTCGTGTAGGGAATTGAATGCTGCTTCATAATGTGCAATTTATAGAAAGAAATATTGGATATGATGTACGTAACGCTTAAATTACTGTGTCGCACGCTGAGTAGTGACGGCGTCAAATTCGCGACATTTCTTTCATTTATACGCACATAGCAAGAAAACGGCACGGTCAAAGTTTTTTAAATTTTTGTATGATATTATTTTAAGTATCTTCTTTGATTTAGTGAAATAAAAAACAGGATGTTCTCGAGTCCGTTTTCGCGCTTTTTTCAATCTAAGTTATCTAGTCGGGAGTAAAACTACGCACCGTTAACACACCGTACAACCCGCTTCTACAATCGACTATACTTTAGTTGATGAAACTACTTTTATTCTTACACCGCCGCTAGGTAGCGCCACCTTTGCAATAGTAAACCGGTCAACAGGTATTGCATAACTACCGACACGGATGTAAACCGTCATGCAAAATAGTTCCATCAATTGCAGCATATAAATACTCCAAAGCTATTTCATATTTCTAAATCTATAGGACAGTTGGATATCCCAATAAATAATTTAAACCTATTTCCAGTATTTCTTTGTATTTACAAAGCAATTGCCACTTCTGATAACTGCCTTTCGTACCTTTTTCTTCGGCATAAACTGTTACGTAATCATATACTGTGGTACAGACCCAGTATTTCTAATTATATCGAGGTCATAGTTCCATGCGTAATCAATCTAGCTACTCTCAACGAGCGGTACGCGGAATATCCATAACTCCGAGCATCACTCTATATAAATTGTTACACATACACGTAGCTGATTAGGTTAGTAGTATCCGATGTTACATGTAAACCGGAATAAATTCGATCAGCATCCAAACTGCTGAACAATACTAGAAAATATTTGGCCGCAGAAAACTATTTGACTTGTACTTCCTGCATTCATTCATTCCAATCATGAAAGCTCGGACATTTCCGTTTGTCTCCGGTAAATAATTGAATGCATACAGGCCGAGGTGATCAGAATGGTATTCATTCGAACAACTGATGCCTTTCAGCGCTTTGATTTTATATGAAATGTTATTGATAACAACTACATGTGTACATCGTAAATCTAATTATACATGTACATAAAGAATTTACGCGTACTTGCGTCTCATCTTATTGGTATTATGCTAGGCCTGGTTGCATAATTATCTGTGGTCCGGAAGACGTAAGATGATGTCATTAAGACCAAACAACTTTTTTTTTACATTTAAATCCACCTCGGATACGTATGATCATTTCGTTTCTTTTCGTATTAACCACTATTGACGTGCAAATTGGACATATATACTAAAAACATATACTATAATTAAGATATTGCAATAAAAAGAAGTTCAACATATGTTGTGTCTTCAGACGAAACTTTAATTGGCTCTTCTCCCAATCTTAATACATGTATATCATGTAAGCTGAATTGTCTATTTAGATTAAACCTCTTTTGTTCGTGCTTCTAAACAGCAGCAAAACAATCAGAAATCCGATCTTTGCTAATTGTAACTATAACAAAAGAAAACATATCACACTACATATCGTCGTTTTAATCACTTTAAAATGGTTGTACAATTGTATTAAGAAATATTTGCCTATTATGAAATAATGGTTAGCTTATTTTTTGAGGTTGAGTGATTGTTTATTATCCTCGTCAATAGGTGTGCCTGGGTCGAGGGTATCCCAGTACACACCTTACAAATTCTGAATTAGTGTATATGTATAAATGTGAATTAGTAAAAAAGGTAAGATACAAGTCAAATAGTTTTCCTCGGCCAGACCAGTATTTACAACAGTAACTTTACTGAAGAAATAATGAATGTGTACATGTGCTTTATCGTAGAATAAATCACAGTCACTAGTTTAGATGCGCACCTGAACAAGCTTAATTTTAGATAAAACACAGGTACATGTTTATAAATTCGATTCTAATATAGCCAATAATCCGCCTTGGATATTACAAATAGACGTAGTAACAATAGCACTACATTTTTCACCGAACAGCTTATTTGCAGTTGTCAGTCGTAGCTGTATTTTATCGATAATTCGTGCACACCATGATTTCCTCTATGTGTATAAGGCTGAAACTGCTTGTTGGTTAGAGTACCGGTTAATCCTACCTAATCAACGTGGAAACACTCCATAAATTATTTTGGCCTAACCATTTTCAAACATTCTACATCAATAATAACAAAGCAGACCCCATGTTGTGATTCAAACATTGAGACCATTTACAGCAGATGTGTCTAGATGGTACATCTCCAGAAACTGTGTGGTAGAAGTATACTACATGTAACTACACAGTACATTTTTAAACCAAAATGTACTGTCTAGACTCACCTTAAGTCAGACTGACACATTAGCCAATCAGGCATTGACATGTGGTCACGTGCTCCTCCATAGTCAATTTTCTTTTGGCAATCGAATATACCCCTCGGCCTCTAGGCCGAGGATAATAATATATAGCACAGCTTGCAATGATAACCATGTAGTTATAATATTTAGAATACATTTAGAAGACCAAACAACTTAGCATGTAATAATATGTTACATGATATACGTGATGCTACATGAGCACGTATTGCCGAACTGTTTTAAGCAGCCCATAAATAGATGTAATACCGTATACTCTATGACTGTTTAAATAACCTAACTGTTTTATTTATAAAATACAGGTAATGTTAATCAACATTGAATGCTTAGAAGATTAATACCAAGATCATATGTTCGACTGCACATGTATAGTAATGTATCGGGGCATTACAATGTTTTACGACATTATGTCTTATGTTCGTCGCGTGAGTTATTCACGAAAAATAGTCAAATAAAATTTGTAACATACAAATAACATACATTTTTGTACAAACAAAACAATGAATAAGTTCCCTGTCAAGTAATTTGAATTTCTGCGTTTCGACCTTACATATTCTATAGAATGCTAAAAACTATTCGTTTCTTAACTTCATGATAATAAATGGAGTGCTTATTGCCCCCACCCCCCAACACACCAGTTCGTCATTTACAGACATAAAGGGCCACTCACAACCGATAATTGCCAGCGTCAGCGATCACCAGGTATATAATATATGCCGTTAATCAACTTGATGAAAATAACCACTAAACACTCGTTATTCTTGGTTAAATTGGCAGTGCAATACAGCCTAACATGAATGTGGGTTATATTTATAACATATAAATCGTACAAAGGAGTTTTATGGCCCTGTCAAGTAATTATAATTTCTGCCTTAGTCGTTAGCATAAGTCTATTATCTCTGCCTTTGCGTTAGCACTAATATTCAACGCTCTGCCTTTGTCGTTATCATTCGAAAAACAGATCTGCCTATTTCGTAAGCATTTTTTTGTAGCTCGTTCAATTTAAACCTCTGTATCTTCACAGAAAATGTACATTTTCCAAAACGGAAACGACAGATATATTGAGGAAGGATTGAAGTTTGTATTCAATGTTTTAGAATTGTTCCAAACCACAAATTAAGTTGAGAATGTAATGTCAAAGGCAATATGTTTGAAATTTTGGCAAACATCGCATACCTAAAACCTGTTAACTCGATTAATATGGCATTTGTTGGCACATAAATTGTATATACTTATTGTTCATTCATCACGTCATCGATATATGTAAGTGATCACTCTCAAAAGCAACGCAAAGCACATATAAAATAACAAATACTTACCCCACTCTAGTGGCGCAAAACGCGTGTGTCTCTGCCTTCAACATACAGAACTGCCTTACACACAGCGGGTTGTACGGTGTGGTTAACGTTACTGCACTTAGCGCTGACGGCGTTAAAATCGTTCTTTGTGTTCCTTTATACGCACTTACCGATGGTCTTACTTGATGGTCAAGGTTATTCTAATTTAATATGATTTACTATGAAATATATTCTTCACTTTAGTGAAATAAAAATATTTATATTCTTCAGCCCGTTTTCGCGCTATTTTCAATTTAAGCGTTCTAAAAATGCCGTTGTCAGGGACGTCTTTTTATATCGCCAGGAACAGAAATATTATTAAAAGAATTACCCCCAAAAAATAGATGGTCAACATATTGAATTCTTTAGATAAATTAACGACAAATTACATAGTATTAATAAATCATTTATTGTGTGTCAAACAGGTTTCACGGTTCGGGTACTGGTAAATCTTTTCCACTTTTCCATTCATAATACAACTTTAATATGGAGACGGAGTCGACATTCTGATCACGACTTAAGGAATCATGGATAAAATGAACGCATAAGCATTCACAATGGTCCGGTTTTCTTTCTGAACGAAATTGCTATACAAAAGATATTTCATACACCACTATTCAGTACACATTGAAATTCATATTTTAAACAAATTTATTTGAGGACGATTGTGAAACATGTTCTTTACAACTTATATCACAATAGGTACCTCATTCCTGTGCTATGATCGACACAAGGGTATGATATACACGCCAGATTTCCTTATTTAATTGAGCAATGGAATTCCTAATATTATTTTTCTATTGTATGACACGGCCTGTGTTGAACTCAGGGCCTTCCGCAATCGAAGCGGACGCCAAGAAACATATTGGTATTTTTTAACTATGAACCAAGAACGTTAAAATTTGGAATAAGGAGTGAGAATTATAAAGTATGAAATGTGAAGTTCTTGTGCAATTGAATACTTTAAATATTAATTCATTTGTATATATGTCAAATGTCACATTTCATACTTCATTTCAGTATTTTAAATCTTTATTCCCAATCAATCATGATATTTCAAACTTCACAGTTTAACGTATGAAGGCTGGATTAGGAAGTGTGAAAACAGACTATATCCGACTACGTACGTTTAACCTGAAGTATAAAATGAACTAAAAACTGTGTTGGCCATTAATGAACGATATATGTTTATTTTATGATTATTCTGTATCGTTTTATGATTACATAATGACATGCAAAACGAGCACACGAGCTCCACCTGGTCATTACATTTCAAACTAGGTGCGATGCTGATTTAAGAACAGTAAACAAATTAAAGTAGACTACTGGAGTATAAGAATGCCCAAAAGTCAGTCATCGCGTCAAGCGAAATTCATGGCAGACATTTAATCGGAAACATTGCGTTTCGACTACAATATATCAATCAGCGGCGACAGCTCAGCGATTACGCATTGGACTGTCAATCCAGCGGTGGAGGGTTCAATCCCCGACATGGCATCTGGGTATTTCTGAAATTATATTCGTAGTATTTCCCGCTATGTCTGTCTGTAATGTACAAAATGGTTACATGTGTCATGAAGCTACAGGTATATCGGTGTTACACACCGGAAACTTTAAAGAACCTCGCTGTCTATTTGAAATGAAATGAAAATCCTTCAGCGCCAGACATGATAGTGCTAGGCGCACTCCTGCAGCACCAGACATGATAGTGCTATGCGCACTCCTGCAGAACCAGACATGATAGTGCTAGGCGCACTCCTGCCGCACCAGACATGATAGTGCTAGGCGCACTCCTGCAGAACCAGACATGATAGTGCTAGGCGCACCCCTGCAGCACCAGACATGATAGTGCTAGGCGCACTACTGCAGCACCAGACATGATAGTGCTAGGCGCACCCCTGCAGCACCAGACATGATAGTGCTAGGCGCACTCCTGCAGCACCAGACATGATAGTGCTAGGCGCACTTCTGCAGAACTAGACATGACTGTATCTAATGTCTCTCTCATTCACTTCGGATGCTTCTTCTCAGTTTTTCCCTCTGGTCAGATCATGCTAGCTAGGGGAGGTACCTGTATGTAAAGAGCCGTTGAATGTGTGAGTCGCATGGACAGGGAGCTATATAATTCTGGTATATTATTATTGCATACAAGTATGAGTGATCGTAATATCCTACAATGGACAAACGAACGCGCATGGATCGACGAAAGAAAAGGAATAATTTTAACGTCATCAAAACTCGGCGTTCTAACGTTAACGTTGCGTACTTTTACTCCAACTCAAAAACTAAGATTGAAAATAGCGCGAAAACGGACTCGAGAACACCCCATTTTTTATTTCACTAAATCAAAGAAGATACTTTAAATAATATCATACGAAAATTTAAAAAACTTTGACCGTCCCGTTTTCTTGCTATGTGCGTATAAATGAAAGAAATGTCGCGAATTTGACGCCGTCACTACTCAGCGTGCGTCGCAGTAATTAAAGCGTTACGCCCGTCATCTTCAACATTTCCTTATATAAATTGCTCCATATGACGGAGCATTCATTTCCCTACACGAAGATATTTTTCTCTTTTTAATGACGTAAATATTGACCACAAAATAAGAGCAGTAACGTCGAAAATCCCGCAAAAAATACGTCCCGCTAGGTGGCGCTATTATTCACCTGGACTGCGCAATTGCTCCCTAAATCCATCCGAAACACAAAGCCAACACTTGATACTATATGTATACAAAATATGATCAAAATCTGCGTGATAGACGATTTTTATCGAAAAGGGTCTATTTCACCTTAAGTCACCCATTTCAAACACAAGAATAGTTTTATCTGACAGTGTAAAGAAGGACATACAAATGTATCACTGGTGACTATTAATGTCAGTACCTGACAAAGTGAAGTTAAGAAAGGGTTTGCTAGGCAGTTTCTGGTATCCCATGGCTCTATAAAAGGATGTACATTGTACCAGGCATAGCTTGTTAATAAATGAAGCCATGAATTACTTTTTCATACAGTTTTTGGTAGCTCATATTGCAATAAAAGCCAGTATAAGGTAATGTTTGGTACCACATGGAACCATTTAAGGATGTTTCAGGCAGGGTGAGATATCCAATAGAACAATGTAAAGCTGTTCCTAGCAGTTGTACAAGGATAGGTTGGTATCCCATGAAGACATCAAATGCTGTGTTAAACAGTTGTTGGTACCCCATGGTGCTAAAATGCTATGTTAGACAGTTGTTGGTACCCCATGGAGATATGAAATGCTATGTTAGACAGTTGTTGGTACCCATGGTACTATAAAATGCGATGTTACACAGTTGTGGGTACCCCATGGTACTATGAAATGCTGTGTTAGACCGTTGTTGGTGTCCCATAGAGCCACAAAATGCTGTGATAGACTGTAAGACAGTTGTTAGTTTCCCATAGAGCCATGAAATGCTGCGAAAGACAGTTGTTGGAACCCAATAGAGCCATGAAATGCTGTGATAGACAGTTGCTGGAACCCTGTAAAGCCATGAAATGCTGTGTTAGACAGTTGTTGGTACCCCAAACAGCCATGAAATGCTGTGTTACACAGTTGTTGGTACCCCATAGAGCCATGAAATGCTGTAATAGACAGTTGTTTGTGTCCCATAGAGCCACAAAATGCTGTGATAGACAGTTGTTGGTGTTCCATAGAGCCATGAAATGCTGTGATAGACAGTTGTTGGTACCCCATGGAGCCAGGAAATGCTGTGATAGACAGTTGTTGGTACCCCATACAGCCATGAAATGCTGTGATAGACATTTGTTGGTGCCCCATAGAGCCACAAAATGCTGTGATAGACAGTTGTTGGTGCCCCATAGAGCCACAAAATGCTGTGATAGACAGTTGTTGGTGTCCCATAGAGCCATGAAATGCTGTGATAGACAGTTGTTGGTGTCCCATAGAGCCATGAAATGCTGTGATAGACAGTTGTTGGTACCCCATGGAGCCAGGAAATGCTGTGATAGACAGTTGTTGGTGTCCCATAGAGCCATGAAATGCTGTGAAAGACAGTTGTTTGTGTCCCATAGAGCCATGAAATGCTGTGTTAGACAGTTGTTGGTACCCCATACAGCCATGAAATGCTGTGTTACACAGTTGTTGGTACCCCATACAGCCATGAAATTCTGTGATAGACAGTTGTTGTTGTCCCATAGAGCCACAAAATGCTGTGATAGACAGTTGTTGGTGTTCCATAGAGCCATGAAATGCTGTGATAGACAGTTGTTGGTACCCCATGAAGCCAGGAAATGCTGTGATAGACAGTTGTTGGTACCCCATACAGCCATGAAATGCTGTGATAGACGGTTGTTGGTGTCCCATAGAGCCATGAAATGCTGTGATAGACAGTTGTTGGTGCCCCATAGAGCCATGAAATGCTGCGATAGACAGTTGTTGGTACCCCATGGAGCCATGAAATGCTGTGATAGACAGTTGTTTGTGTCCCATAGAGCCATGAATGCTCTGATAGACAGTTGTTGGTCTTCCCATAGAGCTATGAAATGCTGTGTAAGACAGTTGTTGGTATCCCGTGTTGCCATGAGAGACAGTGTCATACATTTTTAGCTCACCTGTCACAAAGTGACAGAGTGAGCTTTTGTGATCACTCTTCGTCCGTGGTCCGTCTGTCCGTCCGTCCGTCGTCTGTCCGTCAACAATTGGCTTGTGTAGACACTAGAGGTCACAATTTTAGCCTAATCCTTATGAAACTTGGTCACAATGATCATCTCAACAAAATCTAGGCCAAGTTCGATATTGGGTCATATAGGGTCAAAAACTAAGTCACTAGATCAAATTATAGAAAAACCTTGTGTAGTCACTAGAGGTCACAATTTTGACTTAATATTTATGAAACTTGGTCACAATGATCATCCTAACAAAATCTAGGTCAAGTTCGATATTGGGTCATCCGGGGTCAAAAACTAGGTCACAAGGTCAAATCATAGAAAAACCTTGTGTAGTCACTAGAGGTCAAAATTTTGAATTAATCTTTATGAAACTTGGTCACAATGATCATCTCAACAAAATCTAGGTCAAATTCGATATTGGGTCATCCGGGGTCAAAAACTAGGTCACAAGGTCAAATCATAGAAAAACCTTGTGTAGTCACTAGAGGTCACAATTTTAGCTAAATCTTTATGAAACTTGGTCACAATGATCATCTCAACAAAATCTAGGTCAGGTTTGATATTGGGTTATCCGGGGTCAAAAACTAGGTCACAAGGTCAAATCATAGAAAAACCTTGTGTAGTCACTAGAGGTCACAGTTTTAGCATAATCTTTACGAAACTTGGTCACAATGATCAACACAACAAAATGTAGGTCAAGTTCGATATTGGGTCATCTGGGGTCAAAAAGTAGGTCATTAGGTCAATTGTATAAAAACCTTGTGTAGTCACTAGACATCACAATATTGGCCTAATCTGTACAAAACTTGGTCACAATGACCACCTCAACAAAATCTAGGTCAAGTTCGACAGGTGAGCGACCTAGGGCCCTTTGGGCCCTCTTGTTAGATATCCCACTGAACACTGGATGTCTGTGCCAGACAGTTGTAGATGCCCTATGGAACGAAGAATAGCTATACTAGGTGATGATCTTATTCTTCTGTGGCTAGTATTATAGCCGTATTTGATAGTGTTGAGTGTCCCAAAAAGTAATCTTTACCTGGACTTTTACTCTGCACAATGATTGGTAAAGCTGATTTTACAACCTTTAAACATTCATGATCCTTACACTGAGAGAAACATAAGAAACATTTGTTGACACATTTTCTTGATTATGACTATTGCTATTGGGATTTGAAACAAATCAGCTGCAATGAATGTTATGAAAGTGGGTGGGGTAATTTTTAATTACAGCTAGTTGCCACTTAAATCGCTAATTTTCCCTTTAAATTGGTACATTTCAAATCAGATTGACTCGAAATCGCGTCCATGTGTAAATGAATGTGTTTAAGCATCATTTCAACAACTGGTACATTCGATTTCTATTGTATACCCGTTTTTGTACTTTTTTAACCATTTGACCTTTACATGACCTTGACCTTTATTCATGATGACCTCAATAAATGACCCTTAGCATTGGCAGTATTAAAATTTTATATTCAGTCAAACATTCGATAATGGTAATTCAAGTACTACAGGCTATTATGTGTGAATCAACTACATTTAATGTATTGAAAGGGGGTGGGGTAATTGTTTATTACACTAAATTTCCTCTCAGACTCGGAATATCCATTGGAATTGATATATTTCAAATCTTTTACATCTTATATTTACTCTCATGCGCAAGTGCATTTGTTTAAGCATCATTTGTACTATTTATAACATTTGATATCTGGTGCACATCCATTTTTAGTACTTTTTTACCATTTGGCCTTGAACTGACCCTGACCTTGACATTGTTGGACTACAAATTGGAATTAAAAGTGTGCAATTAGTAAGGATGTATCAAAGTCAGTGAACCATTTTACTATTACATGCAAGTTTGGGGTATTAATGCAGGTTAAGTAAACTGTAGTTTGTTTCTTATTTTGAAACACCATGTGACCTTGAACTTGACCTTTTCAAACTTTCCTCCCAAGGACGGCAACTTTTACCTATAGTACAATAATCCTGAATGTCTCAGAAACATTTTGGTATATGACTCAGCTTGTGTACTTTTTTTGCAATGTTCACTCTACTTTGAGTCAAAATGCTGCTCTACTATACTGTATGTGTTGCAGTAGACTAGTCTTTGGCGTAAACAAACTCGTCCCAGTACAACCGCGTATAGTCAGTAAGTAGAGTCAACAACTAGGGAATCTTTGGTTGTTAAGTTCATTGAGAGCCATTAAATGTTGGGTTGTTTATTACTAAGACATGTGCCCAGGGCTATGGTGGAGCCAGTAATTTGTCATCGCCGTGTACAAGCTTGGATAAAACAACTAGTTTCATAAGCAATGTTCACTGCAAAGTCCATAACTTGAATCATTACGTGTACGCCTACAGAGAAGCACACATTAGAAACTTACTCAACCCAGTGCAGCAAATCGATAATCTGCAAAATGTCTTTCAAGAAGAGACGGGAAACTACGCTGTTGCTGAAGAAAAAAAGATGAACCGACACCGGTGGCATAATCTATATGCTGGACCAGTTATGTGGACATACTTCACACTTTTAAAGTGTCATACACCACTTTATATATAACCTTCCATTGAAGTGCTACTAGTATCAAGAGCAAGAAGTTGATTCCACCTCCACCTAATGTAACATCACGAGGTTTTACTTTATCGTCATTTTGCATAGTTGCTGTTGGGTTCATGGTTCAGGGTGCTAGACCACCGAATAAACTTTCACATAAGCAAAACATCGACTTAGTTGAAGTAGCTACGGAGCGCTAGGTTTCCCGCGTGTTAGGGTAGCAGATGCTGCCGTGAGGGGTGAGTTGTATGGCAAAGCTATGGCTGAATTCCAGTATATGGAGCCTTCAAATCCAAAAGCAACTCGCCACCCACGACACTGTGGCAACGTTCCCCTGCACCGATCGCATCTCGGAAAACCAGAAAAGGTCGTTCCTTTGTTGTGCTAATTACTATGTGGGTTTCTAAGGCTTGAGCTGAGAGGTAGTTTTAGGTATTATAAGAAAGGTAAAAGATATAACCACTGAACGTCTGTCTGGACTGGCAATTTCGCTTACTAGTAGCTACAAATATATGGACATTGGTTGACAATGTTATCATACAGAAAGAACTCTGCTGCCCTGAAAAGGGACGGACAACTATAGACTTCTATAAGCCTATCTGAAGAGTTTGTAAACATAATAAAATGGGACTCGTAGATCTACATTTGTTGATTTATATTTTAGCTTTATTTTGAACGGAGAAATACTCTATTTACACACTATCGTTTACTTCAAATTAATGCTCTTAAGAACTAAATAAAGCACATTGAGAACGCTACATATGCACCAGATGACACCATTGTTTTAAAAAAATCTCGGAGTGGGGGTGCCCCCGACCCCCCTAGCACAATAGTGAATCCACATGATTATAGGCTAGCTACGCGCCTGGCAGCCAATGAAAACTGGCCTATGTAATTTCATTCATAAAAATCGCCGATTCATAAATAATCATCCATCTTCCATTGATTTAACCCTGACTTTCACCAATAATTCCCATTATTTGTTGCTTTTTTACTTTGATTCCGACAAGACCAGAAAAAAATAGTGACATAAGATATTGAAAACCCACCCATGAACGGTGTCTATGCTATCGAACAAAATTCTACATCGGAAGCAACAGTCAAGAATATGTTCTGACCTCAGAAATCAAGTCGGCCACAACATGGCCAGCAGAATGGAAGTTTATTTCGCTTCAAAACTAGATCATATACCAATATCAGATCATATACCAATTGTTATTGATTTTCGTGATGACATTCTGAAACAAGACCAAAAAGAAGTTAAAAGAAAGAATTTCAAGGAAGTAGACTGGAATGAGTGGGATAGAGTGACAAAAGGCAAATTCAGTTCTTGGAATGGGAGAATTCATAATGAAGATATTGACTTTGTATATGATTCTTTCTTGAAAACGCTGAAGTTGTGTGTGGATGAGTGTGTTCCTGAACTGTGCATTTCAAATAACAACAGAATAAAACACCCACCATGGTGGAATGAAAACACTAAATCTGTCAAACATGATTTAAATGTTGTCAAAAAACACTTTCAAAGAAGAAGAACACCAGAATTGTTAGAAATTGTGAAGCAAAAGGAAGAGATCTATGAAAGTGTCTGTGAGGAAGCAAAGAGTAGCTGGGTTAATGAAACATGTGAAATCATAAATAGAACCAAAAATCCAAAGGAAAAATGGTTAAATTACCATAAAATAACATCATACAAAGTCAAGAATGGATGTGAGGTGCTACCCCTGTTGGACAAAGATGACAATCCACACTTTGAAAGAAAAAATAAATGCGGTATCCTCTGTGAAACATTTTTTGGTGAAGAACACATCAAAAATGAAATATTTGATGATAATTTCAAAATTGAAATGGACAGAAGGCACACCACTCTGATAACTACAACTGAAAACACCAGGGACAACTCTTTTTTGAACGATCCCATATCAAAGGCGGAAGTAGAGGCAGCCCTACAAAAACTAGAAATCGGAAAAGCTCCTGGTCCTGATGAGGTATATGCAGACCTTCTGAAAAACTATAATGATGAACTGTTAGGTGCGGTTACAACAGTCTTTCAAAAATCCTTCCAAAGTGGACGATTACCTAAATTGTGGAAAAGTGCAAATATTAAATTCCTTCAGAAACCAGGAAAATATTCATACCATAAGGCAAGCTCCTACCGACCAATCAGCTTGACAAGCATCTTAGGTAAATGCATGGAACGCATAATAAACAAGCGCCTCTACTCGTTTTCCGAACACAACAACTTACTAGACCAAGAACAGGAAGGTTTCAGAGAAAGAAGAGGGACTACACAAGCCTTACTTAGACTGGTCCAAGACATAACAACAGGTTTTCACCATGAAGAATGTACTGCTGCTATATATATAGACATGGAAAAAGCATTTGATTCTGTTTGGAGAGAGGGCCTTCTTGTAAAGTTACATGACATAGGTATAACTGGTGGAATTTGGCTATGGTTAAACAACTTTATGACAGAAAGAGAGGCAGTTGGTTGCATAAAGGAATTCAAGGGAGTAAGTATCCAGACACATATGGGGCTTCCACAGGGATCAGTGCTGTCACCCCTACTGTTTAACCTTTTCTTGCACGACATTTTCAGCAATGTACAGAATGAGAAAGTTAAATTTGCAGATGATGGCACAATTTGGAAGACAGGAGATACTCTTCATGCCATAGAAAGGTCATTGCAAAAAGATCTAGATTCGGTTAACAGTTGGACTTACAAGTGGAGAATGAAGATTAACACCGCCAAGACAGAATACTGCATATTTAACAGAAAAAAGGATAATGTTCCAAACATTTCACTAAACATTAAAGGAAACTCACTACAGAGAGCAACACAAGCCAAAGTTTTGGGCGTCATACTAGATGAGAAACTGACATTCAAGGAGCATATCAAATATGTTGAATCAAAAGCATTTAGAGCGTTGGGTTCCTTAGTCACCTTGGCAAAGACTGAAAAAATTCTTCCTTCCAATATGGTCAAGCTATACAAAAACATAGTTTTACCTCACCTCGAATACGCAGCACCTGTTTGGCAACATAGTAAAAATGTAAATATGTTAGACTCTGTACAAAGAAGAGGACTGGGACTCTGTCTTGGCGGACTGCACACAAATAGTTGCGAAGCCCTTGAAGTTCAAGCAAATGTTCTACCATTGGAATTGAGAAGGGAGGAAATCAGCATAAGGGAGTGCACCAAAATTATGGCAAAAGATGATCAATGTTTGATCAAAGCGAGCTTAAACAACTGCAGAAATGACCCGGAGTTCTCCCAACATTCAGACACGCCATTCCATAGAATGATACAACAGGTGGCTGACATGGAAGCAATCACAGAAATTGACACAAAATGTATTGAGCCAGAAGAGTCTTATGTTGAATGCTTGCAGCCATGCAGAAGAAAGCCAACATACTGGAACAACCTGGGATCTTCTAAATCTAGAACCAAAGACCAGGCACAAGCTGCAGTGACACATATCGAGGAAATACTGCAAAGTGAAGATCCAAACACCATCATAGCTTTCACTGATGGATCGTGCAAAGGCAACCCTGGTGCTTGTGGAGCTGGAGCTTGTGTTTCTCCCTAACCAAGAAAGAGTGGACCTGAAACAACCTGTCTCAAAACTGGCGTCAATCCTGGTTGGTGAGTTGGTAGCCATAAAAATCACAATAGAATTCATCATCCAAGAAATGCAAAAGAGACCAATACTTAAATTGAAAATTCTTTCTGACAGCCAATCAGCCATAGGAGTACTTACACTTGGATGGAACTGCACATTACATACCCAACTCGTTTCAGACATCAAACAACTTTGGCATACAGCACAAGCAAAAGGAGTTAATTTGACTACAGAATGGACACCAGGTCATGCCAATATACTAGGTAATGAGATAGCGGATAAGCTGGCGAAAGAAGCGGCCCAAATGGCATATGAAATGGATGGCACAGAGTCAACACTCCCAATTTCCCAGGCAGATGTCAAGACAGCAGCACTGAACGCTATGAAGGTGAAATGGCAAAGAAGGTGGGACATTTCAGAAAAGGGTAGGGCACTATACATATACAAGAAGATGGTTGACGTCAAAGAAGTGGACTTCAATGGTTCTACTGTCCAAAGGATATTGCTGCAACTGCAATCTGGACACTGCAAGCTGAAAGAACACCTATACAGGGTTGGTATAGAAGACAGTCCAGCGTGTGATTGCAGTGAACCCGAAACAGTAGACCATTATATGATGAGTTGTCCTCGCTATAGTACTCATAGAGAAGAGATGTACCTACAGCTATGCAATGAAATAGGAGTGAGACACACACAGATCCCCCCAGCCTTCTTCTTCTCCTGTGACAAGGAAGCACCATGGATTGAATACAAGTCAACCATAAATAATCATTTGGGTGCTTTTATTGTTAAAACTAAAAGATTCTAGAAACAAAGTTTAATATTTACTTATTTTTTATTTTCATTATTTATTTGTTATTAATATTTATATTTTCAAATACCGAACTTCACTATAAAATGTATTGAAACACTACCTGTGTGCCATTATGAGAAACCGTTACCTGCGTAGACCGTACTAGCGACGGATATTCGGGCTCTATAGCCGTCAACAACAACAACAACATATTTGGAAATGACAATGGCTTTGGAACATAAGGCAGGTAAGTTATCTATGAGATTTATTATAATTTGTGCATTCAAGGTCATCTTCATTCGTCTAACTTCAGTTTTCATTACAAAACAGTGTATCCAGCGTGACGAATCACCTCCTGTCATGAACAGATGAAAGGTTATCGGACAGGAGGTGTTACCGGACAAATAGTCGTCGACACTTAATATATTTCTTTTGCATTGATCTTTGTACCTAGTAACTCAGAAACTATTATAGCTTATATCTAGTAGAATAAATATATTCAAGATTTGCAAAACATCCATTTATCGAAAATGTCATCTAATCTGCCTTTATGTGTTTGCACAAGGGATATATGAATTATGATATACGCACTCGCATAAACTGATAAAATAACAGGCGTCAATACCCTGTGTGAATAGCGGAGTTGTTAATGCATCGGTTGTGATGCGAGAGGGCCTGCAATTGGATTTTCAAGGCAGCCTAATGTTTAACCTTTTAAAATTATGCCATCACAGTGTCCAATAAATTTTTACTTTTGCTGGTAGCCCACTTGGCGTCTGTTCTTTGCCTTTTTTATGATCAAGTATACCTAAATTACAAGTATAATTATACATTCATGATAAAGCCAATGGTATTTTACAGTTTAATTGAATATTATAATACAGTACATGTGGAATATAAAGTACTGTGAGATGGACAAAAGAATAAAACCCTACTTTAAATAAAAACGCTATTTTTGTGTAGATATGAAATAACATTACCAAAATAAAAATATACTTTAATAAACATAATTATATAAAAACTAAATTTTATTTTTAAAAAATAGATTGCTAAGGCCAAACTTAAAATATTCTTTGTTTCCCCATCCCGACCCAAGCAGATTTAGAATGGGTAGGTAGGTAGGTTAAATTTTTTTTTAAATCCTTTCAGAATACTAGTAATTGGTAAAGACATACATATACATGTATTAGAATCATGATCAAGTTTTTTTTATGTTGTAAACACAAAGCGTGCACACTGACAACTGTTAGAGTATATACATTAGATACTTTAGTGGCTGGAATTTGTTAATATGTGATTGATTCACAATTTTGTAATGGGACAGACATTGTTACAATAACTTAAGTTTATACACAATAGAACTGCTATCTGTTTTTGCATGTACATTTTAATAAATCCTGTAAAAAAATTTATGATTCTAACCGGCTGTACATTTACCAGGGTGACGCTGGAAAATAGGCTAGTAATCCCTGGTATAGCATGGAAATCCATGGTAATTCCTGGTAAATGACCAACTTTCCATGTTTTCGATCTTGAAATGCGGTACTTTTTGTCCAGCCTTTTCAACTCTTGAATGGTAACCCAGTATTTGGGGTTTGATTCCCAGTTATGGCTGGTCAGGATCCTTAATTTAAGAAATTCAATTCCGGATGGGGGCACACATATATGCCTGCCATATTTCAGCAGAAAGCTGACTGGCAAATAAAGGCTATGCTTGGCATTTTAAAAAAAAACACCTGAAGGTACTCTCTCCAAAGTTATATTAATCTTGTGGATTAAATCAATCAATGAAAATGTGCAGTGTGACATTTTTGTACCTTTAGGTGATAAATAACTGATATTAGGCAATGGTGTTAATTAGGGGTTAACAAATGTTAATATTTTGAACACACAACATGACTTGGGAATTAAAAACCATTTGTTTTTAAGCGTTTTAAGAAAACCGAATATAAGTGATTATTGAAAGTAATTTGATTTCATAACACATAGAAATCAATCATAAATTTAATACAGGAGTTCCCTTTGAAATCTTAATATAAATAACAAAAATGTATTTTGAAAACCTTAAATTATCATTAAAATAAAAATAATTATACAATCAAACATGAGTCTTTTGGATATATAGAGAGGTCAATTAAAGTTACCAATATTTCACTAATTTGTATAAAGTCTCCAAAATAAGTGAACTAAAAAATGAAAATTAGGGAGATTCCTTTTTACAATTAGCTTTACTATTGGCTGGCATATTGTGCAATGTTATGTAATATATGGCTATAAAGAAAACAATAAGTGCCATAAATATGGAGTCAATTAATTAATCACAACAGGGGTCATATAAAACAGTGTCATAAATCCCAAGGCCAACTAAATGCAGCAGTCGTAACTGTGTCTGTCCTATTTTTTGCCCATACCCTTAATTACTTTATTGCATTTTACAGACAGTCTATTTTCCAGTTTATAAAATGATATAAAAAGTTACAATGATTTAAAAAGTTGAAGAATGTTTTTCAAATCATTAATTTTCAGTGTATTACCCTAGCCTACTTATTAATATATGACAGAATTACAAATAGAGAGACATTATTTGTGTTAAATATTCCTTTTCTTTGATATACTGAAATAACAGATGTTTGGGAAATAGCCTACTGGAATATCACTTTAAGACATAATCTTTGCTATTGGATGTCATTTTTAAACAAATTAGTCTTAGACTGTTTATATTTTTTAATTGTTTTTGAATAATATGCCTACTAGACTGGCATTTTAAAAGGATACTTATCTGTTGATACAATAATATTATAAACAATAGGATAGCTGAGTTAAAATAAACACTAAGTACAGTAGAACTTCGATGCCTCGAACAGTACTTGTCTCGAACACCCTAGATGCCTCGAACTGGTTCTTCGGTCCCGGCAAATCTGCTTTATTCATATAGTGAAACAATAGATCACTCGAACAATATCTATGTCGAACACTGGAACTGATTGGACGGTCCCTCGCTATGATTTCCCTGTAGATGGGTCGAACAATGATAGTTTTCGCACCTTTCATTAAGTGTTGAACTCCATTGTTCGACCGCGGGTAGTCGGCGACAGGTGTATTAACAAGTTGTGATAATTACTGAAAAGATGTATACCTAATTGTTTGCATTGTATAACGAGTTTTTGGAAACTTAAACACTTATAGATCCATTTAATAGCTAACGAAGGTCAACCATGAAATTATAATTTAATTATTTTCTTGTTAATAAAATTCAGAAGCAACAACATATCAGAATAAAATAATCATTTTTTTAAGTTCTCATACGTCAAAAATAAATCAGATTGCTGGTCAATGTTGTCTAAATATATTACATGTATGTTTTATTATTAAAATAAATAATGTTAAAAAATGGTACACGTGCATTATGCAAGTGAAGTTATTATGCAATGCACACACTGATTTCCATGCGGACATCAGTTCGAACTTATATTTGAATACCATAGATGCCTCGAACACACTAAATTAAGATGCCTCGAACTATTTTCCCGGTCCGAAGGTAGTTCGAAGTTCTACTGTAACTTTATAAAAAAATAATTCTATATTCTACTCAAATGTTGATAATAATAAGAGTGAGTGTTTCTTTTTGATAAAATATGTGGAGATATTAGGCCCCTTTCGCCTCTTCAGAGTATATATTCTCCAAAGTTCTCAATATTTCCCCCTTGAGTCCTGCTCCTTTTCTGTTTCATAATAATTTATTAAATTGTGATGATGAATTATTTCTGCCCTGCCCCCCCCCAGGCCATACAAATGGTAAAACCCCTGCAAATCCCCGCCCTATACCTCCCAGGTATAGTTAAGGCTATATTTCCCCCGCTATTTGACGTGATACAAAAGTCCAGCAATGCATTATAGGTCAAAATTCCAACAGTACTTGTCTAGTATCGGCATGCTATAATACATCAGTCATTGAGTGATTTATAAGTCAAGTAATCAAACCATAATGATTAGGCAGGAAGTTTTCGGGACTTTTCAGTGACATTCCTTGTATGCTATTTTCCCAAAATGTTGCTAATGACTATCTGACAGCTATTTTGATGCTAAAAGTGTGTTTTATCTGTTTCAGGTGTGTTTCGTTTTACTTCATTGGTGAAATTGATTGGTGACCGGGGTTACCCAAATGGGTCCTCAAACGAGAAATTGATTGGTGACAGGGCAAGCTCAAATATTACCAGGTAGGTTTACTAATATACAATGTAGACAAATGACAGAAATTGCCTACAAATACAGTCTTATAATGCAAGGCCAAAAATAAAATATTGTTTGTTTCCCCTTCCCGACCCTGGCCAATGAGAATTAGGTAGGAGACGAAATATTTTGTTTTAATATTCATTGATATTCTGTTATGTATTGATGACGGGGATGCATACATGAAATGTTTCGCAGACCCCATTGCATGAGATTGGTGATGAAAATGCGAGAGATATCATTAAAAATTTAAATGCATGAGATTTTCCTGGCAGAAACTTTAAACTTAAATTATTCAAGTTTATTTGCAGTTTTCCCTTACTTTTCTTGTATCTTTTATTACAATACCATACACATGCTTCATGAAGCAATTTAAACCAATATTTGTGATCATATTCATAATTTAACAAAATATATCAAGTTCCAGTATGTACAAGAAATGTGTGAGATTTGATCATTGTCAGCGATCATGTGCGAGTTTAGTCTCAAATGCTTGAGACTCATGCATGATGCAGGAGATCTGACCTGCATGTGGGGACTTCCCATTTCGTGTAATCACATTTGGTCTAAAATCATCTAAAGTGTTTAATTGAACGCCTAAAGAGTAAAGTAAGAATTCCTATTTCGTCTAAAGTTTTAAAACCTTAAAATAAACAATATAGATAAAAAATAAACAATATAGATAGGAAAAACTTATAATTCATTTATTCTTTTAATACTTTTTTCGTAGTAAAATAACCAAGATGGCAACAGAGGGGATTTGAGGGTGTAATAGTATGTGGTATGGCATGTTGTTGTATAATGAATATATCTGGGAGTTTGGTAAAAGTCTTGTTGTAGCCTTTCTCTCCAATTGTTGAAAACTAATTTGTGAATATCACAAAGTTTTAATTTTGTAAATTAATCACAAAGATCTAATTCCAGTGTTGATATATTTAACTCTGTTTAATACAAAGTATATACTGAATTTAATTGGTTGCAACCATAGAAAATAATTCTTTTAGTTATTATAAGGCCGAACTTAAAATATTCTTGGTTTCCCCATCCCGACCCTAGCAGATTTAGAATGGGTAGGTAGGTAGGGTAAATATTTTGTAATGTTTCAGTATGATAGTTATTGGTTAAGACATACAAATAATGAAATTTAGAATTAACCCTAAGGTGAAAACCAACAATAATGAAATTTAGAATTAACTCTCAGGTGAAACCCAACAGTCTTAAATTTAATGGTAAGATTTAAGAAGCCAGTAAACAAGAAATTTATTTTTCACTTCTATTTTAAAATAAAAAAAATATTATTTCAATTTGGGCAATAAAATATTTTGGGTAGGGCCCTTTTTAATCGGGTAGGTAGGGGATGGGGAAACAAACAATATTTTATTTTAGGCCCAACATAACACGGATAAAATTTTCATATCAATATTGACTAACAGTCAACATTACCTATATTTAGAAACATAAAATTCATAACCCTCATAAAACAACAATTAGTTTGATACTTAATTTGTCTATACAATCATGGAATTAATTAAACTATGTATGTATTATTTGTCTTAAGAAAAACTTATTTTAATTGAGTCAGTAAGTGTGAGATTTTATGTAAACTATTTTTCCCTGCAATTATTTTGTCACTATGAAAACAGAATTGTCAAAGGAACATACATTTCAAATTTGAGATTTGTTTATTTCTTAGTAACATCTAGAACAAACTTAGAGATCTGATTATCAAATATGGGCCCTGGGGTCAGATATGCGTTGGATCATGGGAAGTTCTGTGGCATTTCAAAACCTGGCATGTGTGCTGCGTTTAATTTAAATAATCAATATATTATTGGTAAAGCGCTCAAAGCAATGAATGTATTGCTATGTAATATTAGAAAATTTGAAATAAACCCGCTTATATCACTCCAATTGTTTGATGCCTTTGTTGGCTCAATTTTAAACTATGCATGTCCTATTTGGGGTTTTAGCAAATCTAAAGATATAGAAAGGGTACATCTGAAATTCTGCAAACAAATACTTGGAGTCAAAGCTAGCTCTAGTAATGCAGCAATTTATGGAGAACTCGGTAGAGTTCCACTGTATGTCAATAGATATGTAACTATCATGAAATATTGGGTAAAGTTAATATTCACAGATAATATAATTCTTAGAAATGTATATCAAAATTCAATAAATAAAAGCTTAACCGGTAGGAAAGGTTGGGCATTTAAAGTAAGAACAATTTTAAATAATTTTGGACTTTCCGAATTTTGGGAGAACCAAAACAACATTACAGAAAAATTGTTTATTCCGATATTTAAAGAAAGGGTTATGGACTGTTTTAAACAAACATGGTTATCTGATATTGAGAACAATAGAGTACTCAATATGTTATATAAACATATTAAACCATACTTTGGAGTCGAGGAATACATATCTATGATACAAACCAAATACAATAGATCTGCTGTTACCCGTCTTAGGATTTCGTCTCACGATCTACGCATAGAGTCTGGGAGATACGGCAGGAATCGAGTAGAACGTCACGAGCGACTCTGTCTTATATGTAATTCTGGTGATATAGAGGACGAGTATCACTTCGTTCTTAAATGTAATGCGTATAATGAAACCCGCGTGAAATATATCAAACGATATTACCGAGAACGTCCTAGTATGTTCAAATTTATCGAACTTCTAAACACGTATAACAAAAAACTTATGTTAAATCTTAGCCATTTTATAAATAACGCGTCGAAACGTAGAATAGCAATAATCCAACAATAAATATCCAGTCACCTCATGCAATATAAGATTTATACTTATTATATTAGATTTTGATCACCTTAATGGTAACAACATACCTTCTTCATTTCCTTTAATCATTGGTTATAAACAACATTCTCCAAATTTGTTAAAAAATATAAACGTATATAATTATGATCCTTTGCTTTGTTCCAAGTGAGTGTGTGTGTGGAGTGACCGTGTGTTTGTGTGAGCAGGTGTGTGTGAGTGGATCTGCGTGTGTGTGTGTGGGCATTGTGCGTGTGTGGGTATGTGAGTGCGTGTGTGTGCGTGTGAAAGGGAGTGTGACTGTGTAAGAGTGTACGTACCATGAATAATTGTTAAAATTTGTTTTATATGACTATGTACTTTTATGTATACGTCTAAATAAACTGATTCTGCTGAAAATTTGACAGTACCAGTCTTATAATATTTATGTTCATGATGTACTGATGAATCACTATTTATGCATTCAATATTATATAATTATATAATATATATACTGGTAATTATTTTATAACAATGATATATATTTATAAAGTTTAGTTGACACCTGCAGTAGTTAAATTTAATCCATTAGTGCAAAAATTGTCACATTCTAAGGAGAACCTTTATCTATCTGTTACATCAGGTGAAATATTATACTGGGTTATAAAACCCCCTGATGTGCACAGTGGATAGATCTCTATCTATCTGCCATATCAAAATATACTCCTTTCCCAGACAGGGTCATAAAACCCTGTTTGATAAAACTGCACATTTATCAGTACATGTATATAGATCTATATCTTGACCTATTTGACTTCCTGTATCAGCAACAGCCATGAAAGGAATGCAGACAAAATCCGCACTGCTCATTCTTGTCATAATGAGATTTTCATATCATGTGCAATGATCGAATTTGAGCAATAATTATTTTAATATAAAATACATAAATCTAAATGTTGATATTATTATACTGGTTAAACCTATATATTTATTTTTATTTTAATATGTACATTAGGCTTAAATTAAAATATTGTTAGTTTGACCTTTACCGACCCAGTATTTTTACATTGGGTTGGTAGGTAGGTAATTAATTTTATTTTCATTTTGATGATTTTGTGTTGTCTCTGTAAAGTAGTCTAATGTATTACATATGGCCAAAGGAATTGCGACAATAATTCTATGAGCAACAGCAAAATTTGTTTATATAAATATATAAAAATCTAATTCACAAAAAAATCATGGAATGTCCCGGAAATAACCAAAGCATAAATGGGGCCATTTCCGTGTGACATTCCATGAGGCCTAAAATAAAATATTGTTTGTTTCCCCTTCCACTACCTACCTGGAAAAAAGCCCTACTCAAAATATTTTGGATCATCACTCATGCCTAATGGATTTTCAAACATTACCGGGAAGTTGGTCATCATCAGTAGATAACCCCTATTGATTTTGAGGTCAGATTTGGTCACAGGTTGAGATTGTCATGCATTCTGACATTATTATTAAAAAACTACTTGGCTGCCTTGGGGGTATGCATAGAGAATTTGACATGATCCTGACCTTTATGCATGAATATATTACAAGGTTCTTGTGTTGAATATATAAATTTCCTTGAGCAAATCGTGCAAATATCGGTCCTATAGATTTGTGTTGGTATTACATCTCGAGTGTCTTCGCTAAACTTCCCACTTATGAAAACATACAAACGGGATTATAAATATAGACCCTTTATCAGCTGTTAAATTATGCTAATAAAGGTCGAGAGTCGTGTCAAATTCTCCGGACTATACATCAGGCCCAGATCCAGAAATTTTTGACTGGGGGGGCCCAAATAATGTTTTTGATGTTATGTTGGGGTGGGTGCGGGAGGGGTGTCCCCTCCCTGTAAAGATTTTTTCACTTTTCGAATTAAAATCATGCAATTTGCAGCACTTTAAGCTTTTAAAATCAGAAGTAAAGGTATTAAAATTGTACTGCTACATCAACATAAAATATGTCGAGTTGAACAAAAAAAAATTAAAAGTAGTTTCTTTCAATTCCCTAAAATTTACAAATCAGGCGTCAAATTATTAAAATTCACAGTTCGCTACATAATCAGACAACACTCATTTTTTAAGCAATTATTTAAATATACATGTATGTTTATCCCATTGAAGATTTTATCAAGTAATAATTTTATATTTGGACGTTAAATTATTGAAATTAACTGCTAGAATTTTATGCACTATAACGTCTTTAAATCATTAAAATTCAATGCTAGACACAAGGAAGATCAGTTCACACGTTTTAGTAACATAGATCAATGAATCACCTAAATCATGATCTTTCAGACGCTATAAAATCATTTGGGAAAGCGACTAATTGATTCAGATCGGGTGTAATTAGGGCCTGGATAAACAACAGGGGGCACATTTTATTGCCTTCGCTTCCGCTATATGTAATATACAGAGATTGTTATCACAAAATAACGATCCATAGCCTAATCGATTGGTAATATTTTAAGGATTTTAACGTTTTTAGACTGTATAATAATGGTCACTCTGAGGCCAACTGGGGGGGGGCACGGGCCCCCTGTGCCCCCCTGGTGGATCCGGGCCTGATACATAATGTATATGTTTACAAATATCTTGTTTCAGTTAGTGTTATTATTGAGGTTTTACTGTATTCAATCCTAAATGTTTTTTTTATATATTTTCAATTTCAGGCATCATCAACCTATCATCAGTAGCGTTGGCATGGTATGGTGACAAAGTTTGTTTGTATTCGGATTCCAAATGGACGAAGGTTGCAAAATTTCATTGGAAGACAATATATATACCATATATTGATAAATGTGACAACTTAGATGGTTCTAAGTGTCGTTTGTCTAGGCACATGGATACACAGTGTAGAAGCATGTCAACTTCCGGTAATCGCAATAAGGAGTACACATTGAATTATAGTCTTGCAATAAGTCATACAGTGATTGGAAATCACCTGTAACAGATGTTTCAATCACAATAAGTCATACAAGTTGAATTGTATAGTATCCCAATAAATCGTATAGTAATTTGGTTTATACATGGTGGGATATAGTGGACTATCTGATACGATTGGACAAGAAGACTACCCTTTCTTCAATCCAATGTCCCATATTACTTTGTTGAAGTGAACTAAACTTAGTAAAAGCTGAACTAAATGGTTACATAACCACATGGATGATAATTGAAAACATTATTCAGAAACACCGAAACAGCATCTGACATGTGCTTATTTCACCTTATTCGTATGAAGCAGTGCTTAGGTTTGTGTGTTCCACCATTCAGATGGTTACTACTGTAACAGCATTTTCATGCAGGTTGTTGTAGTGTTGGCACTTATGGTGATATTAGCTGCTAAACCTGATAGAGATGTGCATTTTACAATTGTGAGAGTTCCTAAGGAAAGGAGCCCTCAAAAGGATAGACATATAAATACACTGACTTCCTCTTCTCTGATCATAATCCTATGAAAAAGAATTGTGATTTAGAACTTACAATGCTTGTATCAGAAGTTTTCTTCCAAGATCAATGTACACAGTCATGTAATGACATTTGCTGTATATATTGAATGTGCACAATCATAGTCTAAATAAATATGGCACAGAAACGCTCTCTTCTTGCAAATTAAAAGAATGTAAATGTATGAGTGTGAGATTGAGATATGTAGTGCTAAGCAGTAGTTGTGATGACAATAATGTTCATGTTTATCCAGAACAAACCGTCAAAATCATACAATTTACCATCATATCATTGACACAGTTTGGTTGGATAAATTTAAAGGGAGTTACTTCCCTTTGTTTTTTCACTGATAAATTTTGCTTATGCTATTTTTCTGTATCCATTGGTTGGATTTCAATGAAACTTTGTTAAAATTATCAGTACCAAGTACAGTTGTGGATATCATTGGCACACTTTGGTCAGATCAATTTTAACGGATATAATTTTGCCAGCGCTTTTTCTCTGTAATCACTATTTGTTACCCTTTCTTTTTTACACTTGTAATTTTGTCTGAGCTATTTCTCTGTAACATCTTTAACCAATAATTCTGGTCAATTGAAATAACTCCATATTGATTTATTGGATTTAAGCAGTTTTGTTTCTGTATTGGATTTTATCCTCCTTCAGTATTATTATTATTGACTGATTTTAGAATAATTGAGTAAATATTTTGTTGCAGATGACTTCAAATGTATTGTTTTTATTGTAATGAGAAATAATTTTTTTTATAAATCCTTGTGTTTTGGCAATATTACTTGCGAATATTAACTGTACATACCCTGTTTTTATGCCCCCGTATCGATAGATCAGGAGGCATATAGTGATTCACCTGTCCGTCCGTCCGTTCGTCCGTCCGTTCGTCCGTCCGTCCTGGTTAACCCAAATTGACCGTTTCTTCTAGCATCATTATGGCTTGCTACAAAGCTTCCAAACTTGCATGGATGTTGTATATGAACACTCTCCACACACCTGTATCACCTGACCCCATTTTGACCTTCACCTTGACCTAATTTTGGACTTAGACTTATTTATGGACTAGGCTTCCACAGGGGGCATAAGCGTTTATTGAACGCAGTCTTGTTCTATACTCATATGTTAATGTACCTCTCAACTTAATCTTGAAATTTCCCAAAAAACAAGTTTTAACCTATAGTATATAATTATACGAGGCGAGGGGTGATCCAGAACTACGTGGACTTTTGCTCTCATTCAAAAACCGTTATACTTACATTAACAAATCTGTGGACAATATAATATTGATACTTACTGCACTAGTATACCAAATTTCATGTGGATATGATAATAAATAACGTAAATAAAGCGTCTGTAAGAGGGTATGGTTTTGAATCAAGGAACAGCTCAGAAATGACGTACACGTCTTCACGCCTGTCTTAATCAACTGTTCTTTATTTTCCCTAACCCATTATGCTCTTATTGTATGCACATATAATCGTCCTGTCAATATTTACCTAACTGTACCGTTACTAGCCCTGCAAGATAATATTTTTCCACTAATGTCACGAATGTTTGATTCTGACCAACGTAAGCACCGATCCAGTCAACGTCTGGTTTTTTACCTCTACCCGCACGACCTGTCACATCGCCCAGGCCTTTTTTAAAACGTTTATGCCATTTAAAAACGAGTGACTGTGATACAACATATCTGATACTTGATTTCTCCAACATTTCTTTCGTCTGCGTTGAGGTTTTTCATAGCTGTACCAAGAATTACATGGTAAAGGGAATGTAAATTAAATTTTGTGACGTCACTATTGATGTTAATTATGATATGACAACAGTTACATATGCATTCATAATATGACGAATACACCGAAGTTTACTTTGAAATGTCAATCAGTTATAGATACAATATTGAAAAATATGATGCCATTTTTCTGAATTTCTAAATGTAGAAATACAATAACAATCAACAATAACGTAACACGTTTTACTGAAAAAATCTGTGTTGATCCATGAAAGCATTTATGTGTTGCCATGGTAGCGTATAACTGTTGATGCAAATAATTGTTTTCAGATATATGTTGCGTTTTATGTCAATACTAGATAAAAGTCGCTTGTGTGTAACTTTCATACCGATCTGATCTAAAATAAACTTTCTAGAGCAAAAGTCCACATAATTCTGGATCACCCCTCGTATATGTACCATAATTATGTTGAAATGAAATGTTATGAACATATGACAATGTTGCATTAATATACCCCCAGATACATAGTATATAGGTGCTATATTGGAGTCATGCTTGAGGTCCGTTGGTTGGTCCGTCCAATTTTGTCCGTGCTATTTCTCAGCCATTGGTGGGATTTAAACAAAACTTTGCATGACTCGTCAGTACCTTGCCTTGTTGTGCCTATCTTTGGCGCTTGTCGGTCGGATTATTTTCATCGAGTTATTGTCCTTTGTCGTTTTACACTTATAAAATTCGGTTTGTGCTATTTCTTGGTATCTATTGGTTGGATTTCAATGAAACTTGGCATGACTCATGAGTACTGTGCCTATTTGTGCATATTGTTTGTGCACATCGGTCGGATTAGTTTTATTGAGTTATAATCTTTGTTTTTTAGACAAGTTTACAATTTTGTCCGTGCTATATCTCTGCTACCATATGTTGGATTTCAATGAAATGTTGTATGACTTATCAGTAACAAGTCTAGTTGTGGATATATAGCGCTGTTGGTCGGAAAAATGTTAAGGGAGTTATTACACTTTGTTTTTTTCCACTTTTAATTTTGTCCATGATATTTCATGGTTACTATTGATAAGAGGTTTGCATGACCTATCAGTTCCAAGTTTTATATTACGCATACTGTCAAACAAAATGGTCAGATCAATTTTGCTAATGATTGCCTTTAATTAAACCTAAGTTGTACACATGATCATAATTTGGACCAAGTTTTGCAGGTCATAATAAATGCGACCTCTATGCTCACATCACTGTGTCAAGCAGTTTCTTGTGGGGGGGGGGGGGAGCTGGGGGTTTCATCACATTCAGTGCTATTGCTTGTTATAAACTTGTTATTATTGTAACCACCAAAAATAAAGTTTGAAGGGTTTATACTGGAGGCACTATATTGGTTGGTTGGTCTGTCGGTCTGTTAGAAAAATTGTGTCCACATCTATAACAAGACGATGTGTCATGCGCAAGACCCAGGTCCCTAGCACAATGGTCACACTTAGAGGTCAAAGGTTGAAAGGCTTAAATAGGCATGTTTCGTGTCTGGATATGACATTTCTTACTGGATTTTAAAATTGCTTCTTACAAATGTTCACCACATCATGCTTAAGAACCAGGTCCCTGGCTCAAATGTCAAGGACACAGTTGGGAGGCAATCTGATTAAAATCATATCCTCAAACCTGCTACACATGAGAATCTGACGACGCCCTATTAAAGGTCACCTCAGGCGACCTTTCCCATTAGCCAATCGGCACCTTGCTTTCACAATTCTGACAGCGAGTCGATTCTATTTTTAAATACGGTAGTTATAACAAACACATGCATCGTGCGTGCCTTTGTTCTGATCACCTCGGTCTTTATGGATTGCAATATTTACCGGAGACAAACGGAAATGGCCGAGCTTTCACGATTGATAATCAACAGTGCGTTTTCATCAAATTATCAGTACTGCAAATTTTACAATGGCTGAATAAATGTCTTATGAGGATTACTCCTAAAAAGCAAACTAAAGTTGAGGAAAACTGTTTTATATGCAATTTGCCGTTTATTAATACGACCGAAGTACCAATGTAACGAGCTATATGATAGTGGCTGAATTTTAAATGGAAATTCCGATTTCTGTAAATACACACTCGTATTGCGTTGTCATCAAATCTACCGGTAAGGAAGATCAAGCACTTAGTCAGATTGCACTTGGAGGCAAATATTATATAGTCATGCAAGTTGCGTCTGCTCTGTAACGTTGTCATTTCTTACTGGATTTTGAAATTGCTTGGTACAGATGTTCACCACACCAAGACTGTGTGTCATGTGTAATACTTCAGTCCCTAGCTCAAAGGTCAAACTTAGAGGTCAAAGGTTATATAGTCATATAATTTTATTTCAAGTAAAGTTCCTGTGTCAAGGCAGTGCAGTTGGGGTATGGTTCATCAGTCCAGTGATTGCACTAAGTTTATACCGGGTATCTGTAAAGTTGTTTATTATTTATATCCATTGTTGTATAGTGATGATATGTTGTTACAAGTGTTTGAATAAAAAACAACTGAGAACAGTTAGTTGTTTTTTGATATGTTAGTAATTCTTTAGATATTTCGGTCAAGAATAACCCATACAAGTGCAACCACTCATTTTCAAATTTCTAGTGCCCGGCCAGTGTCACCAAATATTTGGCAATTGCCAGTATCTGACATAATCAGGAAGCAGGGACTGCAAAGTATGAAATGATAAGGCATCCACTGCCTTCCAGTTGGAGAAGATTGTAAGCCGCACAATACAAAAAAGCTGGTATACTATATTAAAATAAATAGCAAACAACATTGTGTTATGGTTTTTCCCACATGCACTGGCTGTTGTTGGTGTGCTGGATTTGTTTGCGGTGATCTGGTTTTGGTTCTCCATTGCAGCAGGTCATACCCTTCGATGAAAAATTGAATATTTTACTGGACATGCGAAGCTGCTGGTCCCAGATTGAAGTGTAAGTTAGTACTAGTTGGGATACAGATGTTGAAACCCGTCATAAACAAACATTTAAATACCCAAATCAAGCCTTTACCTGAGTCATATAGATCTAATCCTATCGCTCTGTGATATTCTTTTGGCTAATCAGACCGGACATCAGGGAATTGTTGTTCGGAGTCCGGGGTGATGTGGTCTAACATCGGGGTCATTTGGGACACAGGTATAACAGAAGTTTAAACTACCTGTAAATATACCATAATCTGACCAGACACCAAGGAATTGTCTGACAAAATCAGTGTGCGGCTTCGCGACAGATATTTGTCGATAATCTGATTTTGGGCCAACTTTCTACCAACATCACATGATCATCGTCTTATATGCCCGTCCGGCACATTTTGTCCGAGAATATATGCTGGGCCCGTCGTGCACACAAAAGCCTAGGCTTTGTGTATTACACATTGGATTCATGGACATCGTTTGACGTCCGGGTGATATTGTCTAACATTGGAGTGATTTGCGACCTAGGTATTACAGAAGTTAATATAACATGAAGGTTACCATACTCTGACCAGACCTCAGGGAATTGTCAGGCAAAATCAGGGCGCGGCTCAGCGACAAAGATATTTTTGATGATAATCGGATATCCGATATCTGGCCAACTTCCCCCTCGACATCAATGATCATCGTCCGATATACCCGTCCGGCACATTTTGTTTAGGAATATATGCTATCAGGAAATTGTCAAGCAAAATCAGGACGCAGCTTAGCGACAAAGATGTTTGTTGATAACAATCGGATATCCAATATCTGGCCAACTTCCCCCGACATCAATGATCATCGTCTCATATACCCGTCCGGCACATTTTGTCTGGGAATATATGCTGGGCCCGGCATGCACACAAAATAAACCATGCCTTGCCATCGTTTAAACATTGGATACATGCCATGGACATCGCTTGGCGTCCGGGGTGACATAGTCAGACATCGGGGTGATTTGCGACCCAGGTATTACAGATATTTATATAGATGTAGATTGATATACCATATTAACTAACATTCACTGAACTCTCACCTCAGTGACTATCAACTGAAGTATAAAATAAGGAAAAGATTGCTGTCTTTTATGCTGAATTGCCATTTTAATATCGGGATGCTATATTAAAACTCAATCTGTCATATCATATCAGATAATATGATTTCTATAGTATCTGATGAAATAGGCCTGTCTTTATATTGTGTTTATATATAATTTCTGATAACACTATGTTGATAGCATTTGAACAAAAATACTTGATACAAATACAAACATTCTTCAGTCATTAACAGCAAATAATTAACTAGAGTTAACCAACAACGCACATATATATTAATTTTCCGCTCGTCTTATATCTCATATACAGGTAAATATAAAAATAAATCATATACGTCAAACTGTCAACGACGATCGATATCATATTCAGTAGCGATAATTATCGGGACCCTTATTATCTACCAATAATTAATAGCTCGATTACGATAAAACAAAATATTTCATATATTAAACCGATGCATTAAACGAATTACTGTGGTTTCGTCAAATCTCCGGTTCGTCAAATTGAATTTATAGAATAAACACTAACCCGGTTCGTCAAAGTGATAATATAGAGTGATTCACACCAGTCATGCAATTGCCGTATGTGTGTTTGTCATGGTGTGATATACATGCATCGGACAAATTAAGTGATTAAGGAATTATTATGACTGAAGTAGAAATTACAATAATTGTTAAATTAAATGCATTTAGATATGTACATTTATAAGTGCTTTTAAATATCTTGTATTTTTACGTTTATTAATATTTCACGAAAGTATTTAAGCATCGTAAAATGCATAGATCAATATTGTTATACATATTTTATTATCTCTCATGATATTTAAATATGATAGCATTGTTATAATTATTTTGCCACTTGTTACTGCCATATGAAAATTGTATTGTGGTGTTTGTATGTTCACATGGACCTGTTACTGAAATAAACAACCGATCTACATGACCGATTAGCAAAATAAACATTTTTTATAATTCACTGTGTACGTTCCTTCAATTTATTAACTTTTTGATTCTTGGGACGATTAGTAAGACGAAGACATGAACACAACTTTTGAGGACCTGTAGTAAGGAAATGAAGAAGAACAATGGACATGGTGTTCCAATGTAGTGAAGTGAATTCTTGTTAATGTACAAAGTTCCTTAAGAGCTATCAATGTACTATTATTTCATAACTTACATAACTTGTATCAGACTCAATGTGCTATTTCAGTATAGTTTCTGTTGATAAATAACGTCAGGGTAACAGTAATTGAATAGCTCCTGTTAACGTACATGTTTTTTTCAGACCCGATGCGCTGGCTTTTAATGCATATATATATATATATAATGTGTACATTAAAATGCATAGTTCGCATTCTGACTGATTATTAAGGTTTTAACATAATTATATGTATCTGTTTTTAAGGTGTGTGCTACTATTTTATGTATTATAATTTCATTGTATGATATATATTATTGCTACACGTAGATGCATGGATATTAGATTCTATAATAAACAATAAAAAAATCACAAAATATTCTTTGTTTTATAAAATATTTAATTGTATATGTCAAATTATTATAAATATTTGACGTATTTAATGCTGACTTTTCTTCATCTACACCTGACAAAATAACAGTCATTTAATTAAAACATAACATAACATAACATAACATAACATAATCTTTATTTGGTATAAAATAAATACATATTTATAACCAATAAACAAATACAACATCATGTAGTGCATATTGTGATAATTATACAAATATTCAAAAGTATCTGGTTTAATTTAAACGTTAACATGGAGAATTTAATAGTAGATTATTCATATTATTCATTTGAATCCCGTTCTTTAAAAGCATAATACAAAAATCGTGCTAAATCATTAATGTGCTTGGGATTTTTTGATAGTAATAAATTTTCAAATTTTTGAGTTGTTGGCCAGTGACAATAATAAGGGCTAAATATTTTTCTTCGAAGGTTAGTATATTTTGGACAAAATAATAGGAAATGCATTTCTGTTTCCAATGTGTTCATGTTGCATTTTGTGCATTTTCTATGAATCCTATCGATTCCCAAATGTCGTCCAGTTTCTATGTTTAAGTTATGTGCGGAAAGTCTGAATTTGGTTAAAGCGTATTTAAATTTGTCGTTGCGTATACATTTCAAATATGTCTCTTGTTCGAAATCATGTTTGTATAGGCAGTAAGTCGATAAACGCGACGAGTTATTAATATTTGAGTACCACGATTGTTTATAAGTATCTAATATGCGCATTTGTATTGTATTGAAATTAATATGGGCTATATCTTGATTTATCCATAAGTGAGCAAAGCCTAGTTCTTCTAATAATTTCTTTATTTGATAAGCCCAGTTTTTATTTGAATACGAGATGTTATTATTGGCATCGTCTTTTAGGACATTGTATGTACGTTTCACTAATGTATTATTGTCTAGATTTAATATTTTGATCCAGTATTTAATGGCGATTATCTTTCTACGTATTTTCATCGGATATCTACCGAGGTCACCGTACATAGCGTCTAAATTCGTTGATTTTCTAACAAGGAGTATCTTTCGAAGAAATTTACAGTGTACCTTCTCTACATCCGATGATTCAAGGTAAAAGAAAAGTTCCGCGCCATAATTTAAGATGGAGCTTACTAGAGTATCGAATAACTTCAATTTATTCATTATTTCTAGTTCGATTTGGTTAAAACACACAAACGATTGCATGATTATCACACAATTATTACTTAAATATTAACAAATATTTTTAATTAAATCAATCGTCAATCCCATAAACTACTATCAAATTTTAACAAAAGTTGTTTGTTCGCACTTCTATAAATATGAACTCAAATCCCTCTATAATTCAATTTGACGAAACCACAACCTCTTTTGTACAGAAAGTTAAGTTTGACGAACCGGAGATTTGACGAACCCACTGTCACCCCATTAAACCACACCGACATTCGTCAATACTTTAGTTAGTCTGTATTCTAAATGAAAATATTTGTTCATCTGTTTGTTTTCGGTACGGAAATGGATTTTCGAGTGTTCGCTAAAATTATTTCGGTAATCGGTAATTAATTTATAACTTAAGGTTGAAATGATTTAGCCATCGAACCCTTAATCGCAACCAATTGTTGTATTAACCCAATGATATTACGAGCCTTCTTTTCATACAAATACGATACTGAATACAATAAATTGATTGAAAAAGAATCGAACACAACTTAATGTAAACAAGGAATACACAAAAACTCGTTACGCATGCGCACTCGCTACTCGGTTGCTCGTTACGCATGCGCACTCGCTGCTCGGTTGCTCATTACGCATGCGCACTCACTGCTCGGTTGCTCGGTACGCATGCGCAGTATACGATACATTCCTACACGCTTGCTCGGTTAAACGCTTGCACGCTTACTCGAACGAAAAACGATCGCAAAACGCTTTAACGCGGGACAAAAACGCTGGCGGTACTGTATAGTAATTACATAATGTCATTATAGCAGGTTTTTCTGGAGACTGGCTCATATATTATAAGTTATGAAGATAAAAATAATCATGTTGTACTTGTAACATACTAACTCCATGGTTCAACAAATACATTAGGCCACTAAGATATGGTATGAGATTAACATATATTACACAATAACCTTGTACTGTTTCTTATTACACAAATTAGCACCTTGACCAATAATGCCTGTTATCAGTATCTCAGTTTTCTGTGATTGGCTAGTTTGAGTATTCCCCCGTGTCTGGCTTTACTACTGCCCATATGGTGTTCATTATACAAGTACATGTATATTAGCTTCTCATAGCAACCAGGGTGCATTTTATGCATACTTTATTAAAAATAACACTGGAACCTATATTTAAGTTTTAAAACATATACTTTATTATTTTATATTGTAATGTTGTGACTCATTCTTGTTTGAAGTTGATTTCCAGAATCATTTTTGAGATCTATGGATAAACTCACTGGTATGTAGCATAAATTATTATTATAAGTTCAAATCATGTATTGAAATACAACTTAATTAAGATACAATGTATTATATAATTATGATTATGAAGCCTCAACTACTGGAAATATATATATATAAATTTATGACATATTGAAAATTATAGAAATTAAAGTATTCATGCATTAATGAATTTTTAAGCAGTAATTTGTTATACTTATTAATCATAATCCCTGAAATATAGGTCGATCATCTTAATTTAAAAAACTGTGAGTATAATATTACATAAAAAACAATATCTTGATCTACTTCAGTATAAACTGGCTCAAAAGAACTTCATGAATTCCAAAACGCTGGAAGGCAACAGTTGTAATACCATAAAACAGATAGCCTGGTAAGTAAAATGTAAATGCATGCTGAATGTTATGAATATTTATAATTATGTAAGATAATTATTCTGCTGTATTTCTAAAACTTCATGTACAGTCATTGTTTCGTGTTACAGAAAATTACTGACCCCTTTGATCTACAAGTTATTGTTTTAAGTGTCCACTTTTTCAATGTGGGATTCATCTGTTTACTACAACAAACTTGTATCCATTTTAAAGTATAACCTCTGTAGAGCAACACCCGTTGGGAACTGAAATATTGACTGTTGTTTAGAGGTTCTTGCTCTATAGAGGTCAATTTTATATTAAATATCAGCTTAAGGACATTTTGAAGGTGTTGTAGAAAGTGTATTGCTCTACAGAGGTGTATTGCTCTGGAAAGGTGATATTGTACTTTAAATTACTGTTATGATTTCCAGGTGCATACCTCTCTGAGAGTAAATGATCAATATGAGGGAAATAATGATGATTTGTTTCAGTTAAACATTATTAGTAGATAAATTATATAAATTTAATTTAGTCATATAAATTCATTGGAGGTAGTTAATTCTGAAATATTAATCTGTGACTAATAAATTGTTTATGTGTTTTGAATTAAATTTCTTTCAGATCATATGGAATATAAGTAATGCAAGGATTGGCAGCTACATTTGTAAGAGAACCAGATCAACTGTGTCAGATGGGAATGAGTTTGATTGTGATTCAGTTTGGATATTATAGTTTTATGACTTTAAATAGCAATCAGAAAAAAATGGTTATTGTGACAAAGAAATGAAATAAATATTTTCTATCTGGAATTCTAGTTTTGTGCAAAAGTGTGTTTGCCAAAAGGTTGCCAGAACAGCAATTTTAGCATGCAAATTAGTTTGCGGCAAATTTGCAGCAATGTCTTTCAATCATACAGAGCGTTTTCCAATTAGCAACGCGAGTAACCCGAGTAAAAGATTTGGGCATGCGCAGTTGGATAACTCGGTAGTGATATCAAGAACGTATCGAGTACGTATCGAGTCAAGTTCAAAATGGCCACCAAAGATCTAGCAATTATGATGTTAGAAGAAATGCTTAACAGCGACGAGGAGGACGATATTATGTTTGAAAACAACTGTATTATAATAAACTGTCTGATATGTGCAACGAAATGTAATGTTCCCAAAGTTCAAAATTTAGGTTAGAGATTATACGCATGCCTCACGCTTTCCGCCATTTTGACTCTAGAGAACCCGCGAAGGGCTGGAGGTTACTTGGGTAGAGTAGGTTAGAGATTATACGCATGCGCACTGCGTTTACCCGACCCGTTCCTTTTACAACTCATGTTACTCGTGTAACCCGAGTTCGTAATTGGAAAACGCTCACATTGAATGTTTCACAATATGCAAATGAGGTTTGCGGTAAATTTGCCGTAATCAAATATAGTTTCCGGCAAACTTACGCGCACTTTTACCATGCAAATTAGTTTGCGGCAAGTTTGCAGCAATTGTCCTTTGCCCATATTTGGAATATGCAAATTTCTTTGTGGCAATGTTGTGGCAAACAAATCTGCTTCAAAAACATTTGCATGGTAAAAGTGCGCGTAAAGTGGTTTGCCGCAAATTTACCGCAAATATTGCCGCAAATTTGCCAGAAGCATTGCCGGAGCCCTTATTTTTCGGTAAGGGTAATGATTCAATTTAACAGATTTTAATAATGTGTCGTCATAATTTCGACAGCACATCCTTTCTCTTTGTTTGTGGCTAACTTTGATCGTCGAGGTGGTACTAGTTATTGTTTATGTCACGTTCACCTATAGTCTTAGCTTTTCATCAAGTAAAATTATCAATTTACTTATTGTTTGCACTTTTTTGCTAAGGTCATACAACCTTTCGTATTTTTGCTCCAGTAACGTTCTATAGAAATAAATGATGTAGATACATGTAAGTATCATCTGTGACAATGATAGGAAGGTAAGAAGGTCACATTTATGAGGAACTGTCACTGTTCGGATTACATACAAAATTCGAGACCTGATCCCAATTCCGAACAAACTATATTTCAAGTGAAAATTACTTGGAAATTGATTACAATTCATTAAAATACAAACCTTTCAAGTAATGTGACATTATAATTCCATGCAATTTTCAGTCTAGCAATATAAACTATGCAACCAATGCTCATATTGTATCCACATAACATTTGTAATGCAACCGAGTCATTACTAATTGACAATACTTAATTGTCTCTTCATAAAAAAGGTTCTTATTCTGTCGATCGATCGTGTAAACTGTTACTCCTTCTTGTGACTTGAGATGACCAATGAAAACATAGAGCTAGGCTGTTGCAGTAGATACACTTAACATATATTCAAAAAAATAATATTCAGGTTGGCTTTATAATAACACTACAGTAAACAAATCCGTTCATCATGTGTTAACTCTTCGATGTTTTGTGAGTCCTAAATTTTATGTTGACGCCCTTTGGGGTAGACAATACTGGTAGCCAAAACTCCTCATAGAATTCACTTACTCGTATATTGACAGGTAGCATAATATTATACATGTAGTGCTTATAAAGTATATGTGACTGATCGCAGCCCTAACCGGAGTCTGTTTGTTTAAAGGTAACTAAGAATTACAAGACATATGATTACACATGATGTTTGACAATTTTGCAGTATGATTTTTATTTATTATTTAGGCTACTTAAACCCCTGTCTTTATGTTTATAACAAGGGAAGTACGTGGACATAGATTCTCCTTTAATTAATATGTACATGCATATTCCTGCTGTATCATTTAGATATTGTATTTTAATAAAATGTTTCTATGTTCGGAATTAGGAACACCAATGTTCGGAATTACAATCAATGTTCGGAATTAGGGGCAGTTGGTTGCACTTTTGTAATGACGATTATGTCCTTCTGTATACACATGTAGTTGTCGGTAATGGACGAACGTGTAGCTTTTAAACATATCTTCTTAAAAGTTGTCTCCCTTCGCTTGGAAGGGCTCCTATTTCCGAACAGCATAAAAAGTGGCTTAAGTGTTCGGTAATTGGTGCACCCGCTCTAAGACAAAACTTGCGACAAACTACTTAAATATTGTCGTACGACACGTTGATAAAACGGCCCCCTGGTTTGTTGCAAATTTTATGCAATATGTAATGCTAAAGACCAAGCACCAGTGATGCATTAAAAATGGACGTTTAATATCAACTTGCATTTATATCATGCATGTCAAAATGACAAATAGGGATTAAAAACCTTGTTAAGTAGTTTGAAAAGCTACCATTGTCGTTAACACCAATACTTCTAAATCTTCCTCTACGTTAGCATTAATATATTTATTATTACAATTTGCCTTCATTGTTAGCATTCAAAAATCAAAGCTGCCTATTTCGTTCGCAATTTGATTGTACCCTGTCAATTTCAAGAGACTGTATCTTTACACAAATTGCACATTTCACAAAACGGAATCTGTTGGAGAATGATTAAAGTTTATTGACAAGACATAGAATTGTTCAAAACCACGAATTAAGTCGAGAATCGAATGTCAAATGAGAACATGACGAACGTTTTGTAAACATCACATATTCAAAATCTATTTTCTAGATTAATATGGCACATGTGCTCATATAAATTGTATGTGCACGTTGTTTATTATTCGCTAAGTGATCACTCTCAAAACCAACGAACAATGGATCAAAACTAGCAAATACGTACCCTACTATAGTCGCGATAACCCTGAGTTCCGCTGCCTTCTGTCAACAAAACTGCTTCCACACAACGGGTTGTACGATGTGACTTTCAAAACCGATGTAGATTGACGATTTACTTCCTATACTTTTTTTTCAGAATATGGAGGGTGAAGATGTTGCCATTATTGGCATTGGATGCCGAGTCCCTGGAGCAGACAATATTGACGAGTTTTGGCGGGTTCTTGTCAATGGTGAGAACCATATTGTTGATATACCACCGGAGAGATGGAACAACGATCACTTCTACAATGAACATGGTGAACCTGGAACGACCTTTGTGAAAAAAGCTGGTTTGCTAAAAGGGTGAGTATAGTAATACATAGGATATATCAATGTATATACACCTGTAGGTCGATTGTGAAACAAATTTAACGGCTTTCGGTATCTCATTCTTGACGGTAGCCATCGTCTATTATGTATACGAAATTAAACAAACCGGCTGAGCTCCCAACCAGGGAACAAATTGTTCCATTTTTGGAGGGATCGGTAGACGTGTCCGTCATCCTCCTGTCACCCGTCTGTCGTCGACAATTATTCTAACAACTTCTTTTAAACTGTTTGACCTATTTTATTTAAACCTTACTAGAATGATACTTGGCTGGTCATGCATCTTTCAGATTGATTTTCGCAATTTAATCATGATTCGATAAAACAGAAAAATAGGAAAATATTTTCAGAAACTGTTGGCCCAAGTTCATAATACTTTCGCTGAAACATGAACTATTATTAAGTCTACCAAATATCCTAATTTTCATGTTGATTCCCTCAAAAATATGTCTGCAAGGGGCGGTGCTTATTTCCTTTAAATGGCTATACAGAACACTTTGGAAATCTTTTTCTCAAAAACTGCTTGTCGGATTTCAATATAAGTTCAGAGGGATGCTCCTAAGGTACCCATACCCAATTCCTTATTTCAGGTTGATTCCTTAAAAACATGGTCACCATTGGTTGAGCTTGTATAGAAAAGATCTTCTCAGAAACTGCTTCGCTTGTTGGGTACGGTCATATGGTTCCCAATAATACGAGTTTTATTGTTTTGCAGTCACGACGAATGGGATTATGAGTTTTTCAATGTGAGCAAAAGTGAAGCAGAGACTATAGATCCCCAACAGCGACTCGTGTTAGAATGTGCACATATGGCATTAGAAGATGGCGGGATCACCCGAGACCAACTGAATGGTACACGAACTGGCGTGTTTATAGGTAAATTCAGTTTGTTGATACAGTTTTATGTACATGTAATTTGTCCGACATGTTTGTTGAATAATTTCAATATTTGGGCTGTCTCTGTTGCAAAGGCGTTGGCACAGAATGACTGCAGTTTAAACATGGAGAAATATAGTATCTGTTAAGAGTTTTCTTTGGAAATCGACATTTCTTAAACGAGTCTAGAAAACACAAGTTATTAAGCGAGCCTTTGGTCGAAAAGCCAGTTACGTCATGCATTTGTTATCACACACGTTGGGGAACATTGTTCCGTAATTTGTTCTCACATGGAAGATCACGGTATTTATGTGATATAAGACCATTCACTTAACTACCGGTATCAAGGCGGATGCTATATGCAATCCGATGAGTACTAAGTACTATATTCATGTACTGGTTTGACTTTTATTCCTGGATTCAAGTTAATATTTGCCGTGTTTTAATTTTCAAGAATAAGGTTTCTCCTTCTGTGTCCATAAGTTACTAGCATTGAATCCATATTACATCGCAACTGTTCGTATACAGCATTTCGTAGGCAATATTACAGCAACCTTGATTGGGGCCTGGTTTGAACAGTTGACGCTGTACACATAATTAATTTGTACATGAAGTGAAATTCGAACACGTACAGTTCGCCGCCATCGCCTAGCAATGTCATTTGCGAACACATTAGACCAGTCGGCTATCGCAACATCCCAACATTACGCAAGGTTACGCAAATAACCAGTATCATGGGGATTACATCAAACCATACCAGTAATCGGTAGATATGGATCACAACACCGACTATATGTACTTTGCGATTTTTACTTATTACTTATTGCTCAATTAAATTGTACAATACGGCACTTGTGGTTGAGACTGGACAGACATAATTTCCTTCATTTGTATTGTCACTTCATATTTAGCGTGATTGAGCTGTCTCCATACTCTGTTTAGTCATATTGTTTGTTTCTGGTTTAACACCCCTTCTTAACAATTGTTCAGTTATATACGACGGCCGATTCACCTAACCAGTTTTCCAAAGTTCCTAACCAGCACTAAATTACCCTTCCACAAGGAAACCAACAACTTTTCCACATGTGAAGGAAAATAGACATTGATATAAAATTTTTAATAAACGTGTATGACCTGCCACGACCGGGTATCGAACCCAGATAGCCGGGTAACAAATCCGGCCCACAAATCACTGGACCACGGCCGCGGCTTCCATATTCTGGTACATGCGTCATATTACAGGTGCAATGAACGATGATTACAAAGGTATGTCCAATAACGACCATGTGGAGGAAACCAACTATTCTGCTACCGGTATGAGCTCAACATACATATCTGCTAGGGTATCACACGTGTACAATCTCCATGGACCATGTATGACAGTTGACGCTGCTTGCTCGTCTTCAATGATTGCCGTTCACTTAGGTTGTCAATCTATCAGGACTGGTATGTGATTTGTTAAGTATTCAATATTATCAAATACCTGAAATACAGATAATAGAAAATCGGGCAGGGAATGCAGCACTCAACTTAAATAGCCGAGCACAAAATACATCACATACCAAAATTACACGGCACAATGTCCAACACACAACTGAACGAGCAAATAAACTTAACCACTGACAGTACAAGTTTCAGCTGTCGAAAAGTTGAAAGTCAAAGTACCAGCTGTCATAAAGCTGAACGACATAGTTTCAGCAATGAAGCAGCTGAATGACACAGCATCAGCCACAAAAAGCCTAATAACCTAACCACATCTGCAAAAAGGGTGAAACACCCAGCTTATTATTAAAGTACATACCTACCTACCTAGTCTTTCCATTTTTCTCTGTGTGTTGCTGTTGTTTCCGATTATCCCCAGGTCAAACCAATCTCATTCATCTCGGTCTCCACAGTACGTCTCCATGTTGTTTTAGGGCGTCCTCTTTTTCTTTTTCTGTTTCCTTCTAGGGTCCATCGGAGAGCCACTCTTGTTATGTCGTCCTGAGGTTTTCGAAGAAATGTCCGATCCATCGCCAGTGTTTGCTTTTAAGGATTGTTCTCATGTATGTTGTTTTAGTTTGTACATGCAGGTCTTTTAGAATATTTTTGTGTGGCCAAAATATTTCTGATATATTTCGGAGGCAGGTGTTATGAAAGCTGGAGAGTCTGTTTGTGTTTCTCTCAGTCATCCTCCAACAGTCTGCTCTATACAGTAAAACTGATAGTACGCAGCTGTTGTATAGTCTCCGTTTGGTATTCTTGCTGATGTTGCTGGTCTTTCAGATGTTGCTAAGTTTAATCAATGCGTTTCTTGTTTTTCTTATCTGGCCTTAATGTCTTTGTCAGAACCCCGCCTGATGTTATAGTGCTACCAAGGTAAGTGAAAGTTGATGTGCACTTAAGGGTCTTTCTATTTAAATCAATTGTTGGTGGTTCACTTGTGTTAAGATGCATAGCTTCTGTTTTCTTGATATTAACTTTCAGGCCGATCTTGTTGGCATTTTCTTGTAGTTTTTAGCTCCACTATTTCGTAGAATAAGGGGAACTATTGCAGTCACCCGAGCGTCGGCGTCGGCGTCGACGTCGGCGTTGGCGTTAGAGTTGGCGTCGGCGTAACACTTTTGTTAAAGTTTAGGTACAGGTTCTTTAACCTCTTATATTTTCAAAGTCCTTTCAGATATTGCTTTCATACTTTGCATACTTGTTCACCATCACAACCCCAACCCATAGGTAGGCTATCGAGTATTGTGGTGAAATTATGCCACCTTTTTCTACTTCGTTCAAATGTTAAAGTTTAGGTACAGGTTTTTTCACCTCTAATGTTTTCAAAGTGCATTCACATAGTGCTTTGCATACTTGTACACCATCATGACCCCAATCCCTTCACAGGGGTAGGTAACTCTATCGAGCTTGTTGTTGAAATTATGCCCCCTTTCGGACTTGGAAATGCAAATGTTAAAGTTTACGTACAAGTTTTTTAACCTCTAATATCTTCAAAGTGCATTGTCATATTCCTTTGATACTTGCATACTTGTTCACCATCGTGACTCCAAGACCTACACATTAGTAGGTAACTCTGTCCTGCATTTTGTCCAAATTATCTCCTTATCGACTTAGAAGCCCAAACCTCTACACAGTAGAGGGCAGTGCTGCTGATATGAAGCATTTGTTTTGAATATATAATGATTATGCTATCCTAACATGGCACTGTGAATAGTGGAGCGCGCTGTTCGTGGACAGCTCTTGTCTTGTTTTATCCTGTGTGTTTCTATATGTGAGAGTAGAGCTAGGTCGTCTGCATAGTCCATATCTTCATGACTGGTGAGGAGGTTCCATCTATTGCCTGTGTTGTCTCCATTAAGGGTTTTTGTCATTACCCAATCTATTGTGATGATGAATAGTAGGGTTGACATCACACAGCCTTGTCTGACCCCGGATATCACAAGGAAGCTGGTATCAGTCGATCTGCCGACAGAGCATTTGAAATTTGAATAAAAAGCTTTAATTAGGCTCACTAGTTTTGTTGGTATTCCATAGTGTCTCAGGATTTGCCATAAACTATCTCTATGTATGCTATCGAATGCTTTCTCAAAGTCGATGAAGTTGATGAGTGATTTCCGTTACCATTCGGTGCACTGTTCTATTATGTTCCTTAATGTAAATATTTGATCACTGCAGCTCTTTCCTTCCCTGAATCCTGCTTGTTGGTCCGTTAATTTGGTGTCTACTGCTGCTTTTATTCTATCAAATAATATCTTGCAGAAAATCTTGCTTGGTATTGATAACAGTGTAATACCTCTCCAGTTATCACAGTTGGTAAGATTCCTTTTTTGGTAACTTTATGATGTTGCTGTGTTTTTGGAATAATGTTGCTCTGCCATATCTTACAGAATATTCGGTGGAGTATATCTGCTGCAAGAGTAGGGTCTGTTTTAAATATTTCAGCTGGTAACTGGTCTTTTCAAGGGAATTTATTATTTTTTAGTCCGTTGATAATATTTCATCTTTTCGTCGAGCCTCTTCATTGATTTCTAAATCTACCTCAGCGTCTGTAATATCTGCAGTGTTTGCTGGGTCAGGGCGATTCAGACTTCTTCAAAATGTTCATTCCATATTATTGACAATTAATGCGGCTTTGAAAACGCAACACTAATGGAAATCAAGATAACTTTTATATTTATTAATATTTATCAACGAATTTTGTGTGTGTGTTATTGGCTACCCATGGATTGCAACTCGATATTCTTTTCATCTCAATTCACTACAATGGTGCATTGAACCATGAAACGGAAAAAAAACGAAAAATGTACGAGTAATGGATTGGTTGATGCCAATTATTTTATGTACGGTCAATTTGAATAGTCAATCCATCGACAAATTCAAAAAACACAAAATAAGACGCAACATAGTGGTCTTTAAGTTTTAAAAGCGCTTGATAACAATGTTTCAGTTTTACCGAAAAATACTACTCTTTTAACAGTCAAGGGGAAGTAATTCTGGATAGAGATTGAGTGAATAAAATTCAACTTTTCTAAATCTAAATTGAGTTTTAAATTGATCTTGTTTTACTTTATTTCTGTCTCCATATAAAGCACAAGCACTTGTTCAATAACTTTATCCGAAGAATAAGTACTCACAAGCATTAACAAACTGAAAAACACCAAAGGACGCGCGGCATCAAATTTGCTTTTGTTTATGTCATCATTGTTTTATTGTGGTTGTAAAGGGTCTTATCATCTTGTAATGACATGAGCTTGATTGTCATGCCACATATCTTAGCTACAAATGTTGAAAATTTCAGCAAGATTGAACGCATATTGACCGAGTTATGGGTAAACACATACATTAATATATATATATATATAAGCTATACGAGGGTTGATCGGGAAGTTCGTATAATTATGTTGTGAATCTTATGTTATTGCTCGTAAGGAATAATAAATAATACCATCACAATATTCAATACATTATCATACTCTCTGATAAAAATGATAAAAATACGTCGGACAGTTACATAATAATGTCGATTTATAAACAGTCACTATGCATACATGCCGCACACCAAAAAACTAAACGACGTCACCTAACGTCAAACGCAATTTATGTCTGAATGTATGGAGTACTTTCCCCATGTAGTCACTACACTAGACTATGAATTTCTTATTTTCGACATACCTAGCTCTTTCGTACAGATCCCATGCATAGTTAAAGGATAAATATAGAGCTCGCTGACAATCTAACTAAAGATTTTATGTCCGTGATTTTCAGAAGATTCCTCTCACTTTTCACGCACACACGGAATCACTGTCGACGGCTACCTTTCTCTTTTGTTGTCTTCAATTGATATTCTGTGCACTTTGAATCGTCTGTGCCATTTGTAGGTAACTGTCGGACTATACGCTTATAAATTATCGAACATTTTCATTATTGCGTTGGTTTTCATATTCCCACGCAACATTCTGATAGCGCGCCTCAATTCAAAGTCACCCGTTGACGTCATGACGCCGTTTCCGTTTCAATCACTGTTCAGAAAAACACAGTTTTAATTTTTATAGCGGATGTAGTAAACAACATTATATTTTATGGAAATGACCCCATGACGTTGACGTATGGTGTGACATATTTGCGTGAATTTTAGCCATAAAGAAGACTTTAAAAATGGCATTGTTTCAGGACAACGAATGACGAAAGTTATAGCGATTTTGGTGTGCGGCAACCAGGCGTTGCAGCGTTGCCAAGGATACCGTTAATTGTCACATAAGTTTGCGAATTTTTATTCCGTTCTGTAATTCAACTGCAATCAAGTCGATCGTCTTGATAGTGAATTTTCACCAATATATAACTAGAAATAAATAATTTATAAGCAAATTATACGAACTTCGCGATCACCCCTCGTATAAGTGTAAATGTTGCGTTTTTTCAAAGTCGCTCAGTGTATTTCAGTCATATGGGGGTATACAGTCACTTTATTCGAAGAATAGACTGACTAGTTTTAAACATAGCCATCTACTTTTAACGCCAATCAAAAGAGCTATAAGGTACCGCTATTGACCACTTACAAACCGTTGTCCTCCTGATCGACAAAACCACTCGACTGACAGACTCGGCTATAATGTAAAAAATAAAAAAATTGATGTATTACTGGCAGAAAAAACTTTAACTTGATCCTCGACGAAGCCAATCAGATCAAACTTGTCATTTATGTGCGTTAAAGCTAATCATATCACTTAGCTGTTAAGTTAAAAAATGATATGTGATTATATTTCGTATGTATAAGAAATTAATGCTAAGGTCCATTTGTAGGTGAGAGTACCATGGCTGTATGTGGTGGAGTGAACAGTATTTTAGGTCCAGATCAGTTCATTGTTCTATGTAAGGCGGGTATGTTGTCACCCACCGGACAATGTCAGACATTTTGTGATACTGCTGATGGGTATGTCCGTGGTGAAGGGTGTGGTATTGTTATTCTTAAATCATACAAACAGGTATGTGAAGTATTGTTTAGGATATCACTGTAATTTGTTGAATGTTGAATTTAAATGTCACTGTTAGTACTTTGATCATATGGAGACGAGAGAGTCACATTACATCTGGTCCCGTGTTTTCAAGATCAGACTCAAACTCAATTTCATTTAATGTTAACTACAGAAACCATGTTGATAGCATTGTTTTCTTTTTACGCAGAGGAAACAATATTAGTATCGCCTTAAATTTGAAAGACAAATAAAAAAGTTATAATGCATATTTATAGAAATATTGTGCTGATAATGTCTGACGTCTGTCTCAATCTCGGGTAAAATAAATCCCTTTCATTAGATGATACATATTTTTGAATCTGTGTACCCTGTTATCTATAATATGTTTCGGTATTCTGCTTAGGAATATAGAATTTCATAACTGTACAAATACTTTAAAAGAAATAGAGAAAACACTATTGAGCTTAAGCATGGTCCCTGAATTCTTTGTGAACAGAGGACGTGGGTCTGGCCTGTGACTACACACTGAGTGACAACAGAGACAGATGTACCAGCTCATAGATACGAACGCTAGGAAAAAAACCGGAAAGGAAAAGCAACACTCAACTAAAACAGCCGAGCACAGAAAACATAAACACAGACCACAATTACACGACACAATGACCTACGAACAACTGAACGAGAAAAGAACTGTACAACCGAAAGCCTAAGTTTTAGCTGTCAAAAAGTCGAACTTCCAAGTCCCATTTGTCAAAAGCTAAAATAGCTAGAACGCTGAACGAAAACTTTGATATACGATACAGTGCGGCCAAGATATGATGGCACAATAACATTGTGCAAACGTCACTAAAGCATGATCACCTTAGCGCTTGTTCAGTTAATTTAAACTACTTAAGGATTAAGATCGTTGTCCATATTATATAGTCTAGTGGAAACGTCTCTAATCTCAACACAGAAGGTCCGGGTTCGAATCCGATCAGAATCTTTTTCTATTTTTATTTTTACCGTAAATTATTTTTATATGGTGACAGGGATGATGATTTTGCAGATTTCTTAAAAGATTCTGTCGCAGACACTGCTGATGTTCATTCATATAATTTATATGTATACGTACAGAATATTAATTTATAATTGAGTGTTCTAGATAAATATAATAAATATAGTAATGTAATAAATATACAGAATAGAGAAAGCATACTAAAAAAAGTGTAACAAGATAATCAACGTTTAACGGGATATACTAAGAAAAAAAGTTCTCTAGAACTGTATACAAGTCATTACATAAAAATACACAAACGTGAGACTCGAACCAGAAACTACATCCATGATATTGTTGTATTCCGACTGAGCTAGCGAGGCACATGTAAAACTGTCTCGTATATTTGCTCATATTGCAAAAAAAGTAATACGAAACAAGCGTGTATTGACCATGACTGTAAATTAGCACCCATTTCTGTTGAACATGAAGCCGTCGGCTAATTAGCATGCTTAATAAATGTTATTGTGCCGTCATATCTTGGCCGCCCTATATGCCTTAGCTTCAGTTCGACAAAATTCTAACAACTGCACCACACGACCGGAACATTAGATATTAATGTCCAATTGGAGTTTAATTCCATGATACTAGCTATCTGTCAAAAAACGCAGTCTACTTTATATGCTACATTGTAGTACATTATGCAAGTACGAGGACCATAGCGTTTGATTGAGCATACATTTGTAATGATTTTTCATTTAATAAGACGTATATTTGACAAAAGATGTTTTAATTTTACCGACGACTTGGGCCGGCTCACGTTACATGTACTTATTAAAACAAAAATATAATGGGAACCCTTCGTGGTAGCAAGTTGACCTTTTGTATGTGACTAGAGAAATGATGTTGACACATTCCTGGTTTTTTTCATTACTATCAGTCCATTAGTTTTCCAGCAATATCGATCGTCCGGGTTTTAAATGAACAGCCCTCGTATATGCACGTATCTTATCAATGGTTTAGCGACAGTGTTCACATAGAGCTTCCTTTTTAATCAATTCTATTCTATTCGTCTAAAGCCGTTATTTGTATTTTAAGCGGTTATACAAAGTCTTATATTGCGGCTTGTCTTCCGAAAGCAAATTGAAAGGAAGTTCCATCATATACATGTAATGGCATAGTATAATTCAATAAAATGACACTATGACTAAATTACATGATCTGAAAGTGAAATTTTGAAGTAACCTCGCAGCGTAGCGTTAGGTATATTGAGAGAAGATGAGATGATTTTATTGAGATTAATAGAACCAATAATATGTATACATTCAGGCTGTACAGGACGGAAACAAAATTTGGGGTCTTATAAAAACGGACACAAATCAAGATGGAAGGACGGCTTTATCAATGGCAGCGCCATCTAGTGATAAACAGCTTGAACTGCTGAAGACGATGTATAAGCATCATAATGTAGATCCTACATCTCTTCAATATATCGAAGCGCATGGTAAAGAAATTAAACATATACAAGTTTCTTCTTAATCTAGACTTATTTCGTAAACTTGAATGAAGGCTACTTGTTTTGTCGAACTAACGGGCCAGTCTGATTTGTTCTGACATATTTAAGCAAGATAACCAGACAACTTCCAAACCGAGACTGGTTGTTTTTTAAACTAATGACGGTCCTGAGATAAAGAATTGTAATACATGTATGTGCAATATTGTTCTGATAGTCAAAAAAATAAGTCGATGATGGTGGAATTATTATATTTCCAGGCACAGGTACCCCTGTGGGCGATCCAGTTGAATCAACAGCTCTTGGAAAGTTCATCAACTCATACCGGAAACACTGCGAGCAAAATGATGAACTAACTGATTCGCCAGATACACAAACTGCGCCAGACAAGAAATGTCAACTTCCCAATGCATCCAACGCATCTAGTGCAGTACCACGCATTCGTATAGGATCTGTAAAAACAAATATAGGACATTTAGAATCTGCCTCTGGTGTTGTGAGTCTGATTAAAATTCTTCTGATGATGGAACATGGAAAATTTGTTCCCAGTCTACATATACAGAAAGATATGTCCAACATTAACCGAAAAATCAAGCTAGACGAATATGGTTTAACTATTTCAGTTGATATTTCCGATTGGCCAGCAAATGCAAATGGTGAAAGGCATAGCTGTCTGAACTGTTTCGGATTTGGTGGGTCCAACACGCATGCAATTGTCACCAGTAGATCACAACTACGGAAAGACATTGCGCATGAAGAAGATTCTCAGATCAAATTTATAAGTATGTCAGCAATGAATAAAGTATCTCTCTCCGCGATGCTTCAAAACATTGATGAGACATTGGTAACAAACTCGTTTGAAGTACAAGACATCTCATTTACATCCGTTTATAAACGTGACCGTTTACCGTACAGAGTACTTTTGTGTGGCGAAAATGCAGATGCTATACGCAAACAAATTAGCAAAACGCAAGGCGTTGTAGAACAACTTGAACCTTCAGGGCGATGTAACGTGATATTTTTCTTCGTTGGCGTTGGAACTGCCTGGACAGGAATGGGCAAGAAGATGATGAGGGAATGCGCAGTATTTAGGTCTACTGTAGATATATTAGACAGTCATCTCAAACATTTGACTGGCTGGAGTGTCAGCGAAATGTTCATGAACAATACCGATTACGACGACCCCTTGATGAACCATATTGCCATATTTTGTGTGCAAATAGCTTTATTTGAAACATGGAAAAGTTTCGGGGTGTCACCTGATGTTATTGTCGGAATATCCGTCGGAGAAGTCGCTGCTTCGTATGCATCAGGCGCATTGAGTCTAAAGGAGGCTATATCCGTGGTGTACAACAGATCTGCAGCATTAGCTAAATGTACAGGCGGATCAATGTTGGTTGTTGGCAACGTACATGTGGAAGATGTAGAGGAGGTGTGCAGAAGGTATGATTTGAACATTGCTGTTTATAACAGTACAACATCATACGTATTATCCGGACCCCTCAGTTTGTTAGAACAAGTGAAAACCGACTTCACAGAAATGACAGCATATGTTTATTTGAAACTTTTAAATGTTCATTGTGCATACCATAGCAAATATACTGAGTCGTGCCTGAACGAATTCAGAAAGGGATTCGGAACTCTGAAGCACAAATCCAGTACAATAACCCAAATTTCTACCGTAACAGGAGAAGAAGTGGACGGGTGTGATTTACAGACAGCTGAATACTGGGTGGGTAATATACGGAGGCCGGTAAAACTCATGAAAGCTGTACAGGCGGCAATTAAAGAAAATCAGGAAAATGTGTTTCTTGAAATAGGTCCAAAACAAGTTCTCAAGGCGCATTTAAAGAACATTATCCCTGGACAAAAGGCAGTGTCATTGGCATCCATGAATGAAATTGATGGGGTAACATGCTTATATCGTTCTCTCAATAACCTTCATAGTGCTGGGGTTAATATTGTTTGGGACAACATTGTTAGCAAGGGTAATATTGTTCCAGTACCAAGATATGTTTTCAACAAAACTCAACTGCTACACATTCCTTCTAAAAGGGCTTTAAGTCTGAGAGGTATTGCAAGTTCTAAAGAAACGCATATGTATGTTCGCAAAATCAAGAGCGACAGAGACAAGTTTCATCTCCTTATTGATCCTGACACAACTTCATTTGTATTCGAGCACTTCATCTTTGAAAGACCTTTGGTACCAGGTTCGTATTACGTCGACGCAGCGTTTGAAATAGGTATTTGCACTTCGCATTTGAATGCATGCGAAATGACCGTGTCAGTTGAGTTTCTGAAATCCGTCATGCCAGAAACGAAGTTTCATCATGGTTTGGACGTCGCAGAAACAATTGAAGATAATGTTGTAGAAGGTCGTCAATGGCTCGTTCGTGACGAAGAGTCCAGTGTATGCAAAATAACAATAAAACCATGCGCTCAATCTGTTGATATTCAGAAAGACATTTCTGAAATACAATCAAGATGTGTAACATATAGAACAAAGGGTGAAAGTTACGAATGTTTAAGATCTATGAATTTTACTTACGGTGGAAACCTTCAATTAATGAGTCAGACGTGGTCATCAACAAACGAATGTCTCACAGAATTTGAGCTTCCCGATGCCATATTACATGAACGGAGGTTGACACACATTCACCCATCTGTTTTGGACGGTCTTTTTCAGGTGTTTGGGGTTCTTAACAGTGGGTCTGCAGGACAAACTTACCTGCCTTTAAAAATTGACTCAGTCAAGGTGAATCGAGCGCTTCAGAAACACATGTTTGGCTATGCTAAACTTGTCCGTACTTCAACAAATGGAAAGTTTTTCAATGCATGGCTTCTTACACCGAGTGGAGACATAATTGTTGAAATTACTAATTTCTTCATTAAGAATATGTCAGACTTACAAGAAACAAAAGACACCACGACATACAAGTTGATTTGGAATGACGCTTCCCTTGCGACCTTTGTAAAGTATCCTCGCATACAAGGAAAAGACTCAAAATGTGTGCTGGTGATTAGCGAGAAAACGTTCTTTGATGACTACACTTCGTTGACCGATGTCAAAGCAGATTTTCGTCAAATAAATGACGAACACGATATTTCCTTGGAAAGCTACGATTTTGTATTGCTTGTTGCAGTTGGACTAGATGGCGTCAATAAGTCGGCAAGTAATTTGAAGGTATACGAAGATTGCAAGAATATTTTCATGTTTACGAAGGCATTGATAGAGAGAGCTCACAGGAATGTATTTGAAGGCACAATAATCGTTGTGACCGAAAATGTAACCATTCCTTCTACGAGTACCACGTTATCCAAACCATTTGGCGCAGTGTTGTGGGGTATGGTTAGGTCTGCTTTGCATGAGTATCCTAACATGAATCTCCGCCTTGTTGATTTGATTCCAAAGCCTGAGAATGTGGCTGTGTTATATAATCTGACACATTGTGACTGCTCAGACTTCGCAGAGATTATCCTTCGCAACGGAAAAATGTTCTACAGTGAACTAGTTAGCGTTGACATCCAAGGTACTCCTAACATCGTTCGGACCTCGTTTTCGCAGTGTGATAATATCATACTAAAAAGTGCAGGCCCGATTGAAAATCAGTACTTTTCTCTAAAGTCATCTGAACAAACGGTACATGGGAATGGTGACTATTGTATAATACAATTGTATAGATTTTGTCTCCATGACCCTTTACTTTACCCGCTAACGTTAGGGGATGATAATGAGGAAAACATTGATATGAACTGCAATGACAGTGGACATTCCATAATGTGTGTGGAGGGTGTTGGTCAACAAATTGGTTGTCAAGAATTGGAAATTGGGTTTTGTTTGCCAACGGAGGTATCGAGTCAAGTGTCAATTCCAGATTCTTGTACATATGCTATAAATCAAATAGCATATTTTCCGGGTATTATGACAATTGGAGTGCTACTCTATCATATTGTTCGTATATGTAACCAACACTCCAGTACTGTTGTCGTAATTGATGAGAAGGGAACGTCCAAAGTATTCGTTGAATACATGTTTTCCAAATGTAAATGTGTTTCCGTGCAGGATAAGAACAATGTAAAGAAAAGCGGGATCAACAAAGGAGAAATCATAGTTTTGTTAACGACACTTTCTCGTAAACAAACCAAACAGTTGATTGATAAAACTCCTAGTGTGAGTTGCATTGTCTCTTATGACCCGCTATTACCCAGAGATACCAGGGTATGGCTGGAACGAAGTGCACCACATTTGAAACAGACTGTTCTGCGTACAGAAGCGATGTTAGAAGAGACGTCTTTAGCTGAAGTCGTGCCCATTGTGTTTCAGCAGTTGAAGGAAATGTGTGATGCAACAAGAGCTATTATGGCAAATGACATTCAATTGGTCAAATCAAAATGTGGGGAGTTTTTCCATTATCCTTACGCAGTCCAATCACTTCGTAACAAAGCAGTTCCTATACCTTTAAAGGTATCTGAAAATGAACTCTTTCGCCAAGACTGTTGTTATATTAACGTCGGAGGACTGAGTGGAATGGGTTGGGAACTGTCTCAGTATATTGCAGAAATGGGCGGTGGATATGTTGTAACGATTCAGAGACGAAACCCATCCACGGATCAACAGCAAAAAATAAATTATTTAGAGACCAAATATAGTTGTAAAATTATACCTTGCAGTGCAGACGTTACCAATTTAGACAAACTTAAGGACACATTGAATAAACTCAGTGCAACACTCGGTGATGGAGTAAACGTGAAGGGTGTTTTACATGGTGGCGGTGTGCTTGGTGACTGTTTATTAGCAAATATGACTGAAGAGAATGTTGACCAGGTATTAAGTCCAAAGGTTCTTGGAACAATGAATCTACACGAAGCCACCAAACATATGGATCTTGACTTTTTCATCATGCATTCATCAGTAGTCTCTGTGACCGGAAATCCAGGGCAGTGTAATTATGCGGCTGGAAATGCTTTCATGGACGCGTTTGCTTATTATCGGAGATCAATTGGGATGTGTGCAAACAGTATTAACTGGAGCACATTGTCCGTCGGTATGGCCGCTGAACACAGCCAGGCAGAGAAACTGAGGTTAAAAGGATTATCTTTCTTATCCACTGACGAAATTCGGCGATGCTTCATGTTAGCAATAATGATAAACCGCACGCAGATTGTATTCGGCAAATTTGATTGGACTAAATTAAAAGATTCGTCGTTTACTACGAGCAACCCTAGAAAATATGTCACACTCACAGGAGGAGAAAGCTCTTCGGTACCGAAGAAAAACAGCCGCACATTTGACCTTGCTGCTTTCAATAAAGGCGACATTGCAACACGTTTGAAAATGGTACAAGAACTTGTAAGAGCGACAATTGCTAATGTGTTTGTGTGCCCCGGTATTGCTATAACCGAGAATGTTGTCTTTGGCTCACTTGGCATTGATTCAATGGCGTCAATGATCTTTGTTGAAAATATACGTCAGTCAACCAAATTGCAAATTCCTATTTCTACGTTATACCTAGATACGACCACTATTGGCTCAATAGATAGCTTTATACTGGATCACTTGACTGACGAGTTATACAGCAGTAATCACGAAGCTACGAATGACGAACAAACGCGGCAGTTGTCACAATTCCTGGAAGGTGATGTTCCATTCACACAGGTTTCTTTATTGCATGATTTCAAAACGGACCCTTTTACTAAGAACATCATGCGACAAGTTGATATTGAGATTGTTAAAGAAAACACGACCTTAAATCTGAAAGATTGGGCAATCATATTTAAACATATTTTGAAAATTGAACCAGATCTTCGTCGGACGTTTCAGGTGGACCAATACCCATATAGTTCGTGTTTACTTAACGATGTTGAAATGCCTTTAGAAGAGGTCCCATTCGAGAGTTTAGGCCGTGATAAAGTAACAGATGAAAGACAGATAATTTGTATGGACATCACTAAGGTAATTCCTGTTAGCGCAAAGATAGCTGTTTCTGGACAGAAAAGTCGATTACGTGTATTCCTTCACGGTGTGGTAGGAGACTTGTCTGCTGCGACGTTAATATTTCAACAATTATCCTACGTTGCTAGAGCATACGCACGTGGACATCCTTTACCAGAACCGAAGGAAGCTGCTATTTCCCCGGCCATTGCCTTCCGAAAAGCGTTGATACCCCGAGCTCGAACTTTGCAAACGTTTTGGAAAGAGATGTTCAAGAAGGATATTGAGCCATTCACTTTAGGTGATAATATGAACCGTAATCTTGACGAGGCTCATTGGACTGAGATTGCAGTGAGTGTACCGAAAGAATTGGCGAAATCGATTATTGAAGCCAAACGTATATCAATCTTCAACTTCATTGCATCGGCTTACATGGCATGTCTACACAAGGAAACGAACAGGAACGACATTCCACTCGTCACATACGTTGATATGCGCGGACATGTCTTTGTTCTGCATGATTCCATAATTAGCTGTTCAAATGGAGTACCTATCCTCGGGGACTTCAGAAACTTAGGAAGCGTGGAGAAATATTTGGAATCTAGTGCAGATCTTCTCAACAACATGACGCAGAACAGTGCGTATCCTTACGACCTCATTCTGAACGAAATTCAGTCTGAAGCATTAAAAAGTGAGATCGGTCGACATAGGATTATCATGGAAGATCTGACAAACATAAACCAGATCATGAAATCTGATCGAAGAGTTCTTAATTACAAAACGATCTTCTTCAAACGGCATGTGTATGAAACCTCGTTACATGTTCTGTATGACAAACATACATATGACATCAGTCTGGAATTTGGGTACAACGCATCCGTTGTGAATCGTGATGTTGCTAAGAGACTTTTGTTGGATTTAGTTCAACTCATGGGCGCCATTTACAAAAACCCAGAGGCCGAAGTGATGGACATTTTACGTGATCTAGATTCTACTGAAGAGTGTCTTCCAGTCATTTACAAACACCTCCCTGCGAAGTAAACTAAATGACCAAAGGAACATAATGGCTAAGTTATTTATTCATAATTGTTCCAATTCAGATAAGAGGCAAGATTATGCTGCATTCCATTTATTCATTACATTGTGTTCATGTCAGCTTTTATAGCTCTTACGAGGTACAGTCAAACGTTCCCGGACTTGACATGTTATAAGCATAGTTGACGGTACGCAGTTAAAGCCGTGACCAAGTTCTTATTGATTGCATATGTTTCAAATACAATTCTTAGATGAAATTTGTTTAATGCTGAGTATGAACGATGTTACAGAGCACTGTAAACAATCAAGCGCGTCATCATTATTAAAGTTCTATCATAACAATTCATATAAAACACGTGATATACACATCAGTAAGCTACCATAAATGGTTATCATACTTCATTTTCCTCTCACTTGATTATTCAGAGTAACTTATACGAAATTTGAGAGGAAAGATAATCTGTTTCATTTTTTGATGGAGGTGGATTTTTTGTAGATCATTTCTGGCACGCACAGCATTTTGTTATTGATTTTATGACTAATAGAAATGACATTTACAGGTTACTACACTTAGAGGCACTTATAACTGTGCACTTACTCAAATCTCACTATCTCGGTATTTAGCGGGTATATTTTGTTGAAATTTGCAGTAAGCGTAGTTAAAAGATGCGTGATAATAGTTTAGTACATTTCATTTCATAACACACAATATTTAGGAAACGCCATCACATTATTAAGCGTTGCGTAAAATTCTGAATTCACGAAATCTGCTCCGGTTTAAAACGCATAGTTTTCCAACAGTTAACAACGTGTCCTTCTGGGCGTTTAAGTTATGCAATGTTGTCGCATTGACGTCATATTTGAAGGGCATCTCCGTGACAGTTGTCCAAGCATAACATGCCGCACGTATCCAGATACGTTGACAATGGACCAGCCATTGCAGAGAAATGACGTTGACAAATTTTAACAATGAAAGGATAGACAGTCAGCTAGAATATGGCTCCAAATATCTACAGGGGCTTTAATGGTTGCATAACACATAATTTAACTTTTGGAACGCCAAAATTAATTATATTCCAACAGTAACATTGAGACGCCTGTGTTGATAAACGCGACGTCATGGCGTCATTCTAGACACCTATTTTATTTTGTGTTTTATTGGGTTAATGGGTAATGCATTTAATGAAAACTACCACGTGTTATTTTATTTCCCGCTGTTTCACGATTTTCTTGTGCAATTCGTTGAACTGTTATTTTCACAGTCCAATGGGCAATATTCATTGAACCGTAATATTTAAATACATGTATTAGCTTACGTTGTGCGTCGACTAACAACCAATTACACAAAATTGCGTTAAAATATATTTACAAACAAAAAAGTTATTAGGAATTGAAAAGTGCACAGTTATAAGTGCCTCTTAGTGTATATGTAACAATGAGTAATATTGATAATTACCTACTTAATTGGTACAAAAATGAGGAATGTTAAATTATTATTAACATTTTTGTTGTCAGATTGGTAAGTTTACTTACTAATTTAACTTCAAAAATGCCAATAAACATCATTTTCGTCGAGAAATGGTACACATGTCAAAATTTTCCAAAATTATATGTGGATTTAGGTTCAATCTTGTATTGACAAAATACCATGTTTAACTCTTGTAACAGGAGATCACATTGCTAGAGGGGAGTTATTCATGTTGGAAATTGTCTTTTCTATGTAAGGAAGGTCCTAAATCCATTTTGAACAGAAGTGGATTTAGGTACGGTTTTGCAAAAGTCCCTTCAATTTTAGACGCAAAAACGCCAACGTCGTGATTTTGTACGAAACATGTTTTATTGATTTCTATTCAGAGTCGGTATGACGTTGAAAAAGTATTAACGTTATGGAGAGTGTGTAGAATGTTTCCAGAAGTTATGTGTTCGGTTAGTATATCTATTTCAAAAGCGATTGATATTATATTTAAAGCATTGTGCCCGACGTGGGGTATCAAACTATATCAAACTAAAGTCAAAAATTTAGAGAGCCTCATTTGCTCAGACTATAAAATATAGGTGGTAGACATTGTAAGAGTCACGGAACTGTGCATAAATTACTTAACCAATAGATGGTTTCAAAATGGAAAAGACAACAGATGGGTGCATTAGCTATTCACTACAGAGGACATCTAACGCAGAGAGATAAAGGGTCTGATAATTTCTTTTAACGCAGTTTCACATCAAAATGTATTATTTTAGAGGTTCAAAATCAGTCATTACGGTCTTAAAACACCCAAAGTTAAACATTGTATATAAATGTGTTTATAATTTTTTTTCCTATTCTGTTATTTATGATAGTGTTCTGCTTCAAAGTATGCCGGCACAACATAAGTATCCCATGAATTTTTTGACAGTACCACGTAGTATAGCACGGGAATTTTATAAGTGGCTTATTGTATTTCATTCCGTAAAAGGTAAAAATAGTTAGACATGGAATCATTTAATGCGCGACATGGTTCAGGAGTGCCGGCATATTGATCATATCATTCATAAGTTTTGTCAAGTATTATATATACTCGGCATCACTGAAAAGTTATCACTTATATATGTCTCTGTATTTTGTAAACAATATGACCTATCGGTACAAAAGTTTTATAGTGTGTGCATTTGAATATTGTTAAATAGGATAGCTGTGACTGCACAGTAAGGTCAAAACATAGTCGTGTTGGGCTTTTAACACAGTGTAACGTGTATGAGTCAATAGGGTGGTAACTTTTCATTGACGCTGAGTATACTATACAAACAATGCCGAATTGGTTTGTATTTCATTTTATTCATTGAAAGAATAATACATACATATGTTGTAAATTGTCTTTGTTAATTCAAGCTATCTGTGAGTTGTGTTATAACTTGTTTATTTGCGTCAGTCATATGTTTACATAATATTGTGCACATTGCAATTTCTCTGATTAATTTCGTGCTAAAGGGTTCATGTATGAGTATGTGACTTAGTGGATAAGGTATTTTATTAAAGTTTTTCATCAGACTATTTAAAATGTTTTAAAAATGAAAACACTACGATATTACATCGTATACAAATGACATACCTGAATAATGTAATGTAAATAGTTACGTTTGTTTGATAATGTATTATGTTTTGTATGTGCATCATTGTTGCTGTTCTTATTGGTCACCCAATCTCATTTAATCATTCACGAATACTACATGTACGAGGGTTGTCCTAGTAAACCGTATGCTTTGCATATTAAACAAAACGTATTCAAATGTTTAGTTTCAAATTTTGACAGGTTATAAATAAAATTAATATGTTTTTAGCACATATCAGGAATTTCATGAAAATGTGTCATGAAATTAACTTTCTGTTTACATTATTAATACACATGGAATGCAAGTGCGGCGTAAGAACCCTTTTCTGATACACATTTGCGAACCAGTCACAGTCTAATGCACCATAAAAAGCTGTGTAGCTGTCACTGCATTTTAGGGTACTGAACTTTATTTCGACATGTCGGACAAAACTATAATTTGTAATGTTATTCTACGCATGTTTTCCTTTTCCGACATTGCAATGCTCGCACGTTTATATATTCAGTGCGGCCATTCAAACATATGTATTTCTCGCTCACATAATGATTAGCAGTTGAATTTTACCGTTATGGCACTAAAACGACATTCATAAATACCGGCGTAAAAAATATGAGCAACGAATTGTTAGAAGTTTGAGAATGACATGTACGTTGAAAATACGTATATATAACGAAACGCGTTATGGCTTGCGCCGCGTTGGCATAATTAGGGTTGGTCAATCAGGGATACTACGTTGTTAACATTCCCTATATTTTTTACGCATACATCCTATAAAGATTGAATATTCAAACGTATCTACAAAAATCATGATCATGTGACGCCACATAAGAAAACTATATGCAAAGTACACGATTTACTGGGACAACCCTTGTATATGTAGTGTTTGCGCATGTGAACTTGAATGATGAAATAATTATGTTTATTTACTATATTATACACTCGGCAAAACTAATAAGTACACACGTCGTTTTATCATTATAACTTTTTTATTTTTTATTATTTTTGCATGCAATTTTGTGTACATGATATTGACTGTTAAAGGACTGGGTAAATAAAGTTTTTTCACAAAATTAAATACAGCGGTTCATTGAACCATGAAACGTCAAAAACCGTAAAATGGCCGTGAAATTGACGCGTATTTGCAAATTATTTTTATGTAAGGTAAATTTGAATTTTAGATTTATTGTCAAATTAAAAAAACACAAACTAATTTGATTTTTCAAACAACAACATGGTGTTTTTTTTACTTTTAAAAATATTTTTTATTGTTATGGTCAAGGGGAGTTAACCATGTTCCAAATTTAATTTTTGATCAGAAGTTGATATTTTTAAACCTAAAGTGTGCTTGTTCCTATCATTGTTTTCTTTATTACTGTGTCCGTGATAGAAACATAGACTGGAAAGCGTACTGTATCAGCGCAGCGGGGCCATATGTGCATTAGCTACCTGACAATCGCCCGATGAACACACGACATTATTGTGTTTTTTAGATTCTGCTGTTGGCATCATTAGTTTATTGACAATTTAAATCAGATGTTAAAAACATCGATTGTATTGTAACTCTACATATCCAATTTACATATGTTGAAATTTTCAGCACGATCATGCACGCATTGACGGAGCTATGGGCAAATAAACAAGTGTGTACTTATAAGTTTTGCCGAGTGTACTATTGGAAAGTATAAAATAGATATCAGAGCGTAAGTGGCCATTTTGTTAAATTTTATTTTTTATTGACAAATGCAGATATATGTATGAACATATTAATATAGGTAATATCCGTAATTCCATCATTGTCGTCGTCGCCATTTTACCTCTTTGCTGATCAAACTCGTGTTCAAGTGTATCTACTTTTCACGGAGCCAGAAATACAGAGAGTAATGATAAGAATAAAGCCCAATTTAGGTTTATAATTGTCAAGTTTTTGCCTTAAAAATGCAATTTCTTAAGAGTAACCTCCCCATGACCATAAAATTCAAAATGCATTCTTAAAGGTTAGAAAACACCATGTTGTTGAATTACAAATTACATAATTTTGCGTGTTTTGAATTTGACGATATATCACAAATTTCAATTGACCAGTTTTTAACATTCCTCGTGCATTTTACGTGTTTAGATGTTTCATAGTTCAGTGAACCGCTGTTTTAATTTTGAAGTAAAAGCTTTATTAATCCAGCATTGTGTTATTCCATAGCATATATATACAAAAACAATAATGCAGAAATATTCATGAATAAAAAGTTATACGGTAACAACACGTGCAAACTTACAAGATTTGTTAAGTGTATATTTTTGAGATACAAACATGTACATGTATTGTTTACATTGTTTAGTTATTGTTAACAACATAACTAACCTACATGTCATAAATTGTATCAGTTGTTGATTTTAATACAGAATGTATTTTATTATTGAAGCTCTCGCATTATAGTTAGAACATATAAAGTACATTTTTAACGATTAAGATTTAGACATTAAAAATGTACTTAATATGTTCTAACTTACTTAGAGTGTAACATCCAGCATTTTGATTTGCCGATGGAATATAGCACCAAGACATGACGTCACGTCTGTTTATAGTACAATTTTAATGATTGAATTATCCTTTAACCGCCAAAATGTGGCGTTTTCATTGGCTCATAATGTAGGTTATATTCTAAATAAGTGTAATACATGTACGTTAAATACTGTATTTTTTCCATGTGTTTGCAAATCCAGATCATTTGGTGTTAGTTATGTATATGATTCTTTATTGTCGCTGTTTTACTTTTATAAGGATGAGAGTGCCATGTCTATATGTGGTAATTTTAATAGTAGATGCGGAGAGGGTGATGATTTTGTACGTGGGTTAGATGATATTGTTGACCGAGAAGTTATAGATTTTCTTGTTTTATTTGTTTGTATTGTGTGAAAATTTGGAAACAAGTTCTGTGAGTTTATGCATTTTTTTAATAAATTCCTGCGGGATGTAAAATGACTAATGACATTACACCATTGATTGCTTCATAAAGTTAATATATATACCATATGATATAATATAATATATATAAATATCAGACATCAGTTCGTTAAGTTGCAGGGGTGTTGTCCCCAACCGCTAGTATTTCCTCTGGTATTCAATACTCGGATCACTTCTCTTCCTAGTTTATTTCGAGGACATGTGTGCTGTTATTAAGAACAAGCTACTTTTATATGCATATGACTCTGCTATTCTCGTGTCCTTTAAAACTAAGTGCTTCATAGAAAACTAATTAAGCCAAAACCTGAATATAGTTAGTGAGTGGGTTAATAATAATAATTATGTAATGGTAAAACCGAGTAAATATTGTTTGTGTCTCAGCAGAGGTGAAAGCCGCGGTACTCTATTAATATCGTTTACAATGGCCTTTTCTTTTGTCTGGTTTTTAAGGTACAATTTATTTTATAAAACGATATTACACTACCTGGCCTACAATAAATAAATTTTGCAATATAATTAAAACACCTCGAAAAAAAATACAGTTAATCTGGCTGCCTATTTGTATCACGCAGATAAACTAAGGACAGAATCTATGTCTAGAATAACAATTAATCCTTTAACTTTTCTATGTAAATATATATATATCATATATATTTTTCGTTAAATGTGTAAAGTATATAAATATGGTTACACAATACTGCATGGATACATCACCCTGTATCTAAGAAAAACAATAACTAATAGTTATAATCCATAATGAAATTGCAATGTTATATTTGTAAATATTTTATGCATATTTTAATGTATGTGTTTAAGATATTACATAAGTGTGTATGTATGAATAATATTACTCATGCTTTTCTGTATTTCCAATTTCTACTGTATTTCTTTGTATTTGATTTGTATATTTTCAACGCCAATTGTTTATGGCGACAAACATGTATATATGTTTATGCCATTAAAATGTCTCGAACTTGAACATTATGATGATCTACCGGAAGTGGTGTGTATGAGGAATATAAGACAATCTCACAATTCCGTTTTATATGCTGTTTTTAATGTTCGTTAATAATAAAAGTGTCCACAGAGTAACGTAATAATTATAAGTAAATTCACGTAGTTAGTATCTTTCACACAGTCAAGTATTAAAGAAGAGCACATAAAATCACGGAGAATATTGTCAATAAATTATATACTTTTTAGTCACTAAGAAAATGTTGTCACTAAGACGGTGTCACCAAGACTGTCCTCCTTTATTCATTCGTTCATTCTCCGAATCATTCGTGGTGACCACGTGAAGGTCAATTTTCCAATCAAATATCAAACATAATAATAAGAATATAAAATAGAAGGCGGGGTTTTCGTGCGGGAGTCAAAAAGATTTAATAAGACGCATTTATAATCTTTTCACGATTGCTTAATACAAATCTTTCACATCTTATCGATAATTAAAGCATCGGACCGGCCGTAAACATTATGTAAGGGAGATAAATGTTCCCTCCGTCGTCATCGTCATTGATTATATCATAGATAGCATTTAAGTGTCTTAACAGTCGATCCTGTATTTACATTTATAAATGTCAGGTCGCTTTAACGCTAGTGTTGCCTAGTAACCGATTAAGTCAATAAACTGTTTGTATATCATTTAAAATAACTAGTAAAAATTACTAATATAAAAATAAAGAATTAAACAAAGACGGAAACAAATATTCGTAATTTTCTCCCTATAATAATTTCGTATGAGTATTTTGGGCGTTATATTTTTTATCTTTGAGGGACCAAAGACTTTTTAGGAGGGAGAAATTATTATAGGGGAAAATATGACTATTTAGGGGTTATATATTCTTTTTAATTGTCAAAAATATAGATTGATACATAGAATAATTCCGCTATATGATTCCAACACTCGGAATATATTCGCATTGACATTTATACTCCTATCATGTGATCCGATGTTACCTTGCGATAAGATAGACTATATTGCTGATTTTATTTGATTATATACATTGCGTCACAAGAGAAGACATTTGTATAATCGTGAAACCCTTTCTTTGCCGAAATTACTAATCTGTAACTAAGCAGGGTTTCTGCGATACCGTGTCCTTAAGTATGAGGTTATCTATTTTTCTAATTAATTGGTGTTGCATCATATTTATGACCGCGTGCTTTACAGAGTTTAGTAAGCTGGTCAATGCGATTTGTTAGTTAAATAAGCTGGGGACACAGGGCTACGCCTGATTGGTCAGTTTTGTGATTGGTTCTCCGTGCTCGGAGGGGAACTTGGATCTACACATCAGTTTATGTTCAAATTTATGTGTGTTAAGATCCACAAAATAATTAACTAATTAAACACTTGTATCAATTTTAAACTTGAATCTGTTCCCTGTTTCCCCAGGTAAGCGAATACTGTATTAGTTTGATTAATGATAATAGATTGTTTTTACTTAGTGCATTTATTGGTATAACTATATTTTGTTCATTTATTAGAATAACTACCGTACAGGTTCAGCAAGAGTTAGCTCCCTTCGCGCTATTTTGTATATTGATTGTTTTATTTTACGCTAAATTCTAATTTAAAACTTGAAAAACATCTATATGTTGGTTTTCATCGTTTCATATATTTGATTAAAATTACATGACAATTATTATTCATTCGAACGTTAACATTTATAACGCAAGATGTATCCGGAATTATCCGAAAACTACTCTACTTTTACTGAACCTAAATTTTGTGTTGATTTATGGAATTGTATTATTATTTGTAGACTTTATTGAAATGATATTGAAATTGAAAGTAAAGGTCGTTTTATTTACTCGCTTTGCATTTCTACATATTATAGGTATCTGAGGACTGTCAATTTTATCATAAATTGTATTTCATACGCATTGTATGCTTATCTATATTCTCTATCCTATATTGACAAATTATCTTTCGTTCTTTATTTGATTTCTATATATTGAGTTTATGTTCAAATTTATGTGTGTTAAGATCCACAAAATAATTAACTAATTAAATACTTGTATCAATTTTAAACTGAAGTTTGTTCCCTGTTTCCCCAGGTATCATCATCACATCAACATCATCATCTAATCGGGCTAATCGGGCTACACCACACAGCCCGAGCACGAAAGAGAACGACCCCAAGGTCGGCGCTTTAATATAGACACACATTAGTGCGTACATGTTTAACAATATAACTATTCACAAATGGTTAATTTAAATCACAGGGTATTGATGCATATTATTTCATGCGTGTGCGACCGCCTTATATCTCATATACGAATAAAGGGAAATAACGCTACATTGTAGTGGTCTTTGATTTCAACGTAATAAACACACACAAACAAAGATATGGAGAAATCTTCTTGCTATTCGATAGAAATACGATTTATCTGCAAACAACACCAAACAAAATGATCTTCAGGTCTAAATTAAACGAGAAATTAACAAAACTGTCACAGAATCACGCCATTTTTCGCCGATGTCAATTTGGCCGGCCACCGTCATATAAAGCACGACACTCCCTAGCCGTGTTTTCCTCTAATTTCAACTTGTGTTTACTATTTTGTTGGTGAATTGTTAGTCCAATTGCATATATATGGTAAACACAGAAAAACGTTTTTATTATTTCGCATTTTTGTCGCAGAATTTAAGAAAGTTGTGTAAAAATTAACACAATAGAGCTTTACCAAAAAGCTTACTTCCAATATACGACTTACTAATTATGCAAGTTAAAGTTGTTCTCACAATTGCAAAACACAAAATACTACAAAGATGTTGGTTTATAACACGAAATATACCATTGTACGTTTCACGAGTTATTAATGGAGAAAGATAGGTCGTTCTTCCTCTTGCCGGACCAACTGACATCGGCAAAAATTGACGTAATTTTGTGCCATTTTTGTAGATTACCGACTTATTTTAGAACCGAGGATCATTGGGACTTGTGTTGCATGCAGATAAATCATATTTCTATCGAATAACAAGCAAGATTTCTCCATATCTTTGTAAATGTGTGTTCCACGTTGTAATCAAAGACCACTACCAAGGTAGCGTTATTTCCCTTTATTCGTATATGAGATATAAGGCGGTCGCACACGCATAAAATAATATGCGTCAATACCCTGTGATTTAAATCATACGAGGACCAAACAAACGTGAGTAGGTGATGCGAAAATACTGAAATATACCGCAAAAAAGTCGAATAACTGCAAAATTATTATAGAACAACTGTAACAAGAAATTGAAAGAAAAAGCTCTTATGAATGGGTAAAAAGTTGTGATATAGACTTTCCTTTGTTCCGGTACATTTACGTACATTCAATGTGGAGCTGAAACTGCTACATTTTGTCAAAGAATTGAATAAAAAAAAAAAGTAAAACGTTATTCAGTTCTTTGTTATCTCCTGAAAAGTAGCCAAACTTGTTCCACGAGATTTGCAAAGAACAACGAGGATATGTAGTGCTGTAGCTGACATTGGCGTTTCAACTTAAACTTGGTGTTTTACTTTACTATCACTGGACAGAGGCAAATAGTTATACATACAAACTACATAACGTTAACTCACAACATTCAGATTCATGTAACACTATAGTCCAGCAGCCAGGTTTCAAAAGGTCCCTAAAGTGGATTTTCGTTTACCCCATCTGGTAGAAACAGTCCGTTGGTATTTCCGAATAATATAGACATGAAGGCTTTATAAAAAGTTGAATGACAGATATAAAAATGGTGGACATTTGTTTAACAGGGGCAACAACTCTTGCTTCCGAACAAATGTACGAAAACACCTGATAGCCTATGTTCTGGTGTGAAGTTTTTGTTTATATATGTATTGTCACATATTTGCATGGATAGTGTTCATTTGATAATGTGCATCAAATGGACACAAACTACTGACCGGTTGTGCATTAAATGCAGTGGTTTGTTTGCAACACATGTTGAAAGTTTAATGATGATATCTCCAATATTTATTGAATACACTTTTCTGATCCGCTCCACTGTATTTTGGACGATTCGTGAAAATAAATATGGCACTGGAAAGTCTGCTATACCAGGAATTTGGCACCGAATAAGTAAATGAAGTGCATAATTATGTACTTGCATAACATTATACAATATAAGAGTCAGTACTTCATCAATGTATTTATTTTTTCCACTTCTGTTAGGGGTCGAATTTGTCGTAACCATGGAAACTGAAATGACATATACTAGTTTACTGTATTTGTTCATTCAATTCCCATACATATACACTGGTTAACAGGAAACGTTTTAGCGGACGAATAATACGGATAGAGGCACTCGTAAGCTTGCCATATTTCAGCAGAAAGCTCACTAGCTAATAAAGGCTATGTTAGGCATTTTTTGTTATCAAAGCAGGAAAATTGAAGTACTACTCCTCAAAAGATGTAAGCCGAAGTGTTTGAAAACAGAGCAAAACTAATGTAATGTCAACTTGTAAACTTACGACTGGTCAAGAGCCTAGTCATATTAGGAAATTGATTATTGACGTGATTATTATTAAACATTAGAAGAAAACATTAACGTGAATATTACCAGCTTTTCGATCTACTTCGGAAAACGAATATAACGATACTAGCCACAATCAGAACAACTCCGCCTGTTGATATTCCAATAATCATATATATGTTTGGTGATGAACGTTTACCATCTCCTAAAAAAGATTCAAAGTAACATGTTGAACACACCGAAGCACACAATCTTCCAAGTATGAAATGTGTTGGCAAAACATTTTAAAGTATAATAATAACACTAAATCTTACAACATACAATAAACATGAAACACCCATAACGGAGCATTGTTTCAACCCGTTTTGTAATAAAGTTAGAAATTTTAATAATTACTACAAAACGGGTTGAGAGCCGTATTTTATTTTACATTTTGAAAACTTATTACAACACGGGATGCATAGTTCATTCAAAATGTTAAGACATTACCAGTTGTTTGCTAAACAAAATACGCTTATCAGTACCGATTAATAAATACAAAAAGCATGATATCATTTGTACGGACGACTTGTCGTCTATCAACTGAAAGACACATTTGTATGGAGCAATTTGAAGTTGAGCATGGAAGTAACTTTCAATAGGCATTTGTCATCCAAATTACTACTACAATTTAACAAAAACTCACTATTTTCGATCAATCATGTATTTTGTAAGATATGAGCACATTCTCATCACATGGAATTTGATTTTGATGCAATTTCCTATTTAGGTTGCACGACTGAATGCCCGCCTTGTAGCCCGGACCAAAATCCGATATAATACGTCTGGGATAAGTTGGGGCGACGCATCCGAGCACGACGGTAACACCAGAACGTACAGGAACTCACAACGAACCATTTACTAGAATGGACTGCACTCCAGCAGCAATTGGTACACATCATTATCAATTTAATGCCTCAGAGGATGTCAGGTTATCATCAGGGCAGACGGTGGTCATACATAATATTGATGTGCGACTTTGTTGTTTTAAGCAGTGAACTAAATGGTCATTTTCTAGTATGTTGTTATTATATTTCAGAATGGTGATTAACTAATCTTGATAGACAATAGTTTCCTGATTACAATGGTATATTCGATTCACTGATAGGTCTAATACTTTTCCAGTTAAATGAAAATTACAAAGTGTGTACTTAGAACATTCGACTAGTGTATAGATAAAACAATGTGGTGCAACACGAACTGTAAGTACATGTATTACAATATAAATATGTATCGTTTTTTTAGACAAAACCATTAATTTAGACAAAACCAGGCGAAGGGAGTAGGTACACAATGAACAGCGTGATGACACATAGAGAAAAGAAAAAGCTGTTTGCTTGTAATACTGGAATGGCATCACTAAGAAGCCAAGCATTGAGCATCCAAACATCAAGACAAACCTGTCGACTTGATACTTTGGCAGATCTAATTGCAAGTACTTTAACATTGTAGTTAATACACTGGTATGCGCTTCACCAAATACGATTTTGTGAATATCTACGCCATTTAGACTAATTCCATACGTACTACGCTGTCTTCCGTGTCCTACAAATACTACATTACTGTCTTCTCCTGTTGAATTCCGGACGTTCTATCATTCAGCCATTGAAGACGGTCATTTGACAGTTATATGAAATAGCGATAAATCCTTACAAAGTGAAAATGTGTTACTGGATAGTATTTCAGACAGGAGTGTCACCGTCATTTGAATACTTCATTAAATTTGTAAAACCATTTCGTGTCATACTCTCAAATAATCATGAAGCAACGTTATCACTTTACCTATTCTCTATTGCGAACTATTAGTTTCGTAACACAACTTGGTAGATGACATGCCATTACTTGATTAACATTTATCGTAATTCAATGTGTATCTCATTCTCATTATTCTATTACATTAGAATGTTACCTGTCTTATTTTAATATATTTTATGGAATAATACCTTTAACACATAGTGGAGGTTCTAAACTTACACTGCAGCCGTTTTCACAAAAGCCGGTGTGAATATTGCACGATGTATTCCAACAGTGTCCACAGGCGTATTGGCATTGGTTTCCCCAAGATGTATCGCTACACTCTATGGATATATTAAGACAATTTCTGCACGTAATTTTGTGTGGTTGCTATTGACTATCGAGAGATTGATATTAGGGTTTTTTTCATCAACATTATTTACAATTTTTCATTGTAGTTTAGTCGATTGGGTTTGTCCAATGGAATTTTAGATATATCCTAAAAACATTTTATTCAGCAAAATGGTGATCGTTAACTTATAAAAATGCTTAGTGTTAGGTTGGACCCTATAAACGTTAAATATCTTAAACAGTACAATGGCATTGGAACACAAATAGGTATATCTTATTAGACCAACCTTATCAACTCTCATAAAAACGGGACATTTTGATCCACGGAAAAGTGTACTTAGTGTTTTCGTCCAATGTAAAATATTAAGTCTAAAGCGGGGTATATACGTTTGGGTGATTGAAGTAACGGAGAATTGGTCAAATATAATTATACATTAAGAATACCATCAGTTACCATTTCACCTTCGGTTGTTTATATACCTAGAGCAAATGTGTTGATACAAATGTTAGAAAAACATCTACATACAAGAAGTGTGTGTGCAAATGACCATTAAAATCAGAAGATGGGCCTTAGCTATAAATGCATTGATTATCAATATAATATAATAGGGCAAAGTTATCCGTATTTATTTTGTTACAGTGGTTACCATTGAATGGGAAAATGGCTGCGTTTCTAAACTAAAATTAGACTTTATTTTTATCATTATTTTCTTTATTTCTGTCTCCATTATTTTCTTTATTTCTGTCTCCGTTATAAACACAGGCACTTGAAAACGAACTTTATCACAAAAGCAGATACACAGCTGCATGAACAACCTGCCAAACACCAGAAGGAAACACGACACACAATATACACCATTAACGTTAACTTTGTTGATGTCAGCATATGTGTATTCTGTTTGTCAGATTTTCTGACCAGATTGTAATAAAATCATTTGAATTGTCTTCATACCATATCGTTGTCCTAGCAAAACTTTTAACACTGAGCTATGGGTAAATATATAAGACTTAGTGAGACCTTTCATTATTGTCGATAGAAATCTATATTTGGTAAATACTAATGAACTCGTCCATGTGAGCCTCTATAGCTCAGTGGTAGAGCACTGGTCTCGTAAACCAGGGGTCGTGAGTTCAAACCTCACTGGAGGCATTTATTTTATTGTTAAAAAACCCATGGAGTTACGTACTAAACTGTATTTTAGTAAACTCATTGTTTTCATAAATACCGTATGATGTGTTTTTGGAGGCGCTGTTGTTATTTTACAGAGTGTCGATTTCGATTTTTAATACCTTTATTTGTTTTTGTGTTCAATAGTATAATTCTGTTCTAAACTATATAAATGTTAAGAAATAAGGTTCTTGACGCCACTTCCTTACATGCATACGATGTAAAAGATGTTTTCATATTAATTTCAATATCTAAGCTTTAAGACACACAATGGATTAAGTGTGTGTTAAATAGTAATGATTATGAATATTTTTTTATAATACATGAGTGTTATCAATAACATAAGTACAGTGTTATCTTAACATCAACGTAACTAAGTATGTCAATTACGCAAGTTTTAACTCATTACGATTGAAGTAGTCAATAGAAGGCTTATACTGTTGGTCACTCAATTGTTCTTTTCAATTCACCAATGTGTTGTTATGTGTTGAGTAAATGCTTATTAGTTCTCTCTACTAATATGTATTTGACAGCAATGTTGAAACTTTTGGCTAACCGCCATCAGGTGCTTGAATTGGTGCTCTCAATTCACCAAATATAGATAATTTTATGTATATACAATAATTATAAGTCTCACGTACCTGCTTTTTAGTTGTCTCTAATAATATTTGAAAGTAATGTTGATTTGAATTGATGCTTTCTATAACCCTGTTATATGTTGAGTTGGTAACTAATGTCGCTTATAAGAAAGCAATATTTGCTTACCGACATCGGATTTCCGGTGATGTGCGCGCATCTCCTCTTTTCTAAAAGCTCTCAACTATTTCATTTTTCTCATCGTTTCTGTCCCCCTACACACAGAAAGCTTTAAACTAAAAGCACCCAGGTAGTATTCTGCATCGTTCAAAATCGAAAATGGAGCTACCGATAAAGAACTTGTAACAGTTTGCGTACTTTTTGAACGGCCCTCTCAGTCCGTCAAATTTGTTTACACTTCCGGCTACTTCCGGTTGTGAGGAAAAGGCGAAAAATCATGAAAGGTCTGTTTTTCTACATGCTTTTGGTATATTTACTGGTCGACAAGCTGATAAACCCTGCTAATACTTGTAAGTCAAACCAAAAAACCATGTTTGGCGTCAAAACATGCCTTATCCAGCCTGACAATGCAATCCAACCCATAGAGAACATGTTGATGTCACTACGGTGCGTCATATCGCAACTTAAACCACCTGTTGCCCGTAAAAAACTTGTTCTACTATATTTGTGTGCCATCTTGCTCACAAAATCATATGCACCTGAGCCCAACCCAGGCCCTAGAGGACCCAAATATCCATGCGGCGTCTGCAGTAAGGCAGTCAAGTGGACCACCCCAGGAATCCAATGTGACAGCTGCAAGGTATGGTACCACCAGAACTGTATGGGTATGAAGGACGAAGTCTACTTCGCCATGCACAATATCTCATGGGAATGCGTACAATGTGGCCTACCAAATTTTTCATCTGGCCTTTTTGATATGACGCTGTACGAAACTACCAACTACTATGAATCGTTACAGTCAAACCCAAGTCCAGCTAACTCATCCCAAGTCTTTGACTTTAGCTTCAGTCATCCCAGGGCAACATCTTCCCCTAAATCAACAAGAGTACCGACTACAAGCCTGCATCTCACAAGGGCCAGCGAACAGCCTTCCGAAGCTGATGGTCATCTTATCCATTCTAGCTTCTCATCTTCCAACAAAGACCCTCAGATAATAAGTGTAAGCCCAGCTCAACGAACAGACGTACCCCTCAAGGTACTAGTCATCAACTGCCAATCGATCGTGAAGAAAAAGGACTCCTTAGCAACTCTGTGTGAAACACTGAAACCAGACATAGTCCTTGGCACAGAATCATGGTTGACAAGCGATCACTTAGATGCTGAAATCTTCCCAGAAGACTACAAGATATTTCGGAAAGACAGGAGAAATGGAAGAGGAGGAGGAGTGTTCATCATGGTCAACAGCCAGTTTCAAGTAATGGTACCAGACGACATAGTGAACCCAGACGAGTGTGAAATGCTATGGGTCCAGATCAGTTTGAAGAGCGCCAGCAACTTATACGTTGGATGCTTCTACAGACCACCGAATGTAGATGACCCAGCGTATCTTGATCTCCTTCATCAATACCTGAGTGAGATACCCAAGACTGCACATATATGGCTTGGAGGGGACTTCAACCTACCCGGTATCAACTGGTCAGACAATTCAATCGATTCAACTCAGAAAGCAACCTTGTTCAAACAACTCTTAGACATCTCCAGTAATTCCTTTCTAGAACAGCTAGTTACAGATCCAACTCGAACTACAGAAGACAGATCCAATATTCTTGATCTCTTCTTCACAAACAACGCATCTCTCACTAACGCAACAGAAGTAATCCCTGGTATATCTGACCACGAAGCCGTATATGTTGAAGCCAGTCTAAGACCACTTACAGTAAAGACACCACCCAGGAAAGTCTTCAGCTATGACAAAGCTGACCGCTCATCAATCGAGAATGAACTCCATGAAGCATACTTAACCTTGAAAGAAAACCAGGCCACAACAGTTAACGACCTGTGGACTATCTTCAAAAACTCAGTCACAAAGATCATGAATAAACACATACCATCCCGAATGACTAAAGACAGGAAATCACAGAAACCATGGATTGACAGAACCATCAGAGCAGCCATTAGGAAAAAACAGAAACTGTACACTCGCATGAAGAAAACTAAATCCCCAAGTGACATTCGTAAATACAAAGAACTCAAAAGCAATCTACAAAGACAGGAAAGAAAAGCTCATCAAAATTACATCAATAACATCATAGAACCAATTGAAAAAGAAGAAAGACCTGTGAAACAAAAGAAATTCTGGAACTATTTATCGTCACTGAAGAAGGACAATAATGGCATCTCGCCACTCAAGGACAAGGGGAGACTCTTCAACCAAGCTAAAGACAAAGCAAACATTCTAAACAATCAATATTCATCCGTTTTTACCAAGGAAGACACAGAGGACATACCATCACCAGAGGGCGAGCCATACCCAGAAATGCCTGACTTTGCTGTTACCAAAGCAGGCACCAGAAAGCTCCTCCAGAACCTGAACACCAAAAAGGCGTCCGGCCCAGATGGGATCTCGGCTAGGTTCCTGAAGGACTATGCAGACTCCATCGCACCTTCACTCACTCTGATCTTCAACAGATCTCTACAAGAGGGCGTGGTTCCTGAAGACTGGAAAGAAGCAAACGTGACTGCCATCTTCAAGAAAGGAGCTCGACACGACCCAGCAAACTACCGCCCTGTCTCCCTTACCAGTCTATGCTGTAAACTCCTGGAACATATCATCGTCAGTAATACCCTCAAGCACCTAGATGAACATAACATCCTGCATGACTGTCAGCACGGTTTCCGAGCACGAAGGAGTTGTGAGACCCAACTACTGACCCTGGTCCACGAACTTGCCTCATCCATGGACAAGAAGGTACAAGCTGACCTCATCATCTTGGACTTCTCCAAAGCGTTTGACCGGGTTCCACATCAGAGGCTACTGAAGAAACTCCACCATTATGGGATCAGGTCGAACATGCACCAATGGATAGCTTCCTTCCTTGGAAACCGGTCACAGCAAGTCCTGGTTGAAGGACAATCATCTGACAGTGTACCTGTGATCAGCGGCGTCCCCCAGGGCTCAGTCCTTGGTCCACTTCTCTTCCTTCTCTTCATCAATGATCTCCCAGACAGTGTAGTTTCATCAACACGTCTCTTCGCAGATGACTGTATCCTATACAGATACATCAGATCACCTGAAGACCAAGCTATTCTGCAACGAGATCTTGATGCCTTGGCAGAGTGGGAGAGAAAGTGGGGCATGGACTTTCACCCACAGAAATGTAGCTTCCTGAGAGTCACTAGAAGCCGCAAACCATTCCAGTACAACTACGTTTTGAAAGGCATCACTCTCCAACAAGATACCATCACCAAGTACTTGGGAGTAGATCTTCAATCCGACCTAGGCTGGACCTCACATATCAACAAAAAAATCAAGAAAGCAAATAGTATCCTTGGCTTCCTCAAAAGAAATCTCCAAAAAACTTCCGAACAAACGAAGACAAACGCATATTTTTCATTAGTACGACCGAACCTTGATTACTGCGCCACCATCTGGAATCCTCACCATCAATATCTCTCAAAAAACATCGAAATGGTACAACGACGAGCTGCTAGATTTACAACAAACCGATTCAGAAATACAAGCAGCGTAACCGATATGATAGATCACCTGAATTGGGAAAGCCTAGAGTCGAGACGTCAGAAACAACAGCTCACGATGTTCTACAAGATCGTACACAACGAAGTAGACATCCCACCGGACAAGTACCTCCAGACAGCCAGATCCATGCCTAGAGCACCTCACAACAACAGATTTCTCCAACATCACGCATCTACAGATACTTACAAATTCAGTTTCTTCCCACGGACCATCCCTGTGTGGAACAACTTACCAGCCCCTGTGGCTGAGGCTCCTTCTTTGACATCTTTCAAGAAGGAGCTTGATAAACTCTCATTCTAAGGGGATTACTTCGCTCAGATATGAAGTACAACCATGTGATAGGTGTTGAGCTATGTCAGCTGGGACTCAGTCCCTGTCACCGCCACGGAAGCTGGACAGGTCAAGTGCCTTGATGGTCGAAAAATATCTGAGCATATCTTTTCTTATATTTCTATCCTTTTCTGTCATGCATATCTCCATCGTCTTGAACGAATCTATTCTTCCATACCTTTTCTATCACTCTCTTTCCTTTTCTATCTAAGCGCACCGTTAAATAATTGTCAAGTCTGACAGCTTAACGTATTATGTAGATGTAGAGGATGGTTGAACTTTCAAGACGAGGCCAACAATACGATACGCCTTATCCCATTGTATTCTCCAGTAATGATGACCATTTGGAGCAATACCATTACTTCGTGAACATGTAGATACATTGCCGTCAAGAGCCAAGACTGAAAAGTCTGTCGGAATGGTTGTTGGTCCCATATTAAAGACAACTTGGTTGAATTTGGCAACATTTCCTGATAACACAAAACTTTTATATACTATACTAGCATAAATAGTAGCTCATCATACATCTTGCACCATACGTGAACAAACGGACAAGTGCGTTGACAAAATAACCTAACCCTCTAACCAGTTGTCTAAGGACAAATCATTAATCAGTACACACATGCACAGGACTGTGTTTGTCCTCAAGGCGTCCAACGTGTTGATACATCAACACAAAATGACGTTTAATGTTTCAGAATGTTCATTAATTTTAAACAGTAATATTAATTGTAGGTCATGTTTAGAAGGGTATTCTACAACATGTGCTCAGTTCCAAATAGACGTAACATACATTCCCAAGACAACAAAACGAAATCTAATATGTGTCCTATTATAAAATTGAATTAAAATGGATTAATTGAAGGTCATATTTAGAAAGGCTTTCTACAACATGTGTTCACTTCTAACCATAACAAACCTTCCAAGACAACAAAAGATGGTAAAGCGAAGCCGATATTTCTCCAAGTCAAAAGGGATTGTTGCAATAGACTGAAGTTTTTGAATAAACTGAAACTGAAAAAAAAAACAATTGGAATGATGTGATGTAATTATCGCGACAAACCATATCTTCTACAAGAAACATAATGTAAACATAGTTACGATATTGACATCCTGGTCCCATCCATCCAAATTCACATCCAGCCTCACATTCTCCCATCGTGTTAGCACATTGTACGTCGCCTTACAATGGCAACGATACTGACAGTTCTGGAAAGTTGGAGAGCCTGGAAACACTGTGTTACAATCTGAAATATTCGATCCATAAATAGGAATACAGTCTTTCTCGTCCAGTTGAGAGATGTTTTTTATGTTTTCTGTGGTCAGTTGGTTCACTATGGCATTGTGCCTTGGGTGATTTAACTGTTTTCTGCGATCGGTTTGTTCAGTTTGGCATTGTGCCTTGTGTGTTTTTAATTTGTTCTGTGCTCGGTTTGTTCAGTTTGGTATTGTGCCTTGTGTGATTTTACTGTTTTCTGTGCTCGTTGGTTCAGTTTGGTATTGTGCCTTGTGTGTTTTTAATGTTTTCTGTGCTCGGCTGGTTAAGTTGAGTGAAGCCTTTTCTCTGTGACTTAATATTATCCTTTGGGTATTATGCCGTGTAATTTAATCTGTGTTGTTTTTATGTTTTCTGCGCTCGACTGATTCAGTTGAGTGCTGCCTTTCCTGTACGGATTTTACTATTTTTTAATGTCATTCACATACTACACAGCTGATACATAAGTGGTTGGTCAACATCCAGATACCATGCGATTCAGGTGAAGAATACACGGATGAGCGAGATTGGTTGGTCCAGCATGAATACATGGTGCATAGTTGACAGGCAATGTATATGCTGGGCAATACGCTTAAATCGGGAAAATTCAAGGTACTTTAAAACGTTCTACTTTCGGTAACGTTGATAAACTGGAAACCTCTCGGTTGGGGCGCAGTACGCACTCTCGTCCTTTTCATATACATGAATATAGTTATTATAAATTGGTATGAACTTGTATCGTGCATAGGTTTAATCACATTACATACCAAAAAAATACCAAAATCTTATATTAAGTCAGACAGGCAAGGCAGCACTCAACTTAACCAGCCGAGCACAGAGAACATTAAAATCACACAAAGCACTGAAAACATCGAATATGTGTGTAATATGTTTCGCAGATTGTTTAAAGTACTAATACACATGGTTCAGTCAATAATTCAGAAACAGTTGATGTCCTCCTGTCGCACATTCATTAAGGAGCATATCGTTTATAACAGCCGTTGTCGCTTTCATTGTGTTCATTAAGGCAGTTAGACTGTATTGTTTGCTTACATATCGCGTAATGTCGTGTGTCACCTTATTACAATTGACTTCACACTGCACATGCAGATGGTTTACCTATCGATAACAATGTGCAGAATCATACTTTATATCATATTGCCTATTGTTCAACAGATCTCCAGAAAGGCGAAAGTTTCTTTTTTAAAATTTGAAATAGTTGTGTACCGAGTTAATGTAATTGTTGTTAACGAAAACCAATAGGGTTTCTGGGCATTTTAGTGTCAGCTGCAACACCTCCTCCAAAACAAAAGTAAAAAAAGCCCTACCTACCATACCTATTCTTGAGAGGCATGTTACCCTAAACATCTTTTTTGCCTCTAAGCTTCGCCGATATCCAGCTGGTGTCCAATATTCAGTCATCAATGAGTGCGGTATTCAACTTTATATCACCGCAAATTTCCAGCAGAGGTCGAATTTCCATCCAGCAGTAAGTTCGATATTAGACCTAAAATTTCCATTTCCAGCTTATAAGACTGAATAGCCAGCAGTGAGTTGGATGCCGAGATCAAATTTCCAGCCAGCAATGAGTTCGTTATTCGACTTAATGAGATTTTGTTGAAACCATAGCTGGCTGAAATTCAGTCTCAGCAGGAAATTCATATATTTGTCAAGTCGAATATCAAACTCACTGTTGGCTGGAAGTTCGCTCTTAGCTGGAAATTTGAGTTTTCATTTAGGCGTATATTGTATATCTAATTCACATATGGCTGGAAATACCCATTGGAGACACGATTTGGATATTTGACTCGACAAAAAGACGAATTTTCGGTCAGCTGTGAGTTGGATATTTGGCAGGCTAGGGTCCGGTTATTAGTACGAATTATAACTTAATTTATGATTATGTCTTTCCCAAATAGTGATTCAGAATCATTAACTTATTACATTCTTGTTCAACACGACTGCATTCCAAAATTTTAGGTTTCTATGTTTTATGTTGTCGTTATGAAAAGTACGTATTGATGATGGTTAATGGAGGTCTTATCTTTCCCAAATCTAACTTACGAAGTGTTCTGTATCTGTCATCATTAGGCTTACTATCTTGTTCTGTATAATTGCAATCACTGACAGTCATGATTCAGTTAAAGATTAAAAACTGCTGCATGTATTATATCGATAATTGTGGGGAGTGGTGGTATAGATGAACTGTGCGATTCGGGATCGAGATGTCCCAGGTTCCACCCTCCCCGTCTATATCACTGTTTAATCTCTGAGCAAGAGTAATCCATCTGCTCCACTTCATATGCTTACAAAGGACTGTGTCCATCAGTGGTAAATATCATATGCGGTCAAGAATGGCTGTGTTCATGTGTAGCATGTACCCAATACGAACATGACTTAATGTGCTCATCTGTAATCTACAGTACCGGTATGCATCAGTAATCCATTTGGTCAGGAATCTCGGTGACCATCAGTGATGTGTACAAAACAAGATTAACTGTAGCTAGCACATATATTCCTTACGGTCAGGAATAAGGGTGCTCATCAGTAGGACGCACAACACTGAGCATAACACGTAATACAAATGGATGTACCCATCTGTTGGCTCATACATCAGTGGTTAGTCAAGTTCCCAGACTATCGATATCACTGGTGAAGAATACTCTGGTGCATGAGGTTATTCTGTAGGGTGTGTAGGCAGACATGGCTGCGATAGCGATGATACCGAAAACATTTACAACTCGCAGGGAAATTTATTCCCGTGGTTGTGGTAGGTTGTGAATGCTTGTCTGCGTCTTTAATTTTACAAACTCTGTCCAGAACCCTTTCCAGTTACTTAGGGGCACCTGAGTCAGATAGGTAGTAGTCATATACGACACAAGACAAAGATCAAGTGATTCAATACTAGTATCTAATAATTTTGTGTCGCCTCTGTTCCTTACCTATGAGTCCGTTCTTGCTTTTACAAGTTCATTTCATAGTGAATGTGCGAAACACAAGCAGAATTTAACAGTAGTAGGTATGAGTTATTTGCATAAGTGGTTGTTAATATTAAAGAAAAATATAAAAAACGTTAAAGTCTTTAAAGATCGCCACCAAAAGGTCATTTGGCAAAGTGATCCGCAATTCTATCAACCGAGTTTGGACTGCTGGGATATCAATGTAACCGAAAATCAGTGTTGTACCAGTTCACCAATTTCGTAATGAAATTCGGTCTGTCGCATGGAATATTATGTATTGTCCAAGATCCATTATGAGCGGTTCCAAGCTGGCTCGAACTTGTATGGAAAAGGGAACAACAGAACACAACAATTTGAATAGAAACTAAGCATTTATTTATTCGATAATGATAATTACAAAGCGCAAGTAAGTTTGAACATGAACACAATTGTGGTGTTTGTAACATAGAGGGTACATCAGCAACTGCACTGGTGAGTGCTAAAAAGACTTAAGTACGAGCCAGTGTCGAGATGATCGTGTACTACCTCTATAAAGCACTATGTATGGGAGAGACAAAACAAAGTTGGATTGTTTTACAGAGTGTGTTGCTATGTAGAGGCAAATGAAGTAGTAAATTATAACTTCTGTAATAATATGGTAATGTTGCTATAGAGAATGTGCTGCTCAAGAGAGGACAGCTTTTACTGAAGAGTCTGCACTTTACTTATAAGCTGACTATCTGTCGAAGTAAGTTATAAAAATAATCATGAAATTTCTTCTTCCAGTTTCGGTTCTAAAAATAAGCCTGTTTATATGCTCCCACGCTGCAAAATATATAATTATGTAGATAAATAAACCATTTCCCAGTTCCGCTAGGAAGAATTGACAAAAATGTGGTAAAGTAACAATGTTCGTCAATAAAAGTTCTTAACCCGAGAAAGGATCAAACTTAAGTCATTTTAGATTATTCCATGACACTGACTTAATATAATCTTTTTGTGTTAATTAGAATTTTAGAAATATACTTTTGTTAATATGAATCTTTCCATTCATCGGTTTGGTCATACTGTATTGTTTTGTCTACCGACTCGAACCGCCGACCAATATGTGCAAAGCAGTATACTCTCTCATCAATGATGGGGTGATAATACATTATAATTGCAACAACAAGAACAACGACTGATAATACATTATAATTGCAACAACAAAAACGACGACTGTCGATTTATTAAGTTTATGTTCATGTCTTTTGTTATTTATGTCTTATCCACATTTACAATTATAAAAACATCATCACATGTAGCCTGTACACCTACAAGTTCGTGCATCTTATATTTGAAATGGGCGCATCTGCACAAAAACAAACACACAGGCATCAACCATGTGATAAACAATATCAATTATCTGTCTATTAACAAATTCAAACAAAAAAATGAATGTCAAACTGCAAAAACTTGAAAAATCGGCCTCAATGTTACATGCAGTCTGCAGTCTTGATATAAACATTTGTGACCTATAAGGTCGTGCACATAAACGGATGACGTCATTAGGATCGCACGGGAAGGTTTTTGCCATCAAAAACTTTTGTAAAATAAAGTTTGATTATCTGTCTGTAAGTTAGCACCATTTTCAAATCGTAGATATATCGTATCTAATGCAAATTTTGAGGAAAAACAATTGTCACCCTACTTCGCGACCTGAAGCGGTGAATATGTAAACAGTAAAATCGGTGCTCGGACAAAACTCACCGTGAACGTAACGAAACCTGTTTTTTGTCGCATTTTTTGTATTATTGGGCTGGATAAATGTCTTTTTAATAACTTAAAACAAATTTGGACACAAAATGAGATTTTAGCATAGAAATGAACGTTTTTCTAAAATGCACGAACTTGTAGGAATGCACGAAGTTAAAGGAATAGAGGCTACATGTATATAAAAAAAAACAAATAAAATATGCGGTCATTCTGACTAAAATTGTAAGTGACTAGCAACATACTACCGGTAATAAAAAACAAATATTTAACAACAATAATTAAAAGCTATCTAAAAAGTCCGAAGTTTAATAGTGTTTCCGATGTTGAGTGTGAGTAAAAAAAGCATAATTTACACAACTGTCATAATAAAAGTATAGTAAAATGAATTTTAGAAAAACTGGACTGGAAAGTATATAATTATTATTCTAGAAACTATGGACTGATTAGATAGATTTGATAAAGCATACACGGTGTGTTACAATCAAATACAGTTGACATTTAAAATATAACATAGGTATTAAAAACAAGCAGATAAAAAACGTAAACAAACACATTGGCCTATGACGTATAAAACGTAATTTCTAGTTTTTAAAAGCTTGCTGGAGATAACTGTAGCCTTATCCAAAAATTACATTGATAATATACACATTGCTTGGTCGAAGGACCGCTTGTTATCATTGTATATTGAAAGAGTATAAGCATAGAAAGTTTTTATGCACAAGATGGAACATTCATTTTGATTTGTAAACAAAGGCTAGTGTTGTCATGGGTGAACTACATGTACAGACCTTTTATATAGATCAATCACTTGAGTGTATACAAACAATAGAATATCATAATTATCGGAAAATAACATTTATAATGTTTCAAACATTTTTAATACATTTATATAGTATTTATTTACGTCTCATCTTTCTACAACTGACATACAGCATACATAATACAATTACAGTAAAAACATTGCACAAAGCCATTCTAACAAGAATTTTAAGAGACTATGTAAAAGAGCAACGAATAATATAGTATTGTTACCTTACATATCATAAAGAAATTTGACTAAACAAAAAGCATATTATAACCCTTCCCTTAAATAGAGAAGTTATACACAATTAACAATGGCTTATTTACACATGCAAACCCAAGGAGCAGTTGTAAAAAAATATTTAAAATGAAGATAATAAAAAAACTGAAATAGAAAATGAGTACTAATGCACATGAATGGCCTAAAAACGATCATCACCTCGGTCAGACCGTAGATACGTATATATAGCAGCTGCTTCTTGTACGGAGATAAAACTAATCATAATTTATTTATAAAAATATGGACATTATTTACACAGGTAAATATTTCTGCTATTAAACATATCATGACAGGGTTTGGCACTAAGTCTAAAAACTGCCTGACGTCAGTTTGTCTTAATCAGAAATAAAGTTAAAATCGGAAAGTATCGACACTGCTTTCTGTATTAGACGTGTACGTCCATTATTATAAACATTACAATCAAACAAAACGTGAATTTCAGATTCAACTTTGTTACAGAATGGGCATTTACGATCATATACAGTTAAGGTTTCATAGCTGCCAGTTTCAATCCTGATTGTCGGAACACCACATCTGAATTTACTGAACGTCGATCTATGACTTGGAGGAAGTCCTAGTATCAATTTACAATACGGCTCGACTTTAAAAACAGTTTTGTATGTACAAAATCCTGAGTTTATTTCGACCTCTTCCGGACTTACTATCAGGTCTTGATATTGATACTTTCCAATCTTCAATATATAAAGACATTAAGTGTTCAACAATAGTATCACTGATCAGATTTGTGGCACATGATTGACTAAATATGTATATGCAGAAAGTTGACACGAATGTAATATTTTACCACAAACATCCGATTTTTACAATCTGTGCTTGCATATCTGTTAGCACAGAGTGTTACACGCTTATTTAGTCTGGTTTCTGTTGAATTGCATATGCTCGCCCAGAAACTTGCCACACCCTTCCATTTGTGGGCTGAAGGGGATATCCATGCCATTTTCCCCATTCAATGCTGCTTTTGGTGTATACTGCCCCACTCCCAAGAAATACCTCATAGCACGATTGTGTATATTGTTTATACAAGAGAAAGACGCCCCAAATCGCAGTCCCATTGCTTATAACGGGCAAAACTATAAAATCGTACAATTTAGTGAAGACGTCATACATTTAGCGATTAAAATCCCTAGGGCACAACTGGAACTCTGAGCAACAACTTTTACAGTAATATTATAATCCAGATGCTCATTAAGTACTAGACCTAAATATGTATATTTTTAACAATTGACAAAGAATTACCACCACATGTAAAATTATAATCAATACATTGTACAGTGGACGAAACTGCATAACATTAAATTTTGAACCATTTACATTCTTGTCATTATGGAAACACCAATCATTTAAAGCATTCAACAATATTTGCAAAGCATGGACATTTTCTGCTAACAAGACAATATCATTAGCGTATAACAACATACATATACATGTGTTTCCATTGTCTATCTCATACCAACATTCAAACTATTGATGTATATTACTAAGTCGTTGGTGTGGAGATCAAACAATAAAGTGCCAAAATACAGTCCTGTCTCATACCGGAAGTAACGTTAAACCATTCTGTCTTAAATTAATATTTTCACACACGAACTAACCGACGAGTACATTGATATAATGACATTTAACATATTACCAGAAGTTTCAGTTTCCAATACTCTCTCGAATAATATAACTTATCTCTATTGATAAAGTCATAAGCCTTTTGAAATATATGAATGCAACAAAACGTAACGATAATTGTGTATTGCATAGTACATGCATCGCATACACTGAAAGAATGTGGTTCTAAACTAGACAAGTATGTCCCTTCTGTCATTAACTTGACTCCGCAGGAAGGTGTTTGAAAATGACTGGAAGACACTCCCTAGTAGAATCCAGATCTCTTACAATGTCCACCACTTTAGCGTCTGGTCTTTGTTTAAAAGCGCCTATGACCTGAATCAAGTCCAACATTATTCTCTTAGCAACATCATTATTCAAAAACGATGAGTTGTACCCAAATTCCAGACTGATGTCATACGTTTGTTTGTGATACAGAACATGTAACGAGGTTTCATACACATGCCGTTTGAAGAACATGTTGTAATTAAGAAGGCGGTTTATGTTTGTCAGATCTTCCATGATAATCCTATGTCGACCGATCTCTTTTTTTAATGCTTCAGACTGAATCTCGTTCAGGATGAGGTCGTAAGGATACGCACTGTTCTGCGTCATGTTGTTAAGAAGATCTGCGCTAGATTCAAGATAATTCGCAACACTTTCTAAGTTTCTGAAGTCCCCGAGGATAGGTACTCCATTTGAACAGCTAATTATGGAATCACGCAGATCATTGACATGTCCGCGCATATCAACGTATGTGACGAGTGGAATGTAGTTCCTGTTCGTTTCTTTGTGTAGGCATGTCATGTAAGCCGACGTAATGAAGTTGAAGATTGATATATGTTTGGCTTCAATAATCGATTTCGCCATTTCTTTTGGGACACTCACTGAAATCTCAGTCCAATAAGCCTCATCAAGATTACAGTTCGTGTTATCACCTAAGGTGAATGGCTCAATATCCTTCTTGAACATCTCATTCCAAAATGTTTGCAAAGTTCGAGCTCTTGGTATCAACGCTTTTCGGAAGGCAGTGGTCGGGGAAATAGTGGCTTCCTTCGGTTCTGGTAGAGGATGTCCACGTGCGTACGCCCTAGCAACTTTGGAAAATTGTTGAAATATTAACGTCACAGCAGGCAAGTCTCCTAACACACCGTGAAGGAATAAACGTAATCGAGTTTTGTCCCCAGAAATAGCTATCTTAGCGCAAATAGGAATAACCTTAGTGATATCCATGCGAATGCTCTGTCTTTCATCTGTTACATTAGCATGGCCTAAACCGTTGAATGGAACCTCTTCTAAAGGCATTTCAACGTCGTCAAATAAGCAGGAACTATATGAATATTCGTCCACTTGAAACGTCCGACGAAGGTCTGGTTCAATTTTCAAAAGATGTTTAAATATGATTGCCCAGTCTTTCAGATTTAAGGTCATGTTCTCTTCAACAATCTCAATATCAACTTGTCGCATGATGTTTTTAGTAAATGGGTCCTTTTTGAAATCATCCAATATAGAAACCTGTGTGAATGGAACATCACCTTCCAGGTATTGTGACAACTGCTGCGTTTGTTCGTCACTCGAAGCTTCGTGCTTACTGCCGTATGTTGCGTCAGACATGCGGTCCAATATAAAGTTGTCTATTAATCCAACAGTGGTAGTATCTAAGTATAACATAGAAATAGGAATTTGAAGTTTTGTTGCCTGGCGTATACAATCAACAAAGATCAGTGACGCCATTGAATCAATGCCAAGAGAACCAAATACTAAGTTCTCGGTTATTTCAATACCTGGGCACACAAACACATTAGCAATTGTCGCTCTAACAAGCTTCTGTACCATTTCATAACGTGTTGCAATGTCGCCTTTGAGAAAAGCAGCAATGTCAAATGTGCTGCTGATTTTCTTTTTTCCAGCAGCTTTGCCGCCTCCCGTGAGTGTGACATATTTTCTAGGGTTGCTCGTAGTAAACGATTCATCTTTCAACTTAGGCCAATCAAATTTGCCGAATACAATCTGTGTGCGGTTTGTCATTATTGCTAACATAAAGCATCGCCGAATTTCGTCAACGGATAAGAAAGAGAATCCTTTTTCCTTTAGTTTCTCTGCCTGGCTGCTTTCAGCAGCCATACCGACGGACAGTGTGCTCCAATTAATACTTTGAGCACACATCCCACGTGATCTGCGATAATAAGCAAACGCGTCCATGAAAGCATTTCCTGCCGCATAATTACACTGTCCGGGATTTCCAGTCACAGAGACTACTGACGAATGCATGATAAAAAAATCAAGATTCATATGTTTTGTAGCTTCGTGTAGATTCATTGTTCCAAGAACCTTTGGACTCAATACCTTGTCAACATTCTCTTCTGTCATATTTGCTAATAAACAGTCATCAAGTACACCACCGCCATGTAAAACACCCTTCACTTTTACCCTAAGTGTTGCACCGAGTTCTTTCAATGTTTCCTTTAGTTTGTCTAAATTGGAAATATCAGTCCTACAAAGTATGATTTTACAACCATATTTGTTCTCTAAATCAATTTTTTTCTGCTGCTGATCCGTGGATGGGTTTCGTCTCTGAATCGTTACAATATATCCAGCGCCCATTTCTGCCATATACCGCGACAGTTCCCAACCAAGCCCACTAAGTCCACCGACAGTAATGTAACAACAGTTTTGACGAAATAGTTCATGTTCAGATACCTTTAAAGGTATCGGAACTGCTTGGTCTTGAAATGACTGGACTGCGTATGGATGATGGAACAATTCCCCGGATTTTGGGTTGACATATTTAGTATCATTTTCTATGAGAGCTTTTGTTTCAACACCCATGTCATTCAACTGCTGAAATACAATAGGCACAATTTCAACTAATGACGTATCTTTGAATATCGCCTCCGTATTCAGAACATTCTGTGTCAAATGAGGTGCAGTTCGTTCCAGCCAAATCCTGTTGTCTCTTGGCAATAGCTGTTCATAAGAGACAATGTAATTCACACTAGGAGTTTTCTTAATCAACGTTTTGGTTTGTTTGCGAGAAAGTTTCGTTAACAAAACTATGATTTCTCCTTTGTTGACCCCGCGTTCCTCAATCAAGTTCTTGTCCTGCACGGAAACACATTTACATGTGGAAAACATGTATTCAACGAATACTTTGGACATTCTTTTCTCATCGATTACGACAACAGTACTGGAGTGTTGGTTACATATACGAACAATATGATAGAGTAAAATTCCTATTGTCATAATACCGGGAAAATATGCTATTTGATTTATAGCATATGTACACGAAACTGGAATTGACACTAGACTCGAAACCTCCGTTGGTAAACAAAACCCGAGAACCGATTCTTGACCGCCAATAAGTTTACCAACACCCTCCACACACATTATAGAATGTCCACCACGCTCGTTGCAATTCATATCAATGTATTCATCATCATAATCGTCATCTAACGTTACAGGGTACATTAGAGGATCATGCAGACAAAATTCATGCACGTTTAGTGTACAATAGTCACCTGTTCCATGAACCGTTTGTCCAGATGACTTTAGAGAAAAGTACGGATTTTTAAGCGAACCCATACTTTCCGATTTTAGTATGGTGTCATCACACTGCGAAAACGAGGTCCGAAAGATGTTTGGAGTACATTGGGTATCAACGCTAACCATTTCACTGCAGAACATTTTTCCGTCGCGAATCATTATCTCTGCGGAGCCAGAACAGTCACAATATGTCAGATTATTTAAAACGGCCAAATCCTCAGGCTTTGTAGTCATATCAACAAGGCGGAGATCCAGGTTAGGATACTCATGCATAGCAGACCTTACCATACCCCACACCACTGCGCCAAATGTTTTGGATAACGTGGTACTCGCAGAAGGAACTGTTACCACATTTTCGGTCACAACGATTATTGCACCTTCAAATATGTTCTTGTGAGCTCTCTCTACCAATGCCTTCGTAACCATGAAAATGTTCTTGCAATCTTCGTAAACCTTCAAATTACTTGCCCACTTATTGACGCCATTTTGTCCAATTGCAATAAGTAATACAACATCGTAACGTTCCAAGGCAATAATGTCATCATTAATTCGGTGAAAATCGGCTTGGACACCAGTCAACGAAGTGTAGTTATCCATGAACGTTTTGTCACCTATAACAAGTACCCTTTTTGAGTCTTTTCCTTGTACATGAGAATCTTTTACGACAGTCGGAAAGGAACCTTCATTCCAAATCAACTCGTATGCCGTGGTTTGGGTCGTTTCTTGTACGTCTGACATACGCTTAACGAAGAAATTTGTAATTTCCACAATTATGTCTCCATTCGGTGTAAGAAGCCATTGGTTGAAATACTTTCCATTTGTTGAAGTACGGACTATTTTAGCATAGCCAAACATGTGTTTCTGAAGCGGTCGATTCACTGTGACTGAATCTATTTGTAAAGGCATGTAAGTTTGTCCTGCAGACCCATTGTTAAGTACCCCAAACATCTGAAATAGTCCGTCCAAAACAGACGGGTGAATGTTTGTCAACTTCCGTTCATTTAATATGGCATCGGGAAGGTCAAATTCTGTGAGACACTCGTTGGTGGAGGACCACGTCTGACTCATTAATTGAAGGTTTTCTCCGTAAGTAAAATTCAGAGATTTTAAACATTCGTAACTTTCGCCTTTTGTTCTATGTGTTACACATCTTGATTTTATTTCGGAAATGTCTCTCCGAGTATCGTTCGATTTAGTACAGGGTTTTATTGTTATTTTGCAAACATGGGACTCTTCGTGACGGACGAGCCATTGACGACATCCTACAACACTACCTTCAATTGATTCCACGACATCCATAACTTGATGACGCTTTAATTCTGGCATCACGGATCTTAGAAATTCTACAGACACACTAATTTCGTACATATTTAAATGCGAAGTGCATGTACCTATTTCAAAAGCTGCGTCGACGTAATATGCGCCAGGGACCAATGGTCTGCCAAAGATGAAATGCTCAAACACAAATGGAGTTTTGTCAGGATCAATAAGGAGATGGAACTTGTTCCTGGCACTCTCGCGAACATACATATGAGTATCTTTAGAACTTCCAATACCTTTCATAATTAAAGCGCTCCTAGATGGGATGTGTAGCAGTTGTGTTTTGTTGAAAACATATCTTGGTATTGGAACAATATTACCCTTCCTAACAATGTGCTCCCAAGCAATATTAATCCCAGCACTATGAAGGTTACTGAGAGAACTATATAAGCATGTTATCTCAACACCTTCATTCATGGAGGCTAAGGACAATGCCCTTTTTCCAGGAATAATGTTCTTTAAATGCGCCTTGAGAACTTGTTTTGGACCTATTTCAAGAAACACATTTATATGATTTTCTTTAATTGACGCCTGTACAGCTTTCATGAGTTTTACCGGTCTCCGTATATTACCCACCCAGTATTCAGCTGTCTGTAAATCACACCCGTCCACTTCTTCTCCTGTTACGGTAGAAATTTGAGTAATTGTACTGGATTTGTGCTTCAAAATTCCGAATCCCTTTCTGAATTCGTTCAGGCACGACTCAGTATATTTGCTATGGTATGCACAATGAACCTTTAATGTTTTCAGAAAGACTTTACTCCCATTTGTTGTCATTTCTGTGAAGTCGGTTTTCACTTTTTCTAACAAACTTAGGGGTCCGGATAATGTGCATGATGTTGAACTGTTGTAAACAGCAATGTTCACATCGTAATCATACCGTCTGCACACTTTCTCCACTTCTTCCACACGTACATTGCCAACAACCAACATTGATCCGCCTGTACATTTAGCTAATGCTACAGATCTCTTGTACACCACGTATAGAGCCTCCTCTAGACTCAATGCGCCTGATGCATACGAAGCAGCAACTTCTCCGACAGATTGACCGATAGTAACATCAGGTAACACCCCAAAACTTTTCCATGTTTCAAATAAAGCTATTTGCACACAAAATATGGCGATATGATTTATCAAGGGGTCATCATAATCGGTATTTTTCATGAACATTTCGCCGACACTCCAGCCAGTTAAAGGTTTCAGATGACTGTCTAATATATCTACAGTAGACCTGAATACTGCGCACTCCTTCATCATCTTCTTGCCCATTCCTGTCCAGGCAGTTCCAACGCCACCGAAGAAAAATATCACGTGACTCCGCCCTGCAGGTTCAAGTTGTTCTACATCGTCTCGCATTATGCTAATTTGTTTGCGTATAGCATCTGCATTTTCGCCAAACAAAAGTATTCTGTACGGTAAACGGTCACGTTTATAAACGGATGTGAATGAGATGTCTCGTAATCCATATAAGCGTGCCTCCAATGACTTATCAAGGTTGTGCATCATCATCGAAAGAGATACTTTATTCATTGCTGACATACTTATGACTTTGATTTGAGAATCTTCTTCTTGCTCAATATCGTTCCGTAGTTGTGAAATACTGGTGACGATTGCATGCGTGTTGGACCCACCAAATCCGAAACAGTTCAGACAGCTATGCCTTTCACCATTTGCGCTTACTGGCCATTCTGAATTATCAACTGAAATAGCCAAACCAAATTCTTCTAGCTTGATATCTTGGTTAATGTTGGACATATCTTTCTGTATATGTAGACTTTGCACAAATTGTTCATGTTTCATCATTAGAAGAATTTTAATCAGACTCACAACACCAGAGGCAGATTCTAAATGTCCTATGTTTGTTTTTACAGATCCTATACGAATGCGTGGTACCATACTAGATGCGTCTGTTGTATTTGGAAGTTGACGTATCTTTTCTGGCGATGTTTGTGTTTCTGGCGAATCATTAAGTTCATCATTTCGGTCGCAATGTTTCCTGTAGGAATTGATTAACTTTCCAAGAGCTTTTGTTTCAACTGGATCACCTACAGGGGTCCCTGTGCCTGTAAAATAGTTATTTGTAGCATCATCAACTTATTCATCCGATTATCGGAACAATATTGCGACATTGAAACGGTTCCTGTATGTACGTTAATGCACAGAGAATACCATTATTTATCAAAAAACATCCTTAGTCGTGGAAATCCACAAAAAAAAGAATTTCATGCAAGCCAATCATAATTTGACAGAAATGGGTAGGTGCTTTTTGTTTTACCGTGGCCTTGACCCCATCAGTCCCATGTTCAAAATTAAAGCGGCGTTTTTCACACATTCTACATACACAGCATATTCCACCAATGATATAGTGTACCTAACTAAAAGTTATTGAACAGAACTAATTCCTAACTGAAGATATCCAACGGCAACACATTGAGAACGCCCGTCCATACATCAGCCCGTCCGTCCGAATTCCACCCGCCGAAATCGCAATCTAATAACCAGATTTTCCGTTTGAAAATCTGGTTAATTAATAAAAAATGCCCATTATTTCATAATACTGGGAGCCTTCATTCAAGTTAGCTCTATACCAAATAATATGTTTATTAAGCCTAGATCAAGAGGAAATGTTTTACTTGTTAAATTTCTTTACCATGTGCTTCGATATATTGAAGATGTGTAGGATTTATATTATAATGTTTATACATCGTCTTCAGCAGTTCAAGCTGTTGATCACTAGATGGCGCTGCCATTGATAAAGCCGTCCTTCCATCTTGATTTGTGCCTGTCTTTATTAGACCCCATATCTTGTTTTCGTCTTGCACAGCCTGCATTTATACATTATATTGGTTCTATTGAATTACAATGTGATGTTGTGTTAAAACTTTCAATTTGTTTTTGAAGGCAAGCCGAAATCAAAGACCGATACTTTACAAAGATAAGAAACTCCTATAAGAGCCTGTAGAAAATGTTATATTGACACGCGGCAGACCTTTAAATTTTGGGAACTACCAAATATGTGTGAAAACTCGTTTATAAATTTCATAGAATGGTTCTTTCGCTGTTGCAAGAAAATATTTTCGATACGATTGTTTAAGAAAATTCTATAAAATTCTTTCAACTGTCATATATCATTTTATTTAATAATTGATCAGTGTGATAAATACGTATTGCAATGAAGTTTAAGGTATCAACAATTTAGTGGCAAAAGATTGGGCTAAATGAGAGTCGTTTGTGGGTGAAACATAACAAAACATAAACGAAAAGTGCGACTTATGGGAATCAGTTGAGTATTGTGTTATGTTTACTCAAAACAATCACATCAAATATCGCACAACATGGAACTACATTTTAGTATTCTACAAGACATCCATCATTTGATATGATGCAACAAAATTAATTAGAGCCCCGCAAGTTCTTTTATAACCAAATACCCATATAACTAAATAAAATACTGGCGGTGGTACATGAAACACAAAATAAATAATACTTCACTAACCTTTCTGTATGATTTAAGAATAACAATACCACACCCTTCACCGCGTACATATCCGTCAGCAGTATCACAAAATGTCTGACATTGTCCTGTTGGTGACAACATACCCGCCTTACATAGAACAATGAACTGATCTGGACTTAACATAATGTTCACTCCACCACATACAGCCATGATACTCTCACCTACAAATGAACATAAGCATTACATTCTTATACATACAAAATATATATCATACAGTATTTTAGCTAAACAGTTGTGATGTGGCATTGCTAGTTTTAACAGACACAAAATGAAATATTTGATCACATTGATTTCGTGGCGGTTTGGCGTCAACATAGTGTTTTTCTTTCAGTAATAAATTATGACCGAGCCCATTAGTCCAGTAGTTTTGTCGATTGGGAGGTTAACGGTTTGTAAGTTAATAGCGGTACTTATAGCTCTTTTGATTGGCGTTACAAATATAAGGTTGTGTTTAAAACTGTTCTTTATTCTACGATAAAACACAGGTATGTATTCATTATTTCGTAAGTAAAGTCGTTAATACTGGTCTGTAAATTATCTGTCCGAGGAAAACTATTTGACTTGTCTTAATTTGAGTAGCGATAACAATTGTTACTGTAGGTGTCAACATGGTTGATGTCTGGTAAGCAGTCCACGTATCTCATCACCAGTCTTCAATATTCCGATTTTTCATTATATCCGAGTTCTTATATTATAAGCGAGTGGTAGTACATTAAAAAATAAGCAGTCGGGGATTTCATTGCTTTCGCTGTATAACCGAGTTTACATTATAAGCGAGTTCGTTATAGGTGAGATCCACTGTACTCAACAAATCACATACCATTCCTGATAGATTGACAACCTAAGTGAACGGCAATCATGGAAGATGCACAAGCAGCGTCTACTGTCATACATGGTCCATGGAGATTGTACACGTGGGATACCCTGCCAGATATGTATGTTGAGCTCATGCCGGTAGCGGAATAGTTAGTTTCCTCCACATGGTCGTTATGGGACAAACCTTTGTAATCATCGTTCATAGCACCTGGAATAAGACGCATGTATTAAAATATGAAAGCCGCGTCCGTGGTCCAGTGGGTTGTGGGCCGGATTCGTATCCTGGCTATCCGGGTTCGATTCCCGATCGCCGTAGATTTTCCTCCACATGTGGAGAAGTGGCTGGTTACTTGTGGTGGAAGGGTAATCTAGTACTGGTTAGGAAATTTGGACACAGTCGAAGAACACTGGTTACGTGAATCGACTGTCGTATACAGAAATATTGCTGAGAAAGGGCATTAGACCAGAAACAAACAAATATGCCTAAATATATTATGGAGATAGCTGAATATTTAGTGCAGATCCCAATACGAAGAGACAATAGAAAAGAAGGAAATTATGTCTGTCAACGACTCTCAACCACAAGTGCCGTATCGTACAATTATTTTCGACTGAGCAATAAGTCATAAGTAAAAGTCGCAACCTTCCAGGACAAATAGTCGGTGTTGTGATCCATATCCCCTGATCACTAGTGGAGTTTGATGTAATCCCCATGCTACTGGTTATTTGCGTAACCTTGTTCGGATATTGCGATAGCCGACTGGTCTAATGAGTTCGTTATTTGCATTACTAAGCTAAGACGCCGTACAGTACATGTTTGAATCCCATTATGTACAAACTAATCATGTTTTCATGCGGTTTCAGCGTTGACTTTTCAAACCAGGTCCCAAATAAAGTTGCTGTAATATTGGCTACGAAATAATGTATACGAACAGTCGCGATGTAATATGGATTCAATGCTAGTTACTTATGAACAAAGCAGGTACACCCTAATCCTTGATAATAAAAACAAGAGCCCTTTATCAACATGTGTTAGTTATTTATGGCTCTCAAATGATTTTCCTGTGTGAAAGATTGCGTAGCTTGTAATAGGAAATTAAAACAGACACCATGAGTATGTTGTAAATGGGCTTTTATTAAAGCCAGTAAAAACACATAACATATATACAATATATACAACATACAATTAAAACTTATAAGAATCGAATTTTGTATTATCTGGGCATAAGAATTCGCCAAATAAGATATACAAAATATGTATGATGCACACCGCAGAATACAAGAAGTTTATCTTAACAGAGGATGGTGGAATGGGAGGAGGTGGAAAAATAATTATTTAAAGTCCAAAAACGTGAAAACAGATAACAATATAACAGCGTAAAAATAGCTTCCTCCTTCGTCTCCAAAATTTAACTGAGATGCGCATGCGCACTAAAATAGATTGGTAGGTAAAAGCCGGACTGCACGGACAGGGTAAACCGGAATGCAGAAAAACCTTATCATCCATAAATTATTTTAAGACAAAAATGTATTTATTTAGTTTGGCTTACAAGCTTCGCAAACCCCCAATTCTCAGGATAAGATCACTTGATGGCCATACAACACGGCAAATATAAACTTATATTAAGGAAAAACTCAAACCAGATTGCTAGTTGGTATGTACAAATGATGTAATACCTAAAATAAGGAAATATTAACTTGTATTAAGGAAAAAAGTCAAACCAGATTGCTAGTAACTTATGTACTAATGATATAATACCTAATTCTTGAATATAAACACAAGGAAAATATTAACTAAGATTAAGGAAGAAACATCAAACCAGACTGTACATAAATGTAGTTCTTAGTAGCCTGCTCATCGGATTGCATATAACATGCGCCTTTTAGTTAAGTGATGGTCTTTGATCACAAAAAGACAACCGATCACAGAACAATGTTGTGTTTTCTAGATTTGTTTAAGAAATGTCGACTTCCTACGACAAATAATGACTGATCCTATATTTCTCCATTTTAAACTACACTGTGTCAATGTTTTGGTAACTGAGGCAACCTAAAAATTAAAGTATTCAACAACATGTCGGACAAATCACATGAACATAAAACTTTATCAACAAACTGTATTTACCTATAAACACGCCAGTTCGTGTACCATTCAGTTGGTCTCGAGTGATCCCACCATCTTCGAAGGCCATGTGTGCACATTCTAAGACGAGTCGCTGTTGTGGATCTATAGTTTCTGCTTCACTTTTGCTCACTTTGAAAAACTCATAATCCCATTGGTCATGACTGCAACAAAATAAAACTCGTATTGTTGGGTACCATATGACCGTACCCAACAAGCGAAGCAGTTTCTGAGAAGATTATTCCTATACTGTATATATAGTCATACACAGTTCAACCAATGATGGCCATGTTATTTTAGGAATCAACCCGAAAATAAGACATATGATATGGGTACCTTAGGAGCATTCCTGTGAAATTATATTGAGATCGGGCTAGCAGTTTTTGACAAAAAACATTTCCAACGTGGTTTTGATAGCCATTTAAAGGAATTAAGCCCCGCCCCTAGCCTGCATATTAGGGAATCAACATGAAAATTAGGATGCGTGGTAGTCTAAATATTAGTTAAAGTTTCTGTGAAATTATTATGAACTTTGGCCAACAACTTCTTGAAAGATTTTCAATTTTTTTTTTAAAAACAAGCCCTATCCCCTGGCGGGTCGTGTGTTTGATCGAAATATGATTAAAATAATTGTGAATCTCAAAGTTGACCAGCCAGGTGTCTTTCTAATAAAGAGGCTGTAAAGGTTTAAATAAAATAGGTCAGTTTAGAAGAAGTTGTTAGAATAATTAGAGAGGTTGCGATTCGAACGTGTACGACTACGTGTACGTGTAGCTACCCGTTCATGTATACGTACACGTTGCAATTAAAATTGGCTTGCGAAACACAACGTGTGCGTGTAACTTCACATGGCAGCTGTAACATTATTTCTTCGTGAATCGATAATGAGTGTTTATATAAACTCACTGAGACTACCGGCGATAAAATCTTGGGTTTCCCGTGCATACGCATACCTGTGTGACGCAGTACACATTATATTTTCGTCTGTCACACGTCGGTTACTTGTAAAAACTACACATATCTGGATGTCGAAAATCCCAAAAAAGTATTCACGTCCACGTTACACGTTGCCTTTCGCAACCTCTCTAATAGTCGACGACAGACGGAAGACAGGATGATGACGGACACATCCACTGATCAATAAAATAATGGAACAATTTGTTCCCAGGCTGGGAGCTCAGCTCAGCTGGCATATCTTGCGTACATACTAGGCTATGGTTAACATTAGGAACAGGATACCCGGTATCCACAGGTCCATGAAAAGTGTCCAATACCGCCTATATATACATATCTAAATATATGGGTAGAATAGGCCACTTTTTACGGACCTGTGCTGGTATCGAGCGTGGTTGAACTTGTTTCACTATCGATCTAAACAATTGATAAAAAATTGATATACTAGTACCGGTCCCCTGTGTACAAATGTACTACTATATACAACCTAAACTTACCCTTTTATCAAACCCGCTTTTTTCACAAATGTCGTTCCAGGTTCACCATGTTCATTGTAAAAGTGATCGTTGTTCCATCTCTCTGGTGGTATATCAACAATATGGTTCTCACCATTGACAAGTACCCGCCAAAATTCGTCAATATTGTCTGCCCCTGGAACTCGGCATCCGATGCCAATAATGGCGACATCTTCACCATCCATCGTCTGAAAAGTATAGGAAGTAGATCGTAAATCGCTACTAAAAGATAATATTAAGTCGGACAGGGAAGGCAGCACTAAACTTAAGAAGCCGAGCAGAGAATAAACATACAAGAAGGCACAATGTACAACAGACAATCGAACGAGAAAATGATTCGCCCAAGTCCCAGCTGTCAAAAAGCTGAATTAACTAGTTGCAGCGATCAAAAAAGCTGAATGCCCAAGCTAAATGACCAAGTTCCAAAAGTAAAGCGGCTGAATTCATGACCTGAATGCCATTTCAACTGTCAAAGAACTAAAATCGACGCAGTTACTTGCCCTTGCATGACATTCATTTCAAAATGTCAGGTCGTTCACATGACCTGACAGTCAGTTGTCGGTCGACCACGTGTCAAAAAGGTTGGAACTGTCAATGACAGTCAAAATATCTGCTTCTGGGCGAATGAGACTTTAGCATTGTAGAAAAAAGTGAGGTTTAATGAACATTCAAAGAAGTGGTTGTCATGGCATCGCAACGAAAGAAGCATTGACTCATTTCAAAATATGGTATATTTTAGTCGTTGAAGAAATGGTTGCTAAGGCAACAAAAAATAAAAGCATAAAACCATTATATAGAAATGTTGCGTTTCACAAATAAGTACCATTATCTATGAACAGATGAACGTGTGAGGGATAATGTCACTAAAACACAAAAAGTAACAAAATATGTCAATGTTGAAATCCGTTTTGCACAAAAACATACATGTTATTGGTTCCATTGGAAGGTCATAACTTTGTCAACATTTGGAATTTTGACAAAAATCGTTTTTTTATTGTTTATAGGAAAGATAGATTTAAAACAGCAAATGCCAAACAACAAAATTTAATAAATTGTCATTAAGGGCCTTTTTCTAAGAACTTGACTTATGTATAAGTGCTAAATGACGTCAACAGGATGTGACCTAGTGAAGTTAAAACGTTCATATATGTATACATGTTTAAACCAGGAAGAGTTACAGGATGTCGTCGTTCCTGTCGATTTTTTATTGGCGATTACTTCAACCAATGATAACGTTTTTTCTTTTTCGAACACATGAAATGCATTGTTGCCACCAGGAACTATTCTCCGAGTCTTGTTGTGGTGTATAGGCCATCCCAAGTCGTATAAACGGTCTCAAGACCTGTACTTTCCTGGAAAAGGAGTGGCCATCATTTCGGGCTACACTTGTAACAACAGAAAGTACAACATGAATCGTTGTGGGGGATATAAACACCCACATTGACACTCTTTCGAACCCAACGTCTGCAAAGTTCCCCAGTGTCCTTGAATATTGTGGCATGCGGCAACATGTTACTGGGGCAACTCATGCTGTCGGACACACATTGGATGTGGTTATCACCAGAGACACCGATACTACTGTCTCGCATGTTGAAATATACGACACTGGACTCCCTAATAGCAGGGCAGGACGTCACGTGACCATTACGTAATACTATTTAAAGCATGCGCTGCTAAACCCGCTCCTATTAGAATCAAAATAATAAAGTATAATATTATTATTTTGGAGGCGATGTGACTGCTGCTATTTAATCTTAAACCGACTTTACACGTGTTATGTTCTTTTTCTTACTGCCGCTCTTGTCGAATGTCAATAGAGGCTTATTTGACTTAAAAGGCATGTGGCCTATCTTAGTAATTGTAAAAAGGGGAATAATATTTGGCATACATGTATTAAATGCGTTTATCAAAGTGCCTATTAACCAGATTTTACAATACGCTTGTAAACCATGACCTCACAGCTGAATTCTGAATAAGCGAGACACGTCTAGAGAAAGCCAGTATATATCTGGGTCAGTGCCACACTATATGATTACGCAACAGTCCTTGCAGACGATAATACCATTCATTCATAAAAGCCAAATTGATCATGTGACTCTGAACATGGTCTCGGGAGTAGTAATTGGTATTAACTGTTATTTTATCAAAAGAAATTAAACAGTGTAAATTATGTTTAGTCAAAATTAACACACTGTTATTTTATCAAAAGAAATTTATCACACACTTTTTCTCTATAATCAGTTTACAACATCACATGTTCTTCTATCCATTCAGCATAAAACACTAGACCGTGGCATTTTTTAATTACAATGTACATCCAATTTTGTACCCAATGCCGATCAATCAAGTAATCTGGACAAGTGGATGGACGAACGTACCAAGTGCGACCGTTTTAAAAAGTTCAAGATCACGTTGACTTCAAAATTGATTTATGTCTAATTCGAATAAAATAAAGCTTGTCAATGCTATACATGTAACTGTGTTTGGAGTTGGTATTTGTTATTTCCTACATGGATGTCACACGGGGTTATTTTGCTTATGCAATATCAAGTAGCATTTTTTCATTAATGTTTTTCATTAAACCCGCATAAATCAATCATTGACATGAGTACAACTACACAAATAATGTTTTGGTTGAATTTCCGAATGGCACAGGCTTGATATTTGAGGAAACAACTGGTGCAAGTGTACATGTACTATTGCAAAAGATGAAAATAGTTTGTTAAGTTTTGTAAGATCATTACATCGTAAGTGCGTATGTTTCGAATGTTCATCCTTAACTACTTGACAATCAAGCATTCGTAGTGTAGGTTAACTGTCAATTTAGCTTGAAAACTTGATTACTGAGTGTGTTTGATAAGAGCTCATTATATCAGCACTTTCTCTGAATTAACACCGTACTACAGTGGTCATATCCACATGCCGAGTACCTTTCGGTGTATTGTAAAGAAACATACATGCTGCTCAAGTGATAGAGAGTGTTGGCCCGAAAACGCTACTCCCAGCAAAATCTAATATATTTGAAGTAATTTGAACACACGATAAACATTATAGATCACTTTTCCTGGAACGCCCCTAGTATATTTTATGATAAATAAGTAGGTCAAGACTTAGCGGCAAAATAAGATTTCCTTTGGATGCCGTTAACATGAGCGAACGCTACGTAGCGCTTTCCACGGGAGGTAATCCATGTCTTCTATATTTAATTGAACGGGAGGGTACTGAATAAAGGCGCTCGGTAGCAATTTGTTTAGGCAACGGACCCTTGGTTTGGTTAAAAAGGCTACGTACTAACTGCCTATAACTCAAGTGATGTGATGACACGCTGTTTATTAGATACTTGAATGAGTATACATGTATGCTCATTGCTGACTGAACATACAAACACGAATTTTGTACACATCCTAAGAGGGGCATTTTTCTTAGCATTTTGATACCAACATTTTGTGTGTACTCCAAAGTAAGTTTATGTATATATAATTATATGCAAGGCGTGAGCTTAGTTCCATGTAGTTCATTAGTCTTATTATTTTCACAACAAACGGTTGATAAATTAATACAGTGTTGAGTGTCACTCTTTATGTGTTCCAACTTCCATAGCAAAGAAATTGACTTGTGAATATCAGCATGTGCCTGGAAAAACAATACTATAAAGTTCATATACTGACCGGCCTGTGTACATGTTTTGGCTAATCTGGTTGGAGGCCGGTCATTGGGGCATTGTCACACAAAACCAAGGCGTGGCTTATGGACTTATTTATTTCAACCGAAGGACTGGAGGACTTCGTATGACCAGCGGCCGATGCCCATCCGGCACTCTTTGAAAATGATTCGATGACGCGCATGCATGAACATGTTGGCTTGATATCGTGCACACATCGGATGCTAGTACATGAACATCGTTCGGCATCCTGGTGGACATCGTCCAGGGTCCGGTGATTTGTGACCCAGGTATTACGCTACGAGCACCGTACGAGTTGATTTCGGCATCGTCATAGAGGACTTAGGAACTATAGTACCGAGATTCCGAATCGACTACGAGCTTGTGTAGGGACTTTAATGAGCAACTCGTACGGACATCGCATGAGTTTCGTACGATGTCCCTGCGGGTTGTGAAAACCACGAGACGTGTCGATGCTTGCGGGACTATCACAAGGACTGGCAAGGACCACCGTACGAACTCTTTGTGAACTCCACACGCCTTGTCTGTGATGTACGTACGGATATCGTACGATTTTATTCTCCAAATATCGTACGGTCATGATTACGCGCCTCGATTGTACAGAAACCGTTACGATACTAACATTTGTTGTCCCGTAAGAGTTGTTAAAATCGTATGTCCATCGTACGATCTTTATGACCCAGGCATAAATACAGTAAGGAAGATGGTGCATAAAATTAAGGTTAACATCTTGAACAAACACTTCAAACAACTCCAGTATACAAGTACATGTAATACAGAGCCTATATATACATGTATATATTTATGTTATAGTTAGAACATATTAAGTAAATTTTAATGATTAAAAAGGTCGGAGCGAGCGAAGCGAAGCGAGGCCTTTTTAGTCATTAAGATTTACTTAATATGTTCTAACTAACTTAGAATATAACATTCTGCATTCTGATTGGCCGATAGAAATTAGCGCCAACGCATGACGTCAAGTCTGTGAAGAGAAAATTTTAATGATTAAATTTTCATTTAACCGCGAAAATGCGGCGTTTTCATTGGCTCATAATGTAGGTTATATTCTAAAAATTGTATAATGTATGCGGTAGAGTGTAAACTAATAGTTCAAGATGTATACATGTACATCTCTCAACTCACTTACAATTAAGAACCGTTTTCAGTATCTCAAAATGACGTGATTGAAGTTTCTAGTTTCGGTTATAAAAATAACTTGATTATTTCTCACGCGCAACTCTGAAATTCACTCAGCGTTCATAATAAGGCCAAACCAAATAAATAGTGCGGATCTGGAAACATGCTGAAAAATGTGACTACAGTGGGTAGTATGGATAACATTTTATTTTTGAAAAGTGTTTTATTGATTTATGCATTGGACAATCAATGATTGGCGGTGACTTCAAGCACAGGAATTTGAAGTTCTATCAATGAAACATCATAGAATCAAACAAAGGAAGCGGTGGCGCAGACGGGGATCGAACTCAGGACTTCTCGATACCAAAGCGCGCATCCTACTCTATGTCACTGCTCCTTACATAAAAATTGAAGGAAAATTTTCGGTCTTATTTTTTAGGATGTTTCATTATTGACGTGGTCTTAATGTAAGCTGTGGTGTTGTTGTAAGTTATGTGTTATGATAGTGTGAAAGTCATTTACAATTAAACCCCAGAAATAAGACACCGTTGGGACCCCTTAAGACTTGATTTCCTAATTGAGTTGGTTTTAACTGCGAGGTTTAATACTAAGCAAATGGGTGGACAAGTGGTCTAGTGGTAAGGCCTACTGACTGCTAATCTGAAGGTTGTGGGTTCGATCCCTACTCAAGACGGTCAAAAACAGAAATGCTTTTCAAAGTTTTCCACCTAACATGACTAAAATTACTAACAGTCTTTGGACGTCGAGACGTTAAGCGAGGTCCCGTGTATGATGCTTTACATCGGCACGTAAAAGAACCAGGGATGCTTCTGGAACTGGGGCATCTTCTGCATCATGCACTATCCCCCAAAAATTAAAGTGACTAGTCTCTTCTGGATTTCCGGTGGCGAGGATAAATAAAAGCAAATAAACAAACTAAGCAAATCGATGAAAATTGTTAACTTCAGGTGATGGTTTAAGTCGCCATCAACGTATTTAGAGACGCCACCAGAGCCTCCATCCTCTGCTAGCATTACCGTCAGCATACAAGTTACCAATACCTTAATTGGTTAAAAAGCGTTGTTATAATCACTGAACCTTCAGTACATTAAATACAATTCAAATCTTACACTGTAATATAGATTACATGGCAGTGTTACCTTTTTCGACCACATTGATTCCACTTTATTAATATGAACAAATGCGCTGCATAAAGCGGGGATTTCTGTTGAGGTCACTGGATAATCTGACAGGCAAAAACTGAATAACCAAGCATTGTGTTTGCTCCCTGAAAACACGACATTGAAGGTTAAAAAAGTTTGACATCTCACGAAAGTCAACAAGAGTCCCATTTTAGCAAACAGATGTCACATTTAGTTTCACCACAGGATTTTGAAGTTCTTTTAATAAAACTTCATACAAGTCTGTCCATCACATATCCCTCTGCATATATAATAGAAGGAACGAAACGCCTTCCCCCCTCTAAAATGGAATCAGTAGCCTGAAAACTTTGGCGACGCCCACTATTTCGCTAGCTATATATTGGAGACTTGTTGCATAGCAACCATGGAATTATTTGGGGTTTTTTAATTTTTAAATGTTTTTGGTATAATGGATATCTTATGGATATTTAATAAAAGGTTAACATTCGTCTTTCACGATGGGTGTTATTTATATTCCATCTAAATTCTTTAAAAAACAAAAATAGAATTCCGAATGGTTATCAATTTTTTGTCATAAGTTTATAATTATGTATTTTGTACATTATATTACGTGTACTATTTGCTGACAGTATTAAATAAACTGAAACTGAAACTGTTGTATGGGTGATTTATCCAACACTTTTCTCCTCTCTGATTGACTAGCGACTGAAATGTAAGGTCTAAATTCTAATGATTACCTAGAACAATCCATGTTATCCACAAGTGTCATGATTTCTATTGTTTATAGAGTACACTTTGCGCATTTATTAATAAATACGCGTGAAAAACTTAGTCACATGACATTGATTACTTGGCACGCCTACTACACTTTCGGACTTATAAACGGACTTTAAAAACGCACCGCTTTTTAGGAGTCCGTGTTTATTTTGCTTGAACTATTTAGATGACTTTTTACCAATGAATTGATGTTCTTGGCAATAACCTTGTCAGTAGAGAACATCTAAAACTTGTTTTACCACGCAAATATCCAGTGGTAACCACGTGACCAAATCTCGTTATTCGCTCGTGGATCTCGCGTAAGTGAAACTTTTCGATTTGTGTCAATGGCGATGTGTACACGATACTTAACATACATATACCAAAAATCACAGTTTCAGTCATCCAAAAGCAATAGTTAGCACGTCACGTGTACTCGAAAATGATGTGTCTTGAGGTATAGACATGTTACAGACCGGAAGTGGCAACCGCGCCGTTTTCGCAAGATTCAATTGTCATGATATGACGTCATGATATGACAACTATTTATCTTCAAAAACGTTTTATGCAAAACACCGTCACTGATCGTCCACGGTGGAATTTAAGGCCTAAAGCGGCTATTTATACGGATGAATGAATGCGCATGCTCAGCCGACTAAACAGCTTCCGGTCAGCAACCGTGACTATAAAAACTATAATTAGAAATGCTTGGTATAGGTATGCACAATAATTAAATGAAAGTTTAAACACGTTTGCTTTTTTCTAAAAGACATTTTCATTTAGTATAGTTTGCTAGATTGTGTTAAATATTAATTTTCGAATTAACTTCTGAATAAACTTCTGTGAGAAGTTAATTCGAATATTAAATTTCGAATTAAATTCTGAAAAAAAATCGAATATTAAATTTTGAATCAACTTCTGAATGAACGACTAACAACCACAGACCTGAAATTTTGCTACTTGTTTAAGATATAAAATGAGCTTTTTATATACCAAATTTTGTTGCCAATATATATTGTTTACTATAGATTTACGAGGTTTGTCAAAGTGTTCTAGTGTATACATGTATCTAATATTCGGTAATATAATAAAACATGTACTTGTATATGCATTTATACCAAGTTTTAAGTTTTATTAGCAAAATCGGCAAATAATATGCCTTGGCCAATTTACAACAAATATATACAAGTACATATAAGTAATATACAAACACATGACATAGTATCCAACAGAGATAAATAACAAATTACAAAGCAACTGCATCATGATGGCTAGAGCGTCTTAACATAGTATTATAGGTAAATTTAGCTATATCTTTAATGGGAGTAGTATTATTCAAGGACATTAAAAATACAAAGTTGTTCAATGTAATCCATGATCTGGGAATATTATACATAATACGTAAGTCAGAATAAAATGGACAGCATAGCATGAAATGATATTCAGTTTCTATCATATTAGTATTGCATAGTTTACATTTACGGTCAGAGCGGACAATATTTGTATATCTACCAACTTCAATTTCGAGTGTGAGCATAGACGAAACTTTGATAAAGCTAGTTTGTACTTGTCGTTCAACTTGATATCTAGATATTTTTCAGACTTTTACTGACATTTAAATTGTTTGTAAAAATCCAACTTAGATTGTGAATTAATATTATCAGCCCAATGCTGAACATGCTGATCGTATATACGTTGTCGCTTATAATAATAACAACACATTTGATCGATAGTATCTAAGTTCCATACATAGTTAAAACCAAGTGAATCAATAATATGTTTAATAGCCTTAGATCAACTATCTTTACCACGGTAAAAAGAAGCTGAGTGGTTACTTTAAATCGGCCACGTTCCACACTATGAACAACGACTAAGATTAATAACAGGCATGAGCAGTCTAAAGAATGGAATCGATTTTTATTATTATAGAGGAACACGAATATGTTTAAAATAATGCATTTCTCAGCTTATGATTAAGTAATATATTACATAACACTCCGATGTATATATCTATATGTTTCACTCACAAAACCAATTGTAATCATTTCATTAAATACAAAGTAAATACTTATTCACATTTTTCAATACACTCAGTTTTGGTACAAGTATTGTTAGTTTATAGGAATGTTTGAATAATAATCATGTGTTTATAGGCCTACATCTGAACTAAAAAATAATTTCTGATGAAAAATACTAATATTTATAAAAAAAATAAAGATAATTTAAATTCCATGTTTTTTTTCATTTTTATAGAAAAGTGATGTTGCAAAAACTCATTTTCTGAAAAAGGTAGTCTGGTGACCCCTCTTTTTTATTTCAGTGAGTAAAAATCTCGAAGAAACAAAACTATAGAAATCGTCTGTAACTCACCACAGCGCATCCATATTGTAAATATTCATTTGAAGAACATTAATTTTCACACAATAAGCACCCCGTTCGCCTCGCTTTGTTATAAGTGTCTGAATACCTTCTGGTCTGATATAATTATATGAAATCCAGTCTGGTTTTCCAGAATATCAAAAATAGGCTTATATGAACTACTTAGGCATGGCCTTTAGTTGAGATGTATTTTTATATTATTGTATGTATTCATGCACACTTAACTTATAAGTGTGCGTGTGTTTTTAAAGTGCATGTATAACTTTTTGTATCTATTAATATTTCTGCGTGAAATTTTGTGAGTATGCTCTTGACTAATTAATGCTACGGTCACAAAGCTCGTACGATATCCGTACGAATTTACCTACTCGTCCAAGTCCACAAATTTTGAAATCCTAACGGTATTTTTACATTCGTAGGGTCTGGTCACAGCTCGTACGGACCTCGTACGATTTATGGAGACGGACATCGTAATAACCATACGGACACCGTACGGGGCTCGCAAGGAGCCCGGTCGTACATCGAACGGTGCTCGTAGATCAATCAGAGCTCGCAGATAACTCGTACGGTGTCCGTACGGTGACCGCACGATGGCCGTTTGGTGTCCGTGTGACAATATTGGATATATTCAATTTTAATTATCGATTTTAAGAACCTGGTCACATTGATCGTACGAGCTCCGTACGAGTAGAATTTGAGCAAGTTCGTACGGAGTCCGTACGGACATCGTAAACTCGTAAGAGCATCGTACGGATTTTTGTAACTCGTAGAGGACTCGGGAGCTCGGTGAAAATGTTTCACCGATCTCCGAGTTGTCTATGAGCTCGTAGAGATATTTGAAGTAGAAAGCTCACGAGGAAGCTGTCCTCACCCATTTTATGTATTATTATATTATGTAAGATGATTATGGAATAGTTGATATTTCATGTCATGTTTATATTTGCAAGCAAAATGCATAATTGTCCCTCGACAGACTCTGAAATTCAGCTAATTTCGCCATAACGTTTTGAATAGTACAATGGGTATATATGTGTCTCATGTGTACTACACCAAATATATATTTTTACCAAAAGAATTCAATAAATGCAGTAGAAATCCAAGGATATACATATGTAGATGCATAGACAATGGTTTAATGTGTACTCATACGTTCTGTGCACGAGAATCACGGAAATAACAATTATCATACACTGAGCGTGTGCGGATCCATATGGGGGTGGGCCTGGACCCTGGAATTGCGGTGAATTGTGGTGAATTGTGGTCATCTAATACAATGAGAGGGGTACGTCTTGGGTGGGAGTCTACTGGGTACCAACTTGGATAAAATATAGCTGGTCGGACCACCTCTCTAGCAAAATAATCTGAATGCATGTAATGCCGGGTGCCTGACAGAGTTGGGCCTACAATTAACATTCGTGAATTAGCTGGCGTCTTACCAAACGACTACATCAGTTATAACCTAACTTTCTTCGGGGTTTGAACTTTCGATCACCCGCTTCATATACCGACGCCAAAATCACCCAGCCACGGTCGCAGTAATGTGTCATGGATCAAAGTCTGGTGCGTACCTACTTGCAGAAAGGTTGCTGGTCGGATATTACGATGATGATAATGCGAGAATAAGATGATGATAATACGAGAATTCGATGGTGATAATACAATAATAGGATGATGATAATACAAGAATACGATAGTCTGGTGATGATAAAACGAGAAAACGATGATGATAATACAATAACAAGATGATGATAATACAATAACAAGATGATGATAATACAATAACAAGATGATGATAATACGAGAATTCGATGATGATAATACAATAACAAGATGATGATAATACAATAACAAGATGATGATAATACGAGAATTCGATGATGATAATACAATAACAAGATGATGATAATACAATAACAAGATGATGATAATACAATAACAAGATGATGATAATACGAGAATTCGATGATGATAATACAATAACAAGATGATGATAATACAATAACAAGATGATGATAATACAATAACAAGATGATGATAATACGAGAATTCGATGATGATAATACAATAACAAGATGATGATAATACAATAACAAGATGATGATAATACAATAACAAGATGATGATAATACGAGAATACGATGATGATAATACAATAACAAGATGATGATAATACGAGAATACGATGATGATAATACAATAACAAGATGATGATAATACGATATAGCGACAATGATAATACAATAATAGGATGATGCTAATACGAGAATACGATAAAGATAATACAATAATAAGATTATGATTTACGAGAATACGATGATGATAATGCAATGATAAGATAATTATAATACGAAAATACGATGATGATGATACAATAATAAGATGGTGATAATACGATAATGATAACACAATTATAAGATTATGATTTACGAGAATACGATAATGATAATGCAATGATAAGATAATGATAATGCGAGAATACGATGATGATAATACAATAATAAGATGGTGATAATACGATAATACGATAATGATAATAAAAAAATAAGATAATGATAATACGAGAATACGATGATGATAATGCGATAGAACGATGATGATAATTATGAGAATACGATGATGATGACATAAGAATACGATAATGATGATATTAAAATACGATATTGTTTTCATGAATTAATCAATGTTGTGTTTTTGCTGTTGGCAGAGTCTTTCTACCGGAACTTGGATACATGATACAGTTGCAGTATCAACATAACAGCAGTGAATGTTATAGTGTGTACAACAATGGCATGTGTTATTACATGTACATTCGAAATAAAGATATTAAAAGTCTATGTACAAATGTTGTTATGCTCGCACAGTCTGTCTGTCATCCATAATTTTAATTTTTCAATATTTCAATATACACCATACTCATAACACTTCATTGTCATAAGTTAAACAGTTGAGATAATGTTCACTATTTACATCCTAATGGCGTCCCATGCGATGCAAAACCTTGCAAATTTCAACATCCGTAAGGATATCGTACGATACTCGCACGAGTATTTCGTAGCTCGTACAGTGTCCGCAATAGCCTCGTGCGAGATAATACAGACTCGAAAAATATCTACGAGCTCGTAGACAACTCGGGAGCTCGGTGAAACAGTTTCACCGAGTCGCCGAGTCCTCTGCGAGTCACGAAAATCCGCACGATGCTCGTACGAGTTTCGATATCCGTACAGGGTCCGTACGAACGCCGTGCGAGTAAGCCAGAATCAACTCGTACGGAGCTCGCAAGGAGCTCGTAGGGCAAATGTGACCGTAGCATAACCACATAATTGTATTCATAAAGTATTTTTCACAAATATTAAACCCAGCGGTTCATTAAATGTATAATATTTCCAAAAGAAATGTTGTGTGTGTGCTTTTGACTACCTTTGGATTTTAACTGGATGTTATATCCATCTAAATTCACTACAGCGGTGCATTCAACCATAAAACGGCAAAAAAGAGAAAAATATACATGTAACTATGAGGAATTGATTTATGTATGGTCAATTGAAATATTCGTTCCTTCCACAAATTAAAAAAATAACCAAAATAAGACGGTTTACCACTCAGCAAAATAGTAGTCTTCAAATTTTAAAAATGCTTAGTAGTTATTATGCTAGGGTCACAAAGCTCGTACGATATCCGTACGAATTTATCAACTCGTACGAGTTCACAATTTTGAAATCATAACGGTTTTTGTATGTTCTTAGCGCCTGGTCACATCTAGTACGGACCACGAACAATCTAAAGAGATGCACTGGAACGATATCCGTGCGATGCTCGTACGGGTTAAAAAAATCCGTACGATACCCCTACGAGTCTTCGGTGTCCGTACGAGCTCCGTACGGACGCCGTGCGAGTTTGCCAAAATCAACTCGTACGGAGCTCGATAGGAGCTCGCAGGGCAAATGAGACCTAAGCATTACCGTATACTACTTCTAATTTTATAGTCAAAGGGAAGAAATTCTAGTTAGAGGTAGCGTGGAGAAAGATCGACTTTTCTAAATCTAAATTGGGCTTCATATTTATCTTTTTTTGCTTTAGTTTTGTCTCCATTATAAGCCCGTATACTTGTACACGGACTTTATCTGACAATAAAGGTAAAGATCTGGTGTGGTATTCACAAAGCATCTTAAGTGAAAACTTAAATATTTAGACTTAAGTTAAAAATTTGTGCAGCTCACATGTCTCTCAATTTGAAAAATATTCCATGTGTTCTTAGTGAATATAATAGCTGTTTACATAATGCTTCGAAACTATGTAAAATATTAATCATCTTGATTTTCTTGCTTAGCTGATACAATTTAGAAAAGTTTAAGATTTTAAGAAATTTCTAAGTTTCCTGCTAAGATGCTTTGTGAATACCACCCCAGGACGCACGGCACAATTCTTGCGACATTTACTTTTGTTCATGTCAATTGTATCTTATAGCTACATATATCAGTGTAGCAATACCACGTGGTTTTTGACTACAGTTCCAAGTAGAAATTTGTAAACATTGGAACACAAATGTAGCCATAAGTATTTTTTTCTTCATCGATTTCTATGAAATCTACGCCACGCTAAGGGGAACATTATTTGCTTTCCATGAAATATAAAATCTTTTTCAGCGGATGTGCCGTTTTGTCAATTACCCTGTGAAACCGTGGAACGTGTAGGTTTCACAAGGTAATTGAACAATCGGTAAAGCTGCTGAAAAAGATTTTATATTTCATGGAAAGCAAATAATTTCCCCCTTAGCGTGGTGTATATTTTATAGAAATCGATGAAGAAATAAACTACTTATGGCTATTTTATTTTCAAATGTTTACAAATTTCTTCTTGTAACTGTAGTCAAAAGTCACGTGGTAATGCTACACTGTATATTGAAATTTTCTGCAAAACAAAACACGTATTGGCCGAGCTATGTACGGAAGCGTCCTTGTGCCAAATCATAATGTTCTTTAAAACTTTTTTTAAAAAGCCTAATAAGGAGCAGGAGCTGTTCTATAAATCTATGCTCTGTAAGGAGATAAAAAGCATAATTAGGAGTTATAAACTCCTACGTAGGAGATTAAAAAATATATATAATTAGGAGATAAAAAAGCCTTATTATGAGATAAAAAACCTAATTAGGAGATATAAGCTCCTACGTAGAAGATAAAACAAGACTAATTAAGAGATGAAGAAACCTAATTAGGAGATAAAAAAAGCCTAACAAAAAGCTATTTAAACACTACCCCTCTACATATTTCCCTCTTTATTCATAACATAACATATATGTTATTAACATTAAATTGCATACATACAATTTATAGTCAATCAATACAATAATGTATGTAAAACATAAAAACATGATATGAGAAGATTCAGCAAACATATTCAGTCCTAAATATTATGCAAGGCATATTTCTTATTAATACATTGGTAGAAGTTTGTGTGATGCTAGTAGTTCATAAAAGGTACATTGATGGATCATTATTACGTATATACAATGGTAACGAGAAGGCAATGTTTGTACAATAGCAATGATCAAACATGACATCTTTGTAGTAAGAGCGCACGTGGGGTGGTTTAGCACGAGAACTCACTGCTGGTCAGAGTAGGTGTTTACGTAGTATAGTGGTTTATGAATGAGAGGGTTTACACACTAATATTTACTCGTAAGTGTTGACCACGTGGTATTTGTACTCTTATTTCCGTATTTATTCGTTCGGATATATGTGATATTTGTGGATTAATAGTAATATTTCAATACTGATATCATGATATCATGACTTTGTTGACATAGTTATAAATAGTGGACGAACATGAATGTTTTCATATTGGTGGAGAAATAAACACTATGTGAGCGATTTACGATGAACGCAGTAATTGAGGCCCATATACAAAACACAAGGACGAGTCCCCTTGACTGATTTGTTACGAAGTCAAGGTAAGTCGATATTCTATAAACATTTTGTATATGGTTAAAATATATGGACCGTGCATCCGCCAACCTTTCCGAAACCGAAATAAAAGACCAGCACGTCTGTTCATGTGTATAACAAAACTCCACTTATATATGACATAGGTCGTGTTCTTGATAGGTGACATACTGTATTATGTATATAGTGTATATTAGTCTTACGTACCATTGTATTTACGTAATATAATCGTCAACGGAAAAGCAATACATGTATAATACTATGTGTGAGAGTGTTCTTATTGTGATTAAACTAGCGTATACTGATATATAATAATTAAACATTTAATTACTATGAAAATGTGTTTTAGTAATATTAATTATGTCCTTTCATTAAATGCATAGTAAAGGTAACTTGCCAGGTTATTTAAAATCTTAGTACTTGTACTTGACATAAGCGTTTCGTATTTCTTAATAGTAGGCCATCTACAAAAATATGGCTCGAAAAATTTCCTTCTTAGTTCATAGTACTTCGGACATACTAGTAAAAAGTGGTATTCTGTTTCTATCAAATTCAAGGTACAATTTTTACATCTCCTGTTTTCTCTGGGAATATTTTCGTGTCGACCCTTTTCTATTTCCAAGTTATGAGATGATAATCTAAACTTGGTTAGGATGATTCTGTATTTATACTTATTTATAACGTGTAAATATTTATCTAGTTCAAATTCATGTTTATGAAGACTATAGGATGAAAGTCTATTAGAATTATTTATATTTGAGTACCAACTTTGTTTGTACATATCTAATATTCGAGTTTTGATATTTTGTATATTGATATCAAATATATCTTGTTGTAGCCAGATATCTGACATACCTATTTGATTTAATATAGTTCTTATATGAAAAGCCCAGTTTTCCCGTTGTATGAGATGTTATTATCTGCGTCACGTTTTTGCATAATTATATATTTTCTTAAGAATGCAATCGTCCTTTAATGTCAGTATTTTAATCCAATATTTGATCATGATTATTTTACGGTGTATTGCCATAGGATACCTTCCTAGTTCTCCATATAAAGCATCTAAGTTGTTTGATTTCTGACGCAAAGTATCTTTCTAAGGAATTTGTCATGAATAATTTCAATATTTTTACCTTCGTTGTACCCAAAAACCTCCGCACCATAGTGCAAAATAGGGCTTACTAGAGTGTCAAATAATTTACACTTATCCTGGATCTTAAGATCTAATTGGTTATATACCGTGAATAAATTATGTAATGCAAATAGGGAATGTTGAGCAAGATGATTTTGTGTTTTGTACCAGTGACCGTTTTTAAATAGATAAATACCGAGGTATTTGAAGCTTTTAACGACTTCTAGCAATTGATCATTGAATGTAAAATTGTGCGTTTCGTGTCTACCTTGTTCGAATATCATTATTTTAGTTTTAGCTATATTCACTTCTAAACTCCAGGTTTGACAGTACGTGTTTAAATCGTTTAACATGGATTGTAGAGCCTCTGTGGTATGGGCAAATAGAGCGGTGTCGTCTGCAAACAATAACATGTATAATTGGAAATCGTCTATGTTAAAAATACCTTCAATATTACTTTGATATTGTTAATAAGATCGTTTACAAAGAAAAGAAAAAGGAGACTTGAGCTCGGGTCGCCTTGTTTGGCGCCTATCTTGGTGATAATAGCTGATTGTGTTTAACCGCTGCTTTTACGCAGCCGTACATACTTTCGATTCATTTTACGAATTTTGAGCTTACGTTTTCTTGAGTAAGTTTATGAAATATGAAGGATCGCTCTAATTTGTCGAAGCATTTTTCAAAATCTACATATGCTACATATAGCTTCTTTCTACTTGACAATGATTTTGCTATGATTGAATGTAAGATAAATATACAGTCGATTGTGGATTTTCCCTTTTGGAATCCAAACTGATTGTCTATAATTTTTTTATGTTTTATTGACCATGCCGTTAGACGATTCAGTAGTACTTGAGAGTAAATTTTTGCGATAATATTTATTAAAGTTATACCTCTATAATTTTTAGCATTTTCTATGTCACCGCCTTTATGGATCGGGACAATAATTCCTGATCCCCACGCGGCTGGATATTCTCCTGTAAGGAATATTCTGTTAAAAAGAGTTAGAATAAATTGAGATGTTTCATGAAATAAACATTTATAAATTTCTGATATTATTGTGTCTATGCCACTACTTTTATTGTTATTTTGCGAAAAGACAGCCTTATCTATTTCTGACATGGTTATTTCCCCATCAAGATCAGGATCTATAATAATTATATTGGTCGTAGTGTACATTTTCATTTATAGTATCTGTGCTATATAGGATTCTAAAATGCTCATATAAGTCATCGGTTGATAACTTTTCTGCATATTTGCTATTTTTTGCATATTGCTGCCTTATTTTATTCCAGAACTTACGGGGTTGAGTTTTACTCATCTTATTTAGGTTGTTTCTTTCTTGGAAGTTAAACCTTTTCTTTTGTATTCGTTTAATTTTGTTATAATTATTTTTCTTATTTACATATTGCGTACGTAACTCGTCGCTATTTTTATTTCTAATAAATGCATTTCTAGCTTTTTTGAATTCAGCCTTGGCTACGTAACATTCTGCGTTGAACCATGGTTTTTTATTTAATTTATGATTGGTAGAGTTACTGCCCTTTAACCGTGTTTTACCAAACACATCATGAGAGCATCTACTTAGAATATCGATAAAGGATTGTGCAATAGTATTTATATCTTCGTTTTGGTTAATTTTATGCGTAAGATTAGAAATGCCATCTCTCTTTGAGGCTATATTTTCATAAAACTGTAACACTTTCGTTTCATCAAATTTTAAGAATGTTTCCTCGGTAACTTTTGTACAATAATACAATTGTTGATATTTAACTGGTATGCTAATGTTACAGGGGCCCATCCGGGCTCCACAAGTAACGTTATGTACGCAGCACTGATTCATGATCGGGCGGAAGTGACGTAGGAGTAATATACGACAATCACACAGTTTCGTTTAACGATGACGATTTTTAATGTTCAGTAAATAATAAAATGTCCACAGAGTATCATGCAGTATATAAAGTCACAAAGTTCAATATCACAAAGTTAAGTTATAATAAGTCCCAATATTAAGTTTCACAAAGTTATGTAACGTAGTAATGTAACGTAGTCACTGAGACTTATATCAACAAGAACTTTTCACTAAGAGTATGTCACAAAGACTTATATCAACAAGAACTTTTCACTAAGAGTATGTCACAAAGACTTATATCAACAAGAACTTTTCACTAAGAGTATGTCACAAAGACTTATATCAACAAGAACTTTTCACTAAGAGTATGTCACAAAGACTGCCTTGACCAAATTCACAATTTACTTTCAGTGAATACTTCTGAGTAATCACGTGATTTTAATTAACCAATGTAATAGAACATTTAACGATAAAAGCTAGGTAGGCGGGGTTTCATATATCAGCGGGTCATTCAGATTTTTATCAAATTTATGAAAGCTTTGCATATTACATAACACATTCGATTGTCATACGGCCTGGCTTTAATGTTGGCCCTGCAGCAATGAAATCATATTAGAATAACATTTATTACCTTAGGTGTCAAACAAAATGACCAAAAACGCTAGACCAGAGACAGAATTATAAAACACAAAAAATGTCAAATTTCTCGTTGTAATACTAAAACGAATTCCGCTATGATCAGAGAACTCATTTGGGGGGATTATATTAAAATTAGAAACATAATCATAATCATCGGTATGCAATAAAAGAACCTAATGATGAATGAAAAGTGTATTCACCAATATCACGGTCATTATGTAGGCGTGAATTGCCGATAATGTACGAAGTAGATCGACACAGTTCAATCAGGTGTCATGATCAATGAATTCATCGTAGTCTAATATTTCTGATACATTAGACGTACGGCTGTTAAAATCGCCAAATATGAAGCATTTGCCTTTTGTTTTATATCGTTCAATACCAGACTCTATTTCGTCAAAGAAATCAAAGTTATGAGTATCAATCACGGTGGAGGTGCATGGAGGTATATAAGTACAACATAAATAAACATTTTCATCAGAGTTAAACAACTGTTTGGAAAGTTCCAACCAAACTATACCATTTTGATTGGTTTCTATTACGCTTATGTTTTTATGTAAATATTGTTTGTAATACAATGTATATAGTAATACCTCCGCTATACCTGCCTTTACGAGTGTTTGGGGTTTTATTTCCAAATTATGTGAACACAATCGTATCCAGTAATATCAAAATTTAAATGCACATTGTTTGATAACCAAGTTTCAGTGAGGAATATTATATCGTAGTTCTTTATAGAGTTAATGAAGTCGATGTCGCTTACTTCCCGTGCTAGTCCATGAATATTCCACGAAAGTATGTTAATATCCTTCTCATGACATTCCTAACTTTGGGTACAATCCTCGATTTTATCGCCGATAAACTTCTTGCTAAGTTTATTATTAATGTAGAGTGTTGTTCCTACTGGGGTTGTCCGAACTGAGACTTAACAGTGTAGCAATACCACGTGGTTTTTTACTACAGTTCCAAGTAGAAATTTGTAAACATTGGAACACAAATATAGCCGTAAGTATTTTATTTCTTCACCGATTTCTATGAAATATACGCCACGCTAAGGGGGACATTATTTGCTTTCCATAAAATATAAGATCTTTTTCAGCAGCTTTACCGATTTTCCCCTTACCCTGTGAAACCTACACGTTCCATGGTTTCACAGAGTAATGGACAAAACGGCACAGCCCCTGAAAAAGATGTTACATTTCAAGGATAGCAAATAATTACCCCCTTAGCGTGGCGTATATTTCAAAGAAATCGACGAAGAAATAAAATAGTTATGGATATTTTATTTTCCAAATGTTTACAAATTTCTTCTTGTAACTGTAGCCAAAAGTCACGTGGTATTGCTACACTGCTTAAACTGACAAATGAAAATGAATCAACGGATTATGTCAAGGGGTTTTCTCAGACATGTTCAATTGACCGACTTCATGCACAAGTTAAATAAACCACAGGTGACCGCATGGTTTTTATCATTTAGTATTTGATAGTACATGTATATAGGATATCAATGTGCTATAATTGAAATCTATACGACCACCCGTGGTTTATCTAACGGTATATATAACACGTGACCGCACCACTGTCGAATTATTTCCCAATATGTTAGGCCAACTAAATAGAATGTTATGTGACCATGTCGTATTCAATACGTATATGTTGCGCGTGAGTTTTGTAAATGGACGAGACTAAATAAATAAAATATCACAAACAAAGGGCCTGGTAAATTACGGTAATATTCGGGGTAAATAGTAACAAATATGCCTAATTTGTAAGGTATTGAAGAATATTAAAGAAAATATACATTTATTTTGACAATAAAGATAAAATTCGTAAAAGCGTAAAATTCAGCATTGAAACAAAACAAAACATAGATTCAATTCTGTAGTAATTTCTGTTATATCGAAATGGATTCAACAATATTAGAAAATGCATTTCATTGATTATCAAGAAACTGATAGCTTAAAAATAGTCTCATTCCTGATAAACTAACATTCTTTTGGTTGGCCGAACTAAACTTTTTGAGTTTAATCTCCGGGTACGGTGTACAAACATCACATACCGTTAGATAAACCACAGGTGGTGGTATAGATTTTTACCATTATAGTTTTTTGGTAGGCTATATAATACGAACTACCAAATGATGAAAAATTATGCGGCCACTTATGGTTTGTTTAAAATGTTACTCAGGATTTTCTTCCCTAAACGCACGGGTAATTATAGACAGTCAGTCAGTTGGATACGTGTAATATTCTTATGAGACGACCCCCTCAACATTACATCTTTATCAGCTTTATATTTCAGTCTCAGCAGTCTACCTCGGTTTCAGCTTGGACAACCCCAGTATACGTGTAGTTTTCTTGTCTATCCCTTCATCTTTAATGTAGTCAAGGAACGTTTTTCTGGCAACCCTATACGTGTGTGGGGATTGGATGCCAACACCCTGATTCAAATCATTGAGTTTCGTCTTCATGTCTTCATCATATGATTGTAGACGAACCTTCTCACGATCGGTGTAATTCTGAAACTTCACCACTATCGGGCGTGGTTTGGCAGCTCTGGCACCACCTAGACGATATACTCTGTCAAATACCATGTCTGTATGGTTGATTCCCTCTTTATTCGCTTTATGTGGGTTAGGTTAGTGGAAAAATAGAAATGTATTAAATATAACTTATTTTCCCCAGAGCCCGTGTGTCAAAATAAACCACATGTACATATTCATTAACACAGTTCACATAACCTTTCAAATATCGATATTTTGCACTTGCTTATAAATGTTAAATTGTATACATATATTTATAAAATTTTAAATAATTTTAAACCTATACATGTATGAGTAAAATATTCAAATTTGTAAGTAATTCATTCAAAGATGATGTCCAGATCGATGGAGCATAAATCATTCCGTTAGATGCGGTCACGTCATCTCAGTAAAGCACTGTAGGTGCTCTTTAGATGATCATTTCGATTGAATAAAGTGAAAAGTATTTCAAATAATTTATGAATTATTCAAGGGATTCATTATAATTTGAATTTCAATTTACATGTTAAAACATGTACTATCCAAAACCATACAAAACCTTTAAGGCCAAAGCAATATTGTTGTTCTGGTATCATGCTAAAAAATATGGTAGGTAGGAAAACATAACACGTTTTTTTAAATTTATTTCATGCACAGGAAAATCGATCCGTGGTGACTTCCAGCAAAATGCCAATAAAATAAGTTAAAAAATGTTAAGTTACCAATTGAATAGGGCTGTTTTCAGCTACCCTTTGACATTTTAACTTTCCCTGGTCATTGGGCTACCTATGGAAACCTGCCTTCGAGTCACCCTGTGGAGACTATTTCTCTCCTGGTGGGTGTGCAGCCAACATCGATCTGCGGCGCCCAGGACACTCAAACATGTTCAGACACAGCCCTCACAGGTACCAATTCGTACCTTGGTTGAGTAGAGCATGTGAGTTATTCTAGCTCAGAGAAATTAATCAGTGGTCCAGACGGGGGTTGAACCCGGGACCTCTCGATCCAGAAGTGCGCGTCCTACCTCTAGGCCACCGCTCCCTGTGTTTAGGCTAGGGGCAAAGTAGGGTTGTCAGAACCAAAATTTAATTTTGTTTTGGCTAAACGAACATTCAAATTATATTGAGGATATCGATTGAGTGTTGATTTGTGACGAACCGCTCAAAGTTGGCTTCTGACAGGAAAGGACGCATACATTCTAGAAGTAGATGAGAACGCAATTTTAACGAGGTACGTGGAATTATATAATTACTTTATTCATATTAAAGATATACTCGGTACCACATGTCCATTTTCGGGACTGTATTCACCTAAAATGAATTAATATATTGCATTAATATATTAATTTTTAATTGTAGCATCAATAAATCGCTGGCTTAGAATTATAAGACGCATGCATATTTGAAATCTGCATCTCAAGGCGCTTCTTATATGAGCCTATTTTCATGAAAATATGGTCATGTTGACCAAACTGAAGTTGAAAGAGTTTGTTTTTCCATATTAAGTAAAAAGTAGTTTAACTGAATTTATATGGGAAGGAAATGCAAGAATTAAGAAGAGTGTTCTGACACAACACAAACATAAAGGAGGTTTAGGAATAACAGACATAAATACTTTTATACATTCCTTAAAGTTGACATGTATCAGAAGAATGGTAATGAGTAGTGGAAAATGGACAAACGTAGCAAAAACTATGATTGACATACAAAAATTATTACAATGTAGCTATTACTACCCAGAATTAATTGCAAATGGAATTAAAAATAATTATTGGAGAGATGCATTAAATGCTTTTGTAACATTGTGTAAAAATCAAGAAATCATTGAAACAGAATTAATAGCACAACCCATCTTCTACAATCCTAATATCCTTATAAATAATAAACCCATTTTTTACAACTCATGGTTCAAATCGGGTGTGCAAAATATCGAAGACCTGTTAGACAATAAAGGCAACTTTTACAGCTTCGAACATTTTAAAGAAAATAATAATCTCATAACCAACTATATTCAATATCAAGGTGTAATAAGGTCTATATCTGATTTCTTGAAACAGAATGATTGCCATAGTAAAGACAAATTAACCAGACCGTACATTCCAACACTTTTTAAAAATATTCTAAAATTTAAACAAGGAACTCAACCAATGTATAATATTCTGATAAAAACAGAAGTCAAACCAGCTTGTGTACCAAAATGGAACGAGGATTTAGGCTTGCAATTAACAGATAAAGACTGGAATATCATATTTTCAACTCCTTTCGAAATAACAACAGATTCAAACTTGCAATGGTTTCAATACAGAATTATACATAGAATTATTGGAACAAAATCTTTCTTATTTAGAATTAACTTCATAGATAATGCAAACTGTTCTTTCTGTAAAACTATGACCGAAACAATCAAACATTTATTTTGGGATTGTCATAAAATAAAGCAACTGATTTTAAATTTCTTTGGAAATCATGAAGTAATAAAAACATTTCTCAATTGTGAAAATTTTATATTAGGAATCAGAGATCATAAGCAAGCTGTACTTAACCTTATGTTCACATACCTTAAAAGATATATTTACAACTGTAAAGTTCAAGAAATTAATCCGACCCTAAATCGAGCAAAACATTATGTCAATTATCAATATAAGGTACAAAAAGGGGTTGCGGTTAAATTGAATAGTTTGGACTCTTTTAATGCAACTTGGAATATGTACTTAAATGTTTTCCAATAATTCAAGAAATAAAAAAAAAATATTTCAAATGTACTGCACTTTCAGCCCAGAGAAATTCTAGCTTTTAGTATCATATATAAAAGAAAGGAACCACCGACGGAATTGAAACATAAAAAAGTACCTGTACCCACCAAAAACAAAAAACAGGGGATTTTTGAAATGCTATATGTGTAAGCATGTATATAAGTTGCAACACTTGTAAACATGTATGTATGTATCAATGAATGAATGTATGTATATTATACTATTGTATGATTCATTTACAATTATACTACATGTTGTACGGTAGTATGTGGGATGCCCTCGACCCACATCTACCTATTGACGAGGAAAATAAAATTATCTCCCCTGTAAAAAAAAAAAAAAAAAAAAAGTAGTTTTCAGATAGTGTTTTCTTGTTTTCTCAAAATATTGTTTTTGAACTTACGACCTTCTAACTCTAATTCTAAGCAAGCGAAATAGCATTTATATCAAAGAATAACATAATCATGCTGACAGAATTGTGAAACGAAGCTGTTTGGAATTTCTTCGAGCAGTATTAAGAAGCAAAATCTTTTGTCGGTTATAGTGTAAACTAAATAATGTACAAAATGTAATAAACAGAAGGTTCTTAAAAGTTCATAAAACCATGTAATGTGAAAATACATCCATTTCAAAATGTAAAATTTGTTTATAATACCGGCTTCTTTTTATATCAAAGAAATAATTTACAAAGTTATGATAAAAAGGTCTAGTTGGAAAGCATTTGCTCAGTATAATTTTCACTGAGCGGCTTTGAAAACGCAACACCAATGAAAATCAAGGTAACTTTTTTATTTATTAATAGTTCTCAATGAAATTTTGTGTTCGTGTAAGTGGCTACCCATACATTGTAATTCGGTGTTCTTTCCATCTTATTTCACTTCAATGGTACATTGAACCATGAAACGGAAAACAACGAAAAATGTACGAGGCATTGATGGGTTGATGCTAATTATTTTAATGTGCGGTCAGTTGGAATAGTCAATCCATCGACAAATTCAAAAAACACAAAATAAGACGGTTTACCACAAGACTTAGTGGTCTTGAAGTTTTACAAACGCTTAATAGCAATTTTTCAGGTTTACCGAAAAATACGACTGATTTAACAGTCAATGGGAAAATAATTCTGGATATAGGTTGAGTGAATAAAACTCAGCTTTTCTAAATCTAAATTGAGCTATATATTTATCTTTGTTTTGCTTTATTTCTGTCTTCATGCTAAGCAAGGACACTTGTTCACGAACTTTATCCGAAAAATAAGTACACATCAGCATTAACAATCTGAAAAACGCAGAAGGCCGCACGGCATCAAATATGCTTTTGTCTGTGTCATCATTGTTAATTGTGGTTGTAAAGGGTCTTATCAGATCTTAATGAAATGAATTTGTACGAGGGGTGTTCGATATGTATTGTCACTGTCCTTTGCATTTTTCTATGACAATATTTAGAAGGATTCTACGATAACTGTCTAAATAGTATATGTTTCTATTCTATATCTTGAAAATTACATAGCCTTCCGTCAACAATTAAGTATTTAATTGAACTTAGAAGACGGTATATTCGAGTACACTGGCCTTATGTTGATTTTAAGCTAACTTTGTGTCATCTTTGCAGTAGTTGTTTAGAAAAGTAAATGTCAGTATTCGTTAAACTGCAACATACGATACGATAACTAGATCCTTATATTTCCATTAGAACTTTAAATCAAAATGAAAGTTTTTGTTGTCTACGAGTATCACTCTTATTTGTACCAATGATGCTTGTTGGTTCACGCACCAATAACTTCATATCAATTGTATTTTGATCGCAAATTCTTCCAAGAAATCAATGTCGATGGTCTATGGCTTACATACATGTATGATATGTCAAATTCCAATCAATAAAACTAGTCGAAATTTTTCATTAAAAAATAGCATGCTTTTTTAACTAATTTTGACACCTATTTTCGAGACTTTGAAATGCTCTTATTTTGTTCAAAAATGGCAATCAAGTACAGCAAATCATGTTTTTATCGAAGGAATTTACATTATTTACGGTATGGTACACTACGCCGAAGAACTAATTGGCCACCCTATAAAATTTGATACTATTTGATATATTCAATCAATACATATGAAGTTGCGTTATGTTTTAATTCCACACATTAATCTATCGATTTACAGAAATAAAACACGTGCTCAGGTACAAAATCATCCACGCGGAACGGTTAGTGCGAAATTGGTTTTATGCACGTCGTGCGTGTGCAAGGTATGAAATAGGTCCGTTATTTTGGAACACATCCTCTGTGGATCTCCTTTTATGAAAAACTTAAAACCTCGCGAGAATAAGCAACGGGAACGCGCTCAAGCCGTCAGATGTATGCATGCACTTCTATAAATTTCTGTTTGACTTTTGAAAAAGTCGCAGTGTCCATTAATGGCCCTTTGAAAAGACAATAGAAACAACAGTCCGGTAATTAAATTTTATTGATTTTTTCACGAAATATTGCGGAAATCTTGATGGTTCCAGAAATGTAAAAAGATTTAAAGATATCAACGAAATTTCTTATTTGTGACCCAAGTGACAATACATATCGAACACCCCTCGTACACAGGCCTAAGAAATTATATCACAAAATACAGAGTTTTGAAATTCCCCATCTTCCCGTCATTACTGTATATTAGGCCTAAGAAATTATATCACAAAATACAGAGTGATATAATTTCTTAGGCCTGTGCCTCGTATGTCAGCTTTCAGCAAAACCAAACGCATATTGGCTGAGCTATGGGTAAATACATACATGCCTACTTATAAGTTATTTAAGTATAAATGTTGCGTTTTCAAAGCCGCTCAGTGTACTTGCAAGTGTGTGATTTGACCGTATACGTGTATAAACAAAGAAAGGTTTCGGTATGCCAATAACAGCCACATCACGTCATGCAGGTGTGCCCATGCGCACAGGCACTCGACCAGACAAACAAGAAACAATTTTATAAAAAGACGTGGCCTATAATCTATATTTATACCATGGTGTGCAACGCAAATTGGATTATAGGCAACGGCAATTTATAGAATTGTTCTGTGGTCGAATGCCAGTGGGTATTCCATGTTTTACATGACGTCGAAAAAAATATTACTCTACACTGATATTTCTTGTCGGCGAGTTGTCTATTCTTGGGTAATTCTAGACACGGCGTGTCTCCCGTTACACACAAAACTAATGTTGGTCTTACATGCACGGATCCAGAATTTTTGTCAGGAAGGTATTTTTGATAATAAAATGGTAGATCTGATATATTTTTTATAATTTCAAAGGGTCTGACCAGTTATTTTACTGGGGTCGTCCAAGAAGCTATCTTTCTTAGAGGACTGTCTTAGCCAGACGTTATACCTGTCAAACTCTTGACTCGCTATAAACGGGCATAGCTTGTACGGAGTCCGAATTTCAAGCCCCACCCCCTAAGTAGATCCACGCCTTTCGAGGGATGTCTGCAAGACTGTAGTAACTCATTCTTAAAAGTCTTGGAGGCAACCCTAGAAAAAGTTCTTGTTTATGAGGTGGTATTATCGTTGAAATGATGGTGTTATGAGGGTCTACTGTATTCTATATTTTTATTTTGCTTCAGGTATATTCTACGACACAACTATGTACAGTTCTGTTATACGCCTATGTCGTGAAAGAGTTGATACGAGGATATGTCTGCTGATAGGTGGAGTTTGTTTCCTAGCCTTTGTCTTAACATATGTGTTAGCCTCATTAATATCACCTGGCCCAGCCTCAACGTCGCCGGCAGTTCAGTGTGAATGCAATAGGAATATTGCTAAATTAATGCCACAGCCAGGCGTTAAAATGCAAAATCACGAATACCTCAACCTTTTCAACGCTTCTGAGGAAAGGGAAGAAGATAGAAACTCTATCAACACCAACCAATGTGTAGCATTGCATACGACGAGAGGGGATACCCCTATTTGTGTTTATGATCCTAAAATTGATACTTTTATATCTCACTCACTTATTGAATATGGTACGTGGGAGCCAGACTACATGAAATTAATCACATTGATTCTTACAAAAAATCCAGGCATGCACATGTTAGATGTTGGCAGTAATATAGGTGTTTTTACTCTATTAGCAGCCAAACTTGGCCGTAAAGTGATCGCTGTTGATGCTAACAAAGTTAATTTGAGACTTCTATCAAAATCTGTAATTCTTGGTGGATTGCAGAAATACGTTACAATTGTATGGAACGCCGTAACTGATGTACACGAGAAGATTAAACTAACGATTACGAATGGCAACATTGGCGGCTCATATGTTGAATCTGCGGGAGCGGTTGACCGACCAGTTAATGCCAACTATGACGTCACAACAACTCTTTCTATTACACTGGAAGATCTGATCGGTTTTGTCAAGGGAAGTCCTATATTTATGAAAATAGATATTGAGGGGTCTGAATGGAAAGCATTTAGGGGCGGGGAACTCTTCTTCCAGGAGGTGAATGTTCGATATATATTAATGGAATGGGGAACAGCATATACACGTGGAGACAAAGGATGTGAAATAATTAGACACATGTGTAGCTTTGGATTCCATCCGTATGAACCAAAATTGACGAACATGAACAAACTAAACATGGCACAATATCCGAACTGGCCTTATGATGTATTGTGGATTAAGGAATAATGGCGGATCCAACAATATTATTAACAATATCCCAGATAGGGTATCACATAAACATTGTATAACACTCACAACTGCTCTCAATATATTTACCTAACTGCGGTCATCATCTTGTTTAAGTACCAATGTTATACAACCAGAATTTTGTACATATTGTCAGTGTAAATAAAGATTATGTCAAAATGGTGACCTCTTGTTACACTGTTACTGTGTATTCACAAGCAATTGTTGAGAATTCACAAAAGCTCTCCTTGTGAGCTAAAACCAATAGGGACACCTGCTGGTCATGTCCAACTTCCGTACCCATAGTGTGCATTTCCTTGGCTGATGCATTCTGGCCCCGATCTTCCGAAGCGTCTCAAGTAGAAATTACAGCTCAAATTGAGATCGATCAAATTTTCGAGCTTTTGAAGTTTTGTAGTTATAAACTCAGAATGATGATGTTGTGTTGTATTGCCAATTTTGAGCACAGCCTTTCATGGAAATTATCTCTATACAATACTGTATATGAAATGAGATTCAGCTCAAGTTGAGTTGCTTCGGGAGATTGGGGCCTGGTGTAATCATCCAGAAACTGTCTACATACCAACATAACTGCACCAGTAAAACAATATACCGGTACACACATATCTACGATGTGGGCATAACATAGGAGTTTGGTTGAGGGTCAGCCAAGGATATTTCCTGTGAAATTATACAAGAAAACAAGTCACATACTTGGTGCTAAGGTCACAGTGTGTTGATCAAATAAGCATATTCAATTAATACGAGTTTTACCTGATGTTTGGTGTTGTAACTATTGCGTGTGCTCATCTAATAATTCAAAACACTGATAATTATATCAACCCGTGCAAAGGTGAGCTAACGAAAAAATGGATACATGTTTGATAGTCTTTGAGAAAATGACATTTTGTGTAAAATATCCATAGTCAGAAAAGGGGATTAACTTTTATAAAATTCTGGAAAGATTTGTTTCGTCTTGTCAGTAGATGTAGGTCATCACATTTCACAAATGCATTGACTTTCAAGTTGAAAGCTTTGGTAGAGTTTGAGACAATTTGCCACTTTTTCTATGTACTAAGTCGAAACAAGGGCAGATAACCCAATAAATATAGGTCACAGGGTTACCAGCCTTGTCAGTAAAGACTACCCTTGTAATGGTGAATAACTATGATGGGTTTAAAGTGGATACCTTTGATAGTCTTTGAGAAAATGACTCTGACAATAAACTTGACCAACGGACCTGCAGATGCTCCCATCACAACTTGTTTTCTTCAAACAAGATGGCCATGATGACCCTATATCGCTTATCTGAGTACCATGTTCCTATGTACGCAAGTACAAAATGTGAATATTAACATTGGACTGACTAGCGTTAGGAATCCCTGATAAATGCTAACATGCTAAAATGCAGTCGACCACCTAGCAGTTTTCCCAATGTAACAAACCCCGCCCCTGGTGGCCATGTTTTTTGTCGAATCATAAAAGAATTGTCACTTTTGTAAGACGGTCATCCAACAATCATTTCTGCAAAATAATTTTGAAATGTTATGACGAGTTGTTTCAGGTTTTATTATATAGCCATATAGGAAAAGAATCCCACCCTGGCGGCCATGTTCTTTGACGAATCACTCACCTGTCGTAGTAGTACATGCAAGCCCTGTGATTTGACCTAGATTTTGTTGAGATGATCATTGTGACCAAGTTTCATAAAGATTAGGCTAAAATGGTAACCTCTAGTTACTACACAAGGTTTTCCTATGATTTGACCTTGTGACCTAGTTGTTGACCCCAAATTACACAATATCGAACTTAACCTAGATTTTGTTGAGATGATCATTGTGACCAAGTTTCATAAAGATTAGGAAAAAAAAGTGACCTTTAGTGACTACACAAGGTTTTTCTATGTTTTGACCGTGTGACCTAGTTTTTGACCCCAGATGACCAAATATCGAACTTGACCTAGATTTGTTGAGATGATCATTGTGACCAAGTTTCATAAAGATTAGGTAAAAAAGTGGCCTCTAGTGACTACACAATGTTTTTCTATGATTTGACCTTGTGACCTAGTTTTTGACATATAATAATACGTAATGAATACCAATCCATGCATCCACATTTAAAGCATGAAATGCAATAAAAGTTTAAATACCATGGTATAATGCTATTCATATGTATATAACTATGACCACCATTGTTGGTCAGAAAAGGTGTGAAACTCTATAGTAAACTTATATATAACAAAATTAGAATAACAAATGTCTGTGGGGGATTGGTGTAGTGGATATGGTGTCGGACTGGTAAGCTGGAAGTTGTGAGTTCAAACCCCACATAAGGTAAGTTATTTATAATATATGTAAAATTGAAATTGTAAATAATTAATTGTAATAAAATAACCATGACCTTAACACAACTATTAACAGAGAACTAACAATAACCTGAGCACCTGACTAACCCTGCACTTACTGAGCACCGCACTAACCCTGTACTTACCGAGCAACACACTAACCCTGTACTCACTGAGCACCACACTAACTCTGTACTCACCGAGCACCACACTAACTCTGTACTCACAGAGCACCACACTAACTCTGTACTCACTGAGCACAACACTAACAGTGTACTTACTGAGCACCACACTAACCGTGTACTTACTGAGCACCACACTAACCGTGTACTTACTGAGCACCACACTAACCTTGTACATACTGAGCACCACACTAACCGTGTACTTACCGAGCACCGCATTAACCGTGTACATACTGAGCACCACACTAACCGTGTACTTACTGAGCACCGCATTAACCGTGTACATACTGAGCACCGCATTAACCGTGTACATACTGAGCACCACACTAACCGTGTACTTACTGAGCACCACACTAACCGTGTAGTTACTGAGCACCACACTAACCGTGTAGTTACTGAGCACCACACTAACCGTGTACTTACCGAGCACCACACTAACCCTGTACTTACCGAGCAGTGCACTAACCCTGTTATTACCGAGCATCTAGTATACTTTCTAAGCAATGCTCAAAATAGATAACAAGTATGAAAAATAACAACAAGAGGGCCCAAAGGGCCCTAGGTCGCTCACCTGTCGAACTTGACCTAGATTTTGTTCAGATGATCATTGTGACCAAGTTTCATACAGATTAGGCCAATATCGTGACCTCTAGTGACTACACTATAAGGTTTTTATATGATTTGACCTAATGACCTAGTTTTTGACCCCAAATAAACCAATATCAAACTTGACCTAGATTTTGTTGAGATGATCATTGTGACCAAGTTTCATAAAGATAAGGTTGAAATTGTGACCTCTAGTGACTATAAAAGGTTTTTCTATGATTTGACCATGTGACCTAGTTCTTGACCCCGGATGACTCAATATCGAACTTGACCTAGATTTTGTTGAGATGATCATTGTGACCAAGTTTCATACAGATTAGGCCAATATTGTGACCTCTAGTGACTACACAAGGTTTTTCTATGATTTTACCTTGTGACCTAGATTTTGACCCCGGATGACCCAATATCCAACTTGACCTAGATTTTATCGAGATGATCATTGTGACCATGTTTCATAAAGATTTAGTCAAAATTGTGACCTCTAGTGACTTCACAAGGTTTTTCTATTATTTGACCTTGTGACCTAGTTTTTTACCCCGGATGACCCAGTATCGATCTTGACCTACATTTTGTTGAGATGATCATTGTGACTGAGTTTCATAAAGATTAGACCAAAATTGTGACCTCTAGTGACTACACAAGATTTTTCTATGATTTTACCTTGTGACCTAGATTTTGACCCCGGATGACCCAATATCCAACTTGACCCAGATTTTATCGAGATGATCATTGTGACTGAGTTTCATAAAGATTTAGTCAAAAACGTGACCTCTAGTGACTACACAAGGTTTTTCTATGATTTGACCTTGTGACCTAGTTTTTGACCCCGGATGACCCAATATCAAACTTGACCTAGATTTTATACAGATGATCATTGTGACCAAGTTTCATAAAGATTAAGTCAAAATTGTGACCTCTAGTGACTACACAAGGTTTTTCTATGATTTGACCTTGTGACCTAGTTTTTGACCCCGGATAACCCAATATCGAAATTGACCTAGATTTTGTTGAGATGATCATTGTGACTGAATTTCATAAAGATTAAGTCAAAATTGTGACCTCTAGTGACTATACAAGGTTTTTCTATGATTTGACCTAATGACCTAGTTTTTGACCCAGGATGACCCATTATCGAACTTGACCTAGATTTTGTTGAGATGATCATTGTGACCAAGTGTCATAAAGATTAAGTCTAAATTGTGACCTATAGTGACTACACAAGGTTTTTCTATGATTTGACCTAGTGACCTAGTTTTTGACCCCAAATGACCCAATATCAAACTTGGCCTAGATTTTGTTGAGATGATCATTGTGACCAAGTTTCATAAAGATAAGGCTAAAATTGTGACCTCTAGTGTCTACACAAGCCAATTGTTGACGGACGGACGACGGACGACGTACGACGGACGAAGAGTGATCACAAAAGCTCACTCTGTCACTTTGTGACAGGTGAGCTAAAAAAAAAGCAGTCTTTGTCACCACAGCGGCCCCAAAACCAATTGCAAGCTACATCTTCATAAAGGCTTTTATTACACTGACTTTGATCATGATAGCTGATTCCTAACTAAGTCACCTTGACTCTAGCAACCACAAAATTGACCCCAAGCTACATCTGCACATAAGCGGCCTAAACACCAAGTTTGATCACAATATCTCATTCCTAAAGTTATTGAGCAGAAACGTTTTCTGTCTTTGGTAACAGGAACATACCTATTTGTGGGAACAGCTTCATTATGAATGCCCTGTTAAATATGTTTACAAAATGAATGGTTCTTAATCCAAATTTATGAATCTAATGACATGACAGCACACTTGATATAGACGTTTTTACCTCAAATGATAGAATTACACAAGAGTTGTAGGTCGCTCACCTGTTGTAGTAGACTGTAGTGCATGCACACCCCTATGGTGACCGAGCTAGGTAATTATCTAAATTTTCCGAATAAAATTTAAGAAAATTCAGCCTCTATTGCAAGTTTTTTTATGATTTGACCACAGAACCTAGTTTTTGACCCCAGATGACTTAATAACAAACATAACCTAGATTTTGTTGAGATAATTATTGTGACCAAGTTTCATCAAGATTAAGTCAAAATTATGACCTCTAGTGACTAAAAAGGGTTTTTCTATGATTAGACCTTGTGACCTAGTTTTTTACCCCAGGTGACCCAATATTGTACTTTACCTTGATTTTGTTGAGATGATCATTACGACCAAGTTTCATAAAGATTAGGCCAAAATTGTGACCTCTAGTAAGTACACAAGCCAATTGTTGACAGACAACGGACAAAGAGTGATCACAAAAGCTCACTCTGTCACGTGAACAGGTGAGCTAAAAAGTCGAGCTAAAAATGGCATGAACTCAATAATCTGTTTCTAACATATTTATTAACATATATCATTTCAAAGTTAAACAATATACAAGTGGATGTATAACATGTGCATGAATAAATCATGTGTAAATGTATCAGTATATCGTAACATTCTACTGTTCAACATCATTACATGGCTATTAATTTAGAGAGGAGTATTCACTGAATGGGATCAACCCATTTGTAATATGTTCAAACTAAACTAAACAGAATAGGCAGAATATAAGAGCGACAGTCTACAAATTCATGAACAACCCTTCCAGTGAAAGTATTGCATCGCAACATAATGTTCATTGATCACCCAATCTCTCCATGCACGACTGATGCTCACCAAGGAAACTTGGGACACCCAGCAGTTAAGTTAATTTTCTGTAGGGCACTGGGTACTGTTTTATCAAAGCACTTACGGAAATCGTAAAGTTACGTTCAAATTTAAATTCTTTATAAATATTTTACGGCTACAATGTGTGGTAAATGGATTTGCAATACTAATAATCAGTCAATTAAGAACTCATACAAATCATATTCTGCCTCCAAATGTGCAGTTGTTGAAGAATTATAAAGAATTGAAATTCGAACGTAAGTTTAAGGTTTCCGTAAGTGCTTTGATAAAACAGTATCCTGGTCATGTAATTGTGGTCTGTGTTGTTTTTATGTTTTCTGCGCTCAGCTGTTTTAATTGAGTGCTGCCATCCCTGTCCAATTTTTATTATTTGTTTGAGATAATAATCTTTCAATCGAAATTCTGCTTTTACTTTCAGACAAAATAATATAACGAATGCTTTTTTTCATGAATCGTAAAATATTTCGGTGGCATATACATGCATGCACGTACATTCAACCACTAATTCTTATTCAGAAATACAAATAAACAAATACATAAGTAAAACATCCCCCCCCCTACCCTTTCTAAGAAAAACATAATTTGGATTATAAATTTAGCAATTAATTTATAATTGCCTTTTGACTTTCATTTATAGATATTGATGAATCAAAAACTGAAGTCAATATAATATTACCCGATGGTCATAATTATAATACAACAGTTATCAACAGTCTTTTCAACATGTAAAGCCGGGTTTCCATGGAGCATATTTTTTTCGGCGCATTAAGCGCCGATTATGCGCTGAAAACTGTTTCCATGAAGCTGAAAACAGACGCGTTTCTTTCATCAATATTTTAAAGACAATTGGACTTTCAGGCCATAACAAAAGATGCAATTGCATGTTTTCTAGCCCTTTTGAAAGAATATGAGGTGGAGGAGATGGTGGTTGCGTTTTTGGTCAGACAAAATTTTTGATGTTTTTTCAAAAAGACAGGGATAGTTCTACGAGCTTTTTGTCAACCTTTAAAACAAAATTCATGCACTTTAAGATGAATGGCGTCAATAAAACATTACTAGAATCCAGTAAACTATATCAATTTATACCCAAAAAGTCATTTTACCCTATTTACCAAAAAATGCGTCAATGGAAACGTCATCATGCAACATAGACTGAAGCGAATTATTTATAAATACACGCTGAGAAGGCGTAGGTTTTACGCTTCATGGAAACGGGGCTTAACTGACATCCAGGACAATCAATTAATGATTAATGAATAATGTAGTGAGGAGTTGCTCTTTTAAATTTTTAATGTAGTAACATCAAATACATGGTACATTGAAGATTGGATAAAATCCGAAACTTAATGTATGAATAAATTTCTGAAGTTTGTTCTGATGTCTTTTTTTATATTTCAAGTGGTCAAATTCATGAAACACAAAATGTTCTGTTAAAAAGGATATTACTGTCAACTAATAACAAACCAATAAAAATACTGTATACCACTTGTGCAAGACTTATAGAAAGTTTTGACGATAAAAAATCCCATCTTGGGTAGCTTTCATAGAGTAACTTCACATATTGCATAATAAACTAATAATAATACATGTACATTGTATTGACATTCATTAGTTTCAATGCGTATCAGGTGTGTCATAGATAACTTCAATTTATACTATAGCCCTAACAAATTAACCTGATCCTAGACTTAATGCATGAATATATTACAAGCTTAAGCCTTCTTCAGAATCTGTGGAATATATCAATTTCTGCAAGAAAGTCATGCCTAGTCAGTGATTATAGTGTGCCCACGATAATGAGAATGGTAGGAAATTTTTGTATAATCCTCATAGGAGGATTACAATCTGAATTGCACGATTTATCAGTGATGTTTTTAGCACAAAACTACTGACCATATAATTTTTATGTTTACTTTTGTAATTTGAAAAAAAAACAAAATTTTCAAAAGTTGACGTAACCCATTCATGTTTGTAAACATCACATTATCCTGGCTGCACTATAGGATTATAGTGCATATAGTACTGTACACCTCAAACAAATTTGTAACACTCTCTGCTTATGAAAACATACTCCAAAATCAACTGTAAAATTATGCTACTAGAAGGTTCGGGACCAGTTGAATTTGTTTGCGCTATAGCATGAATGTATTTCATACAAGAGAGAACAGTATATCAATACTGAAATAAATAATGAAAATCTTGCAGCACAAGTAACAACATAAATAACATAGACAACTGATGATAAAATTATAAGAACTATATTTGACACAACATTACATGACCAACTATCTTACTATCACCATTTTCAGACCTTCTTCAAATTCATCATTACAGCCAGGTATTCTTAAACGAATACAAAACAAGAAACAAGAACATGAATATTCATAAATGCATTTTGTAAACTAATTTTAACTTGTGTATCCTTATTTGTGATTTGAGTTAAAATATTAATCTGTCATGTTAATCTGTTATAACTTTATATAACTTCATAAACCTAAGGTTTTATTGTACCAGCAAGATCCAAACCCGCTGACCTTGTCAACCAAAAAAACTTTGTTTCCCATCAGAAAAGCAGAACAACCAGGTGTCCATTTCCTAAGCAAAGCTCTACCGAGTGCTTCCATTCAATTACGCCCATACAATTTAATATAGAAGGCATGGATTACCTCCGGTGGAAAGCGCTACGTAGCGCTTTGCTTAGGAAATGGACACCTAATTCTGAGTTAATATTATTAAAGCAACATTTTGAGAGCTCAAACTTCAGATTTATCTCAAATTCAGACACTGATTAGAGCAAAACCTCAATTTCAGTTGAGATTTCTATATGAGATGCTTCGGGAGATTGGGGCCTGGGATTGAACCCCAGACCTCTCACACTCAAAGGGGCCGCTCTATTATAACAAGCTTGCTTGGCAGGCCTAAAACATATACAAATGGCAGTAGAAGGCAATAACCTGAATTTTAACATTCTAAAATACACAAAATTTAATTAATGGACGATCAATGAAAAATGATTTACTATTTTAAATAGCAGTGTTAGTTGCTACTCATCTTCAAACACAGAACTACAGTGCAACCTCCCCAGAGTGGCCCTACTTTGAGCATCAATCTCATTTTGTTCCAGAAGGAGCTATTTACAGGGGTGTCAACAGAGCCAAATTTAAAATCCTGAAAATCATATGTGGCAAACCATTTTTGCCAAACTAGAGGCCTTAAACCTCATTGTTTCCATATATAACTCAGTTATTAAAACTTTTTATTGATGAACATCCTTCTGAGTAGATATAATTTACCACAACTTTGCCATTTCTTAAGATTTTTCATCAAATAACTTTTATTTGGTCAGAAATCATAGCTCTTTTAGCAAAAGACACATCAGGAATTCCGGATAAATCAGGAATATTGACACCCCTGTATTTATCATCAAATTTACCTCTACCGAGCAACGACCTCTGTACAACAACCAAACGTTGTGTTTTCTTGAATGTTCAGTGCTCAAGAGAGAGTGTTCTGTACTACATCATTATTAATTAGTGAACCCACAACCATTCCTGACACCATTTAGTAGCTAACTATTGTCCACGATATTTCATTAGTGCCAGAACTGTATTTCTTTTACGCCATTGTCAGGGGTTCCACTAGCTTCTGAATCTGAAGGGTAATTTTGACACTTTTGACCAAATTTTACCATTCTATAGGCAAAATACCATTGATTTTAAGAGAAAATGACCCTTCAAACCAGAATCTACAGGGTCAAAATGTGGATTTTTGTAAATTCCAAAGGTAATGTGGGACAAAAGCTACACATACCTCGATTGTTTAGTCAAAAGTCACCCTGCGACTTATGGCTGCATGCGACTTATGGCCGATTACTTACGGTAGCTAATGTATCATAATTTTGTACATGTATCCAACTCAAAATAAAGATTGTATAGAGGATATTTGTTGATTTTGGTGTAAGATCGTATTTTATTTCATCGAGTGATCACAGAAAATCAATATTTTCACGAGCGGCGTAGCCACGAGTGAAAATATAATTTTATGTGATCACGAGTGAAATAAAATTGATCTTTCACCAAAAATCAACAAATTTTCTGTTTATTATCTGCTTCAATTTCTCTTAAAAGGGTACCGTAATTGGCTTAATTGGAAAAATCACGTCGAAATTGGAACGTCACGACGTGAGAATTATGACGCCATAATGACGTAACGCACATTTTAAAGCCTGACGCCGTTGACGTTACGTTTCTTTTTCTAAACGATACTGGAACCAGCTTCTAAAACAGTGAAAATAACAAAGTGGTAATTTCACTGTTATTTTCACTGTTATTTTCACTGAAAATTCTCCGTAATCCATTGAAAGCAAATAATAAAGTATCGTATTGTATTGTCAAAACCCTTACTCCTGAGTCAAATGGAACCCCTGCATTGTGCGAATATTTGACACATATTTACAAAATGGCACAAGAATATACAGTTATGCTAATAAACAAGTTGTTTCTGTTTGTATCTCTGGACCCTGGTCGTAGATAAATATTATGTTCAGATCAATGAATTGGATAAACATTTTTTCGTCAATCAAACTTGAAACCTTTTGATGTTAAATCTTTTTTAGCATCTTGAATATCCTGAAAAGAAAAACAAGGACAAAATAAGGACTCAAATATTGTTTTACAGTGTAGTATCTACACCTAGGAATTTGTGCGTCTAAGATTTGAAATGGGCGCATCTGAACAAACCATATATGATAAACAATAATCAATTATCTGTTTATTAGCAGAATGAATTTAACCCAAATACAAGTTGAATGTTATACCGCGACAACTTGCAAAACAACATCATTATTAAGAGCAAAAGTGAAGGATTTTGCCAATAAAAAGTAACATAAAGATTGATCTTTTGTCTGTAAGTTGATGGCTTTTCCTCTCGTGGAAATATCATATCTAATGCAATTTTTCGGAACATCCTCTGTCTCTGGATTTCACAATCGGAAGGTATGAATATATAACCAGTGAAAATAGGTACACAGACAAAACTCACTGTGGATAACAGTACCTAGTTTTGTCGCACTGTTTTGCATTATTCAGCTGCATAAATATTTTCTAAATTAATTTTATAAGTTATAGGAGAAAAGCTAATGCAAAACAAAATATTTCCATCATATGGTTTGTCCTTCATGTGTAACTTAAACCATGGAGGCTCGGTTTGTAAAACCTGAATCAGTATGGTAAAGTTATGGCCAAGACAACAAGCTTTTAGACAGCAGAACCAATGGACAGACCAGTGATGAAATAAATGCCATCAGTTGAGGGCATGAACACACACAATGTCATGTATATAAATTTAACACATTGTAAGGGACATAATTTTGACATTGTGCATACTCATATGCAACCACCTATTTCAACCAGATATTTTTCTTAGAAGGGTGTCCTGATCAGACTTGAAAGCCCTGACAAACTTAAATATTCATGAAAACTGTGTTTTTGCAAAATTCCAGCGGGTGGTCCGTGGCCCTTTCTAGATCTGTGCATGCATTTGAAATTTAATGTGTCAAACAGTCCCTAAACTAGAGGCTCAGTGAGTTACAGAAAATTGTGATAGACTGTAGAGTTAAAGCTTATAGCTAAATATAAAGAACTAAGGATCAAGGTACAGTTTTATCAAAGCACTTACCACGATATCAAATTTAAAATCAAATTTATATGTTTTATAATACTTCTACAAAATTATACAGTAAGGGAACAGGTACAGTAGTGAGAGGTTAGCAACTGATTCATTGTTACTATACACTCTTCCAATTAAGCGATTATATTGTGTGCATAGTAACCTCCCTTACCGGATGTGATGCAGACCGGGGGTAAAAACAAATAAACGATAATGTGATAGCAGGAGCGAACAGATATGATTTCACCGATATTTATATTTTTGCGTTAAATACATTAAGATTGGGCTTTATAGTTGTGTTTTTCATTAATGATGTTTATATTGTACAACAAATTTATGTTACTTGTATCATGTATGGAGGAAAACGTGTGATATTTCACGTTCTCAGTCAAGGCCGAGTTATTCCCCTTTTTGGTACATGGAACAATTCATGGACGTAAAATTGTCAAATATTCATATTGTGTCGTAATTATGTTGATTATAATGCTCTCATTAGTATACGTAATTGGGTGCTAATGTTACAGTGTAGTTTAAGAAAACCGTCTGATCTATTTGAAACATTTGCCACAGAATATATAGAATACAAATGTACACACACGAATCATTGCTGGGCCAAGTTACTAAATTATTATCAAAGACAATGTACGAGTTTCAAATTGCTTATAATAGATTGTGATTACAAATAAAATCCTGCCCCTCAAATTTGTATTAATGTAAAAAACAAGACTGCGTTCAATAAACGCTTATGCCCCCATGGAAGCCTTGCCCATAAAAAGCTAAGTCAATTAGGGGCCATAGTTCTATAATAATGTTGGATAGTGTAACATGGCTTTGATAATGTAAGGGGCTTATGATGGTTAACAAGTATGCCAAGTTTTAAGGCAACGCCATGATGAACATGATGTTAAACGAAACTGTCAATTTGGTTTAACCAAGAATTAGACACTAAAGTCTAAGTCCAAATTAGGTCAAGGTGAAGGTCGAAATGGTGTCAAATGAAACAGGTGTGTGGAGAGTGTTCATATACAACATCCATGCAAGTATCGAAGCTTTGTAGCAAGCCATAAAAATGCTAGAAGAAATGGTCAATTTGGGTTAACCAGGAATTTGACCCTTGAATAAGTCTGAGTCAAAATTTAGGTCAAGGTGAAGGTCAAAATGGTGATACAGGCGTGTAGAGAGTGTTCATATACAATATCCATGCAAGTATGAAAGCTTTGTAGCAAGCCATATTAATGCTAGAAGAAACGGTCAATTTAGGTTATAACCAAGAATTTGGCCCTTCAATAAGTCTAAGTCCAAAATTAGGTCAAGGTGAAGGTCAAAATTAGGTCAGGTGATACAGGCGTGTGGAGAGTGTTCATATACAACATCCATGCAAGTATGGAAGCTTTGTAGCAAGCCATAATAATGCTAGAAGAAACTGTCAATTTGGGTTAACCAGGACGGACGGACGTACTCATGAGACGGTATTTGTGGGGTTTTCTTTTGTTCTTTCTTTTGTTTGGTTGCAACCCACAAGTAGCATTTTGCACCCCACTAGTGACGGAATGAATGGAATCTAAAAATAGCCTATTGTTCCACACCCCACAACTACCGGTGCATTTGTACGGACGAACGGACGTACGAACGGACAGACAGACAGGTGAATCACTTTATGCCTCCCCATTTATCGATAGGGGGGCATAAAAATTAACAAAATATGTTCCTAAGCAATAACACCTTAATTTAGTAGTGATATCATTAAGTAATACTAATGAAATGCATATGTTTCATTCTTAAATATCTTGTTCACAAGGACATATCTTGTACAATGTACTACTGCATCATTCATAATTCATTCTTTTTGTGCGGGATATTTAGGTTCGGGAAAAATGGCTTTCTTTTTAACTTTTAAACATTTTTTAACAGCGATAACATTGACGGAAAGCTTAGCTTGTCTAGTTTGTAAAACTTCAAACAATAATGAATTTGATCGATTATAACGCTAATTGGTGAGTATTGAATTCGGTTAGTTACTTTTACCTTTTCTGGTCCGTGAAATTCCCGTTCAGAAAAAAAGACATCTATATTTTCCATTATTGAACAATTATTACTGAAAGTTACATTATTTAAAAGGCTGTGTAATCTAGTTTATGTAAATATAAAGGTTTTAAAAATCGATGGAGTTAAACTTGATTAACAGCGGTTTAAAGTTGACGCGTTTTTTTTTTCTCTATATGCTAACTGTAGTCGGCTCCGATATTCGCTTTGTGCCCCCTATCTATGTGATCAAAGGGAGACAATTCAATAACCACCTTAATTGAAAGGGTGTGTAAGTAAGTAAGTAAGTAAGTAAAGACTTTATTTAACGAGGCTACACATTTGGTTTCCCAATCTTCCATGTGGGCCTCAACATATATACATTTACAGATATACAAACATACATACATAAAAACAACTGGTAGCAACATAATAAATAAGAGCATTTAACATTAAAATTGACAAAAACTGCAAAAATATGAGCATTACAAGTATATCAACATAACACAATTTAAACATAGCACATATTTAAATGAGTTAGTAATGACATTTATCTGGAACGTAATATTTGAATATTCAAATATGTATAATACAGAAAGGTAACACTTTTAAGTTTAATGATAACTCAATATTTGTTCCACTTTAGATAGGATGTTTGGAATTTTGAGAGTGTGTTGCAGATCTATTAATATCCCACAGTTTGTAGTTGTTCAAGATTTTTACAAAATTTAAAGTTGGACCCAAGTTTAAGATTTCCTTGAGTGCTTTGATAAACCATTACCCAGCTGTGAATGTATAACAAACCTGTTTTAATTCTTCAGATGCCTGTATACAATCATTAAATGTTGCAGTTCTATAACATATCACAGTTACTGAATATATCTGAAACATACAAGAGGAAAGCACATCTAGTATAATGGTTCATACACATTCTCACACCAAAATCCAATGACTTTTCAAGGTAGAATTCGTATTTCCAAGGCCTTTTTCCAAAGATTGATCAAGGTTATTGTACCATTTCGACTCAGTGAAAGTGGCCCTCAAAAACTAGTAACATAACTTTTTTTCTTATAGTATTTAGGAATTATCTTTGCAATCAAAACACTGTTCAACCTGTGTTCTTCCCTTACTGCCTACATAAATGAACTGTAGAGGCTCACAGGAAAGAATGGGCTTGCCCAACTGTGTTGCCTCTTTTAATAAAGTTGTAATTTTCGTTTGTTGTACTTACCGCAAAACCTATTATCACAAATACTGGAAGCTGAAATAGAAAGAAGTCAAACTTTACACACCTTAAATAGAACTTAGAAGACCTTCTGAAGCACATACTTCATGATACTTGATAATTAATATATATATATATGTATTCTAATTCACCAATCAATACTACTTGAGGTACATGTAATGTTACTATTGATTGTTCTTTCACACACTGTATGTACAAGTAATGTTGGTAAAGTTTCAGTCTGCGAAGAAATTAACACTTCTCTGGAACAATAACTGTATTTTCGCGAGGCCGAATCTTTGCAAAATTCTTATTGTAAGTAGTTTGCAAGGGTAAATGTCAAATCTTATGAAAAAACAAGAAACATCACTTAATGTGATGAATACCCTTGGAACTACTTGAGAAGGGGCAAAAACTCCCTCAAAATTAATCTGACCAACTTGCGCAGACGATATGCGAAGAAGGATGCTAACTACAGGTAGCAGCTTACATTTAGGTTTTGCTTGTAAACTAAAGTATATTAATTTAATTATACTTACAAATAAAATGAGATCTTTTGTGGAGTCATTAACATCAGAATCTATATAGCCAAGAATGAGACTGATCCATAACCCAACAAACGCTCCACCAGCTAACAACCACTGGAATAATTTTGGCAACTGAAAATATAACATTAAAATTATATAATTACGATATGTTGAATATTTTCAACGAATAAATTCTATTTTCTGCACAAAAGTTAGATCTTTCTTTATTGCAGCAAATCTAGATTTCCGGAGTATGCAAGAATTGTAGGACATTTTATATAGATCTGATTTTTACTGTTTCTCCTCGAGTCTCTAGTTTGCCTCAAAATCACATGTAGACATGTATATTTAATTATAGTGCTGATAGTTTTTTCTGTGATTCTCAAAAACTTAAATTGCGATAGGTACAATTTTGACCCTGTCATGTCAGACTCAATAGTTCACTGTATAAATTCAATTCATTATTACAAAATATACAAAATACATGAACAAAAACCCTGAATAATTACAGGGTCAAACTATATAATACCATTTAAAACATAAACTTCATTTTGAGCCATTCAAAATGCCGATGACCGTGCTGAATAAATACAACATTCAATCATTAAAATTTTGCTCTTGGTAGAAGTGAGGTCATGTATTGGCACCAAAGTGCCAATAAAAATGCTGGACGTTACATTCTAAGTAAGATAGAAATTTTTATTGACTAAAAAGGACTCTCTTCACTTGCTCCGCCCCCTTTTTATCATTAAATATTTACTTAATATGTTCTAACTATTACGTAAGTGCCTGCATGTAGTAATAAATAAAATTTTAGCTTATTATTGCCAAAAACATCAATAAAGCTAATTTCATTACTACATTAAAATAACAGTAATTTGAGGATGTCGCCTATACTTTGAGTAGCGTCAGTAATGAAATCAAATAATTATGTGATAAAAAGGTATATTATACAAAAACTTTCAAAAAAAAATGAAAGAAGAATTTACCAATCTAACATTGAACTTAAAATATTCCATTTCAGCACCGTGGTTCCAACATTCCATAGTTTATATCAAACTGATATCGTTCAACACTTAACACTAATGTTATGACGAGAACACAATTACAAGTTTATATTCAGATTCAATCAGAAATGATTTAATATACTGAACACTAGCAGCCTGTTGATAGTGTCACAGACACATTTGTTTATACTGGTATTAGAATATTCAATATTGAGGCCAGAGAATAAAACAAATTCTACATCATTGTGCCCTCTCATCAGGCCAACCTTAAAAAAATGTTTGTTTGCTGTAACGCATCGAAATGGCCCCCTTCTCAATGTATTTTCAGCCCATTTCCTTATATAATTTATAAACAATTTGACCTACCTAACCACCTTAAAAATCTTTGGTAGCATTACGGTTACCGAAAACAAACAATTTGTTAAGGGCGGCCTCAGCTATTTTTCATGCCACAATCCTCCAACTTACATGTATAGGAACACTAGTACATTGTATGTTTATTCAATTTGTTAGGGGTGAGCTTAAAAAAACAAGTTCAAACGGCTGCTGGGTTTAATTACAATTTGACTTAACTGGAAGAAAGTTAGTAACCCAGGAATTCTTTTATGATGGCCTGATGCAGAACACAGAAGTGTTTCTGCGCATGTCTTTATAATGTTAAAACACATACGTGCTAATATTATGATAAACAACATTAACAACTTGGCATCACACTGTCCAAAACTGTGGAAAAAATCTGACAAGAAATATTGATTAAAAACGTCAATAATAATATTATGACTTCTATGTAAATGCCAATCATGAATATTTACAGCAAATCTAAAGTTTACCGGTATATAATTGCATTACCAGTATACCACTTATCAAGTTTATATTAAAAGAGTATTAGGTTTATTCACAATTCCCTATAGAATAAAGTCAGAATTGACTTATATTAATTATAGTTCATAAAAATTAAGTTAAAGTCAATTAAAGCAAAATTAATACACTGTCCACAACATGTAATTTTTTGGTATCATTTGCCTTGACCCAGTACTTTGTCTTGGATATGGCCCGGTTAGGTTGTAATTTTTTCAATGAAATTGCAAAGAGATATCATATTTTTAAAAATAAAAATTAAAAGTTAAAATTGGGAATAATTTTATGGTGTTCTCAATGTTGTTGCTTAATTAGGCCATCCATATTACAAATTCTGTTTAGCGTCAGCGGGCTGGTAGGTTTTGAGCTCATACAAGAAACAAGAGGGCCCAAAGGGCCCCAAGTTGCTCACCTGTCAAAGTAGTGCATGCAAGCCCTGTGATTTGACCTAGTGACCTAGTTCTTGACCGAATTTCGCACTTGACCTAGATCTTGTTGAGATGATCATTGCGACCAAGTTTCATAAAGATTAAGTCAAAATTGTGACCTCTAGTGACTACACAAATTTTTATATGAATTATGATTTGACCTGTGACCTTGTTTATGACCAAGGATGACTCAATATCGTACTTGACCTAGATTTTGTTGAGATGAACATTGTGACCAAGTTTTATAAAGATTAGGTAAAAATTGTAACCTCTAGTGTCTACACAAGGTTTTTCTATAATTTGACCTTGTGACCTAGTTTTTTGACCCAGGATAACACAATATCGACTTGACCTAGATTTTGTTGAGATGATCATTGAGACTAAGTTTTATAAAGATTGGGTCAAAATTATGACCTCTAGTGACTACACAAGGTTTTTCTATGATTTGACCTAGTGACCTAAGATTGTTGACATACGACGACGGACGAAGAGTGATCACTAAACAAGAGGGCCCAAAGGGCCCTAGGTCGCTCACCTGTCGTAGTAGTGCAAGCAAACCCTGTGATTTGATCTAGTGACCTAGTTCTTGATCCAATATCGCATTTGACCTAGATTTTATTGAGATGATCGTTGTGACCAAGTTTCATAAAGATTAGGCTAAAATGGTGACATCTAGTGACTAAACAAGGATTTCCTATGATTTGACCTAGTGACCTAGTTTTGACCCCAGATGAACCAAATTCAAGCTTGGCCTAGATTTTGTTAAGATAATCATTGTGACAAAGCAACAAAAAGATTAGGCCAAAATTGTGAGCTCTAGTGACTATACCAGGTTTTTCTATGATTTGACCTTGTGACCTAGTTTTTGACCCTGTATGACCCAATATCGAACTTGACCTAGAATTTATTGAGATGATCATTGTGACCAAGTTTCATAAAGATTAAGTCAAAAATATGACCTCTAGTGCTTAAACAATGTTTTCATGTGATTTGACCTTGTGACCTAGTTTTTGACCCCAGATGACCCAATATCGAACTTGACCTAGATTTTGTTGAGATGATCATTGTGACCAAGTTTCATAAAGATTAGGTAAAAAATATGACCTCTAGTGTCTACACAAGGTTTTAATATGATTTGAACTTGTGGCCTAGTTTTTTACCCCGGATGACCCAATATCAAACTTGACCTATATTTTGTTGAGATGATCATTGTGACCAAGTTTCATATAAATTAGGTCAAAAATATTACCTCTAGTGTCTACGTAAGGTTTTTATATGATTTGACCTTGTGACCTAGTTTTTGACCCAAGATGACCCAATATCGAACTTGACCTAGATTTTGTTGGGATGATCATTGTGACCAAGTTTCAAAGAAAGGACGAAGCGAAAAATTTATATGGTAGTTGCTACCGGCGAGCGATCGCGGAAAGCAGACATAACGATCTAACAAAGTGGTCTGTTGCACAAGAAAGCGCTGACCAAGCAAAGTGCTGAGAAATGGTATGCTATTTACAAGCAGTGCTCGCTTAAAGCCTTAAAGCATTCACCATATCGACATTACAACTTAAAACCCGTTTTCCGGGATTACGGAATTAATTGAGCAACAATGTGCGAGATATTCCGAATGTACGTCGGGGGGGGGGGGGGGGGGGGGGGCGGATATAGCGTATAGAGCAACTAGGTAAAAAATCGCGATTATTTTAGCCAAATGATAAGAATTTGTTAAAAGTCTTACTAGAAAACAATGACAACACAATTTTACGACCTCGCTGATAATATTTTCGCCTAAATAATATGTTTGACTTGAAAAATGCGTATTTTTCTCGACATCGGTATCGAGCCACGGAAGCGGCAGTGTAGAATAAAATGCTATATTTCAAATATAAAGCATTTTTTAGGATAATTCTTTCTTAAGTTTAAAAACAAAGATGTTTAATGATAATGTGTAATAATTGTTTTATATGTTTTCATGTTTAAACGTTGAAAAAAGAATAATTATATACACTCCCGCTATACCGCTTATTGCTCGCTAACCCCCTGACCGTGAAATTTCGGTTCCGGAAAAACGGGTTTTATTGAGTAATGTCGATATCGAGAATGTCATTGCACAGACTGTACATATCTGCATATCTGTAGTAAAGCTTAAAGAGCCCAATATAGCTCTTTTTTGGCTAAGCCTTTTAAATGTTGTTTTTGGACATTTATCTCATATTTATTTTGTTCAAACCCAATACATGTAGGCTTACAGCCTATGTCAGTCTGAAAATCGAATGCGCTCTTTCGGAATGTCATGATAAACTCTGTCTTATCCGGCGATTTTAACATCGCGAAAACACAATACAATTGAAATATATCCTCATTGTGACAAAATCAATTCCCAAAATGATAACAAATAACATATATTCTATATCATGTGCCCATAAATTCGGTTAAATTGTTGAATTAATGCATTAAATTTGGTTAAAATTAAAATTTTACCATAATTTTAATTTTGACGTGGATGATTCCACCATTGCAATTTTAATAACAAAAACTTTTTATTGACGAAAAATTTGATTTTCTTTATTGCCTATTAAAATGCTAGTTTAATAAATGAAATTAATCTTTAAAGAGTTTTTATAAAATGTTGTATATATTCGTCACTAGAAGATAAATATGTCTATTAACTGTACAAGTTATATGTAATCTATTTTATATTATTTCGTTCAATTTTGCGATTCGTATTACGTACTAAACTGGGAAAACCAGCTATGTCGTAAAATTTATTACAAACAGGGAAATATTGTATACTACGGGCCTTTTTAATACTAAATGTAATAGTACAAACATTCTTAACCGCTTGCTGAATTAAAATTTTTACATGGGGATCACATTTTAGAAAAAAATCTTAAATTTTTACGACATACCAGTTTACACGTTGCCACCTGTCAACATTAAATTTTATATTGATCTTGCCACCAGCAATTTTGACGTTGAACTAAACATAAACGTAACGTTCGCATGTCAAGATGGGTGAAACTTTCCTGAGGAAGTCAATGAAAATTGCTGCAGTCGTTGCAGCATATTGGTAAGTTTATGTCTTTGATTTTACAATTTACAGAATCTGACCAGTGCCAGTGGAGTTCAGCCTTTACCACATGCACAGGTAGGCCCACAGGTACATGACAGGTGTACTTACAAAGGTCAACGGTCAAAGGGGTGATCACGAGGTCCCTTGTTTGATTCTTGGCTGGGGCACTCAATAATTTCTGGAACGCTTTTTAGTCAGTGTTTCCTAATCGGTAATCCTATACCCAACCAGAGTAGAGATTAACTGGTCGGAGTTAGTCACGTAAATCGTGCACTTGAAAGAACCAAATAGTCTAATCGGAAAGTCATCAGAATTTTGCGGTATTCTTAAATATATGGAAACATTTGTAGCCACGAATATGCCTGCAATCGCAATTTTTCTGGTAACAGAAGCGTATGATGTTGATCAACTTTCTGTAATTTAGAATGACCTAAAAAAAAAAAGATTAACGCTCTATGTTGTTTTACAGGGTAATTTCAATATCAATGGTATTTCTAAACAAGTATCTTCTGAGCAGTGAGGATTTAAAGGTAAGAGACAAATGTAGCTATAAAACAATTGTAAAATTAAATCTTCAGAATGAATTTTTATCTTATATTAATTGTTTTGAACAAGTAATTTTTATCTGTATTCTGAAGTTCATGAGATCTTTAATGTTACAGGGCTTTAAACTTAAGGAAATCCACATTAATGGCTTAAAGGTTTAAGATGAGAAAACTGCATTTAATTTTTCTGGCTCCACCAAGTTCGCTTAAAAATTAACTCGCTCTCTTTGAATTTTTAACCCAATAGAAAGGTCATATTTCAGATGCAAATGGATGTTAACTGGGCCTAAAATAAAATATTGTTTGTTTCCCCATCCCCTACCTACCCGACTAAAAAGGGCCCTACCCAAAATATTTTATTGCTCGTATTGAAATAATTTTTTTTTATTAAAAATTGGAAGTGAAAATTTTATTTTTTTGTTTACTGGCTTCTTTCTTATTTTGTTGGTTTTCACCTAATTTTCATTATTGTTGGTTTTCACGTTAAAGTTAATTCTAAATTTTAAACTTCGTTATTTGTATGTCTTAACCATTAACTATAATACTGAAACAGTTCAAAAAAAAAATATTTACCCTACCTACCTACCCATTCTAAATCTGCTAGGGTCGGGATGGGGAAACCAAGAATATTTTAAGTTCGGCCCTGGACATTCAACATTAAAAAACAACAATAATTTTGTTCCCTTTAATTATGTTTGAAAAAAGTCAAGTGTACCTGAGAAATCTATTGCCTGTTGAATTGCTGAGACTGTTGATTTTTCAGGGATGTTAATATTGACATGTTTAATGTGATTCTGTTATAAATCATTTGCCTATGTCAGACTGCAGATGTTCACGCTATAAATTTGATGTCAGTATGACCTCAGTATTGACTTCATTAGACAGTATTCAGTAATTGACCCCAAGGTCTTTAGATTTTATTTCAATTTGTTTATATACATGATTCAGGTCTTGATACATCGATGCTGTTTGTTTCCAAGAAAAAAGTCATTGTAACGACAGTGTATTTTTTTTGCAAAAATATAGAATTTAGCATACTTTCTTTCTTACTGTTTATATATACTATGAATCCTCAAAAAATAATAACTGCATATACAAAAATTTATGTAAAACTATGAAACCCATTTAATAAATATAAAGTTGTATGTGAAGGTATGATTGTATGTATGTAATACTATGTACCAGAATATGTTTTATGAAAATAAAAACTAAAAAAAATATATTTTTAAATTTGTTCGTTACTTTACGATTTCCGTAAGGGCTTCAATGGTTTGATAAAACAGTTAATACCCTGATGATTACAGCATGTCAATATTTTGTTCTTACAGTTGGATGCTCCATTATTTGTTACCTGGTACCAATGTGTAGTCACTGTATTGATGTGTTTCCTGCTCAGCTTTCTGGCAAAGTTTGTACCAAACTATGTGAACTTTCCAGAGATGACCATTGATCCAAAACTTTGTCGTGCAGTAAGTATCATATCTATACATATTGCTCCAATTAACAATTCACATCAAGAATTGATACCGGATTTGTGAAATACTTGTTATAATAATACTTTACATCAAATAAGATTTGAATGATGTTTGCGATGTCACTCAAAAAGTAGGCGTGAGTCGTTAGCTTTAAAGATCTGTAACTTTGTGAGTGGTTGTTAATACACAGTTACATTTTTCTGAAATTTTTAGAAACTGTTCATAAAAATCCTGTCATTCTGATGATATATTATAATGAGTTTCATTATTGATTTTCATTATTTTGTCTCACAAATATGTTTAAGTTTTTTACCTTTTAGTTTAATTCTTTATCATTTGCCTTCTGCATTCATGCTCCTGGTCTATGATATTTGTGTTAACTTGTTTGAGTATAAGAGAGCCATATTATAAATTAAGCTGTTAATACTTGTGGCTTGACACTTTGGCTGATATTTGACAGTTGTTTATGTTTATAAACATGCTGTCAGACACCATATTACAGAACTATGATATTTTTCATTTCAGACTTTGCCTTTGTCGATTGTTTTTGTATGTATGATAACATTCAACAACCTTTGTTTGAAAAATGTGGGCGTGGCCTTTTATAATGTAGGACGATCATTAACTACAGTATTCAATGTTGTAAGTATATCTATATTACCGCTTTGTTATAAAAAAAGCCATATATTCTTTGTCAAAATTAGCCCGAAATGTTTGCTAAATAGCACTTATTTTAGCCTGAATGTTTTGTACTCCTGTGTCATATGGAACCCCTGTCACTTACTATAGGGGGTTTTATAAGCTTTTGTCAGTTAACTCCTATATTTCTGCATTGTTTCAGGTTTTCTTATACTTTATGTTACAACAAACTACCTCTATTTATACATGTTTTATCAGCTATTTCTCTGTGTTTCAGGTATTCACATACTTTATGTTGCAACAATCTACCTCTATTTATGCTCTGGGATGCTGTGGTGTTATAATTGGTGGATTCTTTCTGGGAGTAAATCAAGAAGGAAGCTCAGGTATTCCTCATACAAATACAGGGGTGTCAATATTCCTGATTTATCCAGAATTCCGGATTTATCTTTTCCTTCATTAATAAAAAGTTTTAAAAACTGAGTTATATATGGAAGCAATGAGGTTGAAGGCCTCTAATTTGGCATAAATGGTCAGCCGCATATGATTTTCAGGATTTTTAATTTGGCTCTGTTGACACCCCTTATTTATTCTCCACTATTTATTTGAAGAATAAGGGAGGCTATTGTAGTCACACAACTGCCAGCATTGGCATCAGCATAATAGTAATGTTAAAGCTCATGAATATATTGCTTTTTTTGCATTCGACTGAGATACTTATAGTGCATGGCCATTCCGTTTTATTGGCCAATGACCTCTGACTTCGTGGGAAAAGGATTCTGGGTGCACTTTCCTAGCTATTTCTGAGAAAAAAAACACCTTTGTTCTTTAACATGCTCGGTGTACACACACGGATACCTCTTGGTTTCCAAACAGTTCATCTCTCAAAGTTAGGTGGGAAGCACTGAAAAGCGTTTCTGAAATCCCCCAAGATTCGAACCACGGACCTCTGTAGTCAAGAGCGCTTACCACTTGGCCACTGTTCCTTTGATACTTTGCATATTTTACGAAGTGATTTGTGGTAATTTCCATGTGCTGTTGTTTCCTTGTAGACTTTTATGCAGTATGGAATATTACAACCTTTATTTTCTGCACATAATGAGTTCCACAGATGTATGGTTTGTAATAACATTTATTGCAAGTCAAACATGTTATATATAATAAATTTATTATACAAATAACACATTGCTGTGAGGGGGATAGTAAATAATACCAACCCGAGAATAGTTATATCACCCGAGGCGAAGCCGAGTGTGATATGACTATTCAAGGGTTGGTATTATTTACGGTCACCTGAGCATGTGTTATTTGTTTTATTATACCGAAAAAAATATTACAAGTATTTTACAAAATAAAAAATTCCAACAAATTTAAGCAGCACTTGGATTGCCGTATGATAATTTTACATGTACAATAAGCTTCTAGTGATTTGATGGTTGAAATTAACAAGATTTACTAAAAATAGCATGTGAAATACACCCAATAATACAAATAGCATACGGATACTCTCTAGCAGGGTGCTTCCCGGACATATTTCTATAAATAGCTCAACCTCGTTTTTGCTAGATGTGAAATGTGATCGAACAAAATATCACATAGTGATCAAACAAAATATCACATGGCAGGTCTATGGGGAAAATACATAGAGGTCACATGAGGTATCATAAATGACAATATACCAATCAAATATTTAAGTTCCCAAATTAATTGTTACTATTTTGTATATATTACTTTACAATATATTTAACACAAATGATAAATTAAATTCTAACATAGCACGTGAGATTTGCCTTCTTTGCGTATATTGAGCTTACCATATTTTATTACCGCGATAAAATATAGCTGATTGGTGACGTCACGTTTGACGTCATATACTATGACAAATGACGTAACGGTGACGGTAAGGTTCCTAGGAAAGAAAGTAGTTTGACGTCAACCTGTCTTGTTGTGCTATAAATGGCAGAGCATTGGCGATGTTAGAATCGAAATAATAAATAGGAGCTGTGCTTTGTTGTGTTATAAACTACAGCCACTCGTTTGAATGCGTACATTCGTGATTTAATTACTACGCATCCAAACACGTGCCTATATTTTATTACGCAACAAAACATAGCTACGTATTCATTATTTCTTAATTAGAACTTATTCCTATGCCTGTATGTATATTTGAAAATGTAACATTGAAGGGTCGAACTTCAATGAACAATCAATCATTACTTAATTTATTACTAATATGCAATACTTAATAAAAGTACATACTTCTGAGATATCATTGAACAAAATCTCCTTACTTAAAGTATATAAGATTGCAATAATATTGCATTCTTATAGAATAAGTTTAAATTTGGGAAATTCAATAATCACTTCTTTTAACCACAACTGCGTAAAAATGTAATTATAATGAAGATGTTCAATTGAAACATTCAAGCTACTTGGTAATAAATTCACAATTATTATAGCCTTTACATGAAATAAATAATTACAGCTGTAATGAAAGAGACGTATTAATTCAAAAATATAAATTAAAAGTTTTTTTTACCTAATATTTAAGTTTCAATATAGCTAGAACATCAAAAATCTGCCAAACATACCTACCTACCTAATCCTCTTTGGGCTGGTTTGCCCCTAAGGCCATAAGGTTTCTGTAGCTGGGTATTTTTACGTGGCAGGGATGCTAGCCCTGCACACAACCCTCCTCTTTTCACATCCGGGCTTGGGACGCGACGACGGTATGCCAAACATACTTAATGCTTAACACTGAGAAATTTACTGTAGTTATAGCCATTTAACTCAAGTTTGATTAAATAACACCATGTGAATAAACTGTACATTCAAACATTATTAAGCCTTTATACAATCTATTAACTGTCTTGTAAATGCAATTTTTAACACAAATATGAAAAATAAAACAAAATGTAGCATGATGTAATATCATGAAAAATACACAAAAATTGGGAGTGTTACAATTCCCCTCTGCTCTGAGAAGTTTGGACCCTCAAAGTTTGAGAAAAACATGTACATGTAACAACATACACTTTTTATACAATATATTATACAAAAATAATATTATCGTGAAATGATCAGGGGTGTAAATTTTCCTGATTTATCGGGAATTCCGGATTTATCATTCCTGAAAGAGCAATTGCTTCTGACCAAAATAAAAGTTATTTAACGAAAATATCTCAAGAAATGACGAAGTTATGGTAAATTTTATCTGCTCTGAAGGATTTTTTAATACATAAACTGAGTAAATTATGGGAACAGTGGAATTGAAGGCCTCATGTTTGGCAAAAATGGTCGGCCGCAAACGCTTTTCGTGATTTTGAATTTGGCCTTGTTGACACCCCTGAATGATTGAACTGGTAAAATATACATAATAAACAAGTTACACAGAGGAGAGCCATGTTGTTGTGGTTGTAGATAGTTTCCTCTTCAGATGTACAAAGCACCCGGGATAGCTGGTTGGCCTTCCAGTATAAATCAAATGGCACTAAAGAAGAATCCGGAATATATCAATGAATCGAGAATAATTATAGTAGAACTTCACCGCTGGCACAATTTACATCCATAAATCACACAATGAATTAATCTGCTTCTTTTATTTTTGTGCGGATTTCTTTATATATCTATTTTCACTCTTTCACCGTAGATATGCTTTTAATTAATTCTTTAACTCACACCCCTATTTCAATTTGTATTATTCACTTTGTTATTCTTATTGTTCACTTCTAAAGTTTTAGCAATCTCGTATAGGTATAAGTAACCCATCATGCTTTTTGTACAAGTATACATAGAATGGTCCATCCATTATAGATTTAAGTCGTCTTGCAGTAACCATACTAATAGGAATTATTGAATCTACAGTTATGGTATGTTTTGAATGTCTATCAACAATTGAAAATCCTGGCCACGATGCAATCAAATGATTTGAAAAAAAACAAGTATGTACAACATACATATCTGATATAGTAGCTGGGACCTTAACACGGTATTGCGACGAGCACCTAGGCAGATGAACTATGTCAAAAATGACACAACCTGTAGTGCATGCTACTTCTAGACAGATCGTTGACCCTTTTCGTTTGTAAAGTTTGCAAACTATGAACAATACTATAACAAGTAACAAGCTAGCAGACAAAATGAAATTTGCCTGTTCCCATGATAAGTTTATTTGTAGAGAATGTGAAGACTCATCAGTTACTGATTTAGGCTTGTAGATGAAGGACGGAATTTCAGTTGGATGTCCTTTAACTTCTTGTATCTTCTGGAAAATTAACAAAGCCGCAGTCACTTTGTTTAACTTGAAGACAGTCCAAAACAAAGCAATACTTAAAATTACAGTGACAGTCAAAGTAGACAACAATAGTATGCCATTAAGATCTGGCCAATGTGTTTGTAACTGTATGTGGTTAACAAACAGAGGCTCCGTAAGTGACTGAAAAATTTCAGCATCCTTTTTGGCTACATCGGCCATTTTTGATAAACTTAAATGTGCTTTTGTGTCATAAGCCAACTCATCAGAAATTTCATGTCACTATCATGTTGTAAAGGTGTGAATGGCAACACAATAAACGATTTAACAGAGTTTAATTGTCCAATGGGTTCTCCAATAATCCAACAATATTTCGTAAAAACACTAAATATAACAGTCACTTGTAACACAAGTATCTTAAACTATGGCAATCCAAATTATGATAATAATGTACTTCTTATAATATATGTACTTAAAGTTAACTGAATACAATTCTCTGAATAAGTTTATATACACTCGGCCTTTGATGTCAGGCGTGAACTCACTTCCTTTGACAACAAAAGACTGAGATTGATGTTTGATTACACTTCCTGTGATTATGAATTATAACAATGACTGTGACAACATGTCAGATTGGGTGCTAAGTGACATGAGCAGAATAATGACAATTACCTAAAACAATTTCCTGTATGACTTTGATAAGGTGTGAAAAGTGACATATTGAGTAAGATTAAAAAGATACAAATCAATAACAAATAATAATTGAAATCTGTCTGAAAATGTAGTGTATGTGTTGAGATATAGTACAAAGATTTACTGATAAGCATTTAGGAATCATATTGTCAGATTTTCATTCATGAAACGTACATGTTCACCATCATAACTCCAACTTATACTCAGAAGAAGGTTATGCTGTAGCTACACTGTAACAAGCGTTCTGTTTTGAATATTTATTGCTTGTATTATACTATCCAAGTGTATTCCTTTAGCCTCCCTACTGGCTAACACATCTTTCAAATGCAAATTTTATTTTGATTAAATGTACATAAAGATAATAGAAAGTCCAACAGGGAAGGCAGCACTCAACTTAACCAGCCAAGTACTGAAAACATAAAAACATCATGTACCACAATTACACAACACAACTCCCAACACATAACTGAACAAAAAATTATTTGTCCAAGCTGTCAAAAAGCTGACCTAATTTCTTCGATAAAAAAGCTGAAAGCCCTTGCTGAATAACCTGTAATAAGTTCTGTTGATATGCTGTAACTTTTTCGTCTTCTTTTTCTAGGAGATCTGTCCATGATTGGTGTCCTGTTTGGAATCTGTGCGAGTGCTAGTGTAGCGTTAAATGCTATATATACGAAGAAAGTTCTACCAATGGTAGATAACAACATTTGGCGTCTAGCTCTGTATAACAATGTTAATGCTGTCTTGCTGTTCATTCCACTGATGTTGGTATTCGGTGAGGCGGGTGTTGTGTATGACTTCCCTCTACTCTCCAGTCTATCATTCTGGTTTCTTATGACAATGAGTGGTGTGTTTGGTTTCGCTATCGGGACAATTACCGGTCTACAGATTCAGGTGACATCGCCACTTACACACAATATATCGGGCACAGCTAAGGCGGCCGCACAGACTGTGATAGCTTGTATGTATTTCGGACATATTAAATCATCGTTATGGTGGCTCAGTAATCTAACCGTACTCGGTGGATCGGCGGCGTATACGGAAGTAAAACGTCGTGAGATGAAGAAACAACACACCAATGAAACACCAGCGAAATCCGGCAACGTGTAGAAACATTATTTATTCTTGTTTTCATACTTTAAGTGGATGTATCCGTATTGTTATCAATATTAAAATTGTCATTTAATCTGACTGTAATTACTTGTTCATATTTTTTGCAAAAATGGTAGAAGAGCCTTATCATTATAGTATTTGGAATGATAGATTCATACAATACTAGCTATGGGTTCTTCTGTATTTTGGCATTGCAAAATAATTAGTAATTACTATAAAGTTAAATTGCCATTTTAAGACATGAAAAAAATACGGGTACAACCCCTTTAAATCATGTTCATTCTTCAAGCATTAGAATTAAATCATACTTAATTAAGTCAGTATTCTGTCAAAATGCGATTGGTTTCATAAACTTTAATGCTATATGCTTTAATTATATTTTGTGTGAATTATTAAGTTAATGTTTTGATATAAAACTTACATTAAATTATTACTAACCAGTGTAATTTTTAAACTGAGGGTTTTGAATCATTTTTCACTGCCATTGTAATAGTTAATGTAAAGCATGATCGAGTTAGTGAATTAGGCCACTACAAATTGTTTGTTAAGTTTTGTTTCAAAATGGCGGAAGGTTTTTTTAGTTTTAAAAAGTTCGCTTTCTTTTTGACCGTTTTAAAACATTTAAGGGGTTAATCATTCCCTTACCAAATAAAATGATACTGCTAAGGGAGACATCAACAGTAGGGGAAGAGTAGGATGATACTGTAAAATATAAAATTTTTGTGAAGTCAAAATTTTGCGAATTTGATATTTTTAGGAAATTTGCAAGATTAAATGTTCACGATTTTTAAACTTCAGGTAGTTACTTTCTGTGTTTTATTGCCCATGAGCATATATATATAAAGTTCGTCAACTTTAAGATTTCTTGAATATATCAAAATTTCAGATTTTTGCAGTAGTCTAAACAATTATTAGTCCCCTACCGGTAGTCCCCTACCGTCCGTCCGTCAAAAAATCTGGATAAGGACATAACTCAAACAGTTTCCAAGCTAGGTTTATGAAACTTGGTATGTGGATAGAGGGCAATAAGGGGATTATGCACGTCTAAAAATATTTTGATTCCGACAAAATTTGTGGTTGCTATGGCGACAGAAAGAGTGAAAATATGCCCAAATCTGGATCCTTCTATAACTCAACCAGTTTACAAGCTAGGTTTATGAAACTTAGTATGTGAATAGAGGGCAATAAGGTGATCATGCATGTCTAAATATATTTTGATTCTGACAAAAATTGTGGTTGCTATGGCAACAGAAACATTGAAAATGGCTTAAAACCGGTAGGGGACTTCTGTATTGCTTGCAATTCTCAATAACTTGTTTATTCCGGCCTTAATTGAAACCATTTCATGATCTTAATTGAAACCATTTCATGATTTGAATGTACATTGACCCTGCATGATTCATTTGTTTCTGAAACATTCTGTATATATTTTGGACAGATTAAATCGTCCAAGTGGTGATTCAGTACACAATGCATCAACAGCCTATACAGATATGCAGCCAAACGAGATGAAGATTCCACTCACAAACGATGCACCATCACAGAAGTCTGATCAAGTATAGAAAATGGAATATTATTCGAAAATTCACTGATAAAAATCTCAAAAAAAACGTTCTTCCCATTCTTTGACTGTGTTCTTCATGTACTCTTAAGATTATATCTATAGCTTCGGAACTGATTGACTTGTTAATGATACAGGATTCTTACGTATGAAACTATCCAAACATTTTGGTCGTCCAGGATGAATGGGAAGGTTTAACTATGTCAAAGATGTGGACATATTCCCTTACGAAATGTACAGTTTAATGTGAACATTTAGCGAACACTCAGTAAACATTCCGCGAACAACACTAATCGCAGAAACAGTTCACGAAATATTCGCAGCTAGCCGTTAACACTGCATGAACAAAACTGAGGACATCGCAAACTGGAAGAAAAAGTCTCATTCCACTGAGGACGAATAACACATAATCCATTGTATATAGACATTGTTTTACGTCATGTAAAGTCTTCTCCTGTGTTATAGAAAATGGAAATTTCGTACCAGTTAAAACTATGCAGTATTGTTTCAGATATATTACTACAGATATGTTTTCAGCGATATCAATTAGTTATACCTATGCATTCATCTTTAATTTTTGTTGTCCCTGAAAATGGGTCTCCTCTTGCAAGTTATGATTCATGGAACGGTACGGGAAGTTTCAATTGTTCTTTATTCAGATGCAAATATCTTTGTTCTTTCAGTTAAGAAAGTAAAGAGACTTCGCTTATTTTCAAAACTTGTGTTCTAACATTTTTGTCTCTGTTATTGTGTTTATTTTATATGCATCTCAGATGTTGTACCATGTTATAGTATTGTGCTGTTTAAACAATGTGCATATAAATTAAGTTTTCATACATTATAATTAATTATGTTTTGTTATGAATGAGGGATATTATGTATTTTATAGGGTTTTCCATATTACTGTAAGTGTTTTAAACGTTCTTGCAGCATGTTAGTATACATGTATATCATTGTTTTTGAACTACTGTTCTGTTTCATTTGAAAATATTGAGCATTTTGTATGTATTGATACGAATGTTACAGCTTAGTATACACTGCCCACCAAAATTAAGTATACAGATGTTATTTGCCCACTTACTTGCCCGTAATAATACTATTTGCAGAACAGTGGAGTAACACTATATTTGAAGAAAGGAAATATTTTTGTTTATTAAATGGAAAGGCTATACATTAATTGGTGCCCTAGGTGCAACATCTTAAGTTTCTTTGTCCCTCTTGAATGGTAACTTTGTCACAAAAAGATGGAAAATACAGCCTTTTTGATCACATGGTTATTTTAGTGCCGAACATCTTCATATTAATTTCTATCTCTATTTTGACTCATTTAGTAACTGTAGTTTCAGAAACTAGTATATTTTGGCCGTCTGATAAACAGATATTGAATAATTTAATCAAGTTTAATTTTGCAACAATTATTTACTGTATTCTTATTTTTGGTGGGCACTGTATCAAAAAAGATATTTTGCTCACACTGATTTTAATAGATATACCCAACAATTCAGGGGTTCCACTAGCTTCCGAATCTAAAGGTCATTTTGATACTTTTGACTAAATTCTACCATTTTTTAGAGGCAAAATACCCATGATTTTAAGAGAAAATGACCCTTCCAACCAAAATTTTGAGGGTTTTGACAGTTTTCACCCAAATACTGCACCCACTTGTGTATTAGACGCAGGTGAAAAATAAGAGAAGAATCAAAGATAAAAATCAGGGCTGGTATTCACAAAGCATCTAAGTAGAAAACTTAGATTTTTTTTAAAAACACGAAAATTTCTAACGTATGTCAGCCTAACATGACAATCAATATTATTGATTTTTTGCATAGGTTTAAATCATTATGTAAAGAGCTACTATAATCACTAAGAAAACATGGGTTAATCTTCAATTTGTGCACGATACACGCAATACTAACTTTTAACTTAAGTCAACATATTTAAGTTTTCAGCTAAGATGCTTTGTGAATACCAGCCCTGGTGCATAAAATAGTGAAATAAAATACGACCAAAAAATATGGCAATAATCCTGATTTGCAATGCAGAGACTTGGGAAATGTCTATAGCTGTGTAAAGGATGCATCTAAGTTATGGTTATAATTCTGGGTATTTTTAAGTGCATGCAGGCATTGCTTGGGAGACTATGGTAGTCCAATCTCAGCTATACTTTTGTACACAACTGGGGGCCGTTTCATTAAACTTCGTACGCAAGAAATCTTCGTAAGTTTTTCGTACGAACTTCGTAGGCCCAAAAGAGCGTTTCAGTAAACTCAACTTCGTAAGAAGATTCGTAAGAAATTCGTAGATTTCTTCGTAAGTCTACGACAGGTGAGTACCTTGCGTAAACTACGAAACAAAATGGCTGCGTTCTTTTTTCGACAAGGCCGATTAAACAGGAGGAATCGAGTTTTTCGGGATAGAGTTGACATTTTGGGGAATCTGTGCGATGAAGAAGTGGTGGAGAGGTACCGCCTTTCACGGGAAGGGGTGCTTCATTTGATAGATCTTATCAAAGACGATATTGGTCCTTCTGCCAACCGAACAAAACCATTAGACGCAACTACAAAGGTACAGTATATGTTAATTATTACATTTTTGCTATTTTGAGCGAGCGAAATGACACCCGTTAGCATAGAGGGTGATTTTACAGTTAACACCGTTGTTACGTCAACAATAACATGGTAACGGTACGATTCGTACCACGGTTAATTCGTACTTTTGTTCATTCGTATCTTATCTTGTTTAGGTAAACTAGTAGCAATGTCATTGTCATATCACGTCACTGCTTTCATAAGGCAGTTAGTTGTTTAGACATTTTACTTGACAATTAGTAGTGTGCTTAAAAAATTACAAGGATGTAATGTCCCCTCAGTAGGCCTAAATGCTGACGAGGACCCATCGTATATATATATATGTTGTTTTATATAAATGTAGGCGAGAAACCACTTAATATACATGTGTGGTTTTATATAAATGCTGGCGAGGACCCACTGTATATATAGATGTTGTTTCACATAAATGCTGGCGAGGACCTACTGTATATATATAATTATGTGGTTTCACATAAATGCTGGCAAGGACCCACTGTATATATAGATGTGGTTTCATATAAATGCTGGCAAGGACCCACTGTATATATTGCTGTGGTTTCATATAAATGCTGGCAAGGACCCACTGTATATATAGATGTGGTTTCATATAAATACTGGCGAGGACCCACTATATATATGTAGATGTGGTTTCATATAAATGTTGGCGAGGACCTACTGTATATATAGATATATACTGTATATATAGATGTGGTTTGAAATAAATGCTGGCGAGGACCCACTGCATATATACATGTTGTTTCATATAAATGCAGACGAGGACCTACTGTATATGTAGATGTTTTTTCACATAAATTCATGGCGAGGACCCAATGTATATATATATGTGTGTGTTATTTTTCATATAAATGCTGGATAGGACCCACTGTATAATATAAGTGTGTTATTTCATATATATAATTACAGGCTAGGACCTATTGTATATACAGGTGTTATTTTATACAATATGTGTTATTTTAATGCAAATGCAGACGAGGACCAACAGTATATATAGGTGTGTTATTTCATATAAATACAGACGAGGACCCACCGTATATATATTTGTGTTATTTCATATAAATACAAACTAGGAATCAAGACGTACAGGTTTTTTTTATATATAAATGCAGACGAGGACCCTCAGTATAGAATTATATACATGTGCTATTTCATGTAAATGCAGGCGAGGACCCAGTGCATATAAGTGGGAAAATGTACCACAGGACCCACTATGCATAGGGGTTAATTCTTGTAAATGCAGACGAGGACTTTCTGTATCTAGGTGTTAATTCATACGAATACGTGTTCTGGAACAACTGTATGGATAGGTTTTATTTCATATAAATAATGTCATTACAGCCTGTTAGAGATAGGCAGCTCCATGTTCATGAATACACATGTTCAATATGCTGTTGTTGACTTCAAGGTCCATAGTGCTGTGAATGCCTGAGATGATGTGATAATCAAAAAAAAGTTCATACAGCAAACTCTCAAAAATAGTTCTATCAAAGCCAAAATTAATATTTTTAAGGATCATACCATTTTCAATGATTTTTGAAGGCCTGTATGATCAAAGCTGACTTTTTAACAGCCTCAAACACAAATGAGCATGATTTAAACAGGGATGACTTGCATTGTTGTTTTTGTTATCACTTATAATCTTTTTTTTCAGACCCTGATCACTTTGCGTTACCTGGCAAAGGGTGACTTTTATAGCGAGATCGGCGATCTACATGGAGTGTCAAGAAGTTCTGTCTGTAGGAGCATACAGAGTGTTGTTTCAGCGATCAATGCTAACCTAAACAATATTAAATTTCCTCAGACGAATGCTGAGTCAATGATGATCAAACAACAGTTCTTTAAGATTGGAGCAATTCCGAATGTTATAGGGGCTGTGGATGGGACTCTTGTTCCCATAATTGCTCCAGCAGGTGTGGAGGAACCGTTGTATGTGTGTAGGAAGGGTTACCATGCACTTAATGTGCAAGCCATTGTTAGCTGGAATTTGAGGTAATTCAGGCAATTTATTGTTTTTGACTGAAAAAACAAAGTAAAAAACAAAGTAAACATTAAAATTTAATAACAATTGTGTTTTTATCACACATAAAATATGCCATGAAAGGTTTTTACAAACATTTCTAACTGCAAAAATTAATTATAGTGCATTAACATGGCATCATTTTGATAAGTATATAATTATATAACAATATAAAAGTCAAACAAGAACAGTTATACAAGAATATAAGGTCCATTTGATGCCGACATGCACAACTTTTTGAACGCTTTGTACTGATGAATCTTGCTTTTGGTTTAAAAGGAATCATTTGCACAGATATTCTGACCATTGCATGTTCTGGGTATGCATATAATGTAAAACATTGACAGACATTCATTATTTCTATTATCTGACCTATTATCTAGACACAGGATGACCCAATATCAAACTTGACCTGGATTTTGTTGAGATGATCATTGTGGCCAAGTATAAAAATACGAGGCCAAAACTGTGACCTCCATGAACTACAGAAGACTTTTCCATTATTTGACCTAGTTAGCTGCTCCTTGATCCAAGATGACCAAATAATGAAGTAGAATTTGATGAAATGTGAAAAGTTCCATATACAATGTATTGTGTTCCCAAGCTTTTTCTAAGATTTGACATAGTGCCTATTATTTTACCCCATATGACCCAGTTTTGAACATGGACTAGATTGCATAGGGAAAAACATTCTGACCATGTTTCATGAAGATTGGACCGAAACTGTGTTCTAATGTGTCCACAAGCTTTTCTAATTGAACCGAATGACCTAGTTGTTCACACAACATTATATACAAACATTCTGACCATATTTCATGAAGATCAGACCATAAGGGTGGCCTCTTACCTGTTTACAAGCTTTTTGTAAGATTTGAGCTAGTGACCTACTTTATGATGAAATTGACCTAGTTATCATAGAGACAAATATTCTGACCATGTTTCATGAAGATTGGGTCATAAGTGTGTCCTCCAATTTTTTTATAAGAAACAAGAAATTGTGGACAGGTGAAGAGTGATCACAAAACCTCACACTGTCACTTTTTGACAGGTGAGCTAAAAAAGCAAATGTTCTCCTGAAAAACCCATATACCTCTAAAGAAGTTTCATGGTGATAATTTTTATCTAGTGATATGGTTCTCATAAATTTCCCTATTAAGCCTATGATGAGATCTATCTGCATGTGACCATTCAAGATTGCCAGTCCTTGAATTAGGCTGTTTTTATCAGCCATGGCAGGTTAATTTAATCAGGCTGGTACCTGGTAAATATAAAACAAATACAAAGGTAAAACTGAATTATGCTCCCCGAAACAAGTGCTTGTCCCAGTATGGGAATTAACATATTACAGACAAAGGTAAAAAGAAAATAATGACGAGTGATGTTTCTTCGCCATTGCTAATGGAAGACAGGCCCGTTGCTAATGGAAGATAACTCTATTTTAATTGGGCGTACACGCGACATAGAGCAGACTATTTTAGTTTTGGGATTTACATGTTACTGACAAACATCAAGCTAACAAGACGAACATCAATAGGCTCTATATCATTAATAAAGCATTTCTTGAGCGTAACTTAATAGCGTACGCTTTATTTACGTTATTATTAATGATTGTTTTGAATAAGAATGTACGGCAAACGTCACGTTATGATGACGTCATGTTGACGCCATGACAGCTAAATAGTTGTATAAATTCCCATTTTCTTAAGCAACGTCAGAGAAAAATAATCCATCATGAGACAGTTCATGTAGGATAAAGATATCACACCCTCGTTCCTGGCTAAAATCCTACCCCTCAGGTGAGATATCCTTATCCTTACCTACAAAGAAGCTCATGATCGATTCGGGTCCTTATATTCTTTGACACTGCACTTCCCCTTGAACATCTCTATCATTATATACAATCTATATGTCCATGAAGTTTCAAATTGAGGTCTCCAATACTGCAAGAGTTAAGGCCCAGACAAGAATTAAATATGAACAATTGCCTGTTGCAGTAATTGATACAAATTGTCCAATCGCAACATTTTTGTTTTATTTTCATAAGATTCACAGATGTTGTGGCGAAGTGGCCAGGTTCGACGCACGATGCAACGATAATACAAAACTGCAATGTCAAGACATATCTGGAAGATGGCACCCATGGGTGGTTATTGGGTGATTCGGGATACCCGAACAGGAACTATGTAATTACACCAAAGTCTAACCCCACCACAAATCAGGAAGTTGACTTCAACATGGCACACTCAAGAACGAGGATGGTCGTGGAGAGGGCATTTGGACTTTTAAAATCAAGATTCAGGTATTGAAAACAGGTCCATTTTAAGTTTATATATATATTTATAAGTGTATATCAAATTGGTATTTTATTTTTAAACCATGATCTTTTATGGTTGATTGAAATTAAAACCATAGGGCCAAAGAACAATGACCCAGATGACCCATATGCATACTCAAAATATTATCTAATATTATATCTAATTTTATGAACAAGAGGATCATAGATCCTTTGGCGCTCACCTGCTAAATATGACCAAACTTTGAAATACAGTCTTCTTTGTTTTTATTGCAGACTTGTATTTGATAGACAATTAGAAAGTAGGTCACGCCTTTATTTAACAAGGCAGACAATTGCCTGACCTGAAGATCATCAAATAAACATTTTGAACAAACTTGATGAGGACTGAAGCAAAAATGTGGCCTCCAGAGTGTTAACAAGGGGTTTCTGGTATATGACCTATTGACATATTTTTTGACCCCACATGACTTGACAAACTTGACCTTAAGGTCGACAAGATGAACATTTTGAACAAACTTAATGAAGATTGAAGCAAAAAAATGGCCTCCAGATTGTTAACATGGTTTTTCTATCATTGGACTCCTTGACCTAGTTTTTGACCTCACATGACCCAACTTCGAACTTGATCAAACATTTTGAACAAACCTCATGAAGATTAAAGCAAAAATGTGGCTTCCAGAGTGTTAATGAGGTTTTCTTATAATTTAGACGACGAACCCAAAAATAATCACAATAGCTCACCTTGCCACTGTGTGGCAGGTGAGCTAAAAATATATAACATTCTCACTTAATGTTCCTATAATGAGTTATCTCCCTCTACTACAGTGTACACATTGTATCTAAACTTAACAACGTTACCTAGCTTAAGATGACTGATAAGTCATTTTCAAATTTAACATAGAATTAATCAATACATTGGAGACAAATAATAAACAAGAGATGTTTGTAAAACACGAATGCCACCATGGCAGCCCAATAGTTAGAAATGTTAAAGGTCACAGTGACCTTGACCTTTGAACTACTGACCACAAAATCCATAGGGTTCATCTACTGTTGAAGACCCACCTCCATGTAAAGTTTGAAGATCTTAGTTCAAAGTGTTATTGAGTTATTGAACGGAAACCATTTGAATAGTCAGAAATGGTAAAGGTTACAGTGACCTTGACCTACTGACCTTAAATTCAATAGGGGTCATCTACTGTTGATGACCAACCTCCATGTAAAGTTTGAAGATCTTAGTTCAAAGTGTTATTGAGTTATAGAACGGAAACCAATTGGTCAACCCACAGACTGACCAACATGTGCAAAGCAATATACCCCCTTCATCAAAGATAGGGGGCATAATTAGGCCTAATTTGACTACTAGAAATACATGACAAAATGCTGATTTTCTATTTTCAGGTGCATGCATAAGACTGGAGGGTGTTTGCCTTTTGCACCAAGAAAGGCCTCCGAGGTGATAACAGCCTGCATGAGGCTGCATAACCTGTGTTTAGATTTGGGCTGTGCCCCTCCGGATAACATATTGAATGATCAACAGGATGATTTCATATATCAGGGTGATATGAATGCCCAAGGAAACGCAATAAGACAAAATTTGATTAGTCGTTTTTAAATCCGATATAAAAGGGTAGATTATTTGAATCCATCATGAGACAGTCAATGTTACACATGTTTCATACAAAATTCTCGCATCCAAATTTAAGAGATTTTCAAGGTAAAATATGCATTTTCAAGACATAGGATAATGATATCTCACCCTCGGCAAGCCTCGTCCCAATTTAAATCCTACCCCTCGGGTGAAATATCATTATCCTAGTACATAGAAGCTCAAGATGGAATCTTATAATCTACCGTTTTATAGCAAGTTACACTTCACAATTCTTAAATTTTATAACTGGTGAAATCTGTAGCAATGCGTCTGTATTGAATAAATTTATTGAGATTGTTTGAAGATGTGAATTTATTGTCCTCAGCTCAGCAATTTGTTGATTCAGTAAACGATTTTTTTCCTCTTTTAATTCGAGTTTTCTTTTTTCTAGTAGTAATTTTTCCTGTTCTATGCACAAAATATCTTTGTGACAATCACACTCGGCTAAAATAAAAACACAAAAATAACTTATAAGAGTAATTATTCTAGTACAGTCATAGTTCACACACTATCTCATACCATATTCAAGGAATTTTCAAGGTTTTTTAAGGAAAGAGTATGTATTTTCAAAGCCTTTTTCAATAGATTTATGAAGTTAAATTGTACAATTTTGACTCTTGGTGCTGGATAAATGAAAATTATTTTCATCAAGACTACTGCTTAGCATCATGTATAACAATAGCAATAATACATTTGCACTCTTTAATTTTCAAGAATGAGTGTTTCTGCCTATATATTTTTTTTAAAATGCCATTGTGACAACATCCATACAATTCAAAGTAGTTTTAAGGTTGTTTGACTACGTTCAAGGGTTTTCCCTTAAATTCAATGCCTTTTGTGCATATTTTCAGGGCAGTACTTAATTCAAGTGCTTTTCAAGGTCGAAACCAAATTCAAGGAATTTTCTTCAAGGGCTGTGTAAAGTTGTGAATGATTATTACTGTCACAAAGTTATTGAATAATTAAGAAAATTAATACACTTTAGAAAAAGGCACTGGTGTGTGATAAACATTTACATGTCTATTATCATGAAGAAGTTTTACATACTAAAGTCATACTAACTTGGCTGTTTCCTCTTCTTTGACTTTGTACTGCAACTTCTTATGCCATCAGAATAGCTTCTTATGCCATCAGAATCACTTAGATTGTCTGAAAAACACACAGTTGTAACTATTATTGGATAGATTAGTAATAAGTGTAGTACATCACAAGTTATGAAGATAGAGAAGTGTAATTATATAATTATTTATTACATAACACATTTTTGCTCTTAAAAGGGCTTTCTTATTTCTGTGTATAGATTATAAGGTATATAATAAAAGTAATAGTTGTCTCGCGAGATAGGGCACTACAAAAGCAACTAGATGTATTAATGCCCAACACACTGCAGTGATATTCTGTATATATATAAATGCTGGTCAATGTATAAAGTTATTCATACAAATGCAAAATTATAAATGATTCACTGATATTTTATTGTTATTATTGTAATACAAAATACATGCTTTATCAAGTTTCTGCAGTCTATTTCATCAGTCCATTGTTGCTAGGATAAAAACAACTTTCAAATATAAAATTGTTACAGTAGAGGTGTTGACTATGACTGTTGTTGAGAGGTTGTTACAGTAGAGGTGTAGACTTTGACTGTTGTGGAGAGGTTGTTACAGTAGAGGTGTAGACTGTGACTGTTGTGGAGAGGTTGTTACAGTAGAGGTGTAGATTATGACTGTTGTGGAGAGGTTGTTACAGTAGAGGTGTAGATTATGACTGTTGTGGAGAGGTTGTTACAGTAGAGGTGTAGATTATGACTGTTGTGGAGAGGTTGTTACAGTAGAGGTGTAGACTTTGACTGTTGTGGAGAGGTTGTTACAGTAGAGGTGTAGACTGTGACTGTTGTGGAGAGGTTGTTACAGTAGAGGTGTAGATTATGACTGTTGTGGAGAGGTTGTTACAGTAGAGGTGTAGATTATGACTGTTGTGGAGAGGTTGTTACAGTAGAGGTGTAGATTATGACTGTTGTGGAGAGGTTGTTACAGTAGATGTGTAGACTATGACTGTTGTGGAGAGGTTGTTACAGTAGAGGTGTAGACTGTGACTGTTGTTGAGAGGTTGTTACAGTAGAGGTGTAGACTGTGACTGTTGTGGAGAGGTTGTTACAGTAGAGGTGTAGACTGTGACTGTTGTTGAGAGGTTGTTACAGTAGAGGTGTAGACTGTGACTGTTGTTGAGAGGTTGTTACAGTAGAGGTGTAGACTTTGACTGTTGTGGAGAGGTTGTTACAGTAGAGGTGTAGACTTTGACTGTTGTTGAGAGGTTGTTACAGTAGAGGTGTAGACTTTGACTGTTGTGGAGAGGTTGTTACAGTAGAGGTGTAGACTTTGACTGTTGTGGAGAGGTTGTTACAGTAGAGGTGTTGACTGTGACTGTTGTGGAGAGGTTGTTACAGTAGAGGTGTAGACTATGACTGTTGTGGAGAGGTTGTTACAGTAGAGGTGTAGACTATGACTGTTGTGGAGAGGTTGTTACAGTAGAGGTGTAGACTATGACTGTTGTGGAGAGGTTGTTACAGTAGAGGTGTAGATTATGACTGTTGTGGAGAGGTTGTTACAGTAGAGGTGTAGACTATGACTGTTGTGGAGAGGTTGTTACAGTAGAGGTGTAGACTGTGACTGTTGTTGAGAGGTTGTTACAGTAGAGGTGTAAATTATGTTGTTTTATCTGTAAATGTAGATAAGACGCAAATGAACAAGTAAATTATACATAGTATGGGCACATGTCTATGTTGGTACCACATAAAAGTTTTTGTAAGTGGATTGTGTATTTATTGTTTGTTTAATGTTGCCAACTGTTGTTAATTTAAAGAGCAAATATATATGACAAAATGATTTAAATTATCACCATTCAGACGTTAAATTACTTAATAATAATTATGCTAAAGAAATTGTTAAATAAATGAATAGATTATATTAATTACCCAATTGTGATTTTGTTTTTGTTTTGACGATTTCATTCTTTGGTTCAACAGCCTTGACGATCAACTTATTTGATTCAACAGCATTGACGATCAAATTCTTTGGTTCAACAGCATTTACAATCAACTTCTTTGGTTCAACAGCCTCGTCTGAAAGAAAATAACAACCATTAAATGTTTTTTTTTCTTTTACCAGTTTTTTAGTACATGCCTGCTATTGTGTTTTAATAATATAATTAACAAGGAATCGGTAAAACATTTTGCACCCCGTAAGCATGAATGAATAGAATATTAATATAGCCTATTGTTCCACACCCAACAACATCAAGTGCGCACGTACGGACGGACAAAGCGGCGACTATATGCTCACCCTTCGGGGAGCATAAAAATATGTTGTTTTTTTTACTCAAATGTACAGTCCAAAAATATACCTATGATAGGTGACTTCTCAAATACAAAAACAGTAAACATTATGTTTATCTTTATACATATAAGTAGGAGCTATTACTCAAATGATAACTCCTGTAAAACGTGCTGAGAAATCGGCAGACCTGAATTTCACTTACTATTTTCCTCAACATCACGAAGCTTCCCAGACAATGGGTCTTCCGTGTCCTCTTCTTCATTTTGACCTACCAACATAACAACAAATACAATCTAATCTATGAATTTGTTATATATGTATACATGAGTGTCATAACTTTGAGTTGTATTAAATTTTTTGGATTTCGATTGTGGTCCTATTCCATTTCGATTTTATTTTCGATTGCTAATGACATATAACATACTGTATTGTTTAACTGGAACTGTGATGGCCTGGCTTAAAATCAGTCAATGTTTTAAAAAATATTTGACTGATAATAGGAAGAACTTCATTAGCATACAGAAATGTTATTTTCAATGTTTTGAAAAATTTGGTAACCAATTTATTTTTACTTACAAATCTCTATTTATATAACAATAAAACATAATATTTAAACATACCTTTAGGTTTCGATAACAATACAAAAGTATCAACACCACCATTAATGCCCTCAATTGACGTCTCGCTCACAACACTGAGAATCTGAAATTTAAAAAAAATGAAAAAATTGGCAACAGTTGGGTTATGAAATAAATTCAAACTACAATTATCACTGTCTTGACCAGCCCCAGGTCCCTGTGGTAGCCAGAGCTCTCCACAAGCCACAGGGGTCAGCGATTTCACTGACTACTGAGGGATTTAACACCAACTCCTTGAGTACTGTAAAAATGAGGAAAATTTGAAATTAACAAAGGGCTATAACTATTCCAATCTAGTGTAGCTAGAGTAATCTAACTTCCTATATTTTGGTATTTCAGGGCTTTGTTTCTTTGAGGATGGGATCTTACCTTTAATAAGGGAAAAACATATTGCTATAGTTTTGCTAACATGAGGAATGATTTTGTCAAGGAAAAAATGATTTTTGGGAAAACTGCATGATTTGAAATATTTTTGTCCAGGGTAAGAGGCATTATAACGGCTCCTTTATGTAACGAAAATAAGCCCTTTATTTATATATAACGTATCCTATAAAACAATTATGAAACTTACCAATTTACACTCCATTCAAGATTTTAAAAAAAAGGGAAAACTCACTTTCTAACATTCAAATTTGATTTTAATTAACTATAACTGAGTGTCCTCTATACATACCCTTTCTTCAAGCTCGTTCAAGCTTGAGCTTGCACCAGGGCCACCACCTGTTGTTCGTATGTATTCCCTTCGTTGTCTTTCTTTTTTTTTCATTGTGGACTTAAGGTCGGCCCACTTTTTCTTGATCTCCTCCACTGTCCTCAAGACAGTGCTATGTGCATTGACACTATAAATAAAAGTTACCTATGAATGATTAAGGCTAATAACACTTTTAAGTGACATTGTAAAAAAATACGTAATTATACGGTATGTGTACACATAGTAACATTGGTATTATATACTCAACAAAAAAAACACTTTACATTGCATTAGGTAAGACTTACATTGAAGCAACTTGCCTTTTCATAAGGCTGACCCTTTCAATAGGGGTGAAACTATGATAAACAAACACTTGACCTTTTATATAAAAGGGTTAAGTGCACTGTGCAACGTGATTATATAATCGAGTAGACATTCATGCTTGAAAAAGCTGAAGTTGCCCGTAGAAACACATAAAGTAACTTGCTCCATGAACAGATTAATCTGTTCAATCATTTTTGATTGCAGTGGCATCAGAATTTAAAAGCAGCCACTTGGAGACATCTTTTCTGTCTAATTTTCTTTGTTACATCGGCTGCATGGATTTCCACTGTATATATCCGGCAGAACAAGCATTTTAATTTTAAAACAAGCTTCTGAATGATTAGATCATTGTTTGTCTGTAATATAGATCTCTAAGACTATATGGATCAGCGATTTTTCCCCTTCTTTGTTAGGTACCCCTAAAAGGTAGCTTCCCAATTAGAAAAATTATCTTCACACCTTCAGTCAAAGAACAGTTAATGTTTGTAACAGCTTAAGTTAAGTAGCAGGACTGTGGAATATTTTTAAATATATGTTAAATTTCCGAGAATTGGAAAGAAATTCTTTCCATCTTGCTATTAGTGCGCACTCTTGAGGAAATATAGACAAAACGAAAGAAGAGACAACTACATAGAGGGGCCAGGATAGCGTAATGCTAATGTGACGGCCCTACATCCAGGAACAGATAGTCAAATAACTCGACGCATATATTATCACATGATACTTTGTCTGTCTCCGTGGTTGAAACTTATGAATAGTAGCTTTAATTCAGTTGTTAACGTATATCCTCGTTTCCTATGGTTTCAGCCACTTAAGAATCAACATCCTATGTTTGCTAAAATAATTTTTGTGCAAGCTTGAAAAGAGTGTTATATGTTAGTCTTTTATCTACACAAATTGACCAAATTATTTGGTCTGGGTAGTCTATTTGTAAAAATATAGCTATTTAACTGACCAGGGGTAGGTTTGTCTTAATTTTATAGTGTTTCCTATGGTTTCGGCCACTATAGTTGAACGTCCAAGAAATTATATTTTTTGAAGGATTCAAAGTGAAATATTTTTTGGTAATGTACATCAACACGTCAACTAATGTTTTACATAAATTTATTTACACCCAATGCCTGCAGAGATTGAAGCACCCTGTTTTTTCAAGAGGCCTATTAAAAAAGTCACATTTTTTCTTCTTTTTGTTACAAAATCACTTAAAACGGCTTAATTTTATAAAACTTGATTCATGAACAAAATTGGGAAGTGTATCCTAGTTTTTTCATGCAATCCACATATTGGAGTAAAAATTTCCACTCTTTGGGCTATATTTTTCGAAAAAAGGGGGTGGCTGAAACCATACGGCTGTTTCACAGTATTTAACACAGGAGTGTAACAAATTAGTCAAAAATTGAAAGTGTTTAATTCCTTACGTCTTAAGTACTAACACAACTGTTCATGAAACATTATTTAAAAGCCTATAACTTTAATAGTATAACATAATGCAAGCTATAAAGCTGTGTAAAATACCGTGAAACAGCCGATAGGAAAGGATGAAACCATAGGAAAGAATGATAATAAGGTTATTATTTGGACAAGACATTCTCGATACAGTACAATTTTAAGTGAGGACGTGTAAATTTGGGGACGTTTATACATGCTCCTCGAGACTAGCTAGATGCATTATTTCAGCAGAGCATATTCCACTTTTCGTTTCTCCAATGATTAACAAAATTTTGGGTGCTTGAAATTGCATTTTGGTCAATTTTTATCCAAACACTTGACGCTAAATAGCTAAACACTGTGACATTCAAATGATTCAATCATTCATGAGAACAATCGTGATAGAAGCCTGTAATAAGCTTACTTTACTCACCACTCTGCAATATGCAGCCATACATTAGACTTTGTATGGGCAGTTACGCTAGTAGTAAGTCGCCCCTCAATTACTGCAATGTTTTCTACAACTTTTTCGACCAAAACGCCTGCCGTTTCGTCGGCCCAGTTGGTTTTCCGTTTTTTTGCGGCCATATTGTGACGAGTCAGACGACAAGGTGCTCTCTAAGCGGTCCGCGCAACAGCGTAGCAATTTTACCTTCCGCTTTGAAGAGTAGTTACGAAGTTCGTAAGTGATGCGTACGTAAGAAAGTTCGTACGAAGGTGTTGCTGAAACGCTCTTAACTTTTTCGTAAGAAGTTCGTACGAAACCTTCGTAGGGCTACGAAAATAATTTTCGTACGAAGTTTAATGAAACGGCCCCCTGTACGCCATAAAATCAAAACTTTAGACAGCGCTAATGTTCATGAAAAGATTGTTAATATATCTACCACCTACACAGAATGTGACTTCTTGTGAACTTGTGTAGTGGAGCAAGACATGAAACTTGATTCTATTTCTGCATGGTTTGTGAACCTACACATTTAAGTAGCATTACATTCAATTACTGGGAATTAGCATATGCTTTGTATACTTCAAGCCAAATAGAAAATTAAAGATGTATTATTCAAATGAATCATTGAATTTGAAAGGGTATAATGTAATGTTCAGCAACAACCAACCCTAACCGTAAGACTGCTGTGCACTATTCAAATTGCCTTGAGCATATTTAATGCTTTTGTCACAGTATTCATGATATTTTCCCTGCTCGTAACTAATTTTCTATTATATACATACAACCGATATTCAACTGATTGAACTATACCATCCCACATTCATATTGCATAATGGATGTTAACTTCAGCTTGGATTAAAGTAACAGGTATATTTATCAGCGTGACAAATTGTGCATGTTGGGTTTTGTATTTGTCGCATAAACAAGTTAATACCTAGGTCACAATACCTGGGTCCAATCAGCCTGACACGGAATGATGTCTATTGATCCAATGTATACTCCCTATTTGGTCATGAGTAGCAATTCATATTTCAAAATAGTTTGGATTGGTTTGGATTTGTAACCCATACATGTATATTATTTGAAATATGGGAATTGTCTTAGTATGTACAATCAGTTTTGTATAAGGCATGCAGATTTTTAAGGAGTTAGGCTGAAATATGGGCATTGTCTTAGTATGTACAATCAGCTTTGTATTAGACTACCATACCTCTAAGGAATTCACATGATTGCGTCTTGTTGGTTTGATTGTTCACAATGTATGTCTATACATATACATGATCTGAGATTACCTTTTCATACTAGTGCACATTATCAGTAACACAATATGTTGGTCCCTTGATAGCCCAAAGGAGCTGTCTACATAATGAAATAACAAAGATAGCCCATTTTGGCTGTCAAGGAACATGTTGGTTGTAATTATGTTTATTTATGATACATTCCTTAGTATTGCTTATACTGTGTTCCTGTCATTCTGTTAATGTTATTCATTAGTGAGTTTCACGATCCTCGAAAAAATGACTTGTCTTGAAAAGTACTTGAATTTTGGTGAGAGTTTTCTGTATAAGCCATAATTATGGTATCGATATTTATTTTTGTCACAAAATTGTTATGCTGTGCCATCATATTTAAACCAGTACAACGTCTGCAGAGCAACAAGTTGTAATTTATTAAGATTTCAGCCATTTTCCGAGGTGCTTGTCATTAGGCTAAAACAAATTAATTATGTGGTTCATGAATATGGTGAAAAAAAATAGGGTAGGTCGGAAAATCATTTTATTTTTTATAATTATTTGATTTTTCCGACCCAGAGCAAGGCCATCGCGAAAACTGTGGAAGAATCATCAATGGCAATACGTGAGAACGATACATCTGTAAAAATCGATATTGGAAAACTAGATGCTGTAGTTCTCGTACTAAAAATAACTGATTCCGCAAAAATATTTTTATGGAAGAACATGTTTAGTGTTGGGCCAAAAAGTTAGGGTCGGTCAGGTTACTAGAACCACATAATTGATATGTTTTGGCCTTATCAGGGTTATAATGGTGTTAAAAGCATAAGTTACTGGTAGGATTATGTTAAATAGTATCGTTAAAGAATAAAATTCAACCTCAAAAGAGATGGCTGCTCCTTTGGGGTTCTTGTTTGTTTCACAAGAGAAAGCTCCTCTAAAGGGGTTGCACTGTTATGGGTTAAATGTGAATTAAAGATATATTTATTATATTGTACCGGTATTAAAAGATATAAAAAATTATGCTTGCTTTTTAACTTAAGTACATGTACAAGGTTTGATTTACAAATGTTGCTTTATTGTTAACTTAATGTCATGTTTTTTATGTGTATTTTATAACAAATGTACAAACTTTTTGTGAATTATTTATTCCATGAAATCCATCTTCCTTGTTTGGGATGTAATTAAGTTGAAATGCTTGACCTATGCAGCCGCTGTCTCCATGAGACCTTAGGGCGATATCTCCCTTGATTTTTCCCTTGTGACATGGGGTATTTTGTATGGTTAGGCTGCTCAGGGCTCCACGGTATATTTAAAGTGATAGAAAATGTACAGTAGAACTTCGATGCCTCGAACAGTATTTGCCTGGAACACCCTAGATGCCTCGAACTGGTTCTTCGGTCCCGGCAAAATCCCTTCTTTAATCATACATAGTATGCTAGTATGTTTATATCCGTTCCCACTCGTTTTAAACATGTCTTTATTGTGTGTATGTAGCATTTTTGAATGAGTAATTACATGATAAAAGAGGTATATAAATATGGTAAAAATAAAATAATCACGAGTCATTTATACAATGTCGAGTGATTGACAATGGCTATCGGACGCCTAGCTATCAGTCAGATGACTGGCGACTGCATTGTATAACGAGTTTTTGAGAGACTAAACCTAATATAGATCAATTAAATAGTTAATGAAGGCCAACTGGGAAATTGTAATTTAACTTATTTTCGTTAATGAAATTCAGAAGCAACAACATATCAGAATAACATAATCCTTTTTTAAATTAAAGTACTCGTATATATATCAAAAGTTTTTGTTTCATTTCCATTTATTTATTGGTAGTGGAACTTGACCTCGGTCATAAGAATATTCCGTGCGCTCCTTTACATAAATACACTATACATGTATAACAAGACACCTTAGTAAGACTTGTCAAAGATCATATAAATAGAGTATTCTTCGGACTCCGTGTCAATTTTGTCAAACTATTATATTTTGTTATTATAATGAATACTGTTACATAAATGATACACATGCAATAGTTATGTAAATCAATTATGCAATTGCACACACACGATTTGTACGGTTTATCATACTGGCATCAGTTCGAAATTATACACATACATATACTTGAATACCATAGATGCCTCGAACAGGTAGTTGGCTCGAACTATTTTCCCGGTCCGAAGGTAGTTCGAGGCATCAAAGTTCTACTGTATATTCAAAGGGGGACAACTGTGTTATAGATCTTGTTCATGTACAATAAAAAAAAGTCTTGGAGAATTATGTTGAATGCTATTCTGACTGGCTATGTGTTTATGTTTAATCAAAATGAAAATGCTTGCCATTTGGAGTTTGATTTATACATGTATCTGAATTGTGAAATGTTGTATATAGCCAGAGCGTGTACATGTAACTGAGTGTAGCAATACCACGTGACTTTTACATCACTAAAGGCTACAAATCCAAGACGAAATTGGATTCCCTTCGAAAACAAAAATAGCAGCAAGTATTTTATTTTTTCATCCATTTCTATGAAATATACGCCAGGGTGCGCCACACAAAGTGGAAAATTATTTGCTTTCCATGAAATATAAAATCTTTTTCACTAGCAAATACTTTTCCACTTTGTGTGGCATATATTTAATAGAAATCGGTATAGAAATAAAATACTGACGGCTATTTTTGTTTTCAAACTGAGCAAATTTTATCTTTGATCTGTAGCCAAAAGTCACGTGGTATTGCTACACTGTAACTGATGCAATCTATTAACATATTTATACCAAGTAGTATAGAAATGTTTTATTGTATTAACTTATTACATGTACTGTATTGAATTTTATCACTGTTTTAAATGTGGGATATCACAATAAAAAATATGGTCTAATATGCAAGTAGTTTTGTTTTGTTCATTCTTGTTCGCAAGAGTATATATATTCTTCACCTTTGATTCTGTAGGTAGTCTAGGAACTTGACTTACCACTGATGAATGAAGATGGTTTTTGTGTTGCCTGAAAAGGCGACAAATAGGGATTACTTTTGTCGTCGGCAGCGGCGGTGGCTGTGTCCGAATTTGCTTGTCCGGAGCATAACTTTGTCACCTTAACTTCAAATGACTCAAGATTTGGTATGGATGTTTCTTGCAATAAGCCGAAGTGCAGTGCGCAAGAACCATAACTCTACCTGTCATAGTTTTTTAATTAATATTTCCCTTTGATTGATTTTATGAGAGTACTTCTTGTCCGGAGCATAACTTTGTCACCTAAATTTCAAATGACTTAAAATTTGGTATGGATGACCATAACTCTTATCTTGCATCGTTTTTTGTGTCGCCTGAAAAGGCGACATATAGGTGTTACTTTGGGTCGGCTGCGGCTGTGGCTGTGGCTGCGGCGGTGTCACAAATTGCTTGTCCTGAGCATAACTTTGTCACCTTAAGTTCAAATGACTTAAAGGGACTATTGACTGACTTTGTTTCCATTATACATTTAGGTCAATAAATGTCTATTTTTAACATCAGAAACGAAAATTCCGATATTTTACGAGTATTTACGATGTTTATGTCGACTAATCATATACGCGTAGTGCACATTTTCCGATACCGCTGATATCGGAAATTTCCGGAAGCGCGTTCGTATATCTTCGTAAAATCTGACTGTGACGTCACAATCGGTACTCGCAGTTTAATCTGTCGCTCAAACCGTGTGCTCAGAATGTTTCTGTTCATTTCAATCACAGTTTAGTGCAAATCGGGAAAATTTAACTACCTGTCTTGAGAGAAGCATCTTTTATTGTAAACAATAATTGATTTTATGGGTAAATTCATATCGCTGGCTTAGAATTTAAAGGTTGTAAGTACAAAATCAATATTTTGAGAAAACAAGAAAAAACCCGTGTCTGAGACCAGTTCCGATTTTCATGAAATTAGGCTCATAAGAAGCGCCTCGTGGTGCAGATTTTAAATATGTATGAGTCTTATAAGGTCGTAAATGGTACTTACTATCTTCTATTGCTAAGCAAGCGATATATTTACATATATACACTGTGTAAAGAAATATTCCATAAACTAGCCTTTCATCGTTTGCACCCGGTCAGTATGTTAGTGTGCTAATTAATAATCAAATTCAAATGTGCATAACTTTTTTAAAATAATAGTATAGTAGACCAATCTCCTGATTTTCTACCTCGGGTTTTTATTGGTGTTTATCAAAGAATACGCAAGAATCTTTGGTGTTATCCATGTGCTCTATCGCTTAGCAGTGACATACATTTTGTTGATTGCTAGCAACAGAGTGACAAGGTTGTATTTAATTGCAACTTCCATAATATGTGTAATATGCGTACACGGTTTGCCATTGGCAGTTAACAAATAAACTAATTACCAATGTACAATCACGCGTTAGCAATAAAAAAACATAATCGTTTTCTAACATAACGTTATAAATGTCGGGTCAAGTACAATAATTTGAGCTACACATATTTTATATGCACAATTATACCAGAACTAAAGATGTAAGTCCTAGATTATAAGTCAGTTAAAATTCCAATGTGTTATATTCTTTGATGATATCGCTTAGGTTGGTATCCCGCGGTAATCAGTCGGGTTCTATGATCTACGACTGGTCGCGGTGTCTTGCTGATTAGTTTACTGTCAATTAACAATGTGTCACCAGTTACTTTGGTTGCAGTTTTCGCAAGGTCAGATAGTGTTGCTATATACGATTTGTAGTAATGTATACATAATATTATATATGTCTGACAGTACTCTGGCCTATAGCACGGATATACACAGAATGTCTAATGTATTTCCGTGCTTATAGATACTTTCAAATAAATTTACATCGATCCGTCATGATTTTCAATTGTCTTAGACCTTACATATAATTTTAAAACTATATTTTTATAATTATGCTTTAGAGATTGAATGCAATTGAGTACAGCAATGATATCAACTAAAGAGCGCTTTAACTATTACATAGACCAAACCAACATAATTATGTTCAACATTATAAAACCAGCTTTTATGGAAAAATCCACACGTTCTCGTTAATTGGGATTTATGTGTTCTTATTTTATAACAAACAATAACATACTTTCACGTGTCTAGGGCTTTAAATGACATATTTTAAAAGAGTCAAATTAAAGACGAAGCTTTTTGTCTCAACATGTGATTGTCAATTTTTTTGGAAAATATAAATGATATTGCTTCAAACTCAGACTAAATTTAAGAAAATATACATAATTATTTATCTCTTACTTCCGAGGTCCTCAGGGTTTAATAAATTTATTTAGTGTATAAATTACTTTCATGGCATCGCTACCAACCAATTTAAGTTGAAATTCTCTAGTTTCTAAACGTGCCAATGTATTAAGAATTTCTTCATTATTAATGAAATAATGCTTAATTAAATATTGCACAATTTCCATTGATTTTAGTTCGTGTCCTACAAAAACCAATAAGACGTAGCCGAAATGCTGCAATATGATTGGCTAACGCCACCTGTCAATCAAAATCAACAGGAAGGTCAATAACCAGTCCGTGTAGCCAATGCGGTCAGCGATATTTACAGTGTGAATGTCTGGCAGATTTCTTCGTCGCCGTTATTATGATTTCCCTTATTAATAATAGGTTTGAATTGATTCGGCAAAATATTTTCATTGCCATCATAATCTGTATCCGAAGAATTTATCGTTTCATTAGCTCAGGGACCGTATACAGACTAGCTGAGTCGGAGAACTTCGCTGTCCGACATCTTGTTAATAGCACGATTGTGACGTCACACGCTTCGTTTCTAACATCGGACTTTTCCGGAGATATTTCCGTAAGTTTCCGTACAGGTATAACAATGGTCGTGAACTATCGGTTGTACACAGGTAAATGTAAGGGGAATTTCGGGGAAAATGTTGCGAATGCAATCACGATGCCGAATAGAACTATTACACAAAAGTTTAAATCACCGGTAAATATTCCCTTTAAGATTTAGTATGCATGTTTCTTGCAATAAGCCGAAGTGCAGTGCGCAAGAACCATAACTCTACATTGCATCGTTTTTTAATTATTTCCTTTTGATTGATTTTATTAGAGCATTTCTTGTCCGGAGCATAACTTTGTCACCTTAAGTTCAAATGACTCAAGATTTGGTATGCATGTTTCTTGCAATAAGCCTAAGTGCAGTGCGCAAGAACCATAACTCTACCTGTCATAGTTTTTTAATTAATATTTCCCTTTGATTGATTTTATGAGAGTACTTCTTGTCCGGAGCATAACTTTGTCACCTAAATTTCAAATGACTTAAAATTTGGTATGGATGACCATAACTCTTATCTTGCATCGTTTTTTGTGTCCCTGACAAGGCGACATATAGGTGTTACTTTGGCGTCGGCTGCGGCTGTGGCTGTGGCTGCGGCTGCGGCGGTGTCACAAATTGCTTGTCCTGAGCATAACTTTGTCACCTTAAGTTCAAATGACTTAAGATTTAGTATGCATGTTTCTTGCAATAAGCCGAAGTGCAGTGCACAAGAACCATAACTCTACCTGTCATAGTTTTTTAATTATCTCCCTTTGATTTAATAAGAGCATTTCTTGTCCGGAGCATAACTTTGTCACCTGGAGTTCAAATGACTGAAGATTTTGTATGCATGTTTCTTGCAATAAGCCTAAGTGCAGTGCGCAAGAACCATAACTCTACCTGTCATAGTTTTTTAATTATCTCCCTTTGATTTAATAAGAGCATTTCTTGTCCGGAGCATAACTTTGTCACCTGGAGTTCAAATGACTGAAGATTTTGTATGCATGTTTCTTGCAATAAGTCAAAGTGCAGTGCGCAAGAACCATAACTCTGCCTTGCATCGTTTTTGAATTATTTCCCTTAGATTGATTTAATTAGAGTATTTCTTGTCCGGAGGATAACTTTGTCACCATTAGGTTGAATGACTTGAAACTTGGTATGCATGTTAATCAGGACATTTTTTTGTCCAGAGCATCACTTTGTCGTTTTTAGTTCAGATGACTAGAGAACTCTTGTGTGTCGGATATGTAGCCCAATACTGGATAGTTTTCCATGACAAATGTGCATGTCGTCAGGCGACACATGTGACTCGCGGAGCTTTTAATTATTATTTCCCTTTGATTGATTTTATTAGAGTATTTCTAGTCCGAAGCATAACTTTGTCACTATAAGGTTGAATGACTTGAAACTTGGTATGCATGTTTTTTACAAAAAGTCATAGTGCAGTACGCAAGAACCATAACTCTACCTGGTGCCATTTTTTCAATTATTTCCCTTTGATTGATTTTACAAGCATTTCTTGTCCAGGGCATACCTTTGTCACCATAAGTATGAATGACTCCTAAATTGGTATGCATGTTTCTTGCTGTGACATAAAATGCAGTGCGCAAGAATCATAACTCTACCTAGTGTAGTTTTTGAATGATTCCCCTTTGATTGATTTTATCAGGACATTATTTTGTCCAGAGCATAACTGTCATTTTTAGTTCCGATGACTAGACAACTCTTGTGAGTCTGATATGTAGCCCAATGCTGGATAGTTTTCCATGACAAATGTGCATGTCGTCAGGCGACACATGAGACTCGCGGAGCTTTTATAAGTGATTATTGTTAGCTAACCCCATAAAGACCATTCAGGTCGCAGAAAATATTAAGGATATAGTCCAGGCAGCAGTCGAGTTCACTATTACGGTGTAAAAACAATTATAATGGCTTATACAGACAGCTATAATTTCAATTCTAAACTAACATACTATATTTGCTCAACCTGTTCAGACAATGGTTGTAATATTTTGTGTACACATAAATGGCAACGTCTCTCTCACAATATCCTAACTGGACTGTAGGTCAGATACCGGAAACAAACAATATTTTTGACACTTCAAACAATGAGGGTGCATTCGTTTTAGGGCAAGAAACTTGAAAGGGACTGAATAAGCATAACAATTCTGGTTATGAAATAGAAGATTTGGCAAACTCGCTGTTTTGACTTTGATAAATATTTTATTATCATAATGCTAAAAAACAAGTTAAGTGGTTTATATGATAAAACAAACTGAACAATCAACTATATACAGGGTATCCCAAAATACATGTTACACTAAGGAATTGTTATAATAACATAGATACTTGAGCTACATCCATGATAAACACATCATAAGAAAAGATATACATGTATATACACATTTTATATTGTGTACACTTTTTTGTGAATAAACCATAATTGCCTCGTTGCCTAGCAACAATCAAATTATTCAAAATTTGGCTTTTGTTGATTATGATTTTGACTACATCATCTCTTTAATCTTGAGATGTTTGAAATATTTTCATTCCAACATCAATTTGAAGCATTAACAGGACATTAAACGAAGGATTGGCATGTGCATATGGTTGCATCCGGAAACACTTAAACAATGTTTAAAGAGAAATAATGGACACTTGGTATTCTCATTCAGCTAAGAGCCGTTAGAAATTAGCAAAATAACTACATGGGCCCAAGTAAATATACAATATTTTCTTAGTATGCAAATTAGGCATGTTTGCGTTTTTGGGTTTTATTTTTAGTGCATACTAATTTGCCTCTAAATGCAAGGACATTTCAATGAAAATAAATTATTTTGGTTACTATGGCAACCAATTTCCTCCAATGATATGGGTATCATGGGCAACACATATGTATACCATATTGTCCAATTTTAACATCTTATTCTGCTTCATAACTCATCAAGCATTTATATTGATAAGTATATGAGACATACACACATGTATTTCAAAGAATTTTATAAAATACCATTTAGGTTTCACTCTTCAACAATGACGTCAAATCTTAACATGTAAAACGTCACTTTCATAAAAATATACTTCAAATGTTTCTGGTAGTGAAATTTATAAAACATGTTTTATTATGACATATGATTTATCATAAAAACATTTAAAGCCTCTACTTTAAAATGATATTTTCAGATTTTATGTAATGCATATGTTAAAAAAGTTATTAAGCTACGAAACTGTAACATGTATTTTGGAACACCCTGTATAAATGCATAAACTGTTACATCTGATATCACATAGATTGGCCAAAGACCTAAATATACACAGATTGGACACTAAATTGAAAACGGGGAGAAAATGGCATGCAGCAGATGCTGATATTTTGCATGAACTCTATTGTTTGTCATCCCTTTTTAATGATCAAGATCTCATTTTGAAGAGCTTGGTTGTTCTACTTCATGATGTAACTTATTTATTTCTATCTCTTATAGAATTAGGACAATTATTGTTTGAATGAGGCAAAGTTGGTATTTTCTGAGAAAATTGGAATTTCCATTAAAATGAGAGTAGGTCTGGCTTTTTGAGGTCTTATGTTTTATTTCTTGACTGATTTCAATAAATTAGGTTTCATTTTAAAGCAGAATAATAAATCTATTGCATAAACTTATTAGTTTTTTCCTATGTACACGAAAACAGGAGATATAAGGAATTAAAAACAAACGAGATTTCGCGAGATTTCAGAAGACTGCCGCGAGATATTGCGAGATTTTTCCCATCTTTGTATATTTAGGTCTTTGGATTGGCACAATAAAGTATTTAAGTATAAAGCATGGCATACTGGTACTTATAAATGAGGAAAGCAAAACTACTGTTATATGCCTAAATCTGACTATGCACAATATTGAAGAAAATTGGACATCGAAAATGCATTTAATTTTTATTTGTAAACAAATGCCAATGTTTTCATCGGCGGAATTGATAATGTTTGAAAATAATTTATGTGAGTACGGAGTAAACATCATACTTATTGCTCTTGTCTACCCATCAAAGAGACCATATTAACGTATCAAAGAGACTAGTAGTATATTAACATAGATAACAACAAATATATTGCCACTTTGATTTAGATAAGTTGAGTGTACTACATGCCTTTTGTATAAATTATCGTTTACGCCGATGAGCAATAAATGTGGCAGACTACTTTCAAGTCACTTCAATAACTCTTACAGGTTGAATAGCAATGTGAGTGCATAAAATGTTATATAGAGCCATTGACTAGATCACTAGTCTTGAAGATCACAGTGCACATTCGTCCCAAGTACTGTATTCACATGTTCAGTTCCTCTAAGGTCTGGGACAGAGGCATTGCAAGTGTGCATATGCTCAGTGCACAATACGGTGAAACAAAGTGTCCAAAGAAATTGGTGCAGGTCCTTGTACCATGAAAGACAATTGGAGTTCATATACGGCTTCATCCCTTACTCAACTAGAAACAATGACTAACTAGGAACATCAAATGTTACCTAGGCATAATCATGATAGACATACAAGGGTGTTAAAAAGTTCGTTCTCAAAATTTTAATTCATACTTAATTTTATCTGAGCTATGTGGCATTGTGCGCTATGTACACTTTCATTTTCTTACTATAGTGGCTTCATTCAATACCAGTGAGATAAGAACAAGTGTAGAACCTTCTGGAATTTATCCTGAAAATATTACATTCTTCTGTCGTTAGAAAAATAAACTATTGAAACTTAAACATTGAGAACAAACTTTTTAACACACTGTACTAACTCCACAGGAACTCCTTGACATCAGGCAAGTTAATTGGTTCTGTTGATACTATAATTATGTTTGTTTCGACTCGCCATTTTAAAAATGCTCCGATCTTGCACCATACACACCTTGTCATAAATGTAAACTCTGTTTAATCTGAAAAAAGTAAACATCTCAGTCAGAACCCTAAAACATTGACAAAGTAACTGAATACATGTATTTTCAAAACCATTAACTACATTTTGACCACCAACGTAAAACCACAGGAACTTGCATTTATAATTTGAAAAAAAAATGAAAAAAAAATTGAAAAAACAATATTTTTTCACTAGGCCTACTTTACTATTAAATTTCAATTCTTTTTCTTTTTTTTCAAATTATAAATGCAAGTTCCTGTGGTAAAACGTAACAACGTTGCTTCGACGCAGGCTTGTTATACCAAGGGTTGTGGCCATTTAATAGTAAACAGAAAGGGATTTAATGAGAAATCAAATTAAGTGGTCGGTCATAAATTGATGTAATTCAATCCTACCCGGATCCTGTCATTTTAAGTAGCCTACAAACAATTTTATAGGAGGGCATGGTATATGATTGTCATAAATCCAATACATTATTTGCAATACTGACATTTCAAACGGTTGAATAGATCGATTCAGGAAGTTTTTTAAATAAAAATATCCATGTTTATCACATAACCAGCGGTTCAGGAGTGCCGTAAAGCCGTCCCGTAAATATCGTTAGGCACTTCCAGACTGCAATAAATATTTAAATGAGCTTGACGTGACGCAAGCCAATCCATGCATTGATCCGTCAATGACGTCAGGATAATATCAACGTCGCCATGACGTCGCGCTAATTGTACCGCTGAATTTTGGCTGATATGATATGAAATATATTATGCAGCGTACATCATCCTTTTGAACAATAATGAGCGTTTTCTAAGGTTATGTGATAAATAGAATCTTACGTTCGTGCTCATTACATACGAGTTTTATTAAACTCGTCGACAAAAACAATATGACACTCGGCAAAGCCTCGTGTCATATCAAATTTGTCCACTCGTTTAATAAAACTCGTATGCAATGAGCACTCATGCAAGATCCTCTATATATGTTGTGGCGAACATAAGAAGAACAGCTTATGCCAAGACAACGTTCAAACTGTATAATTATAACTGTTTGTTATATTTTTTTCTGGCAAAATACACCACGGCCTTAATTATGTCCGCCAAATAGAATGAACACATATAGTTTTAAACACACATTTTGACTCACGGGACAATCAGTGAATAACGAAGGTCCAAAATAAATAAAATGCGCTCCTAGAAGCACAATATACATGTAGCACTTTAATCTTATATACATGTACTACCATTTACATTAAAAATATCTTAGTAAGTCAGACAGGGAAGGCAGCACTAAACTTAACCAGCCGAGCACAGAAAACATTAAAAACAGGCAAGGCACAATGCCCAACTGAGCACAGACAACATTAAAAACAGGCAAGGCACAATGCCCAACTGAGCACAGACAACAAAACACATGCACGGCACAATGCCCAGCTAAACAAGTAAAGATCCGCATAAGTCCAAGCTGGCTAAAAGTAGAATTAATTAGTTTCAGCAATCAAAAAGTTGAAGCTGAATGACCCAGTTCATGAAGTCATGGGAATTGTTTCATCAGTTTGACTTACCTGCGTCACGTGATGGCAACTCAGTCCAGTCAACATGAATATCATTACAAAACCTATGTACTGTATAACTCGTAAAAACTCCTGAAAATCAGAAAGAAAACGTATGGTGATGATACATAAACGATGGTGTACATAATATATGAGACAATGGAATGAGATAGTAGTTCAATTCGATAGTGAGTAACACAGGTAACTGTATCATTGATAAAGAGTAAAAAAACAAATTGTAAAATTTATATATTTATAACAAGGTTGATTTCATACATGAATATATAAATTTGACCATTAATTTGTTTTTACTCTTAATTAATGATACAGTTACCTGTGGTGAGTAAGTGTAAATATTAATAAAGACATGTTTCAGCTCTTCTCACAAAAGACAACATATATAATCTTTTTTAAACATGTACGACAGTTATTGCGTCAACTATGCTGTCATTATTGAGACAAATAATACTATGGTACAACTGTCACAATACATACAATTTTTAAAGGTCAGGACTGGAATTCACAAAGCATCTTAAGGGAAAACTTAAATATTTTGACTTAAGTTAGATAGTCGTGCAACTCATATGTCCCACAAATTTAAAGATTAATCCAAGTTGTTTCAGTCATTATAGTAGCTGTTTACACCATGCTTCAAAACTATGTAAAATATTAGTCAACTTATTTTCTTGCTCAGCTGATACACCTTTGAAGATTTTAAGAATTGTTTAACTTTTCAATTAAGATGCTTTGTGAATACCGCCCCAGAACATTATTTAGTTATCTCCCTCAAAGCCAAGCGCCATTTCGAAACGACGTTTGGGCGTTCACTTGTGGCGCGGCACTGTACCTCATGTCGCATCAGAAGTTGCGCAAACGTATTTCTTTCAAAAACGGACATGACGTATTTCATTTTCACCATATCATTTACGTTATACTAAAAGCTCAGCATCTTGAAAGGCATTTTCTTGGAAATCGTCCGGCGTTCGGGTGATTATGCAGAGCATAATTATGTTCTTTGTAACATTGGCCATGGTCATGCCGTCCATCCATTGAGATGTCGTCAATGGCTTGAGTGTGAATTTAATGAAATTAATTTAATTTAATTGAAAATATTTATACAGCGGCTTATAAATCAAGTCTCTAAGCGCTGTACACGCGAAATGTGTCTTAAAACATCCAACTGAATATCACTGATATGCCATTTCAAACAGGTGAGTTTTCATTGTCTTTATGAAAACTGCTGGTTCTTGATTCCACTGGCACTAGACCAGAAATAGCCGTGGACTATAATCAATATTTAGGCCTATGTCTAGTCAAGTGCCAGTGGTTGGTTCCAGGAAACTGTTGAACTGTTTGTCGTATATTGACATCTATATGACCGACAAAACTGTTGTATTAACTCATAGAGAAATATTTAAATTTACACTTACCCAAATTTTGTCGGCAAAGATGATACACATGTATAACTGTTGTAAAGACTGTCCCTCTGCTATTCTCCAACACCAAAATATCACCCACGTGATTGTTGAATGTAAATATGTTGATTGTAAAGCCTGAAACATACAATCACATACAATTTTCTAATGGCATTCCGTTGTAATGGGGGCATATATTATGAAACACCCTGTACATAATTGTGTCAAAAGGGTAATATTAAGTCGGACACGGAAGGCAACACTCAACTTAACCAGCGCACAAAAAACATGCAAGGTCCAATGCCCAACACACAACCGAATGAGAAAATTATCCGCCCAAGTCTCATCTGTCAAAAAGCTGAATGAACTAGTGTCAGCAATCAAAAAGCTGAATGCTCAAGACATATTTGCAAACTTGGATTCAGTTGTTACATGGAAAGAAACATTCAAGAAACAATGCCTCGGACAGAAATCAAACGGACCACTCAAATGAAGCAATGTGTCTAATGTTAAAGGGTCGCGGTTTTCAAAGGACCATGTGTCTAATTTAAAAGGTCTGCTGTCGAAATAAGACGCCCGAATAAGGACATAATTCCAAGTTTTGGACGAATGCACCAGTTGCCTTTTTATAGACATACATGTACTAGTATGCTTTCTCCCCTGACTACATTTGGTTTAGTTCGAAAATGGCCCATTAAATTTAATTTATAAAGCCCCCTACACATTACACTGAAAACTGGTATCGAGCAGGCTTTATTTGTGTTTTGCATTAAAGGTTCATCAACCAATAAAACATATAAGCAGATTATATTATAAGACAATTAACTTAATATTAGACCAAACTAATCCGAAAGTAATTTCGTCCTTTTGCAAAAAAGCCGTATAATTGTTGAAAGTAGCTAATTTTAGTAGCTTAAAAAGCTTGGCTATTTGTTTGACCTAAGATTAATCACAGGTATTTGGCACTACGGAGAAAATATATTAATCGGTGTCAAGCTCCTGTCAGGTTTGAAAATTGTATAGTGTATCCTGTATAGAGGTCTACCAATCGAATATTTGTGCCGATCCCACATGAGCTGATTAAAACTTACTGTTAACTCATGAGTGTCCACTTTTGCCATGAAGACTTCTTCGTATTGTTGCGTGATCTGGTCCCATAGCGCAGACGACATCCCCATTTGTAGACCAAAACACAAACAACGGAAAAATATAAATTGCTTGCTATATCCTGAATTCGATCTGTATACAGGCTTTTCAGTCACTAAATCTAACTTAGAATCACATTTTTCGTTTGCTGTCCAAGGAAGTGATGTTGATGATGATGTCACTTCCGTTTGCGGTGGACATTTCCACCATAACATGAAACAAACTCCTAATGAAAACACTAATGCACCGATCGTGTCACTAATAGAATCGAACCAGAAGCCAAAGTTACTGTGGTGTGACGTATATTGCTTGTCTGTCGCTCGGCTTCTGTACACAGTTCCGTCGAAAGCGTCCAAAACTATTTTTATTTCAAAAATTAATACTCCAATCCGTCTGCTTTGTAAAGATTCTGAGAAGACGAATTTGGCTGCCACACAGGCTAAAACTAAGTGAGTAAACGTGATCATATTTGGGGTGATGAAATAAAATATTTTGCTAAATTTTGTAATTTCATTAAAATGTTCCGAAAATGGTGTTATTATGTAATGCGTTGTAGGGTCCGTCATAATAAGTTTCACAGAAAGGGGATGAAAAGGGGACCAGGATTGATTCGGATCCTTCTTTTCGTTGATGAGATCAACTGATTGCAGTCTTTGGTAGAGGGCGGCATCCATGAAGATAAAATAGCAGATTACAGTAGCGACTAATCCAGTCTGTATCAGCCGCTGGTTCTGTGAGATGGTTGTGGCAAGTTCCTGCATTTTGATAACCTACCGGGAACCAAAATGCAATGTTCGGAGGAAATCGGGTTTTATCCTACAAGCATTCACGAACGCAATTTCACCTGAAATAGACAAATAACCATAATGATATGAAATACTGTTTTAGGAAGAACAGTTTTCAGTTGTGACGTATTTCTTATTCCTTTTTTGCGTTTGACGGAGACAGTTGTGGTGCGTGGCCATTCGGTTTTAGCCCTACGTTACTGGCCAATTACACCCGGCTTCGAGGGAAGAGACAGAGCGTCTGCGTGGTACGAGGAATCCGGGGTTGCTGCCCTAGCGCTTTGCGAATAGGCTTATAATAATAATAATAATAATAATAATAATGATATAATAATAATAAAGACTTTATTTTACGAGGAAACTCATTTGACAATTAAATTAAATGGCAATCTTCCATGAGATCCTCAACAATAAACAGTTGAACAAGAACTTATTGGTTCTTCATCGTGTCCGGTGTACCGTGTCCGGTCAATATGGATCTAAACGAGTGCAATTAGTATTGTTATAATTATTTCATCCAACATCAACTGTTGATATACTTTCCGGTTCATATCGAGCTACTCTCCTAGGATTGAAAAGTTTGCGTAACGGAATTTGATAGCGCGTTTGATTTCTGCGATTTTAGCAAAAATCTGACCAGTTAATCAGCTCTTCATATTCTTGCCAACAGTTTACTTGTCGACCATATTGTTGTATGTCGTTTAAAAGTTTAAATATTGGTAGACTATTATTCAAAGGAAAAGACAGCATAAAATAATTAAAAAATAAGTGAAATAACAACTCACATGCGTCATGACGTCACAACAAAACAGGTGTGACGTTTGGCGCGCAACTGATGTTGACATGGCCAAGCCTTTTTTATTATAAGTGTTTGAAGTAAGACATAATTTTAACTTTATTAAAAGTACATGTATTGTCTTGTTGATTTAAAACGGGTTTGATATACGCATTTGAATGCGCGGTTCAACATAAATAGCAGCAAGGTGCCATAAACTTATATTCTCTAGATTTCTAATAGATCTGGTTTATATTAATTAATTTTTGGTCGATTGCGAAACAAGTGTTTTGAACTTATATTAATCACTATCGACACCTCATTTCTGATGTTATCCATCTCCACGATTCTAAATAATATACATGTATAGACCTACGTCTAAAGATCCTACCTTTTATAAGAAACTTGTTATAATAAATATATCCAGAAACGATCCGATGACGACGATGGGAAACAATTATGTCCGAATAATAATCTCAATCTCTACATATAGTTCACCCTATATCGTTTTGATTAAAAAAAACTCTATACGTTATATTCTATTTTTAACTAATGAGGTCATTTTTGCCACTATCGTACGACCATGCACCAAGGTATGAATTATAATGACCTGGACTGAACCGAACTGAACAGAACAGAATTATGATCATACGACGGATTACTCTTGCAGCTTAAAAAATTAATACTTAATTTTTACATGAGGTTTGTTTTTCACAGGATCATGTAATTGCATATCAGGTATTACGATGCATTTAAAAGTATGCATTGCCAGCTGATAAGTGCATACCGCGGTCAGCAATTGCTTTATAATGAAATGATTATGTTTTTAAAACGATTTTTTATAATCTTTAAACTTTCGTCCGAACATGTTAAAATATGTTTATTATTTTAAATAAATAGCGCCAACACAGTATTAACTTGTACACCATGTATATCATTGCTTTGAAAATAAACGTCTTAATAAAATAATGCTGTTATCGTAATTATTAACTTGGCAACTGCAATACAAAATTGGCATTTTTTATATTTCTCAACAATTTTCAGATATTACAGTCAGGTCTCGAAACAACGACGTTTTTTGTTCCCAAGCAAAAGGTCGTTGTAACGAATATGTCGGTATATTGAATTGATACAGAACAGAATAGTATATTGTCGATACAAAGAGGCGGTTTTGAAACATTTGTGCCCATAAAAATTACTGATGCCAGTATACGAAAATGTCAGTACATTTGTGTATATCGGATGTCGTAATACCGAGACCTAATTATATCGTACGGATTTTCTTAACTCGTAGATGAATCGGGGTGTTTCATCGAGCTACCGAGACTGGTCTATGAGCTCATAGGAATTTCGAAGTAGAGAGCAGCTCACAGGAATCCCGTACGGACATGAGGCAAAACAAGCATCGTAAGATGTTCGTGCGAAATTCGAAAACTGCGAGGCTCTCACTCACGTCAAGTCTGATTCACGGCGTACTTGATTATAGTACGTAATGTAAGCGGAAGGTAATCTAGGCTAACTCACATCTTGCGGTCATCGTACGCCTTCCGGACCATGTTAGACTGGTTCCCGTACGAGTTTGAGTCAAAACCGGAGTGTGGTACCAGTCTAGCCATGCTAGCGCCGTACGATACATACGAACACACGCTCTTTGCAAATCACTTGCAATGTCGGTATTAATTTTTTCTTCCTAAGCTTCAAGCAATAAAAATATTTTTATGGCAAACTGTATAGGCTCCGGCGATTTAGTGTGGTATATTGCAACGGTTTAAAACTTTAAATATTGGTTGTACATGTACGATATTGTGATATTCAGTTATTCCACAGGAACTTGCATTTATAATTTGAAAAATTCACCTCGGAGCGAACGCTCAATGGAGTCGACGCCATTTCAAAATTCCACAAATATTGGCTTTAAAAGCCGATATTAGACGATTATCGGTACCGATCGGTTGAGGTGCGGATGTATTCTGTATAGTTATTAGCCCCTTTAACTGCCTAGATCATGTGTTTTAACTGTCAAGTTGGTAGAGAAAATATTTGTATTAGAATGGTTCGTGGGATACAATCGCATTGCACTCCTGTCTATATTTTAATAGTACAGTAAGCCTAGAGAAAAAAAAAATTCTTTTCATTTTTTTTTCAAATTATAAATGCAAGTTCCTGTGGTTATTCATAGTAAAATTATGTTCTGTTTCTACAAACAGCACGTGTATACTTGTGGAAATTATTATTTTTTCATATTATGTAAATAAGTATAACATAGAATAATACTTATGTTACTATATATAGTAACAAATTTGCATCGAAAAAAATGTATTATGCGCCCTTTTAAATTATTATCAGCTTTTGGCCCGCCTCGCGCAGGGCTATTATCAGTGATAATAGCCCTTGGAATACGTACACGCGCAACGTTACGTCATTTGCGTCTCAAAAGTGACCAGCGCCGAGCGTAACGTAGACCTTCTGGAATCACTTGCAAACCAGATTGATAGATTTGGACATGCTGGATAGCACATTTCAAAATTTTATCAATCCTTGATCAGATGGATCTAAATCTACACTTATTTTCTAAAATTTAGACATTAAATCTGTGTTTACTAGATCTAGACAGATCTACGCGAATAGATCCAAGTTTGACAATTTTTAAAACGACGATGGGTTTGTCGATCAATTACGGAACATGTTATGTCTTGTAAATGTTTTCTTAAATGAGTAGTTTTATTGAAAACAACAACATAAATATTATACAGAACAATGAATGGCTGAGCAGTGCCATTGAATGATAATCGCCCCGGTAGATTATAATTGCCCTCGGGCTAGCGCCCTCTGGCAATTATCAACCTACCGGGGCGATTATCACTCACTGGCACTGCTCAGCCATGTATTATTCTATAAACATATCGCGTGTGTGTTTTGTGTGTATGTTGGCTATAAATATAATGCATGTTATTTAATCTGAAGTTGCTGGTTTCTTGTTATGTTATGTATATAGAGAATATAGAGGATCTTACATGAGTGTCTTTCTATATTGAATTTATTAAACGAGTTGGATAAAATGATAAAATGCGAGGCTCTGCCGAGCATTTTATCACTTTTATTCAACGAGTTTAATAAATTTAATATGGAATGACACGAATGTAAGATTCTTTTTATCACATAAACTAAATACACAGTAAAAGTTTGTCAAGAATGCACACACTTCCCCTATAGCAAATAAACTCCATAGGAGTAAAGCGGCTCATTGAAAGAGCTAAGAAAATAGTGCATCAATGTATACTCCAATATCTTAATGTTTCTGCCTTTTGGAAATAATATTTTTAGGGTATCTAAAATCCTGCAGATGTAAAACTACCCTTAACAAAATAAATAATTAAATCTTGGACCGCAGCAACACAACGTATTCTGTTCAGTTCCGTGTTCCGTTCCGGGTTTTAGTAACAACCAAGGACAGGGGAAGTAACTAGGTTTTCCGCGTGAATTTATTCGCGATTCGTCTGAATAGCCGAAAATAACTGATTGTACATGATGCTAGTACTTGGTAAGCAAGGAAATTCGTCTTTAATACTCAAAACTAACGGATTTATACAATGAAATCAACATCCGATGCCGTGTGTTTGTGTTGATGCCAGATATTTGGTATGTACATTTCGTCCCGATCTTATTCGTACACACGTTTAAGTTGGTTTAACGGACCTACCGTCATGTTTACTTACAGTTATATCTCTTAATTTCTTGTACATCTGTTATTGTGTGATTATAACATGCCATAGAGTGTTCATAATCGGATATAAAATTTATTCTATTCTAAAAATGTATTATTTTTCTTTTTTGACAACGTGTATGAATACATAAATAAAGTGACTCGCCCTTGTAAATACCTCATTTGCATGTTTATTACACGTGTGTATTATGACTTTTATGTAATGGGTTTATTAAACTCCCAGAGCCTATTTTATGTGATAAAAAAGGTTAGTGCCGTAGATGAAAAAGTTTATCTGGCAAGGCGGAGGAATTTATCGGGTGAGCCGTAGCCGGGCTGGATAAACTTTTACTTCATTCACGGCACTAACCTATTATTCTATTTATCCAGTCGCTTAATCTGCTCAGTAATGCGATCAAACTCGGGACTATATTGTCACTCTTTCATTAACTAGTGCGCAACGTCACGTTCTTTCCGTGACGTCATGATAAAGGTGACGGCCCGGATGATTATCACTAGTCACATGACCAGGTGACCGATTATCGCTAAGTTTATCAGGCACCCGTTAACAGGCAGATTTTGCCGGAAGTGACTGGATAAAAGTTAGAACCTATGGTTTGCATGGGTTAGGGTACGAGTTTCCTGGGTACTCTTTTATCAAAGCACTTACGGAAAACGTACACTTACGATCAAATTTAAATTCTTTATAATCTGTTTACACTTATAAAATGTGGTAAATAGATTACAAAACTATATAATGATTAAGTTAATGAACTCCTACAAACCATACGCGTCGTTATAGTGCGAGTTCGCCAAAATCAACTCGTACGTAGCCTTGCAGAAATGTGACCAACGTAGTTATCCGCACAGCACGGAAATCACCGAGACGTTGCAAATGTACTCTTGACTTACAAACGCCCACACCGCATAATCATCATATTACATATGTATATTGTCACGTAAAACATACAATGTAATGCATCAGAATACATCATGAAACGATGCGCACAAAAAGGTAGATGAACAAAGTTTTAAAGAGGATGGTTAACATTGGAAGCGGTTCAAATACGATTAGATGTTTTAACATATTCCCTGGGGCACTTGAACTAGACACATTTTAACCCACATGTACTATACATGTACATACATTTTTGTATTTATCATGTTACGGCGACCTTAATGTCTCTTCCATTAATGTGTTTTGTGTGGATACAGCATTTATAATATGCCCTAGATAAACTCACTTTGCACTCCTTAACATTGCTCGTATCTTAAACCAGTGATAGTGGAATAATCCATCACGGATAATAACCATGAACACTAACTGTGGGTAATGTATAATAACCCAAATCACTGTATGACTAATTGTGATACTATACCTTTCAACTTGTATGACTTATTGTGAGCAAAAACATCTGTGAATTCCAATCACTGTATGACTTATTGAAATGCTATACAATTCAACGTTTATGACTTATAGCGATAACCGGAATTTGACTGGTTTATACACTGTGAGATTGCGACTATAAACTATTTACTGCTGACGAAGTTGACAATGCCGGACCCAGAGTCGGGCTGCAGGCAATCCGTAGCACAATGGTTAGCCCCCCCCCCCTGCCGTCTAACCTGCGACCCGAGTTAATACCGATGGAGGCACTGCTCATACGCCTGTCATATTTCAGCAGAAAGCTAACTGGCAAATAAAGGCTATGTTCGACACAGACGCCTACCGGATATATTAGTGTTAGGACTCGTAAACAAATGTATATGCAACTGTTGAAGCTAAACACTAAGCTAAAATATTAAAAACAATTAGCTAAAATCTTATCTTTATTAACTTTTTGAGCTGATATTTGCTTCATCAGTTAATTGTGCCGAGTTTTGTTTACTAGGCCTAACATTAATACAGCTAGCCACCAGTGATACGATAGCCACACCACAAGTTCCGTGTACATTGATAGTGTACATGACGACAGAGGAATTTAGATACACATACACAAATCGTACGTTCCTAATTGATACACGCCCATCACCACACTTAGATATGAGTGGTACCTAAGTGAGGTCTCAACTCCTGGTAATTATTCATAGAAAACATCCGCTTTTGTGGTTTGAATTTCAAGCATGGCATGTCGATAAATAACATGAAATTTAACTTAATGATAATGGTCACCGTGTGCCTTCTGCTGGTATTTAAAGCGGTGTCATTGAGGTAGGACGCGCGCTTTGAGACCGAGATGTCTCGGGTTCGATCTTTGTCAGTGCTACTGATAGATTTCTCTGAGCAAGAATAACGCACAATACTTCGCTTTACCCAGGTGTATAAATGTGTACATGGGAGCGTCAAAGGCCAATGTGCTGTGGCTGTTATGTCTGAATATAGACGTTAACTTTCAAATTTAACTTAATTAAATGCAATGTTACTGCTGTATCATAAGTTGTGGGCATACAAGGTAAATGCTTTGTTTATTGTCATCCCTATTGAAAGTGCCATCAAATTCGGCTTATGAGACACATATCTTTCGTGCTCACAGTGTCCCCGGCGCCTGGCAGAGACGGGTCAATGGTAAGCATATTTTAACTAGCTGGCGGCTCACCAACCGACCGCATCAGTTCTTCATGTTCTTCAGCCTAGTACGTTACAAACTATTTTTAATGAGCCCAATCCTTCATAAGCTTTATACTAATATGGTGCTAATAAATTGTCGTATTCAGTTTATATCGCCTGTAAATGAAAAAATTATGAGTCCTATTCTACCCTGCCCATGACAAATGTGCGTATGGTACGAATTATATACATAAACAAGTATGTATACAACTTTATGTGATTTAATATATTAAGGGAACACACAATACAACATGTTACAAAAGATAAAACACATGAAATAAACATATTTAAAGATATACACTAACCTAAACATGCGTACACTCCATATTATCACTCAAACCATTTAAACCAAATTGAGAATGAAACACTTAAAAATATTCTTATCTGTGAGTTCAGTCGTAAAAGTTGCCTGTGATTTTGTTACAACTGAAGTGAGAATACATACACACGACAGGCTGAAGTAAATGCGTGTATTGTATTTACATTGTACATTAAACCTGCTCCCTTTGAAGGTGGTCGTAAACAAAGTACCGAACGGAGATTTACTCGTGCGACGCGATCGTACGATGTCTAGGTCACCTGATCGTATGTTACAGGATACGGTTTAAATACATAAACTATACGGTCATTATTACTTAACAAGCTGTAAGATTCAGTGGTTGTCATACGAAGTAAATGATTTGACACATAGTGAATGATGCGGTTGATTGTTTGTTTGTGTATTCAGGTGTATCGCTGCTTCTCAACAATTTTTCAGCTACACTCTGTATATGCGGCGGCCATTTACCCGTTTTCCTGCATCTTTACCAGTACTATATTCCCGTTCCACAAGGAATCGGCAACTTCTCCACATGTGGAAAAAAATCTATATGTCTGTCAAATTTTCATGGAAGATTATGACCTTCCGCGACCGGGAATCGAAACTGATTCACCGTGTTACAAATCCAGCGCACTAAGTGACCACTGGACCATGTCCGCGGTTCGATGCGGTTTGTTGACCCCGATATAAACGACAATAATGAAAATTATAAAGTATAAAGTATTTGCACGTGTTTCAAACATTAAGAATAACTAGATAACTGGTGATTCAGTCAATATGTAATATTATTAGTATGTCTATCTTACTTATGTCACTTAAAGTATATCATGTCTCTTTCATACGAAGACGATACCGTTAAAATTGATACTTTCCAACTTTATATTCAAGAAAAAATGAATATGTAACTGTGTTTTATCATAGCAAAAAGCACAGTCACGAGTTCGGATGAGTAGTAACTATATGATGAGTGCGTAGCAAGCATTCTCGTTCACCCGAGTATATCAGTCTGGGAACTTGACGAACCACTGATGTATGAGGATGGTAGCAAGTGACTGTGCTTTACTATAGATAAAACACAGGTACGTATTCATTATTTCGATTCTAACATACCCAGTATTCCGCATTTGATAACACATCAAGACAAAGTAACCGCATCACTATTTTTCTTCCTCGTAAGGTTATTGAAGTGATTTGTCGTATCCGTGTTTTGTCGGTAATTCATGCACATCTTTGTTTCCTCTGTGTGTATAAAGCTGAAGCCGCTGGTTGTATTAGAAGGACACATACCCTATTCACAGATAACTGTATCATCTCGTTATTCGACTCGCTACTGTCCGTTGTGCAATTTCTGTGTAGTGGTTCCCCGCCTTGCAAATTTAACACCGATGGCGATGTTTGAAATGTCAAGTAGAACGATAATAAATGTTAACATAACTTTTCCCATGACGTATGACTGAATGTAGTGCTGTAGAACATAGGCACATGGTTTCAAATTATCTGAATGTACCCTATGCATATCAAATTATCTGAGTGTACCCTATGTATAGATAAGGTTGTGCAGCGGCCATGTTAACCGCAACGGATATGACGTCACGGGAACTGGTATCCGTGTTTGCTTTGACAACTGCAAAAAACTGGGTATCAGCGTCATATCCGTTGCGGCTAAACATGTGTGCATGGGTTAAAGAATCGAGCCACAAGTTCCAAAACTAAGTTACGGCTCTCCCCTTATACCATTATCAATTTCATAAGAAATAACGAATATATACCTGTGTTTTATCGGCAGTTTTAGCACAGCTTGGTTTCCTAGCTATGTCTGTATATAGTTGAAACTACTGGTTGGGTGAGAAATTATAATATATTCCATTAAATATGGCAGAACAATGATTTAATTGCCAGTGTATTAATGAACATAAGCTTAAGTATGCATATGTTTTATAAGTAGTGTATTGCAGTATGGTACATTTATTAAACAAATATGTTTGAAATGAAGTTAACCATTCCATAACGACAGTCATTCAAGCAAACGAATTACGTTTGTATTAGAAATGAATCCACAAAACTTCCCATTTACAATATCAATGCCAGTACTGCATTATTCAAACACTTTGGTTTTCCAGCGCAAAATCACATTACATTTAATATTGTTGGTTTTCAAATGAAAATAAAATATTAATACAATTTTATAATTATTTTTCTTATGTACATATCTTTTTCAAAGCCTTCTCAAAGTTTGGGGACAGTCTGTTATAGTACGAAGAATTTGACTTGATCCTGACCTTTATGCATTATTGCGTTTCAAATTTTCCACCAGCAAATCGTGAAATATAGGTTCTTTAGATTTGTATTGGTACACGTATAGGTGTATTTCTAGGTTATGCATGTTTATGTACTTTAACCATGGAGTTTATCCTGTTAATCCCCCCCCCCATTTAGCTACCCAAGTTTACACAAATTTACACATACATCGAGTGTCTTCGTGATACTTCCCGCTTATGAAAATATACAACCGGTATTTCAATTACACAAAATGTATAGACAATATTTCGTTTTTAACATTTTTTATTTTCATAAGACATATTATACAATGTACAGCTATACACAATACAAAATGTACAAACAATTTTGTCAAAATAAATGTGAAACTCTTTATGATATTATTCATTAATTATAATTATATGTCATTATGATTTTTGTAGTATATATAATGATTTCTCTTCTTTATCGAAGGCCGTTTTCTAGTTTCTGTCTGTGCAGGGTTATGTCGTCAAACCGGGTTTTACGCATTTTGTGAACATTCTATGCTCGACACAGGCGACATTGTGTACGTGTATTGATAAAAGTTGTATTTTTTATGTATAATATTATATTGTCTTGAAGTGTGCAGTACAAATTAAATGATTGTATTCGGCTTGTTTAAAATATTGGACATAATGTTGAGTTGGGTATATGAGGGCCAGTCATAAAGAAAGACCCCTGTCTTATGTATTCATAGTATAGATGTGAAAGATATTTTTATCGGGTCGAATCCCTTTGGTCCATATATGTTCACTAAAAGTAAGGTTTTACCGTCGATCTCGATATTTAATGATTGGAGGCGGCCTTGTTTGTATTCTTTATAGGACTTAAGTGTAAAGTTGACATTTTCGTTTATGAATATACCTATCCCGGCGCTATTTGACTGGTTACCACTAAGGAATATATCACCTTTCCATTCCCTTTTCCATTCATCATAATTATTTGGTGTACAATGTATTTCTTGTAAAAAGCTAATTGAATATTTATTCAGTTTTAACCATTCAAACAATTCGACTCTTTTTGTTTTTGATGCTATCCCCTTGACGTTAAATGTACAAAACTTTAGACTCATTATTTATTAGACATGTATATACGTGTACATGTTATTTGAAAAATGTAATACATTGATGCGCATATATGGACATTATTTGATTTGTGCATTTTTAGATATTCCCCGAATGGTAAGACAAAGGCAATAGAAGAGAGAAAGGGAGAAAGGGAGCTTGAGACAGTAGAAGATGATATACACACATATATATATATATATATATATATATTATATATATATATATATATATATATATATATATATATATATATATATATATATATATATATATATATATATATATATATATATAAAGTATGACAGTGTGTATCAAACAGAAACACACAACGATGCAAATAAACCTAATTGTAACTAGTTACTATCTAACGATGCATTTAAAATATTACTTAGGAGAGAAAAAACATTCAGCATGATAAGATGACATAATGTTAGTGAGCTATTCCAAAAATATTATAAATGATCTTTGTTACAAGTATTTGTTGACATGTAAAAAGTGCATACTACAATGGAACGGTCCCGAAAGAAATGGTATATCAGTTTGAAATAGCGTTAAGTACACTACAATATTGTTGTACACTTATATTTTTAACCATGAGAACACGTAGGTATTTTAATATTAGTGTGCTATATAATCCTATCAATTGTTACAGATGCTATATTGTATAAAACTAGCCTATGGATAGCTTATACAGCATATACAACATTCAAGCATAACATACAATTAGTTTTCTAGCATAGATGAAATGGAGCAGTTCACTAAACAAGAATAGCAATGTACATGTTACATGTAACTCAAAAATAAACAAGAAAGAGCATATATGCAATGAACCAGTTATATATCATGCAAAGGATATTAAGTACGGCATACAGACGCGCACACTTACAATCACACACACTCTTACCCGCACGTTCTTAAAGCCAAAAACAAAATAAACTGGCTTCACATACGCGGGTAATACACAAATCCGTATACACATTCGCACATACGTGCATCCATGATTTACTCTTGTTTGTTTAGCAACTTCCACCACCAGATGATTACCTATGCACGAAACGAAACTGCTAGGTAACCAAAGATGGAAATTGCTAGTTTGTAATTTACAATACTTATCTCTTACCGAAAATAATAAAATAGCTACTAATGTTTCTTAACTAAATATATAGACGGAAAGAAGTAAGTATATTTTTTGTAATAATCGCAAACAACTTGTCCAATGTGCATTGAATAAACGAATCCGTGAGTTACCAACATGGTTGAAGTCAGCTCATGATTAAATACATACATAAGAGGAGTTATGAGAAGAAACAAATTAATTGTTCATTAAGACAAGACAATTGTAAATGCAGTTACATGTTATACGCATGATATATACACATACGCGTGCTTTCTTGTACACATACATGTACGCTTGCATTCACCGCTTACACACATACACGTGCATACTTTCCTCGACGACATGATATCGATGTACACTTCGCAGGCAAACACTATGGATACGCGCACACCGACATGCAGAGTTGCCACATACATACTTAAATATATCAGATAGTACAAAATATCAATAACCGTACACGGTAATGTATACATTGTATGACTCTTGATTTACAACTTTGATTCAAATGTACATATGCATTTTTCCTACATTTAAGCTGTTACAAATTACCAGTAGTAGGCGAGGTATACAAAATGTATAGACAATATTTATCAGCTGTAACATTATGCTAAAAGAAGGTCGAAGATTGTGTCAAAAAGCTATCCATACTATACTAGTGAGTATAGGTAAATTTCCAACTTGGGTAGCTAAACTGGGGGATTAACTGTATATACTCTATGGTTAAAGTACATAAACATGCAGAACCTAGAAATACACCTATACATTGATTGGTCTTAGGCCTAAAATAAAATATTGTTTCTAGTCCATCCACAGGAACTTGCATTTATAATTTGAAAAGAAAATGAAAAAAAAATTGAAAAAAAAAATTTTAGTAGTAAAGTAGGCCTAGTGAAAAAATTTTTTTTTCATTTTTTTTCAAATCATAAATGCAAGTTCCTGTGGTCCATCCCACTACCTCCAGGGTGCATGTACCACGTGACTTTTTGGCTATTCCGGGGCACAAAAAATGGCCGAAACCGTCGACTCAGGTAACTTTTTCATCGTTTCGTTCATTTATATAGTACTGTATAATAAAATCAAGAGACCAACAACAACAACAACAACAACAACAACAACATTTATTTCGTCAAAGTTACATGAGTAACAACAGACATAACGAGAGCCGTCTCATTAAAAAGAGAAAGGCTCTGATGTATGCTTTATGTACGTCTATTATCTTATTTTATTTAAAACTGCAACCGCGCATTTCAACATTCAAACTTGACGGTGGTGGTAAGCGGGGGCATTTTCCCACCATTCTCGTCCAAAACTGCTTTACAAGTACGTGAACTCCAAGGTTGTGCTTTATTCGTGTTAGTATTGTAATTTTAATTTCTTTTCCACCAAATGCAAGCTTGATTGACTTGTTTTTACGATATTGATAATGCTAAGTAGGGGCACCATTTCGAAATGGTCAAGAAGGGGCACCCACCGATCTGTAAACTTCTCTAAAAATTTAGGTGTGTCAACGTAAATGTGACATCAATCAAAATGTAAAGGATTGCTGTCAGTGTGGTATAAATTATATAATCCTTATGTTTGTATGTGAAATGAGATAAAGGCGGGGTCGGTTATTCAAAGAAATGTTTCGTCCATCCCAAGTTATTTCAGGGCGATTACGAAACAAGACTACAATATGAACAAATGCACTGCATCCAAGTAGGGGATTACCCATCAGGTCTTTGGATAATCTGGCAGCGGAAAAAATTACCGACGAATTTGTTTGCTCCCATTGAGACTATAGAGTCAGAACCACTTAGAAGGCATAGCGAAAAAACGCTTAGTCATTTATCATGCTTGCTTCGCGAAAACTTTAAAAGCCTGTCAGTCATTCGGACTGCTAGAAAGAAAAATGTTGTTCTATGATAAGCACGGATACTTGAACACGAGAGCTTTATCAGCAAAACAGACACAAAGCTGCATTAACAGTCTGACAAATACCGAAGGACGCACGGCACATTATTTGCAACATATTGTGAATGTTAAGGATGTGATCAGGTTGTAATGCAATGAATTAGATTGCCATTCCACATAATAAATTATATTAGCTACATAAAGATGAAAAGGACCTGCAGATGCAATATTATTGTTACTGTGTATTATTATGTAGATAGACTGTTAGTCTAATACCGTGTTAGAGCTGAGATACCAATTTCAGAGATCAACAAAGGACACTCGGAAATATAATCGGTACTCGAGTCACTGAATGATGATGTGCAATGCTTTACTCAGAAGCGCCAGTAAAAGACATACTACGGTACGAGGTTCCGGTGTCAGAGCATTCGATGTGAGCATTCTCTGTAAGCCGGATGTATCAAGACAAACCGCTGGGGACGTGCCGTTACCGGTATCAATCCACGAGAATTCTGGCTCATACACAGTAGTGTTGGTGATTAAATTGATCAAGGTGTTAGGTTGACGATTGTATACATACTCCCATGGGTTAAGCACTACCTGGTCACAGAAATACAACTTCGTTGTAGGTACCGCCTCCAGGATTTGAAGGTCTTTAGACAAATATAAAATATCATGTTCTAGTAACGCCGATCTTCCATAAAGTTTGGCATTTAATGAAATGATGGTTCCATTGTTGGATACAAGAAACCAGGGTTCATTTACAGCTTTGTGTATACTTTTAAGAACGGTTGAAGGTTTTAGGGGTTTTCGAAAATACAATGTCTGAACAACTATTATACCACTTAGAATATTGTTTTCGTGTGTGCCCCAGTACGCAACCATATTAATGTACCAACCTTTGGAGAAAGGAGATTTTAGGTTTTCAATAGATGCTAATAATGGTATGATGGAGAATGGTTGTTCTGCTGTTAAATCTAGTTGTACCATAATCCTTTTAACGGACCACTTGTTTCCGGGATAAATACACGTGTTTGTATCGTCGTATATCTGACCTGCTGGACAGGAGATTCTCCGACATTCTTCCCGAACCTGGAAAATATATTACAAATTGCGATCTAGGGACTGCGGGTATTGTGGAATGCATACTGTAAAGTCACATATTTTCGTGGGTATTATAATTTCGTTGATTTTGATAAAAATGCATTTTCGGGGGTCATAAATTCGTGGATTACAAAACATGAAAGGATAAACACATGTTCGATATTTGCGAGGTCGATTAATCGTGGGGATTAGATTTCGTGGTCGAGTGAAACAACGAAATCAACGAAAATTAAACTCCCTCGAAAAATAATGATTTTACAGTAAAGCGATTCGCTATGGAGGAGCACCTCAAAACGTATTATCCGACATCCTACCCAACCCCGGAAAAAAGATAACAAAATGTCATATAAAGCCACATTAGCCCTTAAACGGATATTTTCAAAAAGCAATAACTTGGTAATCTATTTGAAGAGCCATGTATTTTAAGCACTTAAATTGAGTCACAAAGGTGGAAAACACCATAAGACGGAAGAAAACGAAATACAACCTCCAGTTGGTTTGTTTACAAAATAATGAATTGTAAACAAAAAATGTACAATTTATAATATAAGGGAAACAACTCTTGCAAAATAAGTATTTTGTCATCCTTACATTTTACTTAAATGTGATTTTGGCATACTATTTCGACATAATTATACATTTGACATTCTGTCGTCAATTATTGGTCATTTGTGAAAAATATCCGAATTCCTTGTAATTAGTCTATTTACGGGATGATCGAAAAAAAATGGTCTTGTGACAGATAATGTGGCTTTAACATAGCATACCACGTTTTTGTCCCATCGTCTCTTTGTTCAAATCCTTCTGAAAATTATGTCATTGGGTAGTATTCAAGATTGATCTTACTTGACTTAAGGATAAGGACAACCAATCAGATCACACCATATTAAACTCTTGGTCAGTAACAGGCAATATGATTGGCTATCATTAATCTTCAATTAAATAAGATCAATATTGAATACCATCCCTGGTCTGTGTTTCAACATGGACAAAATACACTGTGTGGTAGCACTGTACAGTATGCCCAAAAATGCGCTAAGATTTCAAGATGGTGGACAAGAAACACGAGCAAAGTTAGGGGCTTTTGATTTCGATCCAATGTTTTTAAATATGACGTCCTACATAGTAAATGAAGTATGAAATGAAAAAGCTTAAATTGGCGAATCAACAGGGACTATCCGTTTGTGATAAAAATCCAACGCATTTCTGTAATGTTTAACAGAACGCGATGTTTTGTGAAAGTTGAAAAGTGAAGCGAGAGACCAAGCAGACCCCAGTTAGAATACCAGTATTTAAATACTCACCTGATTCTGTAGAAATGGTACTACCCCTCCCACGTATCAATTATTTTCTGATAAAAAAATCACTGGGAAAGATGTTTGAAAGGATCACGATCGACGGTCCTCATCTGTTACTCATATGGTTTATGACTGGTTTAGTAGTGATCTGGGGGATTGGTATAAACTATTGTGATAAGGAAACATTCAGAGTTTGGCCTTTTTTGACGCTCATGTGGTCCTATACTATATTCCGTCCAAGATTGAATTTGTCAAATACCACATTTCCTAACATGTTTGACGAAGGCATTCTGCATTAAGAGTATACTCCAAAAGAAAGAAATAGTTCACGTTTTTCTAAACGTATTCGTTGATTACCCCAGAAAGGATTGATGCGTTTTAAGATTATAAATATAAACTTACTAAATCATTTTGGACATCATTAACGATGCACGCAGTATTCAAAATGATGCGTTTGAAGATTATAAATATAAACTTACTAAATCATTTTGGACATCATTAACGATGGACGCAGTATTCAAAATGATGCGTTTGAAGATTATAAATATAAACTTACTAAATCATTTTGGACATCATTAACGATGCACGCAGTATTCAAAATGATGCGTTTGAAGATTATAAATATAAACTTACTAAATCATTTTGGACATCATTAACGATGGACGCAGTATTCAAAATGATGCGTTTGAAGATTATAAATATAAACTTACTAAATCATTGTGGACATCATTAACGATGCACGCAGTATTCAAATTCTGTTTTGGAATTCTCATTGTGTACGACTCGCTCTCATCATTTGTACTTGTATGTAGATAGCGGTAATCTATAATTGACGTAAATCCTTGTTGACCAAACGTTCCCTTGTAACCTTCGTTAGTTTCTGAACATAGGCCGAGCTGTAGACCAGAACATATGTTACAGAATACATTGGCAAACATTCTGTATGGCGACATGATACCGCTGGTACAAGCTGTTATTATTTCAACTTTGGATGCCGTTGTTATTGCTGGAATTGGAAACTCATCTTTCCAGCAAGTGTCAAAATAATCGTCTCGTACGTAGCATATTTCAGACTCAAGAAGATCAACATCATAATCGAACTGTATTTTGCAGTTGTTAGGAACAATACCGTCGTATAGAGAAGCGGTGGAACCAGCATTTGTATCCTCACATACGAGATACGCATCCCACAATTCCCACTCCATGACGTTATTCTCTTCCGCACAGAACCGGTTTTTATAAATGGTACCATCCTGTGGAGAAAAGACAGGATACATACTCCCCCATGGCGCTACTTGCATGTCACCACAAGATACCACTGTACTGGGTTTCTCATTTGGTGATGATGTTACCATGTAGTACGCTTGGTATAAAACTCGGACAGAAGCAGCGTCCTTAGGCGGCTCCGAGAGTGGGTAGAGACATTGACTATGGGGTCGTTTTTGAGGATACATGGTGGTTCTATCGGTTCGATTCTCCGGTTGGTCAGGAAAACAACAATTGTCATCGTAGCAATCCGGAGCACACGAACAAGCTGTAAAAATGAGTAAAAAACAAAGCAAAAATATAATATATTACTTGTATTAACAAAAGAACGTTGATTTACGTTATTTGTCTACGCTACTGGCATTATCCCATAGAGCAGCGCACACCAAAATATAGGTGTGGTGTTTTAATAATTTAATATTTTGTGGTGTCCCTTCGAGAATCACATTCGAGAATTATACATGAAATTGTGTTTCATGTGTAATACCAGAAAAACAAGCTACTAGTATGCCAACTTGTTTCCGTATAATTTATGTCTGAAAGTTGTGTACCATCCAATGTCAACGCACACAACGTATTTCATTGACAGTGGAACCCCATGCAGGCGATGTATGAAACGAAATTTGCAATTACTTACTCCCCGAAACAAAGGATGTTTGAAACTGCTCCTGTTTAATTTAATATTCACTAAAAATGCAAAATACCTCGTTTAATTTACACAAAATGGATTACACTATAACTGACGATTTCTTTTCTTCTACATGCTTCGTCGTGGATTATAACCAGTCATATGGAAGTAAACAAGTCATTTGGAACTGAACGAAGCATATTTAAGACTTGATAACAAATTAAAAGTCTTGATTTTGACAGGATTATCGACTTTACATTTAGTTATAAACGTAAAATGACATAAATATCCATCCATCCATCCATCCATCCCATCCCATCCCATCCATCCATCCATCCATCCGCCATCTTTTATTTGTATGACATAATCTCGAACCGCTTGCAAATTTGCAGTTCAGTTCATACGGTATGTTCAAAATCTTTCTTCAACAATGAAAATAAATGGCGAACACTTTAACAAAGTAAATTATAAACAAATACCCAAAAGTCTAACAGTTTATTTCCAATTTTTCAGTAAGTGAGTTATTATCATTATAAGGGCATACAAGTTCATACAAATTCACCTCTCAGAATGGTAACATTCTGGGCACAACAAACTTTCAAGAAAAGAAGCGTAAATCAGAGCAGTAAATGAGTAGCTACCATTCTTCAATACCCTTGTGGTTGGTTTAGGCGCAAACATATTTTTAGAAACTGTTTAATTTTAGGCAAGAATAAGTAGAAAACTATAAGTACACAAGAAATGCGCTTCGTAACGTATTTGGTAGAACATAAGAAATGAGCTGGAATGTAGACACCCTGATCTGCTATAAATAAACGATACATGATTGTCACGTGACTTTTTGACAGCTGTCTGATCGGCTGCCTGTCCCCAGATATTTTGTTATTAAAAGTCATGTTCTGGATAAAAAAACGACCGGGATTGATAGAGAGTAAAAGTTATAGCGAATTTTCGGGCGCATTAATTTCGCATTAAGTCAACGGGTCACGTGGTTTGGTCAGAGTTTGAATTCACTATTGGATCTGAAAATTTGTGTTACAGTTTCGAAGTTACAGAAAGATACTGAAAAATGGCCGCCAATAGAATAACAAAAGTTTCCTAAAATGCGTTATTCTGTAGCTCATAAATTTTCTTTTATATTTTAATGATGTTTAAAAATATTCCAAAAACTCTAGTAGGCCTATCTAGAACACATTTTAAAATAAGGGAGATAAATGCTCAGTTGCTTTGTATAGCACTTTGATCGACCGCCATCTTGGAATAGGAACGGTTGGAAGAGAAAACACTGGACGTGACAGCCTGCCTATAAGCAGTTATTGATCAACAGATTACGCCATGAAAGTACTTGTTTTAAACAAGGAAAATTGTATTTTTATAGACTTAATCAACATAGTTATACAGAACAGTGAAAGCCGGTTCGTAATCGTACTGTATCGTCCTTCGTTACTTCGTACCCAAAAATGTCACAAATTTTCTACTGACTGTACATTTATGAATCATACATGTATGATCATCAATCATTCTGTACTGGATGATCATGTTGCCTTTTCTGGCGTTTTTGAACCTCAACAACTTACAATCGTACAGTACATGTGGAGTCGGACCAGAAAGTATTTGACATTTCATAATAAGTTGAATTGGGATTTTAATAACTTCTAGGTTAAATCAACTTGCCTAGTGTAAATGATATAGCTAAGCTGTTCTTTAATAGTTAAGATATAATTCGCTAAAATAGGCTGTGCCTTAGTTCATATTAGGAGTTTCATGATTTTTTTCGTATTTAGAATAAACATGCATCGGTTTACGTTTTTTAAACGCATTTTTCTTCTTCGACAGCTGCGAGTGTCTTGTGTATTGACAGATCACCGGAACTCACTACGTGATGACGCATGCTTACAACAAAACTACAAACGAATAAGTAAAAGGTTCGAGAAAAGGTACGGTTCGAGATCAGGGTACCGTTTTATCAAAGCACTTACGGAAATCTTAAAGTTACGATCAAATTTAAATTCTTTATAATTCATTAACAACTGCAAATTGGTGATGTATATGGTTTGTAGTTGTTCATAAACTGAATCATTATTAGTATTGCAGCTCCATTTACCACACTTTATAATTGTAAACAAATGATAAAGAATTGAAATTTGATCGTAAGTTTATGATTTCCGTAAGTGCTTTGATAAAACAGTACCCTGGTACTTATACGATAAACAAATAAATACAAAAAAATTACCACGGCAACACGACTTGTTATCTTCATCTTCAGTTGAGCAGACACCAGAACCAGGACACAGTTCTTGCAGAAAACCAATTATCTTGTCTTTAAACGTTGTGTTCATCGAATCTCCGCAAGCCGGGTGAACAATAAGTAAACTGTAGATTACTACCATAGCAACGTTAAGGTCCATTTTCAAATCTGAACAATAAAGCATGGACAATTACAATGTAACAGTGGAAACAACATGGTATGTAATTGTATTAATGACATTTTTGAAACGTATCAATTCTGGTCTGGATCCATTGCGTCTAACAAAGGCTAGCCTGAAACAAGATTCATCACCAAGTATTATTGTAGTAATCAACCAAATTTTGTCAGTGCCTGGCGAACTAAGCCACATTATCTCTCCCAAAACTTTCTTCCCGATCATGCAGTAAATAGACTAAATACAAAGAATTATGATGTTTTTCACTAATGACCTATATTTGACGAGACAAAAGTCAGCTATATCTGTCGAAACAGTATGCCAAAATCACATTTAGTAAAATGTATTGATGACAAAATACTAATTTTGCAAGATTTGCTCCCCTTAGACTTTAAATTAGGCATTTATTGTTTAAATTTCCTTATTTTGTTTACAAACTAACTGAAGGATTTGTTTCGTTTTTAGTAAGAACCAGAGTTGACATTTTAGAAACGTTTAGTCTGGAAACATTGCGTCTAACAAAGGCTAGCTTGAACCAAGATTCGTCAACAAGTACTAGTATATTAATCAACCAACTTCCGTCAGTCGGAAGTGAGATGTATATTCAATATAATAATTACGTAAAATTTGGTTAAAAAAGAAAACAATGACGAACTTGACCACTCGGAGTTGACTGTACATTAGATTAGTGCTTTGGTCCAAAAGATATTTTTAAAAGTAATTAGGACTATATCTTTTATATGGGGAGGGCTATTTCCTAAATGTTTGGACACATAAAAGGCAGCCATTTTTTTGCCCGCTTCGGAAGGAAATTTTATCATTTTCAGTGCATAAACGATGCTACAAACTGTTATGAGACACATGATTACTCTGAGATAACGAAGTAAGTCGAGCGGGAATCGTTGATATGCGCGAAATATCAACCAATCTTAAGAAAATCTAATAAAAAAGACATATGTTTCGGTTATTTCCCATCGCAAAGTTTGCAATACAATTAATTAAAGTCCGTTTCGGGTATTTACGTATCTGGACCGGACGGTGATAATCCACATCGTAGTTGTAGGTTATTGTAAAGAAAGTAAAACAAATGCATTTTCGTAATTCCTCGCCGAGATGTAATAAAAAATCCCTCCAAAATCGTCAAAAAATATTCGCGGGATAAAGGTCGCGAAAACTAATTACATGTTGTTGTTGTCGTTATTGGATACAATAAAACCCGTAATTTTCCGTATAAAACTTTTTTATGATGTGACGATTTGCAGGGTTTATTTAACAAAAAAAAGGTGATTAATATTAAAGATGTTTGATATTTAATCGTAATATGATTAATTGAAATGAAAATAGCCTTTTCTTTTGAACAAAAGTACTATCTGGTATGCTCATGCAACCCATTAAAAAAAGGTAAAATATCAAATAAGGCCTATTTGAAATCAGTTGTTATCTGTTATTCATTTTTAAATAAGTTACCCCCTGAATTAAGTAGACCTAGAATTAAACAAATTGAAAAACGTGTATTATCCACAGACAGATATATTTTCATTTTGATCGGGCTGACAAATGTTCATTCGGACTGACAAACGATAGCAGGTTTGTATCGTCTTTCGTTACTTTGTACCCAATATTTCGTATCAAACCGCTATCGAGCGCTTTCTTGTGCAACGAACCGCTTCGATAGGTTGCATAGACGTAGGAATGCGCTCGGTAGCGCCTTTTGGAAACGGCTTGCTCCAGATTCATAACTTCGTAACCAAACAATTTTTTGTGAAGTTATGCATCACCAAAAAATCCAGTACTAGATGAGCATGTTACAAATAATGTAGGGCAACTGACATAGTCCGCTAAAAATATGCTGCGCATTAGTTCATATTATAATTATGCTTGTTTCGTTTAAATTCCTACAAAAGGATAGTGAACATGGAATACAGCAAGAAACACCAGAGCAAGAAAAGCACAAAAAGGAAACCAAAGAACAGAAAAGAAACATAGGTACAGGCCAAATGGCAATCACAAAAATGAACAGGAAAAAAACTGAACAACTACTAAGTCCTTATTTCATGCGGCAATTTGGTTCAATAAAAGTGTATGCGAGAATAAAACATGTAGTATAACAATGTATATACAAGATTCTGACATGATTTATAATCGTTGCCAACAAGGAGTTAGTAACAAACCGAACATGTTATAGTGCGCCCAGGATAATGTGATGTTTACAAACATGAAACGGTTTGGTCAACAGTTTTACAAATTACTAAATTAAAAGTAAACCGATATGGTCATTTTGTACTAAAAACTTCTCTGATAAATAATACACATCTGATTAATCTACCTTTGTTGAATATGTCCATTGTTCCTGCCTTTGAGGCTCACAGGTAAGTCTGGCGTTGCCAACTGTGTTGCCTCATTAAATAAAGTCTTTATTATTATTATTATTATCGTGGGCGCACTATAAAACTATCACAATGCACACAAAAAATCAGATATACGTTGCAAACTTACCGATAAAACAAGAAATGAATGTCCTCGGTCCAAAAGAGCAAAGCTTTTGACTGCGTAATCGAAAGGCGTGCAGAGCATCTTTATACAAATGTAGTAAACATAAATTATGATTAAAGATATTGACGTCAGATACTACGCGAGGGTCTTTGGAAAAGTTCTGTTTCTAGTATACACGAACTGTGTACGCACTCCTATATCGACAGGTTACTGTTACAACAGCGTAGAAACCAAATCGCTGTATTGGGCGACTATACAATTCAAACTGTAAGGCTTGTTATGAGCAAAGGCATACGTCTGATTTCCGGTCACTGTATGACTTATTGGGAGACTACACAATTTAATTTGTAAGGCTTGTTATGAGCAAAGGCATGTGTGATTTCCGGTCACTGTATGACTTATTGGGAGACTACACAATTCAACGTGTGTGCTCTATTGAGATAACCGAAAGTTGACTCGTTTTGCATTGTGGTTACCATTGTGTAAATGGAAAAAATAATTCCTAAGTCTAGTACTTCTTCTTTAGCCCAAAATGCGAAATATTTCACTATGCCACATACATGTGTTAAATTTGATTATTCAAGTGCATACTTTTCAAGGCATGTCGCCAAAGTTGTTTTCAACTTGAGAAGTTTAAAAATCGAGGGAATCGAGAGTGATAGTTTTCGAAGTTAAAAAGGACCAAAATACGTTAAATTTAAAGCCACATTATCTCTCCCCGATCATGCAGTAAATAGACTAGTCTATTTTTCACTAATGACCCATATTTTTTACGAGAAAAAGGTCAGCTATATCTGTCGAAACAGTATGCCAAAAATCACATTTAGTAAAATGTATGGATGACAAAATACTAATTTTGCAAGAGTTGTCCCCCCTTAGACTTTAAATTAGGCATTTATTGTTTACATTTCGTTATTTTGTTTACAAACCAACTGAAGGATTTGTTTAGTTTTCTTCCATCTTATGGTATTTTACACCTTTGTGACTCAACTGAAAAGCTTAAAACGCATCATTTTGCAGAAATGTTGCCAATTTATTCCTTTTTGAAAATAGCCATTTAAGGCATAATGGGACTAACAACTAAAACTAACAATTGTGTCCATGGGACACGGATGCCCCATTTGTAGCACATATCATTTTAAATGGGGAAGGAGAGGGGAAAGCTGGTTGAGTTAACATCATTATTTATTATTATATTCAAAATGACAAAGGTATCATTCAGGTAAAAAAAGACACAGCGAAAATTCCATCCTTAATGGTCATCTAGTTATACATTGAGAGTGTTAATCTGTGAAAGTTTGAAGAAATTCCACCCAACAGTTAGTGAGGAGTTCAACCACAGGAACTTGCACAATTTAAAAAAAATATGCAAGTTCCTGTGGTTAAACACACAAGCTTTTTTCACTATGGGATATAAAGTTTTAAAAAAGGCCATCATTCTGGTTAAAATTGACACAGCAAAAATTCCATCCTTTACGTTCATCTAAACATTTAGGTTGTTAATCTGTGAAAGTTTGAAGAAATTCCACCCAACAGTTAGTGAGGAGTTCAACACACAAGATTTTTCACTATGGGGTATATTAAAAAGTAACAAAGGGCCATAACTCCGGTGAAATCGACGCAGCAAAATGTCCATCCTTTACGCTCATCTATACATTGAGGTTGTCAATCTGTGAAAATTTGAATAAATTCCACCCAACAGTTTATGATGAGTTCAACACACAAGATTTGTGTTACGTACGGACAGACGGACGCACGTACGGACAGAAGGACAGCACCAATGCTATATGTCCCAACTTATAAGTAAGTGAGGGGACACAATAATCATTGTATCGGGTAAAGATTAAATAAATGTTTGTGTTATGTTCAAATTTATTATTACAATCAGTTCGGGAATTATAATTGTTTAAGTAGCACTATCTTCTACTATTAATGTAATTTGTAACGATACAGCGCATAAAGCCCCCGGATTCATCACAATTCCTTTCGATATCACAAACTATCTCATGAATCCCCCAAAGCTTCCCCTAGACCACGGGAAACCTGTTCCCAATGTCCTGAATGCTCATTAATTTCAATCGGGAGTACATCGTCGAGGCAAATAATACTCAGTGTGACCTAGGCTTTATCGGGAAAATATGAGAGTTTCGAGTTTGTTACAAGTATAGTTCGCTGTCGATTGGCTTTGGTGAAAACATATAACTTGGAGAGAATGATTGATAAGGAGCGCGCTCTAGCCCTTAGGAGGACCGTATTTTCCTATCAATATAAGTGGACATCATCAGGTCTTCGATTATTTGAATTCATCTACAAAACTTTTTTAAATATTTAAAAAAAAACGCGTGGCCAATCAGAAATTTGCTAAGTGGATGTATATTTCTGACGGCTTGAGAGCGTTTCGCATTGCTCATTCTCGCGAAGTTTAATGTTTTCCACAAAAGGTAATCCATGCAGAATACATTCCAGAAGTACGAACATATTCCTAATGATAATAGATAAACGAACAGGGACAACACATAACTGAAACAGCCGAGCACAGAAAACAGTAATAACACAGACCGCAATCACGCGGCACAATGATTATCAAGTCAAGTCAGGTCAAATTATTTATTGGCATAAACAACATAGTCCATCGCCAAGTAAACATAATATTTATATACAAATAAAAAATTGGCGGTAGAAAAGAATAAGTTATATAAACATGTAAGTAAGTAAAAATGACTTATTACGTGGTACTTATAAGACAATTATACATATACTAGTATTAACATTGACACAATAATACAATAATAAAGTATAAACAATTCTGTATGAAAATATGAAATTAGTCAAGATGGGATAAATATGTATTCCTCATTTTTGTAGCTGAATAAACAAATGTTGCTAATTTCTTAATGGTTGTAATGTTTTGTGAATTTATTATCAGATCGTAAGAAACAAACTTGTTGTGACAATTGTCTCCAAGAAGCCACGTACATCCCCATATTAATGTATTTGTAAGACTTTATTTATTTATCAATATGTTCAATGTACATCGTTAACTAAAAAGCGAACAATTGGATGCATTGCAAGCATATCGCTGACTTAGAAATAGAACTTTCTTCAACTTCAACTTCAACGTGATACCACTAGGGCGTTTACTGAAGAGAGTTTAAAACTATGCGCAGTGCAGAGTGCGGAGTGCTTCATAAAAAACGTAGCGTTCGCCAAAAATTTAACATGTATGTACACTATACAACCGGCCTGTTGCACTAGGCGCGGAAGACTGGCAGTGGCCTAACTGTCGACTTGAAAGAGTCCAGACTCGGGGCTGTCACCACTGATGTAGGTAGAGAATTCCAGATTGTTATTGTCCGTGGGGAAAATGCATGTTTGTACGCATTACGCAGACACTGAGGTGGTATACAACTTTGCGAGTTATGTCCTCTAGTTGATTGGATTATAGAGCGGTCTGGTAGGTAGTAGGCTGCTACAGCGACAAGGCCATAAACAACCCTGTAGAGTAGGATTATGTCAGATGATTGTCTACGCTGTTGTAAAGTCTGCCATTTAAGGTCATTGATGATTGTTGTTACGCTGTCTGGTTGAGATGGATTATATGGTTTAAGGTCGTAAGTACTTTTAAGACTCATGCGTATTTTAATCTGCATCACAATTCGCTTCTTATGAGCCTATTTTAATGAAAATTGGAAGTGGTCATGATGACCAAACTGAAGTTTAAAAAGCTTGTTTTTCCAAAAGTCTAGTTTTCAGACAGTTTTTTTCTTGTTTTCTCAAAATATTGATTTTGTACTTACGCGACCTTCTCATACTAAGCCAGTGATATCATTGAACAATGTAGTAACTTATGATAGCCACCTTGTACGAAGGGATATATCCTGTTAATAAAGACAATGTACATCATAGTTTCGACAATTTACATTGGTATTATAAGTAGGTGTGCCTAAATGCAATGATAATTGATGTGGGTCCTAATTTTCAAATGAACGAGTGCAATTACTTCAGTGCATGATAGTATTATAGTCCAGAGAATTTGACACGACTCTCGACCTTTAAATTAGCATAATTTAACAGCTGATATATTGTCTATATTTATAACCCCGGCTGTATGTTTTCATAAGCAGAGAGTATCACGAAGATGCTCGAGGTGTAATACCAACACAAATCTAAAGAACTGATAATGCACGGTTTGCTCGCGGAAATTTATATATTCAACGCAAGAACCTTGTGATATATTCATGCATAAAGGTCAGGATAATGTCAAATTCTCTAAACTATACCATGCACTGAGTATAGTCCAGAGAATTTGACACGACTCTCGAACTTTAATTAGCATAATTTAACAGTTGATTTCTTGTCTATATTTATGATCCCGGCTGTATGTTTTTATAAGCGGAAAGTATCACGAAGACGCTCGAGGTGTAATACCGACACAAATCTTTAGGACCGATATTGCACGGTTTGCTTGCGGAAATTTATATATTCAACACAAGAACCTTGTAATATATTCATGCATAAAGGCCGGATCATGTCAAATTCTCTAAACTATACCATGCACTGATTATAGTCCAGATAATTTGACACGACTCTCGAACTTTAATTAGCATAATTTAACAGTTGATTTCTTGTCTATATTTATAATCCCGGCTGTATGTTTTTAAAAGCGGAAAGTATCACGAAGACGCTCGATGTGTAATACCGACACAAATCTTTAGGACCGATATTGCACAGGTTGCTTGCGGAAATTTATATATTCAACGCAAGAACCTTGTAATATATTCATGCATAAAGGCCAGGATCATGTCAAATTCTCTGTGTTATAATATCGCTCTCCTGTGTCCGATCCAAAATCTAACGAATCATATTGACAAGTATGACACTAAACACTGGCAACACGCCGGTGACGTGCTTCACGTGAATTTCGATTTATAATTTTATGAATGACATTCCATTGCAACAAACATCTTGTATAAGTCATTTTAATTGGTTGAATAGTGCTTGGTTTTCATTTAAAAATCCACAGAATGAGTTAGTATTTGACATTCCAATTAAGAAATAAAAAATCTATTCGCGTATGTTCAATGTCGGTGAATAAAACGCGGGCAGGAGTTTGGATGCGGAAAAATTAAACTACGAGTGTGTAGCATCCGAACGAGTGCCCGTGTTTTATTCACCGACAAATTACAAGAACAGAGTTTTTTTCGATTCTTAATACGATAATATCCAGTACTATTTAACTGCGCGCATTTCATTTTCACCCATTTATTTTGACATTGAACATAATTCCACGCTGAAATTGAGTGGCTTATTAGCTGGTACAATTACCTCCCTCGTTAATGAAAACGACCTTCGTAATTTTCTGAAGGAAATAAGACATTTTAAACATGGAAATAATTGTAATTACACGAGTATATGGTATCTATTTCAAACTTAGTTTCGAGAGTACATTGTAGTTTCTAAAATAGATGCGTCATAGCTGTAAAACTAAATACTCGTGCAACTTGCCTTGTCCGCGACTGGTTGAAGTTTTTTACTATAAAGTTAACGTTCATTCATTCATAAAAATGTCATGTGATACGGGGCGTAAATAGTAACAGCCAATTTGACAGGTATGCATTATTGCGGTAATAATACATGCCCTGGTTTGCTCTTTGCGTATATAGATTAATCCGCAGATCGTGTAAGAATTATATACACAATGCCCAATAGACCTTGTGATTGGACGACTATATTACAAGCCGGATAGCAAACCTCGACAAATAAGACAACCTCGCGTTTTCGTTATCTATCAATAACTTGTAAGACTACATTGTATTTGGGAAGTAAAAACCGACTATACATATCCCATCCGATAATTGACTAGCAAGTTCAAAGGCGGGACTTCACTAGTACAATTTTCATAGGGAGTGGGTATATGTCAACATTTAATTCCCCCCCTTACAACAAAGCAACGAAGAACTTCTTGGTCGGCCCTTATAATCACAACACGTTACTTTCATTCTAGAAGACCCATATCTTAAAACACAGCCCATAATCTATAGTCTCTTCACAGCCTCATTATTTCTAGAAAACGTCAATTTGATATTCATAAATCAGACAAAAAGAGACGTATTTATTATATATTTAATAACACTCAAAAGAAAAAAATACCCGTGGTGAAATACTTAGGAAATAGATACTAGTTGTGCGTGATATACCGGTGAATAAATCATAAATAACTATGCAAATGAACGACAAACCGTCATTTATTCACCGGTATATCACACTAAAGGTATTTGGTTACTGACAGTACATATTATAGTTGTTTATTTCCAAAACCAAAAGGTCGTAGATCTATGAGGACAACATATTTACATCCTAAGGTCATAGTGCAAATGTACAGTTATCAATCGCACAATACAAAACATATAATAACATGTTTGGTCGTACTCTATAATAAGTAGGTATGTATCTGTTACGAATTTCGTAATATAACGGACACTGTAAACAAAATGCATTTCATCTTCTAAAGAATTACATCTGATACAATTACTGTCATCAAATGGAACGATATTCGGGTTAGCCCATCTATCAGTTTCAAAATGGGAAGCTACTCTAAGTTTTGGGGCATGCGATATTTAGACAAATCAAGGATTTCAAGATATTGTTGAAAAAAGTAAGAAACGATTAAGTATTTATATAAACTAGCTCTACTTGACTCTTGTAACCTATTATTCCATTTTTTATACCGTATAATTGAGCTTCTTTTCTCTAATTAAAAGGCTATACTGTATAGTTCTGGAGAACGGCTTATATGCTTGTACGGTGTTTGAGCGTAGACCAACCCAGGATTTTATTTAGAAATAAACTGACGTCCAGAAAAAACGCAATGTACACTGAAAAAGTGAATAACTTTTAAAAAAGTATTTTCCAAATACTCCCGTGATTATCGACACACCACATAACTAGCTAACTAACAATGCGCCTACCGAAGCGAAACAAAAAATCCCGATTTCGTCACGATGTGCCCAGCCCTGCGTTCAAGGAAAAATCACGGGACGCACGTTTCGTACCAGGTACGATACGTGCGTCACGTTATTTTTCCCTGAACGCAGGGCAAGTATGGTACGACGTAAGATTCGCACGTGCGTCCACAGACACTTGGGGTCTGGACCCCGCCCCCAGCTACGCACCTGGGTATATTTTTAACATCAACATTGTATACCCAGACACACAAACATTATTAAACGTATCCGGGACAAATAAAAAATATTCGTAAATGCCTCTCTAGCTAAATAACACAAGCAGTAGAGGACGTACGTAGATTTTTGTATTAATATCAAATACATTCAACAAATGTTTGTGTGAGTACTGAATGGGTCTGGATATATAATAAATATAAAAAAAAATATTTCCAGGCGCGTAGCGGGAGGGGGGCGTGGTCCAGACCTCAAGTGTCTGTGCGTGCGTCCTGTGCTTCTCTACCAGGAGATATTTCCGGTCGACAAAAGCGCAGTTACATGCTGAAGTTGGTTTACAAGGTGGAATTCATCAGGAAATTCGGAAAATGAAAGAAACTCAAATGTCACGACTAAAAAGGTATAAATCGAGCTCGGTGTTTTTATTGCTTGAAAGTGGAATTTCGCAAATTGACGTCTTTGGAAGTTTTGTTGCTTCAAAATCCACTATCGCCAGATTAATTCAGTGCGTAAATATCACTATGAGTTACAGATATGTCTCGCTCAGATGTGCCGATTTGAGATTGGTGAGAAAATGCCCCCGCTTACCATCGTCACGTTTGGATGTTGAAATGCGCGGTTGCAGTTTTAAACAAAATATGACAATAGACGTACATAAAACATACATCAGAGCCTTTCTCTTTTTAATGAGACGGCTCTCGTCGGTCTCTTGATTTTATTTAGACTATATAAATTAACGAAATGACGAAAAATGTTACCTGAGTCGACGGTTTCGGCCATTTTTTCGTGCCCCTGAAAAGCAAAAAAGTCACGTGGTACATGCACCATGATCAATGTTTTTTGGCAAACATAGGATGTTGATTCTTAATTGGCTAAAACCATAAGGAAAGAGGATACCCCCAGCACATTGTTATCAATGTTATGAAATAAAAAAATCTTTAATTAAAATTATTTATAAAATGTTGTTAAACATTGCAAGTCTTACAGTGGAAAACCAGTAACATATTTTATTATCCTGCACTAAATATAGACATTTCAAACCCAAATTTGTGCAAATGACCTGTTTTTACTACTGATATCATATAACTTTGTTTTTACCACTAGGTATCATTTCCCATGTTAAAATTGTTCGTTTGTAATATAACATAATTATATTAATACATTTCTATAGGAATAGAAATATATCAATATAATTAGGTTATGTTATGATATTAAATGCATTAAATCACATTGCTACAATCTCGCTGTGTTTAATCCTAACATAATTATATTATGAAGGAAGTATAAAAAATATATCCCCGGTGAACTCCGTACGTAATGCTACGCTAAAGATTTGTAAAACCCCTGTACAGCCGATCTCGATACGGAAGTTTAAGTTTTGTGTTACAGCTATTCAATGTAATTATATACGAGGCTTGTATTTATTGACTTATGTAGTTTGTCCTTGTGATAAGTTGACTAAACGGACAGAAATATGGATGAATGTGGTGCTAGCGAAGCGGAATCTGACAGTGAAGCTGTGGACTCATCCGGACAGGATCTATATGACACAGGCTGTGATGAGTACCCGATTTTCGTCTGTCATCCGTGCAGTAAAAGTGGGAAGGAAGTAGCGGCCACGAAGTTCTGCATCGAATGTTCTAATTTAATGTGTAAGACGTGTCTGGACGATCATAATAAATTTGATTTGATGAAAGATCATACGATGACGACCGCTGAAGCATCGACCGAGTATCAGAGTCAGGATCGGTCGTCCCAGCCTACTATTCGATGTAACAAGCACAATGGAAAACTCATTGATACGTATTGTGTACCCCACGGGACACCGGGCTGTGTGAACTGCATATCTATTGATCACAGGTAAATCAGCCACCAACTTTATTTATTTAAACTTCATCGTGCATCGTTCGATTAGCATACACAGCTGATACGAACTGTTTTATGAATGTTAATACTTTGTATAAGATAGAACGAAAAATCATTGATAAATAACCAGTACACGTCATCATTAAACCGAAACCGAAAGTTACATCTAATCCAGGGCCGTATCAAGTGCAAAATGCGCAAAATCCATGTTTCGGCTCAACTGAAGTGCTCAGGTTAAGATATTGTGATCGGTCTGTGTCCGTTCTTCCGCCGTAGTGCATGTCGCATTGCGCTGTCGAAATATTTTGTCGTGCGTCATCAAACTACTACACTCGGCAAAACTTATAAGTACACACTTATTTTTTTGCCCATATCTCGGTCAATATGTAAAATTTCAACATGCGTAGATTGGATGTGTGGAATTACAATACATTCGATGTTTTTAACATCTGATTTTTAAAATTGTCACAAACAGAATAAACTAATGATGACATCAGCAGAATCTAAAATCACCCAATAATGCCGTGTGTTCATCGGGCCATTGCCATGTTGCTAATGCACATATGGCCCCGCTGTGTTGATAATGTTGTTTTTCAAGTCTATGTCTTTATCACGGAGACAGAAATAAAGAACACAATGATAAGAAGAAAGCACAATTTAGGTTTAGAAATACAGGCTTTTTCATAAAAATGCAATTTCGGACATGTTTAACTCCCCTTGACCATAACAATAAAAAATATTTTTAGTAAAAAACCACCATGTTGTTGTGTGAAAAATCGAATTATTTTGTGTTTTTTTAATTTGACGATAAATCTCAATTTCAAATTTACCAAACATAAAATTAATTTGCACCTACGCGTCAATTTCTCGGCCATTTTACGGTTTTTGATGTTTCATGGTTCAATGAACCGCTGTATTTAATTTTTAAAAAAAACTTCATTTATCCAGTTCTGCGATAGGCAATAACATGTACACAAAAGTTCATGCAAAAATAAAAAAAGTTATAACGGTAAAACTACGTGTGTACTTATAAGTTTTGCCGAGTGTATAAGCATAACAGTGTTCATACCATTTCAAACGACACGTTAAAGTATCTAATCAAATCCTATCGCAGTGACTTCCCCTTAAATATGGTCGAATATTTGTTTCAACATACTAGTGAGCCATTGCAGTGTGTTCATGTGACCCAAGCCTCAATGAAAGAGAAAGAAAAAACATATGTTATCGACAACTTTTATAGTACACAATTATAAGCGTGGTTATGTCCGCCATTAAAACACCCAAAAAAACACATACAAATATTTTTGATTTTCGTAATGACCTACATTGATCTCAGATTCACAACCATTGTTTTCTAACTCACAAAGACATTCATCTTCTACTACAGTTTTGTATGTTCTAAATGCTCTACCATGTGTAGGGATATCCGACCAAAAGTACTAGCCTATTATTCTATTGGAATGGTCATTGGCTGACCTGCAATTGGCGGGGATACTTTCCATTATACGACTGCATACCATTATACGGCTATGTTCTTAAAATAAAACTTTTGAAAATTTAATTCTTAGAAACAGATTTCTGCTGGCTGGATTTCAATATGAATTCACAGGAATGTAAATTGAGTGACCCTCTACTAAATTCCTAATGTCTTTGTTGATTTGCTAAGAAATACTGACTGTCAGTAGCGGGGCTTGTACATGTTTGCAGGTAGACATGGTACTCAGGTGAGCGATCTATGGTCACCATGACCCTCTTTTTTGAACATAATTTATATTTATATACAACATAATCTACACGATATTTAGACAGAGTGTCTATATCGTCAGAGTATCTGACTTAGACCATGTGCATATATGATTATTAACTGTTTTCAACACAAAATGACCCACCCGTTTGAATAACTTACAACCCTACCTCGCATATTGACCGCCCTTTAAAAGCATTTTTTTATTTTTGTTTTGCAATTGATAACGCTGCATACGTTTCTGGACTGCATGTGGAAAGATTCTGCTAATAATTGAACCCTTATGCTTTAACAGCCTATAAACAATGACTGTTGCCAACGTTTGTTTTCTAAAATGTTTTGTGCTCAATGATCAATCTCATTAAAATCAGACACTTATAACGCTTCCCTACTTGACGCTAAGCGTAAAGAAATGGAGCAAATGATAGGGCTTGATTTTAATGAGATTGCTTAATGATATACATGTATATTGTTGATACAAGGAATGATATTTACATTGCAGTGCATGCGCTAGAAAGGAATACATACCAACAATAGCTAAAGGGATTCAGACTAGAGAGCACAATGTGGCAGTCACATTATGCGAGATAAAACTCGATGCTTTAAATGAGAGCAAAAGAGGAAAGGAACATTGCTTGGTTTTACTTGACGAGATGGCTACAACATCCATGGCGACACTTGATGAGAAACATGAAGCGATAAATAGAGTTGTTCTTGGCAAACTGAATAATATAAAAGATGGTTTGCAAGAAAAAAATAATACAAAGACAACAAAAGTCCGGGACGAAATCTCAGAATTGAAGGCAAACATTAAAAGAATAAAAGACACCAAGTCGAAACTAGAACGTCACGAATTGAATGATTCGGATACATTTATTCTTCTGAAAACTACTAAGGTCGAGGAAGATGATGCCAGGGCGAACATAGAACTATTGGATGATGTGACTTCAACAATGGTTCAAGACAACCATCAAGACTGGACTTTATTTGAAGGGCTTAACCTGTTCGGAAAAATATCCGAAACGATCGAAGCAGAATTTGAAAAGGATTGCCCCGTCAAGAGCCCGAATGACAAACGCGTTGCATGTATCACAGATAGTTGCTTTTTGGATGATGGCAAACTAATTCTCGCAGATCAAAACAATCGAGTCATCAAAAGATTAAGTACAACGTTCCAGCTGGAAGACACTCTAAAGATTCCTGGAAAACCTGGCGCCATCTGTCAAACAAAGTACCCGGAGGTTGCAATACCTCTCCTTAGCACCAAATCTGTCCAGTTTGCAACAGTTGCATCTCCAATGTCACTTACAAAATCCTTGTCGATAGAGGAATCTTGCAGAGGTATTGCATTCGCCAATGCAGCCTTATATTTGTCATGTGGAGGAATGCAACATTATGGGGATGGTCCCGGGGAAATAAGAGTTTACGATACAGATGACGACTTGAGGAGGAAATACCTGAAAATTGGCGGAAAACGGAAGTCGGTACCTAAACGAATTGCAGCAACGTCTGTGGATGTATTCTTTGCAGATTCTGAGAACGGTGTCTTTGGTCTTGGCGACAACGGGGGAGGCGAGAAAGGTCCATTTACACACAAGGATATGGTGTCACCAATTGGACTTTGTGGTCTAACACACGGGGTTCTCATAGTATGTGGTTACGAATCACACAATGTAATGTTACTTAATGTTCAAGATGGAAGTATGAAGTCACTGATTGGTATAGATCAGGGATTAAAGCACCCTAAATCAGTTTGTGTAGACAGTACCGGCAAGAAATTGATGGTCACTATGAGTGATATGGATTATGTCAAAGTATTTAATTTGATAAAGAAGTAGTTTACTCAAACATAAGTATACGTGTTTCTGTTCTGCAATTTTATACTGCTTGAAAATGTTAACCCATCGATACATGTAGTGCACTGAACTATGCGATGTAGTAAGCTTTAGCATGCGTGATACCAGTTAAAACATGCACCCCGTTGCCTAACCAAACCGCTAGCGAGCGCTTGGTAGCGCTACGCTAGGTAACGGCTTGCTTCAAAAAGCGGAAAAATTATATGCTACCGGCGAGCGCTCGCGGATAGCAGACCGTTTCGTAGCAAAGCGCTATCGATCGCTTCCGAGTGCTTTCTTGTGCAACGGACTGCTTCGGTAGCTCTCGTTAGCGCTTGCCTAGCAAAGTGTAAAGAAACGGTATGCTATTGGCGAGCACTGCTCGCTCGTAGCGTGTCGTTGCATAGACATAGGAAAGCGTTCGGTAGCGCCTTTTGGAAGCGGCTTGGTTAGGCAACGGGCTCATGGTAAATATTGGGGAGAAGAAGTAGGGAGTGGTGTAGAGACAAGGCGTGCAGGGATCAAGAGGTATCGGGTTCGATCACCATCTGTGCCGCTGCCGAGGATGAATTGGTACCCGAGAGACAAATGCCAATTAGCTGTGGTTGCTATATATGCCGTGTGTAACAGCTGACTTGCGACTAAATGATCGGGATATAAGTAAAGTCAGCTAAACGACTTATTTCTGAAAGTAGTCGTCATATACTTTGTGACGGGTCCTAACTAATTAAATCACCTTCACATTGAGTTTCTCGTTTTTTTTTATCATTATAACAATTGGGCCGAAAATTTCAGTTTTATCTTTTTTTAAATTTATTTATGCCCACGAAAGCGTTCCTGATTGAAGTAAGAGTAATATTTGTCTCCCTTGTCTACGTGGATAAAAAGTGACCGGGTGGTATTCAATATTGATCTTACTTGACTTAAGAATTAGGGCAACCAATTCGGTCACACCATACTAAACTCTTGGTCAGTAACAGGCGATATGATTGGCTTATTCATTTTTTTCCAATTAAATAAGATCAATATTGAATACCACCCCTGGACGAAAAACGGACCATTCTTCTAAAGTGATTCCCGGTTACAGCCGGCGTTCAATATAAGTTGTGATGTTGTGTAAAGACAAAGTTATATAATATATATATTGCATGCAAAGTAACATAAGAATACAAAGCACATGAATACTAAAATGTGTGTTCTTTGTTATAATTTGCTTTACAGACACTTATTTGAAGTTTTTTGTGCTAGACGTCTGTTTGGATGGATCTCAGTCGAAATGGATGTCACAAAGTTTGTCCGCGCTTGTTAAATGTTCTAAAAAAAATTTCGATATCCACGAAACTTCCAAATGACTGGGTGGTACCAAACCATCATGTGCATATTGTCAGATGATTATGGCCGGGATTATGGCCCTTTGATTGGAAAAATTGTTTGAGCTAAATAAAATAGTTGGAAATACTTGGATCTTCAATAACACGGTTATTTCTTTCTGAGAGCTAGGACTGTATGCCAGTTTTAAGATCCTGTCCTACGCAGTACTTAGAGTAAACCAAAGCGATCGAAGCGCTGAATGCCTTCTGTCTTTCTGGTTGGCAATTACGACGTTGTCAGAGTTTCTATTGCTTTTTAGTGTGTTCATGCACAGGAACTTGCATTTATAATTTGAAAAAAAGTCGACGCCAAATCAAAACTCCACAAATATTGGCTTTAAAAGCCGATACTAGACGATTATCGGTACCGATCGGTTGAGGTGCGGATGTATTCTGTATTGTTATTAGCCCCTTTAACTGCCTAGATCATATGTTTTAACTGTCAAGTTGGTATAGAGAAAATATTTGTATTAGAATAGTTCGTGGGATACAATCGCATTGCACTCCTGTCTATATTTTAATAGTACAGTAGGCCTAGTGAAATTTTTTTTATTTTTTCAATTTTTTTTTCAAATTATAAATGCAAGTTCCTGTGGTTCATGTGTGTGCCTTTCGTGCTCGACTGTTGAGTGATGCCTTATTCACCTGTCCGATATTTCATTACCTTTTTAAAGCATTCTGGGAAATTACACTCTTTCCTTTTTGAAACAATTGCGTTTGATCATAGCACAAAGCCATACGCTATGACATTGTGTGATCCCGAGTTTCAACAACTGGTCGAAAATGGTCCGAGGACTTAACCTGGAAAATGTCATCGGTCTGCAGCCACATCTCTGCTTCGTGTGTGGAAAGTCCGGGGGATCAAAGCAATGTTTAAGATAACCGATGAACACGACATATACATACATGTATACATAAACAGGGAAATGAACAGTGGCTAACTCAATTGAAAATAAGTATTAATGAAATCATAATACAGCAAAGACATATCACATGAATAAATCCGAATTTAGGAAAAACGCATGTTGAACTATCACAAATTTATCTTCAGAAAAATACCCCCCCCCCTTAGCGTTTCCAACGTTCACCAGCAGGCACATAACCCTATCGCTATGGTATATACTCTAGATGCCACCTTGTCTCAGCGTAGTTTCGAGCGCCTGGATTCAATACGCCCAAGCAGTGGATTGTTTTGCTGGTTTTGCTTCACTATATTTTTATTTTTTAAAGCTTTGAGATAGGTAATGGATATAGCACAGAGAATTTGACATGATCCTGACCTTTATGCATGAATATATTACAAGGTACTTGCGTTGAATATATACATTTCCGCAAATAAATCGTGCAATATCGGTTCTTTAGATTTGTGTTGGTATTACACCTCGAGCATCTTCGTGATACTCCCCGCTTATGACAACATAAAATCGGGGTTATAAATATAGACAATATATCAGCTGTTGAATTATGCTAATTGAAGGTCGAGATTCGTGTATAACAGCCGGTAGGCCTTTGTGGTTAATTCCTACGCGTCAGAACTCCAAACCATTGTATAACAGCCGGTAGGCCTTTGTGGTTAATTCCTACGCGTCAGAACTCCAAACCATTGTATAACAGCCGGTAGGCCTTTGTGGTTAATTCCTACGCGTCAGAACTCCAAACCATTGTATAACAGCCGGTATACAACGTTTTTTCGTAGTTTATTTCTTAATTATACACGTGCGCTATTAGTATTAGATTGATATGTCATAAATAAATAAGGATGCATTGATTCCAGGTCAAATGTTCTGTACTATAACTTATTGTAGAGTTTTACTGACATGTCACCAAATGATGTATTTTACACGGTCGCTGCAACTATAACCACGCCTTTAGATCTGAATGGTGTGCCGCTACCGTGTAAAAATATATATATATATTGTGACATTTCAATAAAACTATACAATAAGTTATAGTACAGAACATTTGACCTAGGGCTATTTAATCCTCGTGCCTTTTCGTTATTGTACCATGAACGTGTTTTGATTAGTTAAAATAACAACTCTGATGAGAAAACGGATATTCAAGGAGTCCATGTTAAATGTTCTGAAGTATAGTTTTAATTTGTTTATACATGTGTATTTACTAATGAAATAAATGAACTGCATAAAAATGCTCTTTAAAAGTGTAGCTGCTACGCACGAGGATTATAATATATTTAGGTCGATGTTAATGCGGAAGTTAAAGTTTTAAGCGTGACTTTCATTCTATAGATTGTATTAATTTGGACTTTGACTTTTGAGTTTGTCTTTGAGATTATTAGATACTCTTGGTTGACAACAGGTTCTGCATTATGGATGAATGTGGTGCTATAGACGCGGAATTTTACAGTGAATCTGTGGACGCGTCTGACCCAGGTCTGTATGACACAGGGTGCGATGAGTACCTAGAGTTCGTGTGCCATCCGTGCAGTAAAAGTGGGAAGGAAGTGGCGGCCACGAAGTTCTGCGTAGACTGTGCTAATTTAATGTGCGGCACGTGTCACGACCGTCATAATAAGTTCGATGTGATGAAAGGTCATCAGGTCACGAGTGCTGAAGCATCGACCGAGTACCAGAGTCAAGATCGGTCGTCCCAGCCAACTATTCGATGTAATAAGCACAATGGAAAACCCATTGATACGTTTTGTGTACCCCATGGGACACCGGGCTGTGTGAACTGCATATCCATTGACCACAGGTAACCATTTTGTTATTTTTAAATTAAAACTTAAATTGGTTCAGAGATCAATTTCAACACATATAATACAAAAGCCTATACCAGGGCATAGACATACGAGGTAGGGACAAACGCTACTTTGTATATTATATTATTCGCACAGTAGCACACAAGCAGAATTCTATAAATAACCACGTAATCATTTCATCGAAACCGAAAGTTATACAAAAACTAATTCAGGGCCGTATCAAGTGTTAACCGTTTTATTAAATAAAGTACTAATCTACATTAATATTGTATACGTACATCTACTGTGTGTACAATTTCTTTAATATTCATTCAGAGACGGTTTCGACTTTATTTCTCGGTAATATGATATTATAAAGTCCACTTACTTAGCACACTTGAATAAATCAAGTGTTGTATACACAGGGGATTGAAACATAAATTTTTGTTCACATAGCCTTATATCAGTATGTATACAGGGGTGTGGAATTCCTATGTCCGACTTGCCCGACTTGGGCTTTTTTGCCTGCGGGCAAGTAGATTTTTCCATCCAGCTTGCCCTTGGGCAAGTGCAAATTATCACAAGAAAAATAATATTAAGTGCCTTATTTTACCTTAACAATGATTAATCCCTAAATTACTTACCAAAACTTATTTACTTAACAAACTTTGAATTACATCTAGTACTCTAATCCTTCAAATGATAAATAATTAATGAAACTGAAATGTGTTGCTTTTTGTGTTTTCCTAGGCAAGTATATTTACTTTTCGGGCAAGCGGATTTTTCAGTCCAACTTTCCAATGGGCAAGTGAAAAATTTGGGAATTTCCACACCCCTGATATAGTACTATACATACTGATATAAAGCCATCGTGAACAAAAAAAATTATGTGTCAATCCCCTGTGGTTGTATAGTACAGAGAATTTGACGTGATCTTGACATTTATGCATATATTTATTATAAGGCTCTTACGTTGAATGTATAAATTTCCGCGATCAAATCGTGCAATATCGGTCCTTTAGATTTATGTTGGTATTACACCTCTAGCATTTTCATGATACTTCCCACTCATAAAACAATACCATAGGGATTATACATATAGACAATATCTCAGCTGTTAAAGTATGCTAAAAGAAGGGACGAAGTATTACTTAATATTAAGCCGAATACGGAAGGTAAGTGTGGAAGAGATATATTTTTTTAAATGTAAGTTTGGTAATACTTATGTGGTTATTGGAGAGTTACCGTTCTTGATCACATGAATAATCGAGTATTGTATCATATACTAGTGGTCTTGATTACATGCCCCTTACACTACGTGATTAGGACCACAGGAACTTGCATTTATAATTTGAAAAAAAAATGAAAAAAAATTATATATATTTTAGTAGTAAAGTAGGCCTAGTGAAAAAAAAAATTTTCAATTTTATTTTTCATTTTTTTTTCAAATTATAAATGCAAGTTCCTGTGTTAGGACGTACTGTTACTGTCGAGAACGTCGGGGACCAGACTACCTAGTACTGTTCTTATGTCATAAACTAAACTGAAATTGTACGATTGACGCAGGGGTAGTCATATATAATACTGGCTATAGTTTATTTCATAATTAATAAGAATGTAAATGTGACAAAATCCAATCCAATTTCTACTCTGATTGCCAGTAAACATTGAAGCATTTGTACTTTCAAATGTATACAGAGCTTAAACAAGTGCACATGCACACCGTCGACTGTCGATGGCACTATGTACCTACCAGCGTCCAAAGAGTACCCGCTGTCGCGATGTTTATATCAATGTACAAAACAAAGGCATTACTAGTAACTGAGACTAACCTACAACTTGTATCTATAAGAAACATCAATTCCTCTTAATAAATCATAACACTGTAATCCAACAACATCTAAACATTAGCCATCGTGTTTTAAATGAGTTGCAGTTTGTTATTAGCTAGTACAACACAATATATTTACGTTTCAGTTCATGTGCTAGAAAGGAATATATACCCAAGATAGCTAAAGGAATTAAGACAAGGGATGAATACAAGGTGGCTGTCACATTATGCGAGGCGAAACTTCACGAGTTAAAAGAGAGCAAAAGACGCAAGGAACAATGCTTGGAATCGCTTGAAGCGATGACTGCCGAATCGTTGGATACACTTACTGCGAAACGTGCTGCAATCGATCTGATAGTTGATGCCAACCAAAAGGATATGGTAGATGAAATACAACGACGAAGCAACACGAAGACATCAGAAGTCCGGGATGAAATCACAGAGCTGAATGCAAACATTACAAGAATAAACGACAACAAGACGAAACTAGAATGTCACGAATTGAATGATTCGGATGCATTTATTGTTCTGAAAACTACTAAGGTCGATGGAGATGATGCAAGGGCAAACGTAGAACTTGTCGACGCTATATCTTCCGTAACAGTTCGTTTCAACCATCATGACTGGGCTTTGTTTAAAGAATTGAACGTATTTGGACAAATATCCGAAACTGTAGAAGCAGAATTTGAAAAGGATTGTCCCATTAAGAGTTCGGTGGATAAACATATTCCATGCATCACTGATACATGCTTAATGGATGATGGCACAATAATTCTTGCTGATCAAAACAATCGAGTCATCAAACAATTAAGCGCAAAGTTGCAACTTGAAGGTACACTTAAGATTCCAGGAAAACCTGGCAGCGTCTGTCAAACAAAATACCCTGAGGTGGCAATATCTCTTCTCAGCAACAGAACAGTCCAATTTGCAACAGTTGCATCTCCAATGACACTGACAAAATCCTTTTCAATAGAGGAAGCTTGCAGGGGTATTGCATTCGCCAATGCAGCGTTATATTTGTCATGTGGAGGAATGCGACAGTACGGTGATGGTCCCGGGGAAATAAGAGTTTACGATAAAGATGACGAATTATGTCGGAAATACACGAAAGTTTCTGGGAAAGGGATGTCAATTCCTAAACGAATGGCATCTACGTCGTCTGGTGTCTTCTTTGCAGATCATGAGAACGGTGTCTTTGGTCTTGGAGTCAATGGAGGAGGTGAGAAAGGTCCATTTACACACAAGGATATGGTATCGCCAATTGGACTATGTTGTCTTAATCACGACGTTATCGTGGTATGTGGTTATGAATCACACAATGTAATGTTACTCGATGTGCAAGACGGAAGTATGAGGTCGCTGATTGGTAAAGACCAGGGATTAAAGAAACCAAAATCAGTTTGTGTTGACAGTACCGGCAAGAAATTGGTGGTCACTATGAATGATGTGAATTACGTCAAAGTATTTAATTTGATAAAGAGGTAAACATGAACAAGCGACATGCTTGTCTTATCTAACACTTGTTGAAAGAGATAACTGACATTGCTTCATTAAATTATGGGGTGTTCTAAACTACATCTTATCGTAGACGAACAACCGATTTAAGTGTTGGGGGTTACGCTACTGTCATAAAATGTGATAATCACGATGTGTGAAAATTACGGACCGCAGCAACATAAAAAATCTGACAATTTTTCGGAGGTGTGAAATTTCGCTCGGATGATTGCCTCGAGAAAAAGTTACTAATTATCGTTAAATGGACCGACACCTGCGCTCGAATTAGACCGGATGCTCGTAATACCTTTACTCGATTTAGAGGGATAAATTAATGTACAATATAGAGCAAATTCGTCGGAACTTTGAAATTTGCTCGAATTAGGCCGGTTGCTCGAAAAATCGCTGCTCGTATTACCGAGGTTTTACTGTATAACACGCGTGATTAAGATTGGAGACAGCATGAACACATTGCATGCGTTTTAAGAACAAGATTGAAGCTTCTAAATACATTGTACTTATTTTCTTTTAATAATTGTATATAATGATATTCTTGTCTTCCTCTTTCTTGTATCGGCATATAGTTAATACAAGCTTAGTCTTATGTTATTTATATATTTTACATTTGGTAATTATACAATGTAATATGTAACAGTGTTGAACATAAAATAGTCAACACCTCGCTTCTAATGAGTATATGGTGTTGAATTCCATATACAATATATACGAGAATTCTATCTGACGTAGACCATTGCACAGGTAACTGTATCATCGATAAAAAGTAAAACAAAACACATTATCTTATAAAAACAAGAATTGCCAAGGCTTTCGATACCTTCATAAAGAAATTTCCTTCATAGACAACATTGTTAGAACTACCTCCATACAAAATCCCATCGAAATTGATGAACTAGTTAATAAGTTATACCACGAAATGTACACCCCGGAGTCAAGTCAGTCACTGAGGTGCATTCAATAGAAACTACAATGCTATTCTAAACAAGAAAAAATAAAGTGATATCACGCCTTATGGGTTTATGTTCTTATTTATGGACGGACTATTAAAATATTGATATCAAACGAAAGACGTTGTTCTCTAGTTTCTAATTATGTAATAATATTTAAAATAACACAAGTATTGATCAAATGTTTATTTAAAACAAACTGCACCTCAGTGACTTGGTGGTCGATTTCCCGTGTTATTAACCTTTCTAAGATATTATAAATTTTATAAAAAGAATTTTTGTTTAATGATACCGTTACCTGTGGACCATAGGTGTACAGATAAAAATGTATTTGCTGTATGTCAGCGATATTGTGTTACTTGCTGAAATTTAAAAAGATTTACAGTGCTTACGCATTGTGTTTTGTGTTCTTTAAATAGAATCTGCATTAATAGTAAGAAAAACCAAATTGTGCATGTTCGTCCTTTTGTCTGTTCAAAGACCACTAACTGATTTTTACTGATAATTAAGTTAGATATTGTTGATAAGTACGTACTTAGGACTAGTATTGAATGAACACGTGGATTATTATATCACAGCAAAGTGTATGGTCCAGAGTGTAAATCGTGCCCTTGACCTTGTTATAGTCAAATGCAAATCAGATAGAGGTGTATCGTTTGGTGTTTATACGCAACTATATGATTCTATAGAGTGTCCTATGTATGAACGCGGTTCAAAACCGTGCGATACGTTTCTTTCTTGGTGTCGGGAGATACACACCTAATGCAGATGTAGTTGGAAAAATGGCATGGATTGCTCCGAACCGGGGCTACATATTAGGTTTTAGTCCATTGGGTATTTTACCCCCGAGTTTCAATTTTGATTGGGTTTTGACAAATTTTAATTGGGTATTTAATAAAACTCAAAGAGTAAATGGTCTTTTTGTGCTGTTTTTCACTGTAACATCCTTTTCTATTTGGGTATTTCAGATTGTCTTTGCTTTTTCTTACTCCCTCCTATCAAATTCTATTGGGTTTTTAAGAAAATTAATTGGGTAATTACCCCAATACGCAGCTTATCTGTAGCTCTGCCCGAACATAAAACAATGGAAATCTAAATCGTTGTTTTGGTCTCGCCTGTCATGAATGAAGAATAATCACATAAATAAACGTATTGCACTCTGGGCTAACTCTTTAGCAAGCACATAATGTAAAAATTTGTTTCACACTGTGATAAATATGCTTAATGTCTGTGATTTGCAAGAATTATGTGATATAAAGGTTTCTGTTGCTAAACATGCATGGACATTCAACTTTTTGATTGCTAAAACTATAAGCTTTCCGAGAGCTGGGACTTGGGCATCGTGCCGTGTATGTGTTTTTTTCTGTGTTATGCTGGTTAAGTTGAGTGCTGCCTTCCCTGTCTGACATTTATAATATCTTTTTTGTTGATAAAGTTATATCTGCTTTGCTTTCAAAATATATTTCCGATTGGAATCTATTAATGTGGTCACAGGAGCGTCAGGACAAGGGGATATCAAGTTGCTCACCTATCGTTTATTCAAAACTGATTTATGTACAGAGATAATATTGTAAATTGATTATGCCCCCTCGTCATAGAGCGGCTTAGAGTAAATGTCGCTGTAGAGTTGCTCCTCTACATAAATAGACCGGTCGATATGAACGTATTCCGGTAAGCAACCGTAAATGCCCACTCTGTGACAGCATTGAAGATGAGTCCCATGTGTTATTTGATTGTAACTTATATGATGATATTAGACAAAACATGTATACTAAAGCAGTTGCTATCAATGATACATTTATACAAATGTCTAAACATGATTTAAAACTAATTTTCATTCTAAACTTATCGGATTTGATAACAATATGTGCCAAAACATGTTGTGCTATTTTGCAACGAAGAACTTTTTATGTTTGTAGATAATGTGTTTCATGCAAAAGGTTAATCATTAGGATAATTTCAATGAGTCTTAATAGGTTTTTTATTGCGTATAATTCACGTTTCTTATTATTTTCATGTGAAGTTGTTTTATGTGAATAATGCTATATACATTTTTTGTATTTTGTTTTAATACTTGCTAATGTTTTACTTCCATCTAAGAAACTGTTGTAAATCAGTTCATCTACGGCCTGACCGGGTGATAATTGATATTTTAAGGTGTTATTAACAAGCGCATTAGTGTCTACAGATTTACAAATTTCATATTTTAACATTTTTTTAAAACAACGCATTAACGGCAGTCTCTTAGCCTTATTTATATAAATATTTGATATGTTAATAATACTTATAATAAGTAATGTGATATTATAGTAATTTTGGTGCTTTATTGCGTGTATTATAAGTGCCAAATGTCTTTTATAGTTCAATGATGAACGTCTATGTACATTGGAATTGTTTTATATCGTGTAAATTCTATGCATGTACTTGTACATAGATGGGACAGAAATAAAGAATATATATATAGATCACAGATGTTACCAGATACATTTTGCGTATAAATCGACAAGTACATGTACATGTATAAGGAGATTCAACACAGAACTTAAATCATTTTAACTGTTGGTGCAGTGCATATATAAGTGCCAATTTGAAAGTCATGTATAATGTAGTAAACCTCAATAACAAGACTCCCGTTGAGACTCCTTATTACCTTATCATAATGAGATTGCACAGACGTATGTGTACACTATGAACAGCAGTAGTAATTAGCATTTGAAAGACGTGAACATAATGTATTCATGATTGTAGCAGACAGCGATTCGTAAAGTGTGTATCAATGCATTTATAGTATGGTGTATTATTAAATAGTTCGGATGAAAATTTACGATGTGTAACGTTATGTTGAACAATAATTATTTTGGCGGTGAATCTCTTCCATATTCCCGCATCCAAAGTTTGGTCAGTCACATGACTCGTCCCACTAACATGCTACCACGTACAACAAGAGTTGAGAACACATCATGGTAAGCTGTGCTGTCTCTGTTCGAAATAGTGTGAATGTGGATGTTTATAAATGTATAACCAAACGTATCGATGTTACTTTCTGTGGTTACATGTTTCGGTCAATTTGATTATGGAGTACATGGAGTTTAATAGGCACATTTCAGTGTGACGTCACAAGCACCTGTTACTGTGTACCTGTATATCTGCTTTGATGGCAGAAAGGGGCCAGCATTTATAAACAAACATAGGCACAGGAATTTTGTTTTTTAAATAACTTTTTCATTTTTTGGCCGAATTTCAATATATTTATATCCATGTAAAGCGCTCAACTTTCAAATTCTAAAAATGCTATGGGTTTAATATGTTTACAGTTCAGACACACCTAAATAATGAATTTATTTACTTTCCACAGATATAAGATATTTGAAAATTGTACGAAAGATGAATTAGTAGTCCCAAATATAAGATTATTAGTTTCAAGACAATATCTATAATAATAAAATCAATAATTCATATATTTATGATATTTGTGCTATTTTTAGAACATAAACAATAATATGAAATGTGCCTATATGGTATCCCCAGTAAACTCCATAATACAAACGAAACTACTCACAATAATCAAATAGGTCAATGCCAATTTTAGTCAGCTTTATCACCTCCTTACAGTCAAGTGATAGGGTTTACTTAGATTTTGACATTGCAGTTTGTCTTTGTCATTACGTTGACATAACGGTCGCCACTATGGCTGAATGTGGTGATCATGAAACGGAATCTAACAGTGAATATAGTGATGCTGTTGACGCGTCTGCACCGGCGCAGTATGATAAGGGCTGTGACGAATACCCAAACTTCGTATGTCATCCGTGTGACAAAGGCGGGAAGGAAGTTGCCGCGACGAAATTCTGCATTAACTGTGCTAATTTAATGTGTAACACGTGTCTCAAAGATCATAATAACTTTATAACCAAATTTGATGTGGTGAGGGGTCATCAGGTCACGAGTGCCGAAGAATCGACCAAGTATCCAAGTCAGGTTTGGGCATCCGATCCTACTACTCTATGCAACAAGCATAATGGAAAATTCATAGATACGTATTGTGTAACCCACAAGACACCGGGCTGTTTGAACTGCATATCCATTGGACACAGGTAACATTTATTTTAGTGGTAAATTTTGTTCATCGTTCGATTTAAACATACAGTGAATCATTGACATACGAGATACTGAAATACACTACTTTGCATAATATGTGTACACGTAGATATTACCACGTCGAGTACGTACTCAGATTGAATGTCATTGTATTAAATATCAACAACAATGCATCATTATTGTGGAAATTTAGGTAAAAAATACTAAATCTAATCTGCGCATAGTGTAGTAATATCCAAATGATGTCCATGTCTACTTTCGATTTGGTTCGCCAGTGTACGTTGCCTCTGAGAAGTTTGACTACGTATATTTTCGTTTCAAGTACAAGGGTACTATTCAACAGTGATCTTACTTGACTTAAGGATAAGGATAACCAATCAGACCACACAATATAAAACCCTTGGTCAATAACAGGCGATATGATTGGCTATCCACCCCAGGTCTCTCTCTCGCTAGAGAATCGACGAATTTGTGACTATGTACGAAGCGACTGTGAGGTGACAAATGTTGTGCAAAGAATAAAAACGATCAAATCACTATCTGTGTGTTTAATCTACCGAGTTGCTCAAACCGCCCTTGAAGATGATTAGTGACGGGTGTGTGGCAACGTTTTTTTGCCACTGGTTTAATGACAAGTGGACAAGTTAGCACCATTTGCACACCTATGTTCTTGGTGGTATTCATTATTGATCTTATTTAATTGGAGAATACGGACAGCCAATCAAATCGCCTGTTAACGACCAAGAGTTTAATATGGCGTATTCTGATTGGTCGTCCTTATCCTTAAGTCAAGTAAGATCAATATTGAATACAACCCCTGGTCTCAACTGAGCACCTAGATGTAAATTTACTTAATTTAGGCGTTTTGTGTTTTTATATTTCAGTTCATGTGCTACGAAGGAATACATGCCAGTTGAAGCAGAATTTGAAAAGGATTGTCCCATCAGGAGTTCAGTAGATAAACGCGTTTCATGTATTACTGATACATGCTTAATGGATGATGGTACAATAATTCTTGCAGACCGAAACAATAAAGTCATCAAAAAATTAGACATAACGTTCCAGCTGACAGATACACTCAAGATTGAAGGAATACCTGGCGCCATCTGTCAAACCAAATACCCGGAGGTGGCAATACCCCTCCTTAGCAACCGAACTGTCCAATTTGCAACAGTGTCATCACCATTGTCACTTACAAAATCATTTTCAATAGATGAATCTTGTCGGGGTATTGCTTTCTCGAATGCAGCGTTGTATTTATCATGTGGGGGGATGCAAGATAAGTTCCGAGATGGTCCAGGGGAAATAAAAGTCTACGATCGAGATGGGAACTTGTGTCGGAAATACATGAACATTTCTGGGAAGGGGATGTCGATACCTAAACGTATAGCAGCAACGTCTGCTGATGTCTTCTTTGCAGATTCAGAGAACGGTGTCTTTGGTCTTGGTGTCAAAGGGGGAGGTGAGAAAGGTCCATTTACGCACAAGAATATGGTGTCACCAATTGGACTTTGTGGCCTTACACACGGTGTTCTCATCGTATGTGGTTACGAATCACACAATGTAATGTTACTCAATGTGCAGGATGGAAATATGAGGTCACTGATTGGTACAGATCAGGGGTTAAAGAGACCCAAATCTGTGTGTTTAGTACCCCAAACCAGTCAGTCCAATCCAGGCAACAAATTGTTGGTCACCATGAATGATGCTAATTATGTCAAAGTATTTAATTTGATACAGAAATAAACACAAGCAATCGTGTTTCTCCTATTGTGTGTACAAACACGGACGTGCATTGTATCATTATTACTAAATCTTATATATTTCACTTCAGTTGTTCGCCCAGAGTTTAAAATCTGCTGCCCCCAGATGGGTGGGTATATTGTCTATCAGTGGATTCCAAATTACAAACCGTGACCGCTTCAGCCTTACTGAAACTGTTCAAACGGCACTGTTGATTGTATGATTTGATACGCATTTGTCATGTAAATAACAAACAGCATTGGCATACAATTCTTAAGAATGCCGAACTATTTTAAATAGTGTACTAGTATGTATTACTACGTTTCGCCATGTAAATAGTCCGCAGATTGTAATGTATATAGAAATAAGTATGTCCTAAAATACAGAAACTACCATTATATAATTTATTATGTAGTACCACAGGAACTTGCATTATCTATATCTTTATTTTAATACAGGCTGTACAGTAGGCCTAGTGAAATTTTTTTTAAAAAAATCAAAATTATATATGCAAGTTCCTGTGGTAGTACAATATGTTTGACAACAGTGATTATTACATGTATGGTACATGTATATATCGCTGGCTTAGAATTAAAAGGTCGTAAGTACAAAATCAATATTTTGAGAAAACAAGAAAAAACAGTCCGAAAACTACTCTTTACGTATGGAAAAACAATCTGATTAAACTTCCGTTTGGTCATATACATAGGCCAATAAGAAGCGCCTAGAGATGCAGATTTCAAATTTGCATGAGTCTTATAAGGTCGTAAGTGCTGCTAACGACATACTTCAGTGTAGCAATACCACGTGGTTTTTGACTACAGTTCCAAGTAGAAATTTGTAAACATTGGAACACAAATGTAGCCATAAGTATTTTATTTCTTCATCGATTTCTATGAAATCTACGCCACGCTTAGGGAAACACTACTTGCTTTCCATGAAATATATAATCTTTTTCAGCGGATGTGCCGTTTTGTCCATTACCCTGTGAAACCGTAGAACGTGTAGGTTTCACAGGGTAATGGACAAATCGGTAAAGCTGCTGAAAAAGATCTTATATTTACTGGGAAGCAAATAAGTCCCCCCTTAGCGTGGCGTATATTTAATAGAAATCGATAAAGAAATAAAATACTTATGGCTATTTTATTTTCCAATGTTTACCAATTTCTTCTTGTAACTGTAGCCAAAAGTCACGTGGTATTGCTACACTGTACTTATTCTAAGCCAGCGATAGGTTCACATTTTGACTAATTTCAGTTTGTTTTACACTTTGAGTATGTTTAAGTATATCCACTTGATGATTTTCACAGATAAATGTAAAATACTGATTGCATTTAAATAAACAGACATAAATGTATATTCCTATTCGTTATCTCTTAGTCTTACACACGGGTAACTATATCATTGATAAAGAGTAAAAAAATACGAAATTTATGAACTACGTATCTTAGAAAGGTTCATTACACGGGAAATTGACAAGACAGTCACTAAGGTGCATTTTGTTTTAATAAACATTTTGTTAATACTGATGTTATTTCAAATATATTTACATATCCAGAAACTAGAGCGCTTCATTTTTATTATGGTGTAAATAAATATATAATTGACTGATTCGATGATACAGTTACCTGCAATCTGACTAAAGTACTTGATAGTCCTTAGTTCCTCATGCGTAGTGGGTTTGAAGATATGATTTTAATCAGATTGCAGTTACCTGTGGTCTCACTGTGTGTCATTTATTGTCAGAGACAGCTTATAGGCGTACTTGAAATAACCTATCATTGTGGGAGATATGGATGGTATGGTGGCATATTTCTGCCACCATATAAAAACATAATTATCTAGATAATTTAGTGACTACTTGACTTCGGTTACTAGATAATATATTAATTCATAAACAGTATCTCAACTAGAATAAGTACATGATACTGCCACCAACTGCCATTTCTTACCTCTTAAGAAAAGTAGTAACTTGTCAACTAGTTAAGTATCTACACTGAGCGGCTTTGAAAACGCAACATTAATTTTACACTTATATAGCTTATATGTATGCATGTATGTATTTATCCATAGCTCGGCCATTATGTGTTTAATTTTGCTGAAGTTTCCAACATTTGTAGCTAAGATATGTGGCATGACAATCCAATTCATTTCATTACAATCTTATCAGACCCTTTACAACCACAATAAAACAATGATTACATAAACATAAGCAAATTTGATGCCGTGCGTCCTTCTGCGTTTTTCAGATTGTTAATGCTGATGTGTATTATTTTTCGGATAAAGTTCGTGAACAAGTGTCCGTTTTTATCATAGAGACAGAAATAAAGTAAAACAAAGATAAATATAAAGCTCAATTTAGATTTAGAAAAGTTTAATTGTATTCACTCAATCTCTATCCAGAATTGCTTCCCCTTGACTGTAAAATTAGTAGCATTTTTCGTTAAACCTGAAACATTTCTATCAAGTGTTTTTAAAACTTAAATACCACTATGTTGCGGAGTGATAAACCGTTTTAATTTCTGTTTTTGGAATTTGTCGATGGATTGACTTTTCATTTTGACTATACATAAAAATAATTAGCAAAAACCAATAAATTCCTCGTACATGTTTCGTTTTTATCCGTTTCATGGTTCAATGCACCACTGTAGTAAATTTAGATGGAAAGAACATCGAGTTACAGTCCATGGGTAGCCAATAATACGCACATAAAATTTCGTTGAAAAACATTAATAAATAAAAAAGTTATCTTGATTTTCATTAGTGTTGCGTTTTCACAGCCGCTCAGTGTAGTTAGCGTAATGATTATGAGTATAATGTCTAATATGGTTATATGATAACAAACATAGTTATAAGTCGTTTATTTAGATCAGTCACCTGTCTATACCTGTAAAATATTGTATTACAAAAACATAATATGTCACAATTACAAGAATCAAATTAACATTAAAAATGTAACAGCACATCGACAAAAAACTCTACACCCTCAGACTCCGACAGCCTGCCGCTTCAGTCGGTCAAACATAACCGGAGAAAGAGCCAACAGACACGGACGGTCACATATCACAAGGACAACCCACAATGCAACACTTAACAGAAACAGTACACTCGCCTTTTTTTAGATAAACGATGCATGCCTTATTTTGTACTTATAAGTTACAAACACCCATTTTAAATATTTAAGCCTTATTATGATACACATCCTCATACGTCAGTGGTTAGACCAGTTCCCACTTTTCGGATAAAAAATAAACTGGTTGAACGAGAATGAATGATACACGAATCATGTCAGTGTGTCTGAATCATTAGATGTTGTTGTTGTTGTTCCAATCAGCAATGGCGTCTGGTTTTCGCTGTCAGATCCATTCGATTTATGTTGTGTTGTAGTAACATCGATAATATTCTCATCAGCTATGACTGTTGTTTTCATGTACGTATCAAGTGTTGGTTCTGTCCGCTTGGTACACAGGGTCACCACACCAGACAGGCTTCCAAGAAGCATAACTCCGCCTGGTAATATAACGAACACAAGTTAATATCAAGTCGGGCAGGGAAGGCAGCACTCAACTTAAGGTGATTCTCAACTCTTCAAATAAGACGTATTGAAAGCGTCTGACTACCATGATGAAATAGTACGAAAAATTAAAAATTGATGTGTCAGCATGTTTTCATGTCTTAAAATCGCGAATTTACAGTATAGTTATTATTATATTATACTATAATAAGCTTGCAGAATAAAGCTATAACTGCAATTTTATGTACCATTTATTACAAACGTTGAAACACCAACACTCGCGAATATTAGCTACAACGTATGTGCAACGTTTTATAATGCGCCCACACAAAATTGTATCCAAGTTTTAATATTTGTTTAGCAAGCATCTCGACTATATTAGAGGAAGGTTGTTTGCATTTATTTCGTAGAAAAAGGACTAGCTAATGCAAAAGAGCATATTACTATAACTGGGCTCATCTTTAAATATACACATTTTTTTCAACAACAAATTATCGCGAAAACTGGATACAACGTATTCAAAACGTTGATGTATTTTGTAAATCTCCTGGTTTTCGACATTTCCGAAATCACTAAACTGTCAATAAAAAAATATCAGTTTTTAGGGGGTATCCCCAAAATCTAAAACTATCTTAATAACTAGCCGAGCAAAACTGTTATGGGTTTGCATAATCACTATCATGAGTCTATTATTCATAAAAATCAGGTTTTTGATACCTATTGATCAGAAAAATTTAAGAGTTGGGAATCACCTTTACCAACCGAGCACAGAAAACATAAAATCATAAAACAGGCACAATGCCCAACACACAACCGAACGAGAAAATGATCCGCACAAGTCCCATCTGTTAAAATCTTGGTTTGCAGTTTGCAATTAGACGCCCCATTTGTGGCCAGTATGAAAATACTTACCAGATGTAATTGTTCAGCGTAGCGGCAAGATCACTGCGTAGGAGTTTTGTATATAATTATGAGTATGATGTAATATTGCCTATAATACAAAGTATAAGTCCGACATGCACCTACCTGCCACGAGGAAACTGTATTCGTACGATTTGGTGACACTGTATATATATCCTGAAACAACCCATATCAAGAAAGGTATCAGTTGTTTAATACAGTAAAATTACATGCTTTGTGGGTATATTAAATTTCGTGGATTTGATTAAAAATGCATTTTCGTGAGGTCGTCAATTCGAGGATTACAGAAAATGAAAAGGTTAACCCATGTCTGACTTTAAGAGGTCGATTAATCGTGGGGATTATATTTCTTGGTCGTGTTCAACAACGAAAACAACGAAAATTCAATACATTTTACAGTAGAACTGTTAAAGCTATTTTTGAAGGACACAATTGTTGTAACCAGTAAACCTATTTACAACAATTCAAGATTCTAAGGCTGAGTTCATGTTTTAATCAAACAGCCAGTTTGTTAAAGGAGAAAATTTGTTAGTACATTATGATATAACTATATAAACGCACATAATAATAAAATCTGACTAGAATATGTATACGAGTATTGATTTCGTGTTTTAATCGGATAATATCAATTCAATAGGACGTATACATAGGCAGCAAAATCAGCCAGGTAAAAACACATCGAATTATTATATTGCCAGTAGAAGCTTACCGATCAGAACTGGTCCTATAGTTACTCCAATACCAACAAACGTAAATACCAACCCATACGCTTCCGACAATTTGGCCACGCCTACAAAACCTAGTGAAAGAGGTGTCATCATCGCGTTTGGCCAACCAGTGAAGATTCCTAATTGGATAGTAAACATATAAATTCCTCCGGGTATATTTGAATATAATGGAAATAAAGAAGACACCAGTCCACTGATTGCTAACACGAGCACGTGGACGTACAAACTTTTATGGTGCAACCTTGACATCGTCAGTGCTCCAGACAACCGTCCAATAACGTTTGCTACAGAAAATGAAGACATCAGGAATCCTATCTCAGTAGCTGTACCTCCAAGCACAGACATATAATTCGGTAAGTGCATGATTACTCCAATAAAAGCACAGTTCCAAGCAGCTGTACTACATAGAAAACACATGTAAGAAATGTTTTTCAGTAATGAGAGGTCTAAGTATGTATTAGACCGTGACGAAACTTTATTAACAATGTCCAGCTTTCTTTGAGCATGAACTTCATTTTCAATAATGGATGGTTTGCAAATGATACCAATTACACACATCTGAGCTTCCATACACGCTAGGATTATAAAGGTTGTCGTTAATCCGTAGTTGCCAACCAAGTGCAATCCTAAAGGTGCGGACAGGAATATGGCAACACCAATCGTTAGAAACGCTAATGACAAAACAACATCCCTCCATTTCTCGAAGTAAAAACCAACCACGCATACAAGTCCTGACAGAGAGAATCCGTATCCCAATCCTGAAAAAAAACCATGGCTTTCAACAAAGGCATATGGTTACAAATTATCTGACTGTATCCTATATTAAGGGAAGGTAGTGCAGCGGCCATGTTTATCCGCAACGGATATGACATAACAGGAACTGGTATCCGTGTTTGCTGTGACAACTGCAGAAAACTGGGTACCCGCTTTCGTAACGTCATATCCGTTGCGGCTAAACATGGCTGCTGCACTACATTCTCTTTTTATTTTGTACTTCAGTAACAATAGGGAAATACCGAAAACATGTGCCTATGGCTTTCAATACAATAATGGAACAATTAGACATGCTTACATGACGATATGCCCGTGTTATATTTTTTCACAAGTGTCAATCGTATGTTTGCCTCCTTAGTGGTTAAAGCGTTTGACGTCTAATCTGGCGAACCGGGTTCATATACCAGTGAAGGCACTCATATGCCTGCCATATTTCAGCTGAAGGCTGGCTGGCAAATAAAGGCTATGCTCGGCATTTAAAAATAAATTTCCGGCTTAATTAGAGAATACAATAGGGCAGTGACAAGAGAGGCTCAGGTACCATTTCTTGTTACGATATAGTGTGTTAGCTGCATTTTACACATTGGAACAGAAAGTTTCTTCTCATATTCGGATAAGTAAAACTGTATCTAATTGGAAATGGTGGAGTATGTCAATCGAACCCTATGCACGTATTATTAAAATGTTGAATAATTTACGCAATTTACAGAGAAACACTAAATCGAAGGGCAGCGATGACAACTGCCACGTGGTATTTACCAACTATGACTCCAGAAGTGACAATCATCCAGTCAAGATTTGGTACAAACGCGCTCAGTACGAATCCTACAGTGGTAAATGCCCCACCCATCACTATGGACAACCGACAGCTAAACTTGTTGTTAAGGACACAGACAAAGGGTGCTGAAATAGAAGAATTACGTGTGGTTATCGAAAAGAAATTAGACAAACGCTATACTTAGCTTCAATTGTATCACAATGGCTCAAATTTCGGGTGTTTTGACCAATGACATCACAAGAAAATGAACATGTTTTTTGCTGTAACTGAACTAGTTCATATGGATAAAGTATATCTTTGACTAAATAACCATGAAACGAACAAAAGTAAAATGTACAAGAAATTCAAGCTTTGTTGCAAATTATTGTTACGTTTGGTCAATTGGAATTTTTGATAGATCGACAAATTAAAAAAAACACGACATAAGGCGGTTTTCCACTGAGCAACATGGTGGTCGTTATACTATAAAAGTGCTGGGTAGCATGTTTTGAGGATGACATCACATTACTAATACTTGATAGTGGAGGGGAGGTAATTCGGTGGGGATTACAGATGTTGAGTACTTTAAAGTCGGTGTTTCAAAACCTAAATTGAGCTTAATGTTTATAATTTTTCATAGTTGTAATTCCAATATTTCAGCCTGTCCGAATTGATAGACTATCAAAACTTCCAAAACTTCCAATTACATTACATGCGCATGTAAACGTGCCCAATGAAAGTAGTTTTTTCTCAGATCTCACTAACCGCCTTTAAAACTGCAGAACATCACTATTTAACATGACAGTTTCATGTAAAAGTGTAAAAGAAATAGAATTGAAGCAAAATTGGCATTAACAACAACACTTTTTAAGGTCAGGGGGGTAGCGGTCAATAGGCCGTATAGCGGGAGTGTGTATACTTATTCTTTTTTCAACATTTAAATATGAAACAACAATTATTGCACATTATCCATTTAACATCTTTGTTTTTTAACTTTAGCAAGAATTATCCTTGAATTATTGCATTTTATGCTACACTGCCGCTTCCGTAGCTCGTTACCGATGGTACTTTCTAAAGTAAACATCACTGGCAGTAAAAGAGGACGTGTATTTTCTACAAAACATTTTTATCCGTTTACATTTACTTCAGTTTAGTCCGTAAACTGCTACCCAAGCGAATAAAATTTAGCCCCAGGCCTTCACCACTTGCAGCGCTTTGATTTTTCTTCATATCTATCTTTGAGATTAGCGCACTAATAATTTCTCATACAAGTGCATTAACTTTATCTGCAAACCAGGTAAACAGCTGCATTGAAAACATCACAAGCGAATACACGGCACAATTAAGCCCTACACTTTTGTTAATGTTATCAGTTAATTATTCTGCTTATGAGAAAGATAGTTTGTAAACTCAGACTGCAATAAAATCATTTGGTGCATTTGGTGTCTTTCCACATATTACATAATTTTTATCATATTGACAAATTCAGTGAGATCAAACACATATTGGCTATGGCTAAGACAACTACAGTAAAACCTCGTTATTTCGAGGACCCATCGGGACAAGCCAAATGCTAGAGTTAAGCCAGTTGCTCGAATTATCAGAATTATATGATGAATTGCTGTAAGACTAAGTGTAACTGTGTTTTACCACGTACGTGTTTGGTGCGCGTATTTGGTTGCAACTACGAATATCGTCATTGTTTATCAAGTATACACGCATTTTGAGTCGTGCAGACATTCGTTGAATGTTACCTTTGTAGGTGACATCATGCATACTGTTCTATTTGAGTTGATTTACGACCATTAAGTGATCAAATATTCATTGTTTTGTGTATATAAAGTAAATACAGCACAACCTTCGCATAGCGGCCCTCTCCGGAGCAGCAAACACTCAACAAAACCACCTACAATATTTCCTGTGGATGATATAATTTACTTTAAATTTAACCTCTTTAGAGCAACAACCTCTACACAACGGCCAATATTTGCAGCTCCCACAGGGTGTTGCTCTACCTAGATTGTACTGTATATACACATGCACACTTATAAGATTATTGAGTGTAGTATATTTCAAATACATGATGCAATCGTAAAATCCGTATATGTAATTTTAAATTTAAAAACAGAATTACCAGAAAAACAGAGGAGTCCAGTACTGATCGCTCCAACCAGTGATGTTTTGGCCTCCGATTCATGGTACGTGTCTAACAATACTATATACAGAACACTGTTCATATATTGGGTAGTACATAGCAGGGTTATGCCAAGATACGAAGCGACCAAAACAATCCACGCCCATCCTCTGTCTATATCTCGATACATCGGTTTCTGACAACTGTTCCGCCCCATTGTGGGTGTTTGAAGTTTGTTTTATCTCTTCATACAACGCGCCACCTCACACATGCTCAGCATTAACAAAAACAATATACATGTTGGTAGTTATGAGATTGTATGTAATATTTATTTATGAGTTACACAAAGTACACATTATGTTCGAAGAGAGACTCTCATTAGCTTCGATTGTGAAATTACGAAGAGAGACACTCGTTAGCATCAATTGTGAAATTGAACAGTATATTACGTTATTTAATTAATTATTACTTACAATAAATATGAAGTTAAATAATTTGTCGGCAACATTACAATACTAGGACAGTATCAAACAATCCAACGGGGTGCGTCTCTGATATATACGGAATATCACTGCAGTGTGTTGATCCGTTGGGCCGTATTACCTCGAGTTGCTTGTGTAATGCCGTATCTCACGAGACCGCTAGGTCGAGTGAGATGCGGTATGGCGCAATCAACGAGAGGTTATACGGCCCAACGGATAACGCGACGCCCATTCATAAAAAGGCCAATGTTTACGTCGTGACGTCATTTACGTTGACATAATTATTATTATGTTCGGCATATAACACGTCAGACATGCATGATACGGATTCGGAAAACCAGACATGTATGATACGGAAAATGCAATCTGTCGCGTTGTATTCCACTGCGCGTTTTAGCCTGTATTCGTGACAATACATTGCTAGGTACATAATATAAGTAAATATCTAGGTTGTATAATTTGTGGAGTGGTGTTGTTATTTATAGAATAATACATGGCTGAGCAGTGCCATTGAGTGATAATCGCCCTGGTAGGTGGATAATTGCCAGAGGGCGCTAGCATAGATCTGTCTAGATCTAGTAAAGACGGATTTAATGTCTAAATTTTAGAAAATAGGTGTAGATTTAGATTCATCTGATCAAGGATAAATACAATTTTGAAATGTGCTATCATGCATGTCCAAAGTTATCAATCTGGTTTGCAAGTGATTCAAGAAGATCTACGTTATGCTCGGCGCCGGCCACTTTTGAGATGCAAATGACGTAACGTTGCGCGTGTACGTCTTCCAAGGGCGATAATAACCCTGTACGAGGCGGGCCAAAAGCTGATAATACTTTAAAAGGGTGCATAGTACATTTTTTTCAATGCAAATTTGTTACTATGTATAGTAACATAAATATTATGTCTATATTATGTATACAGAGTTACAGATAAGTTGCGTATTGGGGTAATTACCCAATTAATTTTCTTAAAACCCCAATAGATTTTGAGAGGATGGAGTAAGAAAAAGCAAAGACAATTTGATGAATACCCAAATAGAATAGGATATTATATTGAAAAATAGTACATAAAAGCTTATTTACCCTTTGAGTTTTATTAAGTACCCAATTGAAATTTGTCAAATCAAAATTGAAACTGGGGGGTAATTTACTCAATGGACTAAAACCTTATCTGTAGCTCTGCTGTATATCGACTTTGTGTATGTTTATTAATAGATTCATGGTTTCTCAAGCAATGTATTTATGTTGCATATTGATTTTCTGTGTGTATGTGCGCACCACATATTTATGTCTTGTCTATATACTAATAGGTATGCAGTTTTCTACGCTGAACAATCTCACTCTCTGTCCGTGCACCATCTATCTGTCGACACATTTTGTTCTATTCTTCCATGTGCCATTTTGTTTGGTATTTAAAGGTGCGACTCCTGAGGCTGTATTTTGTTTTTCGTCATTTTACAATACTAAAATACGCATTTTTCCCTTTCGAACGATGCTACTCCCTACCCACTCATTTAACTTTCTTAGTTTTAGTTTAGAATAAAATAAAATATACCAGATTTATATAGCGCCTTTTTATGCGAACACACGTTCAAAGGCACTTTACATTATAGTGTTGCAACCACAAGGGCACATGTGCATCCTCTACCAGTGCTGATACAGCATGATCTGACCAGAGGGACAGACTGAGAGAAATAAAAGCCCTTGAAGGGAGAGAGAGACATTAGATACCGGCATGTCCGGCGCTCCAATTTCGGATACACAGTCTGGTTCTTTATTGTGCCCGGTGTAAAGCACCACTACACAGGTTCCTGGCACCTTAACCCAGATACTTTGCAGGCCTCACGGTCAGATATAGCGGGAAAAGCATAAATATTTCAGAGATGTCAAGTTCCGATGCCAGGGAGTGAACCCACGACCTCTGGTTTGACAGTCCAGTGCGTTACCACTGAGCTAAATCCGCTTATATCTAATAACGAGAGATAAACGATCACTCGGCTCAGGCCCTCGACAAAATAAGAACATCGTGCGTATTATTTCTCAATCTATAACGTGTTTTAATGAAATAATGTGTACTCACGATCAAAAGTCCTGTCCCTCTTTTGGAATAAGTATTACTAACTGTCTGCTAAATGAAACATATAAAGAAACATATCAAATTAATACTATTAAAACTAAAAGCCTCATCTTATTCAATAAGACCACTTACGAAAAACGACAACATCGACAACCTGCTTGACACCGTTTCCTCGTGGGATTAATTAATTTGTTAATTTGATCACACAAGCATGCAATTCCAGTAAGTTAATGCCCTAAGACAAACGTATGCATGATTTGACACTCTTCAAACCAACATTTATGTCATAAAATAACTTCCAAAAGCCCCTTAAGTATAGGTTATCGATCATATATTAGAATAATAATTATTATTCTAATATGTGATCTATAACCGGCTTATAGTTTACCCGCCCACTTTTTGGTTTGATTTCCCATGCTTTTGTTTGCAAACAATAGCATGCCCATTGATGGAGTAATGAGGGTAAAATAAGGCAAGATTGTATGTACGAGGGATGATCAACAAATACGCGGGAAAATGCTTTGAAATCTTTATAACATTGACCAATACTTAAAATAATTTGTTATATAAAAGATTGACGTATTACACAAATTAATTATAAAACATTGAACTCATTTTTTGAAAAAAAAAACATTGAAACTGTAACGTAACGATTGGTACACTGGCCCAACGTCATCACGGAGTTGGTACATATAACAGTATACATACTCATTTGTGGCACAATTCATAATGTATAATGCAGTAAAACATTCTCAAAAATAGCTTTACAACTAGATACTCTTCATAGACATGTAAACCGAAAATCATTTTTTCTTTTCCAACTTGCATGTAAATTATAAGAATTAGCTATTGGAGATCATTAGTATTGATGACGTAATTTGTTATTGACGTCGTATAGCCAATTTGCATGTCGGCATTCAGATTTCACTCGGCTACATATGAAATCATAATTATACCAAACATAAACCTGTTTCGTATGCCATTACATACATGTAGTCGTTGCATAGTGCAATATTGCCATTTGTGTGTTATGAGGTTTCAATCGCAATAACACTTCATCGCCGATTTCAGTATCGCACTCATTTTTGACAAAGACTTTGATGCAAATAGTTCTTAAACGGAATTTGACATTAAAACTTGTTTTTGAAATCATGAATGTAATATTATATCATTACATTATACATAACCCATCCTTTAGAAAATTACAAAAAACATGAATGCACCAATGATACGTCATCGTTTGCTACGTTCAACGTTGCAAAATATGGACTGCATAACGTCGAGTGCTGTTGCCATAGGAAATCGCATCCGTTCTGACTTTGGTTAATATTGATGATCAGCGGTGCATCAACTTGCAATTCATTTATCTTCATGTATTGAAAATTTCATTCAATAACAATGACAAATAAAGAAATTGTGGCTTTTTTCCTTGTATTTGTTGATCACCCCTCGTATATAAGCTGGTAATATGCTGATATAGGAATAACTGTACAATTTAGAGGGAAGGCGGGTCTAGTTTTCCATATATTGAAAAAGCCAAATTGTCCTAATAAATGGATTTACTTCATGAACAACTTACTAGATATTGTGCCCATTGCACTAATAAATGAATAAGTGGTCCAAAAATTTGAAAATCCCTGGCTTTTGATTGGACAAAGAAGTAGGATAAACTATAAGGTACGTTTACCACCGGAAAAGCCTAGAAACATCAACGACTATGAATTTGCTATGATTGACAATTCGAACAGCTAATACGATATGTAAAGGAAATCTAGTGTTTCATCTCACGGAAAAGACATAATGTAGGGTTAACGCATGCTTTTTCGAGCTATAACATATGCAGCGTCCCGAGGGACAGTTGGTGCCCAAGCCCGCCAGGGCGAGGGCACCAACGCTCCCGAGGGACTCTGCATATGTTATAAAGCGAGGAAAACATGCGTAAACGCTATTATAGCATACAAAACATCAATTTATGCGTTTGTATTTCAAAATAATGATATTTTGGCGGGAGATTTTGTGACGACGTCGCGAAAACAAACGTAACGTCATACCAGTTATTGTTATGCACGTCGACTTCCGGTATCGGCAAATACCAAGAAAACATGGATACTGCGGGTTTATTTAAATGTATTATTTAAATATTATAGAAAACCAATTAGTACTTATTAGTACTTAGAAATAAAATGGGAATAACTGTTCATATGAAGCTTTATAGTCGCCGGTGCGGCCCTGAAATGAGCATACATAAAACTGGACGTTAACAGCGCGTGAATCTTTATGTTTACGCATGGTTTTCGTCCCGTTAACGTATGGGCAAAATCACTGTTTTTATGCTATAATAGGTGATTTATCCCCATTAACGATTACATGCGAAAAACACGTGATTGTTGTTGTTGTAGTTGCATTGGCTATGGCCAATTTTTTTTTGACAGACCGGATGCAGAATAATGATTCGGTAGACTGAATTTCACGTCCCACTTCCGGTAGAGGCAAGTTGTTGCTCAAAATTTGAGAACCACCAAATCTTGTTTAATTTATTTTTTCCAATATGAAATATAAATACATTTCCACTCTTGTAATAACGTTTCGGCATACAAGCCTGATTCAAACCATGAACATTATTGAAAAAATACATATCATATTAAATCAAACGTAAAAAACAATATGGCGACGTCGAAAATGACGTCACATCATTTAACGCGACGTCATCACACGTTAACGCGACGTCGTCGCACGGCATAGCGCGCCAACTTGTGAATATGTTGAATTGAAATATAGATAGCAAATAATAGACGGGTGTAAAACTGTAATAACTATTTATAGGGCGTATCAGTGCAACCGTCTCCTATATCTGAAACACTCTTTTCTAAGTCTTTGTTAGCCGGTCTTCTATAGTGCTGTCTGGGAGCCAGAGGCTAGATCTATATTCTCTGTGGAGCAAACAAATTCCTTAGTCATTTTCCCTCGATCAGATTATCCAAAAACCTGATGGGAAATCCCCCCTGGATGCAGTGCATTTGTTCATATTAGGGTCAAAATATTGAGACATAGTTATTGTGATTCCATTTTAGGCATTTTTTATCACTAGATTTTTAGCATGGATGTTTTAAAGCATTTTGAGACAGTGTGACATGCTCAAATATCAGGTAAATATCTCAATGGTCAAGGTCACACTTCAAGTTATTCTCAAGTAATATTCTCGATGCTATTTATATGTATCTTAATTATTCACGATACATGTTGTTTTAATTACCCATAAACATGTACATGTATGACACATTTAATGTTGAATAGATTTAACTGTTAACTGTACACGAAATATGTATTCGTCAGCTGCATTCATTCAACAAATTTAGCATTTCTTCGTCTGGCGCGGTTACACCCTCTCACCGAACTGTATTGCTATGATTTACTTATGATTGCTAATCCATGATCAAAATATCAAGTTTTTAATGTGGTTATTGAGTTTATAATGCTCGTTCATGGCTTATATTGTCTGACCAGATTAAACTGAGACTCCTTGCATAATTCGTTCAAGTCTGGAAATTTCAGAAGTTATAAAAACATATAATTACATTTATCGCTATATGTGGCTTTATTGAGTTGCTACTAGACAACAAACTGTAATGGCTCAGTGGTTAAGTGTGTGGTGTGTAGACCACAAGGCATCGGGTTCGAGGCTTACTCTATATAATATTATCTTTTATTTGAAACATTTTTATCTTTTTATGTAAGTATGCTATTTGTGAATTATAATCATCCCTATGTTCACATATCCTTTACACAATTCAGTCATACATTAAATTTATAATGGCCAAGTCGTTAAAGCCTTTTTCATGTTCTTGAAAATATTACAAAAAAAAACGAAAATAAAGACAAAATAATATAAGAACGTACGCGGTATAGTTTTAAACATAAACCCCTTGATTGAAGGATAGAAAGTTGAAATAAAAATATTAATGACAAAAGCTTGCAGTAAGTTTCGAACCTGCGAACACTGGCGTTAAAGGCGCAAACGTTTCCACTGCGCTACCATTCATGCTAGATTTTTCTTTCGATTTAGTTACAAATGCAGAGATTACTGCACATGTAGTAAATAAACATACGAATCGAAAACAGCCGAGTACAACCGGGGGTATACGGACTTTGATCAGAGTCTCAGTTTAATCTGGTCAGACAATACGTATACTGATCGCATGTAAACTGAAACAAAATATGCAGATCGAATTCTATAAAGTTTACCTAATACCCGGTATAAAATGTAGGTTAAAACTAAATACCCGTATTTCTGCAAATGAAGTTAGTAACGTTAGTGTGTTTAATTAACAGGTAAACTTTGATTAAAAAGAAAAATGACTTACTTTATAGCTTAGTACATTAAGCAATGTGCCTTTTATCTCTTATGCCAGTAATATAGTCGAAGTGGGTTATTAATAGTTAAAACCATACGTTTATAGTTTATAAATATGCTATGTTCACATAACACTATACGAGGGATGTTCAAAAATAACGTGTATTGCTGTTAAACGCAACATGTTGGGCACGGAGCATATATAGACGTGCTTTCTGAAATCTGAATGGTTAATCGTTGGAAGAGAACTGACGTCGTGGTTGAAGACGAATTTACTCGTAGCAGTCGAGGACACCTCGGACAATCTCTTCGAATCATCTCTCGGGTGTAAATAGAACGCCGCCATTTTTAACGTCTTTCGCCATGACGTCATCATGACAGATTTAAACAACCGGGACACCTCGGACAATCTCTTCGAATCATCTCTCGGGTGTAAATAAAACGCCGCCATTTTTAACGTCTTTCGCCATGACGTCATCATGACAGATTTAAACAGTGCTTCAATGGAATACACGCCCATCAAGCAAGCGCTGCGTAGCTGCGTGTTATGCTCAATGAGTGTAGCGAAATTGTATTGTTTAATGAATAAAACACCTTTTGATATTTCCGCTGCTGATAAGTTACGGTCTATTTTCTTCGGCCCATTTTCTTCTGCGTAGGATTTAAGAAAGAAAGCTGCTGGATTCATACGCTTGATACATCCGATGTATTTTATCCCGTAAAAATGCCGTACGGACCGTTCCGATTGTCGATTTTAGTGTAAATACGTGATGCGCTTGAAAGAAACAGAAGATGTCTTCAGGACTTATAACAAGCTAATATCAATATAGCACAGTATAATTATGGTCACAAGTTGTGTGAGGACATTTTCCAAGAAAGATTCCAAAAATATACTCTAAAATTGTATTGTTATTTATTTTTAACCTGATACAGGTGTATTTAATATGTAGTGTGTATATTGTACAGGTAATGAGTTCACACGCGTACACGTGTACGAGGTATGATCAACAAATACGCGGAAAAATGCTCTCTGAAATATTTGTTACGTGAACAATATTGCTGAAAGTCGGTCAAAATAGAGATAGACAAATTACAAATACATAGTAATAAAAACATTAAATATAAGGAAACATTTGGAAAATTGATAGAAACCGTAACGTCACGTCGGCTACACCGGCTTAGCATCATCGTGACGTCATGACATTTTATTTGTGACATAATTCAAAGAGTATGACGCATTCAATGATTAACAAAAAGTAGCCATACGACTAGAAGCTACACTTTATACATGTGTCAAACGAAAATCTAAACCTTGTATTTGCAACTTAAGCGTAATTTACAACAACAAGCTACTGAAGTGCACTAATATTGATGACGTAATTTGACGTCATTGACATCGTATTGCTCATTTGCATATCGGAATGGATCTTCACGTCGCTACGCACGACAGAGAATGCAAGACACACACTCATGTCACACATGCTTTGCATGTTGTTTTTTACATGTAAATGTTGAATTTCGCAGCATTGTATTTGGTATTTTGTGACATTCCATTCACAACACGACTTTTAGTCAAAAACAGTTTTTTTCGAATAGATTGATGTAATGTTATTTAACTGCATGTTCAAAACCTACACTTTAGAAAATCAAAGTATTACAAAAACACGAATGATACGCCATCATTTGCTACGTGCAACGTTTAAGAATACGTAAATGGGCGCCGTAACGTACGTCAAGTGACGTTGCCATAGGAAACCGCGTTCCTTTAACTTTGTTTCATATAAACGACCAGTGAAGATAGAATTCGAATAAATTTATTATTTATTACTTATTTAAAAATGTTTCACAGACTTACAAAGCCGATTAAAGAAATTTCAGCACTTTTCTGCGTATTTGTTGGTCTCCCCTCGTATGTATAATATAGAGGATCTTACATGAGTGTCTTTCTATATTGAATTTATTAAACGAGTTGGATAAAATGATAAAATGCGAGGCTCTGCCGAGCATTTTATCAATTTTATTCAACGAGTTTAATAAATTTAATATGGAATGACACGAATGTAAGATTCTTTTTATCACATAAACTAAATACACAGTAAAAGTTTGTCAAGAATGCATACACTTCCCCTTTAGCAAATAAACTTCATAGGAGTAAAGCGGTTCATTGAAAGAGCTAAGAAAATAGTGCAACAATGTATACACCAATATGTTAATTTTTCTGCCTTTGTAAATAATATTTTGAGGGTGTCTAAAATCCTGCAGATGTAAAACTACGCTTAACAAAATAAATAATTAAATCTAGGACCACATCAACACAACGTATTCTGTTCTGTTCCGTTCCGGGTTTTAGTAACAACCAAGGACAGGGGAAGTAACTAGGTTTTCCGCGTGAATTTATTCGCGATTCGTCTGAATAGCCGAAAATAACTGATTGTACACGATGCGAGTACTTGGTAAGCAAGGAAAATCGTCTTTAATACTCAAAATTAAAGGAATATATACAATGAAATCAACATCCGATGCCGTATGGTTGTGTAGATAAAAGATATTTGGTATGTACATTTCGTCCCGATCTTATTCGTACCTCGTTTAACGGACCTACCGTCAAGTTTACTTACAGTTATAACTCTTAAGTTCGTGTACATCTGTTATTGTGTGATTATAACATGCCATAGAGTGCTCATAATCGGATATAAAATTTATTCTATTCTAAAAATGTATTCTTTTACTTTTTTGACAACGTGTATGAATACATGAATAAAGTGACTCGCCCTTGTATATACTTCATTTGCATGTTTATTACACGTGTGTATTATGACTTTTATGTAATGGGTTTATTAAACTCCCAGAGCCTATTTTATGTGATAAATTCCTTTAATTTATAATTCGATATTGTTATCAGAATAACAATTGCAAAGATATTTTCATCAGATACGTTTTAAAGGACATAAATGTACATTCAAATGTGTCACGCTACCATGCAATATTAACCACTCGTGACTCAAGCTTTTGGTGTTAATTGCGGTAATAATAATAATAATAAAAATATTATTAATAATAACATAGTTCCAAATTATATTTACATGGTACAGTAAGTGTGTACTAGATACAATCTATTTCAATGACACTACATCCCTCTAAATATAGGAGGGACGTTCAATATGCGATGTCTTGTCAAGTATCAACAATTCTAAAAACCATTGATTTCTGAAATTAAAAGGGTTGTCCCAGTATTAAACATCGCCGTAAATACGTATATGGCGTAATCATAAAAAAAACAGAATGTCAAATGACATCATTTGCATAGGCAAAACATAACACCTTCTTTCGTAAAAGCGTTTCACGGGCATAGCCATACGGAAGTGTCGTCATCGCCACTGACCTTCAAGTTTAATGCTACTTTCACTTTTGAATTATGTGTACTCTACAAATTAAGTGGCTGTCTCTTAACACATAACTGGTAAATTCCAACAACGGTCATTTCAAATCCGACTCATTCCGGGATTCGAACATCCGACCTTCCGCTCTAAATGCGTGCCTAATCAACTATCAGTCGAGTCTTAGTAGAATACAGGGCCGGTATTTATAAAAGGGAAGTAACTCTTGCCCTGTGCAGAGTTCTTTCCCCTGATTTTCAGGGGAAGTCACTCTTACCGACTTAAAAATGTCGGACAGAGTTGCCTCCCCAGATTCAAAGGGAAGTAACTCTTGCCATGTGAAGAGTTCTCTCCCCGGATTTTCAGGGGAAGTCACTCTTAACGATTTAAAATAGGCCAAACAGAGTCGCCTCCCCTGAATTCAAGGGAAGTAACTCTTGCCCTGTGCAGAGTTATTTCCCCTGATTTTCAGGGGAAGTCACTTTTACCGACTTAAAAATGTCGGACAGAGTTGCCTCCCCAGATTCCAAGGGAAGTAACTCTTGCCATGTGAAGAGTTCTCTCCCCGGATTTTCAGGGGAAGTCACTCTTAACGATTTAAAATAGGCCAAACAGAGTCGCCTCCCCTGAATTCAAGGGAAGTAACTCTTGCCCTGTGCAGAGTTCTCTCCCCTGATTTTCAGGGGAAGTCACACTTACCGACTTAAAATAGCTCGGACAGAATTGCCTCCCCTGAATTCAAGGGAAGTAACTCTTGCCCTGTGCAGAGTTCTCTTCCCTGATTTTCAGGGGAAGTCACTCTTACCGACTTAAAATAGGTCGGACAGAGTTACCTCCCCTGAATTTAAGGGAAGTAACTATTGCCCTGTGCAGAGTTATCTCCCCTGATTTTCAGGAGAAATCACACTTACCGACTTAAAATAGGTCGGACAGAGTTGCCTCCCCTTAATTCAAGGGAAATTACTATTGCCCTGTACAGAGTTCTCTCCCCCTGATTTTCAGGGGAAGTCACTCTTACCGACTTAAAATAAGTCGGACAGAGTTGCCTCCCATTAATTCAAGGGAAGTAATTCTTGCCATGTGCGGAGTTATTTCCCTTGATTTTCAGGAGAAGTCACTCTTACCAACTTTAAAAACCTTAAAAACGGAGTTGCCTCCCCTGAATTCAAGGGAAGTAACTCTTGCCCTGTGCAGAGTTCTCTCCCCTGATTTGCAGGGGAAACACTCTTACCGACATAAAATAGCTCGGACAGAGTTGCCTCCCCTAAATTCAAGGGAAGTAACTCTTGTCCTGTGCAGAGTTCTCTTCCCTGATTTTTAGGGGAAGTCACTCTTACAGACTTAAAATAGGTCGGACAGAGTTGCCTCCTCTTAATTCAATGAAAGTAATTCTTGCCATGTGCAGAGTTATTTCCCTTGATTTTCAGGGGAAGTCACTCTTACCGACTTTAAAAATGTTAAACAGAGTCGCCTCCCCTGAATTCAAGGGAAGTAAATATTGCCCTGTGCAGAGTTATTTCCCCTGATTTCAAGGGGAAGTCACTCTTACCGACTTAAAATAGGTCGGACAGAGTTGCCTCCCCTAAATTCAAGGGAAGTAACTCTTGCCCTGTACAGTGTTCTCTCCCCTGATTTGCAGGGGAAGTCACTCTTGCCGACTTTACATAGGTCGGACGGAGTTGCCTCCTCTGAATTCAAGGGAAGTAACTCTTGTCCTGTGCCGAATTCTCTCCACTGATTTTCAGGGGAAGTCACTCTTACCGACTTAAAAAAGTCGGACAGAGTTGCCTCTCCTGATTTCAAGGGAAGGTACTCTTGCCCTGTACAGTGTTCTCTCCCCTGATTTGCAGGGGAAGTCACTCTTGTCGGTTTTACAAAGGTCGGACGGAGTTGCCTCCTCTGAATTCAAGGGAAGTAACTCTTGTCCTGTGCCGAATTCTCTCCACTGATATTCAGGGGAAGTCACTCTTACCGACTTAAAATAGGTCGAACAGAGTTGCCTCCTCTGAATTAAAGGGAAGTTACGTCACAGATGCGACATTTAGCGTCAGTGGGTTGCGACATTTAGCGTCGGTTACGACATTTAGCGTCATCCTTGCGACATTTAACGTCAAGTGCGACATTTATCGTCGATGCGACTTTTAACGTTGCCACAATGGCCTAGTTGACCAACCACATAACAATTTTGATTATATTAATTACTAATTACATAACTGTCATACCAAGCCTTCTATAGATAATATAATGTTCCGTACTTAGTGACATGTTGTGATCTAAGTCTTGAGAAAATCACTTTCTTTTAAAACGCAAACATGGGTATAGAACCATGACAAGTCCAACAATTTCCCTGAAAACAACCAAACCAAATAGCACAAATAGTATCCCTTAACGCATTTTATGATATCACCGCGACCCCGATCATGTACAACAATATCGCTTATCCGATAAGCGCAAAATCGCTCAAAATGGACATGGTTGTTTTCTTAACGTTTTTAATCGGGTCTACGTCTACACACTGGCTCAGAACTTTATACAACGATATACGTATGTGTCCTTATAAAGTGGACTAAGTCATTACCTTGTGCAATTGTCATCAATAATGTGCAGTCATAATAACAATATAATGTTAAGTGGGACAAAACATGACAAGCGACAGTGTGACGTTCAGCAATACTGACCATCATTCATCAAGTGACCTGACAGGTTGGTGAACAGTTCAGAACAAAATGCACTTTTACAAACAATGTACATATGACTGATACAGGACATACAGTATAATACGCTTCAATACCAGTGTGTGTTTAAAATGCACAAACTTTATCAAACTATTGAACAGGAATATACGGAGCCTGTGCCAGGGCGCGTCACTGGTAAGTACAAAATCTACAAACCATATTTCGCAGGCTTATAATTATTACGACCTTATAAGACTCGTGCATATTTGAAATCTACATCTCAATGTGCTTCTTATGCGCCTATGTTGACCAAACTGAAGTTTAAAAATCTAGTTTTTCCATAAGTAAAGAGTAGTTTTCAGACAGTTTTTCTTGTTTTCCCAAATATTGATTTTATACTTACGACCTTCTAATTCTAAGCCAGCGAATTCTACATTTTTACAACAAAATAGTATCTTCTGATATTAAGGCTCGCTGACTTTAAATACAAATATAATGTACGTGTGTTTCATGACCATAACATGTCGAAGAAAATGGGGCTGACATTAACCCGAGTGTACCAAATCAGTATAAGGACTCAAACGCGTTCGAACCCCTTCATTATCCCCTAGACGGTAGCAGTTAACTTACATTATTTACAATGTACTATTTGGCATGTGATACCGAAGTAACTAGCTCCGTTGTTCAAATGGCATATGATATATACCCCCTTAGAATATAACATTCTGCATTCTGATTGGCCGATAGAAATTAGCGCCAACGCATGACGTCAAGTCTGTGAAGAGAAAATTTTAATGATTAAATTTGCATTTAACCGCGAAAATGCGGCGTTTTCATTGGCTCATAATGTAGGTTATATTCTAATGACTAAAAAGGCCTCGCTTCGCTTCGCTCGCTCCGCCCTTTTTAATCATTAAAATTTACTTAATATGTTCTAACTATAACATCGTTACTTCTGTTTTATGTAATTATAACTGTTTTCTGTCGTCAAGGCAAAATTGAATTTAGGTTTCCGTTATAACTTATAGTGGACTCGACCGCTGCGTCACTGGATTCTTACCCTGACTGGACTATAGTAGTGGGATTTGAACATAATAAAATTATGTATGTACAGTACTAGCAATATGAAACTTGGCTATCACTACAATCCAAACAGTGTTGTGCAATACCACACCACACCACACCACACCACACACCACCACATCACACCAATATTAGGTCGATATGAGGATTACAGTAAGGAAGTGTTGAACAACTGTACTCAAGTCATGAGATTAAAGAGTCAGTCTTTCACTTTCACGGTTCGTTGTTTTATATTGCAGGTAATATACCAGAATGGTTGTCAGGGAATCTCTACAGGAATGGACCAGGAAAATATGAAGTTGGAGAGGACAAATATCAACATTGGTTGGATCCACTTGCCATGCTACAATGTTTCAGAATAGGTACAAAAACATACTTAGTACAGTCATTCTAGCTCAAATATAGGCCTAACCAAGAACTAATTGCGACAGAATGTATTCACATGTACTACAGTGAAGTTCCGCTAATAAGACCAGTCAAAAAGGTGGTCTTAATAACGAATCGGTCTTATTAGCGGACTTTTTTTGTTCTAAATTTAATACTTTGGGACGTTAAACTGGCAAAAATCTGCATGATTTCAAAATAATCAAAGTGTATTAGCGGAACTTTACTGTAGAATGCTTTTTGACGAGTACTAGTATAAGATGTCTTGGATTTTGCAAAGAGCTTTTTCTGACTTTGCATGTGTACACTGTATGATATTTTTGAATACACTTTGATTCATGCGTAATGATACTCATATGGGTGTGAATATCGTGAGCTATTTTCGTCCCAGCGAACAAACCGAATGTTAATGTTCGCATGATAAGTAGTTAGGTATATTTAACAAAGGCTACGGAATTTATCACCAAGCGAGGCGAGATGCATATTATTTAAGGAATACATCACCGATCGAGGCTGATAAATTCCATGTACAACAACTACTCGTGTTCTATCCTATACTTGTATCAAGTTGTATGTACTGAATTTTCTCAACGAAGAACTGTAATATTGCAGGCAACAAGACAGCGACGTATCAATGTCGGTATCTTCGAAGTGACGCATACAACAAGGCGATTGAAGCTAATAGAATTGTTGTACACGAGTTCGGTACTGTGGGGACACCGGATCCATGTGTAAACAGTTTCAACAAGTGGGTATAGTTTGTAGGCTTTTGCTCCAAATTATATGATTATTATAGCAATGGTTATACATTTGGTATATCAAAAGTCATAACACGACATCAAACAATAGGGCGTCATGCTTGAGATCACAGAACACTACAACAAAGAATCAGGCGGATGTTGTTTTCCATACCGATCTTTTATTTGGGCGTCCAAGCTGCAATTTTGTGTCTTCGGTCGCGATTTTTACCGAACATGTGTTAGTTTTGTATGATTTATATAACCCTCAGACACGTCAAATATCGGACTGGGTTGTGTTGTGTATGTTTTTGTACTTTAAACTATAGCTAAAGGAAAATATCTAGCTTAGGGATATTTTCATTTATTCTTATATATAAATATTATAATGTATCTTTTTTACTTTTTTGTAGTTTAGGTTTATAGTATACGGGTATAAGAATATAGCTGACTACTCTCGGGACACAAACCTGAACGAACTTGACTGTGTGTTGTTTATAGTTTAGATGTATGTAAATATCTCTAACCTAGATATTTATATAATATTAGGGATATTTTCATTTATTCTTCTATATAAATATTATAATGTATCTTTCTTACTTGTTTGTATAGTTTAAGTTTATAGTATACGGGTACAAGAATATAATTGACCACACTCGGGAACCGAAGACGAACTTGACTGTGCGTTATTTAAAGTTAAATTGACGTAAATATTTTTTTTTTATTTATTTGCTTTTATTTATCCTCGCCACCGGATAATCCATATGGGCGAGGCCCCCAGAAGAGGTTAGTCACTTTAGTGTTTAGGGGATAGTGCATGATACAGAAGATGCTCCAGTTCCAGAAGCATCCCTGGTTCTTTTACGTGCCGATGTAAAGCATCATACACAGGACCTCGCTTAACGTCTCGTCCGAAAGACTGTTAGTAAGTTTAGTTATGTTAGGTGGGAAACACTGAAAAGCATTTCTGTTTTTGACCGTCTGGAGTAGGGATCGAACCCACAACCTTCAGATCAGCAGTCAGTAGCCCTTACCACTAGACCACTTGTCCACCTTGACGTAAATATCCCTAACCTAGATATTTTTATATACGAGGTGTGATCCAGAATTACCGTGACGGTGGACTTTTGTTCTAAAAAGTTTATTTTATGTCAGATCGGTATGAAAATTACATAAAAGCAGCTTTTATCTTTTATTGACGTGAGTTCGTTATTTGACCGCTTTGAGGTCATCATTAGCCTGTGTATGAAGTCTATATATCTACTATACGAGAATACAATACATAAATAAACTAGGACATTTACTTATAAGTAAAACAACGAATTATTGATTAATGAACATGTCAAGACTAACATGCCTGACAAGTTCATGACAATTGATGTCACATGACAAGTCACATTGATAGCAGGATTGTGAAGTATAATGTTCGTTGTCAATAAAGGTACAAAGTTTGTGTGTCCTTATCAAGTACAGAAATTGCGAAAAATGGGAACAAGTACATAAATCAGAAACTAAAATACGCGCTTAAAATATAATAACAAATGACAATTCATTTCCACAAAATTCGATATAAAATAGCAATAGTGTGTTACAATATATTGTCTCTAACTACATGTATGTCACTTCAGAACCCCGCAGGTACAATTAAAGACCGCAATGTACAGACAACTCAAGCCTTAGCGCCTAGCCACTCATGCAAGAGGCAGACATTATTGTAACCAATGCATGAGCAACTGTACAACAAGTTTTGTACTAGTCGTACACAAGGCATATGAGTATCCAATGACTGGAACTTTTGCAAGAAATGAAATTATATGTTACAGGCAGCTGAGTAGATTTGAGATGGAAGAATCGACAGACAATACGAATGTGAGCTTCTTTCCTATGCAAGATGAGCTATATACAGCAACTGAGAGAAATATTATCAACAAGATCGACCCGGAATCTCTCGATAGATCTGAGAAGGTAACTTAAATCTCTAATCGTACCCTTTATATACAGGGTAAAAAAGTTTCAGTGTTTTCAAAATTTAGATTCATACTTACTTTTACTGAGCTGTGTGCGCAATGTACAACTTCTTTTGCTTACTATAATGGCTTCATTCAGATTAGAACAATTGTAGAACCATCTGGAATTTAACCTGAACATTTTACATTCTTCTGGCGACAGAAAAATAAAATTCATTCTGGAAACTCAAACATTGAGTACGAACTTTTTAAACACCCTGTAAATTTGAGAATTCTTGTTGTCTGTTCTAATTTTAATCCGGCCGAATGCAGCACCAACTGCAAATCGTTTTAATTGCATTTTAAAAGAGTTGCACATTATCGTAAAAATGTAAAATAACCTGTATACTAGTGATAGTATGTATATAATACTTGTATAACAGACCACAGGAACTTGCATAATACTGACAAAAAATCCAATTTATAACAGACTAGTCCGCACATTTACAGTACAACCTCAATTACATTGTCGTCTGCAAACGTGTCGTTTCTTTGGATTGGTTTTCATAACATGATAATTAAATAAAATAAGAAAACTTGAAAATCAATTTGAATAGTTTAGGTCTTCTTAAAATGTACAGGGTGTCCCAAAAATACGGGGACCTACATAAAACCCTTATAACTTATTTAATTTTTAATGAATTTGACTGTTCTTTTGTGAGAGTGTGTAAAGGTGATCTCTACCTCTAAAATTGGTACTTATTATATTTTTTTTGCTTTAAAACAGAATGTGACGTCATCATTTTAGCTATGGTGCGAATTCCTGTTTTTTTGCTGACTTACTTGGAAAATGTCATCATTTGATAAGACATTGTTGTTTGAGCGGTCATTTTGAGAAAACAAGGTTTTAAATCCACAGAAATGAAGAAAATCTTGAGAAAAGCAAGAACCTTGCAATGAAATAATGACGGGAAAAACGTGGTCAGTTTACTTACTAAAAAGGAAACAGGCAACCTGCAAAATATTCATTAACAATCACCAAAGAAGCAAAATATAAATATCAATTCATTATTATTGAGAACAATCAACAAGAAAGCTTAGTAGGAAGCAAGAGTAATTAGGTGAACTTTTATCCAAATTAACATTTCATAGATGTATATCAGAGTCATTTAGTATGTTAGAAATTATAAGAAAGCAGAAACCATTTATTACAACAAATCAGCAGCAAAAAGAGGATACATTCGCAAGATACATGTAGTACTGACATTTGATCTCATACTTAAGGACAAGTGGCCTATATATAGCTCGGATATGAGCCTTAAAGTGAATTTGTTTGCTGTACATGATGAACATTAGTGTATGCAGATCCATTATCCTTGACTATGAGACACATGAGTTGTCATTAGGGGTCAGCATGTAAATCTATCTCTATGAGCATGCTGAAATCCTTGTTCACTGTATGCTAATATACCAAAACATGTGATTGAAAACAAGGGAGGTAACTCAGGATATTGAACTAAATAATCACAATTATGATGCTGGTATTTTGAACTGTGTTTATCCCTTAATGTTTTGACATATTGGCAATGTGTTATTGATACAAGAGATAAAGTTACGAATGTTTAACCTAGGTCCCCGTTTTTTTGGGACACCCTGTACATGTATTAAAGGTATAGGGTGGTTTTAATAAATCCGTGATAAGTAATAATAATGATTGACTTTTTACTCCTACCATTGCAGATTAAATTGGAGAATTATGTAGCTGTGAACACAGCCACTGCTCACCCACACTACGATGCTGATGGCACGGTACATAACCTGGGAAACTCCTACCAGGGGTATCCTAAAACATGTATCATACGTATACCACCTAAGAAAAGTACGTCTATCTTATCAGAACAGAATATAACCTTTATTTTTATTATTTATTTTTATTTTTAGCCCAGATTACGTAGTAATAGCAAGTGCACAAAATATTTACAAAATGATATACATGGATAATATTATCATACACTTGGTTTAATACCCCCACTGGGTTATGTTAGGTTACTAGTACAAGTGTAAGGTCCTACCTCTGTAGAGCAACACTCTACTTTGGGAGAAACAAATATTTGCCGTTGTTTAGTTGTAGTTGCCATACGGAGGTAAAGTTGTCGGCTTAGGGGAATTTTGAAGGTGTTATTATAGATGTCGTTGCTCTACTGAGGGTCGCTATGGAGAGGTTGTAACGTATATATAGTGCTTACCTTCAGCGCACAATCAATGTCTTTAATGTTCATGCTGTGCTTAATCAAATCTCATTATTCCTCGTTTTCTAAGGGGCCACTTTCTTGCAGAGCTATAGTAATTTGTTCACTGTTGTTTGTTAGCATTACGTGCTCTGTTGCTTCTGTTGAGTGCTGTCTTCTCCCTCCGGTTCGTTACTATCCTTTTTATACCAATTTTAATTTAACAGGTAAGATACATGCTTGTTATATTATATTTGTTTTACAGACACTGGGGATCCATTTCCACAGGGGCAAGTCGTCTCATCAGTAGCATCGCAGTCCAAACTGCACATTAATTATCTCCATAGGTAAGTCATATCACAGGAACTTGCATTTATAATTTGAAAAAAAAATGAAAAAAAACAATTGAATTATTTTTTTTCACTAGACCTACTGTACTATTAAAATATATTTTAGTAGTAAAGTAGGCCTAGTGAAAAAATAAAAAAAAATCAATTATTTTTTTCATTTTTTTTTCAAATTATAAATGCAAGTTACTGTGGTCATATATGATTCGTAGGACGAGTTCCTTTCCAAATGATCGTAGCTACACAGTGTCTGGTCCCAAGGTTATACAGTTTTTTTCATGCTCAACTTATTTTAGAGTTCAAACTTTAAACGTTTTAAACAGTAAAATGTACGGTGTCATAGAGGTGACATAAACGTATTTTATTTATCAGGTGCGCACGTGATAGTTTATACGTGCGCACGTAGTAGTAACACGTGCGCACGTGATAAATAAAATTGATCGCGTGTCCCCTCTATGCCACCGTAAAAATGTCGCATAATTTACTGAAACTTTTATATTATATTACTTGGATATTCTTAAATAAAGCAGAACAATATTTTCTGGTAAGAAAAGATCTTTTAGTTGGTCTTTATAAGAGCTAACGAAGTTCATGATCAAGTTGAGTTGAGCATGAAAAAAGCTGAATATATAATCATGGGGCTGGTAACAAATACGATCATATTTTACACCAGACTGCATCAGTCCTACGGGTATCTCATTCTGATCACCTCGGCCTTTATTTACCGGAGACAAACGGAAATGGCCGAACTTTCACGATTGATGGGTATCTGTGCTATGGGTATGTTTACTACACGCATGAAATTAAACAATATGACGACTAGTTTTCTAGTATATGTGGCTTTGAAACCGGTAACCTTTTGGTGACAGTTTTAGCACGGACGTATAGATTATGCTAAAGTCACATTTGCCCTAAGAGCTCCGTAGGAGTTGAGTTTGGCAACTTGCACGGCGTCCGTCCGGAGCCCGAACGGAGCCCGAACGGACACCGAAGACTCGTACGAGCATCGTACGGATATCTCTATAGATCGTTCGTGGTCCGTACGAGCTCACGGTGACCAGACGCTACGAACACACAAAAACCGTTAGGATTTAAAAAATTGTGAACTCGTACGAGTTGATAAATTTGTATGGATATCGTACGAGCTTTGTGACCGTCGCATTACCGACTGCTGAAATGTTTTAAAGTTCAAGTGAACTGTGACATTGAACTGCAACATGACAATGACTTTCTACTTGCAGTTTTGGTATGTCAGAAAACTACTACGTGTTCATTGAACAGCCCTTACATATGAATATGAAGAAAATTGCCTCAACAAAAATCCAAGAAGCTTCATTAGAGTGGAAACCACAGAATAAGGTACATTGCATATACGTACATTTTTACATTGTATACACTGTAAACCTAGAAATTATTTCGCGCGATTTAATTTCGCAGAGTTCGCGAGTGATAGAATTTCGCCAATTTAAATCGCCACATCAGTGCTAAAAGCATTAAATTAAATATTAACATTGTGGGAAACTTAAAAACGCGAAAATGTGTTGTCGCGAATATCCCGATGATCAGCAAAACGTGAAAGTTAGTATTCGCAAAATTGGTTTTAAATTGATTTACAGTAGTAGATGAGAACTCCCATTCTGTCCCTCGTGTCCACTTAGATTTAGTACAGTTTTTTTACTTCACTATTGACATAATTACACGATAGTTACATAACAATGTAGATTAGTCAATTCTCACCATACTATGGAAAGACATAGCTGTCTTGTAAGGTGAAATATCATTATATTAAGTGGAAATACTCAAAAAAAAGATGTGTCCACTTAATATAATTATATTTTAGCTTACAAGACAGCTATGGTTTTCCATACCTTTCTCATCTCACAAGTTATCTGTATTGTGCACCTATCGTGACGTCGAGGTAAAAACTGCACTTTACAATTTTTAACGCCAGCTGGCCACAGGTAAATGTATCATTGGTTAATAGTAAAAAATAAATATACATGTATAAATTTTTATTTGTTTATTTTGTACTCTTAATCAATGATACAGTAACCAGTGCACCAGACATGTGTATATTGCAAGTTCGATTCCACCACAAACTCTGTATAACATTCAAGTTGGTGTTTCCCGAAGTTTGTTGCTCTAGAGTGGATGTACTACACTACAATTATATATTGCAGCCTCGCTTTCGTATATTGAGTAAGAAGACAGGAGCAGAAATAAACGCATCATTGCGATACGAATCTGATACATTCATGTTTATGCACCATGTGAACACTTACGAAGAAAAGGGTGAGTTTATGTGACACTAGTTATAATTGTGTATTATATCTCACTATGCGCATGACGTCATTCCCTTTTATATACCGTCTGAACACCATCGTCATTTTATCTTATGTAAAATGCTACTGTATCAATCTTATTGTACCCGTTTATTATTTACTATCAAAATATTATAGAGATTTTTCAGTCGTTACGTTCAAATTTCAACGTGATTTTTCTATTTTTTTCACAGGAACTTGCATTTATAATTTGAAAAAAATGAAATTTGAATTTTTTTTTCACTAGACCTAATTTATATTACTACTAAAATATATTTTAATAGTACAGTAGGCCTAGTGAAAAAAAAATTCATTATAAATGCAAGTTCCTGTGATTTTTTAAGCCAACTACGGTACTCTTTTAAGAGAAATTGAAGCATATAATACATGTACACAGAAAATTGGTTGCTTTGGGTGTAAGATCGAATTTGATTTCACTCGTGATCACAGGAAATCTAATTTTCACTCGTGGTTAAGCTACTCGTGAAAATATTGATTTTCTTTGATCACTCGGTGAAATAAAATTCGATCTTACACTAAAAGCAACGTACAAATATCCTCTATTTATTTTCAGATTTTTTTTCTAAAGTAAAAAAAAACATCATTCTAACACAGCTGTTACAAATGTTTCTGTATAATTCTACTATCAGGTCACTTGGTGGTTGATATAATTGCTTACAAGAAAGATTCGGTGTTGCAGTATCTATATCTCAAACATTTAACCACGGAACAATGTGAGACAGAACACAGGAAGATAGAAGATCCGGAATTACGGAGATACGTGTTACCACTACAGATCAAACCTAACGTTAGTTTGACTTTCAATAATATTGCATATTCGGTTCATGACGTCATGTATGTCGCCATCATGTGATACATTTTAGAACATATATGTACCTCTTGTCTTCCCCACCACGCACTAAGGGACCTAGCCCCGATCTCCCGAAGCATCTCAAGTAAAAAAACTATGTTCAAATTGAGATTTTGCACAAATCAGAGTCTAATATCGAGCGGAAGAGCTTTGAAAAACTGAATAGGTCCAATCGAACGAGTCAAAAGACTTCTAATGAGTATGGAAGTTCTTCCGTTCGCCAAAACGAACCGGGTACACGCCATGTAATAAAGGCTTAATATGTAAATACGTCGCACACTCCATAGAGGACTTAACCTCCTTGGTTTCGAACCAGTACTTAAGTCATTCTGATCACCTCGGTCTTTATGCATTGCAATAGTATATTTACCAGAGACAAACGGAAATGGCCGAGCTTTCACGATTGCTACTTAAGTGCCATGTTAAAGTCTATCGTACATGCATTGTGATGACACGTAAAACAATGGCTACACAAAATTATGTTTATTACAGGAAAAGGTAGGAGTGAATCTAGTGAAATTACCGAACACGAAAGCCACAGCAAAACGTCAGGGAGGAATCAAAGTCCTTATAAATCATGAACTTCTTGCAAATATCGGTAAGACGTTATTGAGATTATTGCACCTTTAAAATACGAATACAATGTGCATGTATCTTCTTTTCCAACGTAGGTGATCTGTCTGAAATGTCTAGGACTAGTCGATAGATTATATTTGCACTAAAAATCATATACCCTGGTATAAACGTATCCACAGGGAAGCGTAGATGTCCATTCACACAACATTTGTTTCTTTACATTACATAAAAATGTTGCCACTAACACAGAGTCAGATTAACGGAATTCATCAAAGAGCTACAAATGTTTAAAGAAAATTCAGACATTTTCTGAAAGGTCTGGCAGACTGAAAATTCGGTTAAATTAAAACAACATTTCTATCATTTCGTTTATTTGACCAGGAATTGAGTTTCCACAAATCAACTATCGTCAGTTTAACACCAAGAAATACCAGTATGTGTATGGTGTGGGTTGGCATTCCAAGGAAGACATCATTCATTCAGTGAGTAGTGAATATTTCAGTTAAGCCTAGGTCCCACTGAGCATATTTTGCCTCGGCGATGTACTCCGGGTTTAAATTAATGAGCTTTAAGGACATCGGGAACATGTTCCTCGTGGTCCGTGGTCTAAGGGCTCTTCGGGAAAGTTATGAGACAGTTTGTGATATCGGAAGGAATAGTGATGAATCGGGTGGTATCGGAAGAAATCGGGAGAACTTCGTCGATGTGGAATTCCTCAGTGGGACCTAGGCTTAAGCCATGTGCCCATGTGAACATACAAATAACACCGTGAATTGCAATTTTCATATGACAGTAACAAGTGGCAATATAGATTTCAGTTATTACATTGTAAACATTATTTAATAAAGAAAGATAGGTAGCCAGTTTGGATAATGATTTGTGTATTATACAAACTTCCGATTAAAACACAGAACTCGGATAATTTATGCTGATTGGGGCGATCTGTGTTAAAAGCACGTTATTAGTATGTGTCACTGGTGTTCGTCAACAATTTACTTTTTTATAAAAGTAAGGTGTTTATGCATTATATAGCGTCACCCATGAGACAACATCACTTTCTGGTTATGTTTCGAAACTTAATTAACATTGACAATTGGCAACTTTTCTGTCAGATATCAGACATGTAGGCACTATAGGTAAATCATAAAATGAATGATGTATATAACAGCATATGTAATAGTAATGAAGTACACGATAAAAACAACTGATATAAACGTTCACGAACAATTGGATAGTTTTAAGGTTACGATGTGCCGTGGTTGTATCTAGTACATATTATTTTCTAGCTCTTGAAAGTTGATACACAAACCAAGTCATACAAGCAATGGAAATGTGAGAATTGTTTCCCATCTGAACCAGTATTTGTACCTAGACCGGATGCAACATCTGAGGACGACGGTAAGTGTTCTACAGAGGTAACAGTTCAAGTTTGCAACATAAACACTGAGGACCGGGTCTACGCTTTCTGAAAAAACGTTTGTTAAAAGCACATCTAGAAACCGATATTTGTGGCATTCCGACTCTTTTAGTAGGAGTGTATATCGGTATTTGGTTATTGTTAATTTTTAAACTCTTTGCAACTGCTGACAGAGGACCCAGAACTTGACTTTTGTTAACGTTTAGGACAGTATAAACCCTTATTTAAGTGTAGGTGCTGAGGTTGTAAGTATCTCGGTGTGAACCCGTTCACTGACTTTCCCAAAATAATGTTTAATAAACTCATATAAGTTTAAGTGGTCTTGGAATTGCAAAATAGGCCCTACCAAAACCAAAAGCCCTCTTCCTCCCTCTCTCTGTCTCCCCAACTCTCAAGAAGAACTGTTGCTCTAAAATATACACTGTTGATATATGCATAATAATTATCGGTGTCAATGGCTACATCTTCTCACTTAAAAACCAGACAACGATACTGGCGGTTAGAATCTGATTGTGTCGGTCAAATAGTTTATTTTGACTTTCAGGTGTGATTCTATCAGCCATTGGACGTACTGATTACGATGAAAAAGATGGTACCAATGCTTTTTTACTTGTTTTGGATGCACACACAATGGAAGAAATGGCTCGTGTTGACTTTGGTGTAGCAAGGTTCCCTAAAGACTTGCATGGATTGTTTAATCCCAAGTGAAGGAAAACAAAACATTTTCAAACTGAGCAAAACATCGTGACTTTAGCATGAAAAGAGCAAATCTACCCGTCTTTGTTTAATTGCACATATCGCTGGCTAAGAATGAGATGGTCGTAAGTCCTACTTATAAGACTCATACATATTTGAAATCTGCATCTCAATGAGCTTCTTACTAGTCTATTTTCATGAAAATCGGAACTGGTCATGTTGACCAAACATAAGTTGAAAAAGCTTGTTTTTCAATAATTAAAGAGTAGTTTTCAGACAGTTTTTCTTCTTGTTTTCTAAAAATATCGATTTTGTACTCACGACCTTCTTATTCTAAGCCATCGATATACCTTTTTCATTAAATATTGTGATAAGGTGAAAGTCATCTTATATACTAGTAGTTGATGTGTACACTATGGTTTTTGTAATGATTCATTAAATAAAGTATTATGATTCTAACACAGTGTCAAGTTTAATGTGTTGATGTCTGTTTTAGCCTGAATGCAGATAATTATAACTCGACAACTAGAGTAATAATAATAATAATAAAGACTTTATTTTACGAGGAAACTCCTTTGACAATTATATTAAATGGCAATCTTCCATGAGATCCTCAACAACAAACAGCTAAACAATAACACAAGTACATAAAAGAGCATAATGGCAATTTGACCTTATGACGTCCACAATATCATAATTTTATATATACGTGTAATTGGGGAATTTCAAAAAGAGCTTCAGTGAAATTATGTGCGAAATCGATATGTATGGGATCTACAATAAAAGGTAGGTATAAATCAAAATACTTAATTAAATTTATATAATCAATCTCTATAAATCTTAATTAGAAATAGGGACATCATAAGAGCCAGCATATCATATAACAACATGCAAATTTTAACAATGACAGAGTGGTTTGTGGTTCTTCTTTAAACTTTGTATTTATGTGAAGAAGTACATGTAGTAGTTGCCAGTGACTTGGTGTAGTTGTCAGTGGCTTGTAGAAGTTGTCAAGGGCCTGTAGAAGTTGTCAGTGACTTGTAGAAGTTGTCAGTGGCTCGTAGAAGGTGTCATAGCTTGTAGAAGTTGTCAGTGACTTGTAGAAGTTGTCAGTGACTTGTAGAAGTTGTCAGTGGCTTGAAGAAGTTGTCAGTGGTTTGTAGAAGTTGCCAGTGGCTTTTAGAAGTTGTAAATGGCTTGTAGAAGTTGTCAATGGCATGTAGAAGTTGCCAGTGACTTGTAGAAGTTGTCCGTGACTTGTAGCAGTTGTCAGTGGCTTGTAGAAGTTGTCAGTAGCTTGTAGAAGTTGTCAGTGGCTTTTAGAAGTTGTAAATGGCTTGTAGAAGTTACCAGTGGCTTGGAGAAGTTACCAGGGACTTGTAGAAGTTGTCAATGGCTTGTAATTGTTGTCAGAGACTTGTAGAAGTTGTCAGTGGCTTGTAGAAGTTGTCAGTGACTTGTAGAAGTTGCCAGTGACTTGTAGAAGTTGTCAATGGCTTGTAAAAGTTGTCAGTGACTTGTAGAAGTTGTCAATGGCTTGTTAAAGTTGTCAGAGACTTGTAGAAGTTGTCAGTGGCTTGTAAAAGTTCTCAGTGACTTGTAGAAGTTGTCAGTGGCTCGTAGAAGGTGTCATAGCTTGTAGAAGTTGTCAGTGACTTGTAGAAGTTGTCAGTGGCTTGGAGAAGTTACCAGGGACTTGTAGAAGTTGTCAATGGCTTGTAAAAGTTGTCAGAGACTTGTAGAAGTTGTCAGTGGCTTGTAGAAGTTGTCAGTGACTTGTAGAAGTTGTCAGTGGCTCGTAGAAGGTGTCATAGCTTGTAGAGGTTGTCAGTGACTTGTAGAAGTTGTCAGTGACTTGTAGAAGTTGTCAGTGGCTTGAAGAAGTTGTCAGTGGTTTGTAGAAGTTGTCAGTGGCTTTTAGAAGTTGTAAATGGCTTGTAGAAGTTGTCAATGGCATGTAGAAGTTGCCAGTGACTTGTAGAAGTTGTCCGTGACTTGTAGCAGTTGTCAGTGGCTTGTAGAAGTTGTCAGTAGCTTGTAGAAGTTGTCAGTGGCTTTTAGAAGTTGTAAATGGCTTGTAGAAGTTACCAGTGACTTGTAGAAGTTGTCAATGGCTTGTAAAAGTTGTCAGAGACTTGTAGAAGTTGTCAGTGCCTTGTAGAAGTTGTCAGTGACTTGTAGAAGTTGTCAGTGACTTGTAGAAGTTGTCAATGGCTTGTAGAAGTTGTCAGTGACTTGTAGAAGTTGTCAATGGCTTGTAAAAGTTGTCAGAGACTTGTAGAAGTTGTCAGTGGCTTGTAAAAGTTGTCAGTGACTTGTAGAAGTTGTCAGTGACTTGTAGAAGTTGTCAGTGGCTTGTAAAAGTTGTCAGTGACTTGTAGAAGTTGTCAGTGACTTGTAGAAGTTGTCAGTGACTTGTAGAAGTTGTCAATGGCTTGTAAAAGTTGTCAGAGACTTGTAGAAGTTACCAGTAGCTCATAGAAGTTGTCAGTGGCTCGTAGAATTTACTAGGGACTTGTAGAGGTTACCAATGCCTTGGAGAAGTTGTCAGTGACTTAAAGAAGTTGTCAGTGGCTCGTAGAAGTTACCAGCGACTTGTAGGACTTACCAGGGACTTGTAGGAGTTACCAGGGACTTGTAGAAGTTACCAGGGACTTGTAGGAGTTACCAGGGACTTGTAGGAGTTACCAGGGACTTGTAGAAGTTACCAGGGACTTGTAGAAGATACCAGGGACTTGTAGGAGTTACCAGGGACTTGTAGGAGTTACCAGGGACTTGTAGGAGTTACCAGGGACTTGTAGAAGTTACCAGGGACTTGTAGATGTTACCAGGGACTTGTAGATGTTACCAGGGACTTGTAGATGTAACCAGGGACTTGTAGAAGTTACCAGGGACTTGTAGAAGTTACCAGGGACTTGTAGATGTTACCAGGGACTTGTAGATGTTACCAGGGACTTGTAGAAGTTACCAGGGACTTGTAGAAGTTACCAGGGACTTGTAGAAGTTACTAGGGCCTTGTAAAAGTTACTAGGGACTTAGAGGTTACCAATGCCCTGGAGAAGTTGTCAGTGGCTTGTAGAAGTTGTCAGTGGCTTGTAGAAGTTGTCAGTGGCTCGTAGAAGTTGTCAGTGACTTGTAGAAGTTGTCAGTGGCTCGTAGAAGTTGTCAGTGACTTGTAGAAGTTGTCAGTGGCTTGTAGAAGTTGTCAGTGGCTTGTAGAAGTTGTCAGTGACTTGTAGAAGTAGTCAGTGGCTTGTAGAAGTTATCAGAGGATTGAATAAGTTGCAGGTGGCTTGTAGAAGTTACCAGAGGATTGAATAAGTTGCAGGTGCCTTGTAGAAGTTATCAGAGGATTGAATAAGTTGCAGGTGCCTTGTAGAAGTTGCAGGTGATTTGTAGATGATCAGGATAGTATTGGTTGGAAAAGGTCAACATGGACATGTATGTTGGTTTGTCTATTCACCTTTATTAAATGCAGTTTTTCTTCAAAGTTTCAGTTAAATATGGTGGCCAATTCAGCTAACCAGTTTTCTTGGACCATATTCCTTATTACATTCCCCCAGTAACTTCTCCGCATGTGGAGAAAATTCAAAATTGTTGGTAAATTTTCATCAAATATGACCTTCCAGGATCAGGAATAGAACCAGGATTGCCAGATTACAAATCCAACATACTAATCACTGGACCACAGCCCCCAGCAATTGGACAAAACATACATGTATAGACGATTTGTCATTGTATATACAACTGAATTACTACAGACAATACAAATGTATAGTGCTCCAAAACAACTTAAAAGATAATTGACTGGAACTCCATTCAAATACAGCTGGGCATTGTTTACTATCCCAAACACCCAAGGCATCATTTCCTAGAAATCTGTTTGTTAATCTAACAAAGAAATGAACACTTTCTACTTTAAGTGGATACAGCTTGGCATTTGGTCAAATATGAAGTTATTTCTTTTATTATGCATAGTTTATAATCAACAGATATGGTTTAAAAGTCAGCGATTCATTAAAGGTGTAGGATACTCTTATATACGAACAGTACAACAACAACAAATGGTTTATTTTCTGCATATTTTATTCACCTTTCGAACTTATAGAACATTAAATATTTTTTGCCAACCGTTTTGTTAAATAGATAAAAAGTTTATATTATGATATCTGTGTATTAGCCCGTGTGGGCGCCACCACTTCACCTTTACCATTAATAAACAAAGGTGAACCTTTAAATGTTGCTATTTTAGCATCATTTGTTTTTAGATCTGGTTTCACTGTCTCCCAAATCTTCTTCTTTGGATTCATTAATTCATCTGGCTCTCCTGAAAAGAACAGCAAACACATTACACATAATTCAAACTAGAAAGTTGTGTTAAAATAAGGGTAAGATGGAATAACATGGCATATTTCAGTTTTTGAAGAGAAAAATGCACGATTATCCATAATAAAGGTGCTGACTCAAAGATCACGCCAAAGTATTTGTATGACAAAATTTTCCTACCTAACAAAGTATTTATATAAAAGAAAGTCACTGATGGTTGCTTTATGAAAGATTTATTGCAAGTAAGCAATTTATACCACTCTCGATATCAGGCTCTGGGTATTTTGTCCTTTTAAAAGTAGTTTCCTTCCAACATGCATTGTGAGTTACAGTCAACTCTCGTTATCTCGAACTCGCTTATATCGAATTTTCAGGTATGTCGAAGTTTGTATCAAGTCTCCTTCTTTGTCTATATGAAATATCGAGACCTATCTCGAAGTTTCGGTTCGAATTCGGCTCGAACTTTTCGTTATGTCGAATTATTATTTTTGTCACGATTAACTAATCGAGTAGCGTCGAATGTTTTTCACACCTCACAAGTCTGAATTCTTCGATTTACCTGTAATTTTTCGCACCTTCCATTGTTGAACAAATATTTGTTTGCAACTATTTGCGCAAACATGTCATAAAGATTCGAGTTACGTCCAACCATCAAAAAACATGTCATCTCGAGCAATTGTTTGTAAAAATAATAATTAAATAAAATTTTAATGCATTTTCTCGAGGAGGAATACACGTACATAAATATCACAACAAGCAATTCTCACAAATATGTCATTTTTACGACCTTAACAATATGGCGGCGTAAAATGACAGAAACTAGAAAACTTGCAACTTCGATGCCGAAAATTCTATCTCGAATTTTCGTTATGTCGAAGTAATTTCCACGGTCCCGTGAAATTCGAGATAACGAGAGTTGACTGTATGTAATTCACACATCAATCATGATCCAAATGTAACATCAACAAACTACAGCGTAAACATCAATGAGGTCTTCCGTTCTTTTTGTAATTCGTTTTCATCGATTGCATGCATTTTTCAGGCAATTTAAATGATAGTAGTATTAGTTGTAAAGGGGATTAACACCCATAAAATACTAAATAATAACAATATGCCGATATTTCACCATAATTGTGTGTTTGTTTATGGGATATACAGGCATCTATACCAAAATACGCGAATATTTGACAATTTTATTTTATTTTTGCAATACGCCAATGTGAGGCAGCACCTTTAAAGGCTAATTCAAGCACTTTTCACACAATACAAGTCATAATCACTCAAATAACACATTACAGACCACAAATACATTACACACCACAAATATTAGCACCCATAGTGATTTAAGGACATCATACTAGGATTTAAGGCGCTGGGGAAAATTGATTCTGGTCTTAAGACACTGTGGTACCCCAGTGCCTTCTACCCCGGGAGATCAAGGGCCTGGAGCCCGTTGCCTAACCAAGCCGCTTCCAAAAGGCGCTACTGAGCGCTTTCCTATGTCTATGCAATGATACGCTACGAGCGAGCAGTGCTTGCCGATAGCATCCCGCTCGTTAACGGTTTGGTTAGGCAACGGGCTCCTGATGTATCAGTTGAACAAATCTAAGGGACATAACTCATCGAAAAATAATAGAAATGCAACAAAACTAGGGTTTAATATAGTACATAACATTGGACCAGGCAATGATTCATCAATATGCGTTTTGACTTGTTAAAATAACAAATCTGATTTGACGACGATAAGCACAAATATTCATGGGTCAAATATTATATACTATACATATGTTTTGGAAAATTTCATTGAAATCCAACAAAATTAATGGTTGCTTAAATTTAACTTGGCCATGCACCATATTTTCTTCAGAAGCTTTTAACTCTATAATAGTTCTGCATACTTTCTATTTAAGGGACAAAATAGGATATTTTACCTAGATAATCTTTTGCGAACACTCTGTCCCCTATTTGAGCACCAGGTGGGGGTAACAGGATTTCTACTTTCTCCGGACAACTAGCACACATGATCATCCCTTGTGACAAGATTCCCCTCATCTTTGCTGGTTTCAGGTTACACATAAATACTGCTAGTCTATCCTGCATCTGTAACATAGTAACATAATTATACAGGAGGTAATTAATGCAAAGTGGCCACAGAAAATGAAGAATGAAATTCGCTAAATTTTCTCTGATTTTTCCCTCACTGAAAGATGATATTCCACGACTGTTCGCCTTGTTTGCAACTAAGATACAGCAGAATATATGGCCTCCAACCTCGCCTTATAGCCATACTTTCATCACCAAACTCATTGTTTATGTATATTTCATCTTATAAATTGATAATGAATAGATGTTACCAACAGTATATTTGAAGAAACACATCAGTCTATAATTTAATAAAGTCATGAAGTGAAGCTATAAGTAGACACATATTTTCCTCCATTTTGGTAAAATTCCCTGATAATTTTCAGATTTTTGCCCAATTTTGAAATTCCCTGAGTTTTCCTTGTAGGGAATTTGTTTCTGGCATTTTCCCTGTTTTCCTGAGTCTGTGGCCATCCTGTTAATGTAAGGTTAGTTTCTGCCATACATACAAGAGACCGTTTATAGTTACTGTACCAGTTTATTAACCAGTACATGTACTAATAGGCTGTTTTGGATAACTTTTCCACTTTACTTAAGGTAAATATGTTAGTTTTTTAATCTTTTGTTACTCAGACATTTTTGAGAAAAAAGTTCACAGGAGGAGGGAAAAACAAGACTGCGTTCAATAAACGCTTATGCCCCCTGTGGAAGCCTTGTCCATAAATAAGTCTAAGTCCAAAATTAGGTCAAGGTGAAGGTCAAAATGGGGTTAGGTGATACTGGCGTGTGGAGAGTGTTCATACACAACATCCATGCAAGTATGAAAGCTTTGTAGCAAGCCATATTAATGCTAGAAGAAACAGTCAATTTGGGTTAACCAGGACGGACGGACGAACGGACGAACAGACGAACGGACGGACGAACGGACGGACAGGTGAATCACTATATGCCTCCCCATCTATCGATAGGGGGGCATAAAAATAAAAATTCCCAAAAATTAATGTTGTTGATAGTGGATTGTAGTCAATGACGGTCCATTATTGAAAGCAACAATGTTAGTTCTTACAGCAAATTTATCTTATAACAAATACAGTGAACATGTACCTGTATCTTTTATAAAGAATTTTAAAAATCTACAGAAATTTAATAACATGTAAATTTTATTTAAAAATAAATTTCAGTTAGATAATCTTTTCAATGATACCTATGGCACAGTGGTAAATGAGAGCACTATAGCTACTTATCATTAGTAAAATATTGAAATACATAATAAAACAAGGTGTATAGTAACATTACCATCAAAATATTTGATATAAAAAATTTGTACATTAGTACAATTTTAGATTTCCAATTTTTTTTTTTTTTGAAAATGCCTAAAAAAGGGCAGGAGGGTCCGAGTAACGAAAAATCAAAGAACTCTGGCCTTAGTAGCCAATATCACATATTCTGTCCAATCTGGCAATTTAAGTAAAAGGTTTCTTTTAAAACAATAGTAGGAGGGTGATAACAGAATTACAATGTACAAGATCATTTGAATACAGTTTTGAAGAGAAACAGTAGCATAATGTACACTTTCTTTTCGTGCCTTTTGTGCTCTGCTGTTTCTGTCAACAGTTTCCTTCCCTGTCAATTTTCATTATCATCTTACGCACCAATACGATACAAGGGAAGTAATACTATAATAAAACTCTATAGTGAGATAGAACCTGGTAGCCCCAATGTCTGGTCAATATGATACAAGGGAGGTAATACTATAATACTCTATAGTGACATAGAACCTGGTAGCCACAATGCGACAAAGTCTGGTCAATATGATACAAGGGAGGTAATTACCATATATGATAACCATATTTTGCAGAATATATTATAATAAACTTACCTCTTCGATAGGAACATGTTTGACTAGACCAGATACTATTGTACGAGTCTGACCTTCTCCAATGTCAACATCCTCTATATATAAAGTATCAGCATCGGGATGTTTTTTAACACCAACAATTTTACCAACACGCATGTCTACTCTTGATATATCAATAGGCTTATCTGGTTCCGGGGCTTTTTTCTCAACTTTCGGCTTTTTAGTTTTTGAAGCACCTGAGGAAAAATGCATATTTCATATAATATAAGTACATTCAGGACTCGATACAATGACCCTGTTTGTTCCCAAGCAAACTGCCGTTGTAATGAATATGTCAGTATACTGAATTGATACAAAGACCGTTTTGTAACATCTGTCTCAATATAAAAATGATGTCAGTATATCGGGTGTTGTTACATGTGACTGTACATGTATAGTCTAAACAAATTAACATGATCCTCGACCTTTATCATGAATATATAACTAGCCTCTTGTACGGAATACATCAACTTTGGCAAGAAAGTCATGCCTTACTTGTCATTTAGATTTAGTGTTTATAGTATACCTCAGACATAGTCGTAATACTCACCACTTATGAAAATAAATGCAGTAATTAAACTATAGACCAGAAAATCAACTGTTAAATAATGCTAATAGAAGGTTTAAGGACCAAGTTCATTTATGTGCACTAAACAACGATGCAGTGTATATGGTCTTTACTCTGGTAATTGGTCTTTTGACTGACAATTTTTGTTAGTCTGTCCTTGAATGTCTGACATGTTTATGATACTGTTAGGATTTATCCAAAAACCTTAAATTCTCATTGATACTCATATCAGATCGACCATGCAAGTTTTAACCATGAAATCAAATGTACAGTAATGTACAAGACAAAAAACAGCCGCTGTCACAAAACAAGACTGCGTTCAATAAACGCTTATGCCCCCTGTGGAAGCCTTGTCCATAAATAAGTCTTAAGTCCAAAATTAGGTCAAGGTGAAGGTCAAAATGGGGTCAGGTGATACAGGTGTGTGGAGAGTGTTCATATACAACATCCATGCAAGTTTGGAAGCTTTGTAGCAAGCCATAATGATGCTAGAAGAAACGGTCAATTTGGGTTAACCAGGACGGACGGACGAACGGACGGACAGACAGGTGAATCACTATATGCCTCCCGATCTATCGATACGGGGGCATAAAAATTATTTCATAGAACATCATGTACTCATAGCGAACAAAGTTGTTCATTAACCCTTTAATCCATCTTTTTACTTATGAACAGTATTCTGATAAAGGCTTACATACGCTACTCAATGATTACTATACTATACTCAGTCAGTTATAAATCAAAGTATTATAAATCTGGTATTACATGACACATTATACTGAACTTTGTAATAAAGGGGCAATTACCTTCAGCTGGATTTTTATTGCCTTCCGGTTGATTCTTCTGCTTTCCAGTCTGTTGAGCTTCTTTAGCAACGTTTTGTTTCTTTTCTGTTGCTACAGCAACAGGTGTCGGAGCATCACCACCAGCAGGTTTAGGTGCCTCAATCTTTACTTGCCGAAGTGGTAATGGTATTTGCTTCACTGCAATAAAGACAGATAACAATTTTGTAAGTTATTCAGTGACAGGGCTTCGGTCACTATTTAGTGAAGGGGTCCAGGTTATGTGTGATAAGGCAAGCTAATGTCTATATCATTCGAAATTTGAGGTAACTATTATTGATTTGATTTTTCCCACCTATAATGGGAATTTCAGCAGATACATGATTTTATATTTGGGGCATGTTTTGAGTTGAATAAAACCATATGTTGAAGTACTCACTATATCATAGTACATATTTATCACAAAACATTGCCAAGTATTGCACAATTTCAACAAACCATAGCATGGTTCAAGTATATTGTTACATTCTTATCAAACAAGTTGTTTTACCTCAGGAATATAACACATTAGTGTAACTATAACTTTAAGGAGGGGTCCTACTCAGGCGTAACGCCCAATCCTGAAAATAAGATACTAGCCTATTTCGGGTGTCATTAGCACACATCCCTACACCAAAACACTGCTCTATTGATTATATTTCAGTGTATGAAATTTCAGACGACCATAATTATCTCAGTCAATTCTTTTAATTTTTTGATCAAATAACTTTTATTTTGTGCAAAAATGAAAGATCTTTCTTTTTGGTGAAGGCTGAGCACATCCAGATTATTCAGGAATAGTAGGACCCCTATAATAATAGGAAAGTGAGGTATCGGTTAATAAACAATGATCTTGTAGTACAAACCTCCATTCTTTATTTCAGCCATGATCAGCTTCGTCTTCAAGCCTTGTATCTTTGTACGTATTTCAGCATTCTCAACACGTAACCTTTCCTCTTCTGGTTTGCTCACACTCAATGCTTTAATACAAAGATAAACAACATCACTATAGATATATGACTACCAGAGTACCAGTGTTTTATATGTCCTGTAGTCAAAGTGCCCTCTATTAAAGTATGTTTTTAGGATGACTTATATAAATGATGACTAATGACTAAATTATATAAATGAGCTCGAATAATATTTATTGATGTGCTATAGGATAGATAATAAGTAACATTGATCCATAGTGACAACTAACAAGCTAAACTATGGCCATCTTAGATCTTTGAATTCCAAGTGTGACCTTTGAGATATTGACCTAATTGTTGTGCTGACAACCCTCTCATTATGGTGAACAAATGTGACAAGCTAAGATCCTTCAATGCATGGAGAAGTAACAGCCTGGACAACTTTTGGGAAAGATCGACCGATGGACAAACAAAATGACTCCTCTATATAGCCCCCAACCAATGGTAGTGAGGTGTTAATATATTAGAATATGCTTATAAAAAATGCCTGAAACAATAGGGTTGGAAACCAGCAAACAATGTTATTTTGAAATGTGGACATGAACTTATATATTGATGTCACAATCTGAACATGATCACAATATGGTTGTGAGACTGAGATTGTGTAAGTGGAGGGATGCTCAGTTAAGAAGAGCATGCACAGACCATGACATATAGGATACCAGGCAAGAGCTGCATGTACCTGCTGCTTGTTGAACTGTTTCAATCTGAACTTTAAGTTGAGCAATAAGTTCCTCAGCTTGTTTGGCTCTCTGAATTAGTTTCTGTGCAACCGCTGCAGTAGCCATGATGTCTTCAGGTGAACCAGCTAATGTCTGAAATAAACATTATAATTTATAAATGAATAATTATAAAGTTAAAGAAATAATGGATGTTTCTCACGCTAACCAGAAATATGTTTAGTATCATATTGCATAGTTTTATCATGTGTCAGATAGCGTTGTCACAATTTTGTATCGTGTTGGCGCCTTGCTTTCAAGGATGGACATTTAACTACAACTTTCTGGTGCAGTGGACCGCTTCCGTAGTGCTCACTTGGCTGTACAATGGTCTGCTGTCCGAAGGAAATAAAGTTTTCGATACATTACGCTTTTGGGTAGCAAACTTTTTCATAGCAAAGAGCTATCAAACACAGAGTAGTACTTTGGCTTTGCCTAGGCAGGGGAGTAGCAAGGCTTGAAATACCTGTAGGATGATCTTGGGCTCTGTAGTAAGGACAGTGTCCTTTTTAAGCCCCCCTTCTTGTAGACTTGATGTAGCACAAACTTGTATGGTTAGTCACAATTACATCCGAATATAGGTATTGGCAGTGATTTTTCTTGAACAAAATGAAACAGCCTGTGTCCATAAAATTCCCGAAATTGGGAATTATTAAAAAATATAATTCAAATTGTCACAAGTTTGGTTAAAATTGTTCATATTTTGCTATTTTCTACTAATCATACTCAAGTCACATGTAGCAACATATTTTGCAAGTTTGGAAATCTATTGTTTTGACTTTTAAACAGCCATACCAGAAGTTACCTTTAAACCAGCAAGAACAAAAGGGGGAAATATGTATTCTTTTGGGAAAAAATATGACTTTTGGGGAAAATTGAGGTTATTTTACTAGGGGAAAGTGCCTTTATTCGGCCCTAAAAACAGCCCAAAAAATCACTGATTGGTCACAGTGTGATATATATGGCACTCAAACAGTCATCCCATGATTGACTCTTAAATATAGTTTATAATTGATAAGGTATATCGCCTTGCCAGTGACAGTCCAACCATATTTTAAAAATGATGTTACAACTTACGCACACTTGTAAGCCATGAAGTTGGTGGTTATGGTTGGGGGTCCTCATGATTGGGGAAATTTTGTACTTTAATGCCATTTTAGCCATACCTATATTTTGCTTTTATTATGAAATTAATAATGCAACGCATGTGAGTACGTCCGTATGGCTGCGGCTATGCCCCAGCTAGGAAACCCATGCCAGGATTCCGTAGAACTTGGCAAGACTATATGGTAATGACAAACATCGATATATTTATAAAGTATTAATGTAAGCATTAGAGGAAATAGTAAAACTACCAATGAACTTGCCACAAACACTAATCTGTTACGATTACAAACCTGTCAAATTAGAATGGTCGCGAAATTTGATGACATTTTAATATCTGATCGTTAACATGCGTAATAGATGAAATTTACACATAGCATTGTATTTTATACTAAAATATCAAATTAAGTTATATTTTAAAGTGATTTAAATATTAAAATAATACCTTAATTGCCAAAAAATGACGCAACCTCGCGATTCCGGCAAGTTACTTTCTTCACGGCCTTGTTGTTCTTACGGGACACAGGGAAGCAAGCAGACGAAATGGCCGAGGGAGGTAACGGACAGGTAATTTGAAACTTGTTATACATAGATATTTCGATTCCATTTCTTCGATCAACTTGGAATTAAACATCCAATCGTTTGCCTTTTCATTTTCAGTCCGAAAAAGACAAGGCTGAGAAAGTACGGGAGCTGTTTCGGTCAAAACACGCAGGTAAACAAACGATTTGTCAACAAATTAAATGTCAATTGTCATGTGATTATCTGATTATGACATTTGTTTACAACACGGAAATTTTCATCATTTCTTTTTAGAACTGTTTTGATTGTTACATAATTGTGAATTTGATGGGAACTCAACAGTTTGTTTAAACTCGCCATATTGTGACTTGAGCTAATTTTTCAAATTGTGATGGGTGGTCGAGTGGATAACACTCTTCACTACTGATAGAGAGGTCCCTGGTTCGATCCTCAGCTGGGGCACTTGGTCATTTCTGAAACGCTTTTCAGCGCTTCACACCCAACTGTCTAGATAAAATGCATGGTTTGTAAACAAGAGATAATATCCCGTGGGTATGCGTCTATTTCGTAACCAGGCTTAATCGTAACCGTCCATTTTCGGTTATTTCGTAACCTTATTTCGGCTGATTCGTAACCAACCTGTAAAAAACTTGAAATGACCTGTATACTCTCGCATGTATCGGTGCTATGCACCGTGACCGGTCACTTTAAAGAACCAAGGGGTCTATTCAGAACAATACTGATTATACTATCATACTGTTTTTAGTCCCCTACCGGTTTTTGACCAGAGGGGACTATAGGTTTGCCGTCAGTCAGTCCCGTCCCGTCCCCTCCCGTCCCGTCCGTCAAAAAATCTGGATCCTGACATAACTCAAACAGTTTCCAAGCTAAGTTTATGAAACTTGATATGTGGATAGGGGGTAATAAGGGGATTATGCACGTCTAAAAATATTTTGATTCTGACCAAAATTGTGGTTGCTATGGCAACAGAAACATTGAAAATGGCTTAAAACCGGTAGGGGACTTCTGTATTGCTTGCAATGCTTAATTACTTGTTATCCTAGTTTTAACAAGCTGTATATAGAAATTTTAACACTGGATCAATGTAAATCACATACTTATTTATCATGTAACTACAATTTATTTTTAACAACTGTCTCTGACCTCCCAGTCATGATCAGCAATTGATCGTTTGGAGTATACCAGTAGATGTAGACAAGCTACGGTAACGCACCTGAATTCCTTGTCCCACACTTCTGTCTCTTCATTTATTTTAAGTCTGCCCTTGTGAGACACAGACACAGCTGCACAAACCCCATTATCAAGCACTTGCCTACGCCTATGCATTTACAAGCAATTCATTTTGCAGGGGTCGTACAATTCCAGATTAATCCGGAAATCTGGATTTGCTTCATTAGAAAGAATGATCTTTTCTGCACAAAAAAAGTTTTTTGATGAAAAAATCCAAAGAATTGACAAAGCTATGGTCATTTGAAGTTCCATAATCCGAGCTTTAACAATAAATACAAACAATGTTTGGAACTTTGTTGAGGTGAAGGGATTAGTGCTAACAGCAACCAGAACATACTTGCGACTCATTTTCAAGATTGGGCATTATTGCCACAGTAGAACCCCTGTTTTGCAATGATTTTGGTGAGCGCTTGTCGATAGCTTAGTGACCCTTAATGTATATATATATATCATATCGTAACAATTTATCAGATGAGCTTTTTACTCCAACTAAATAAGTTAGTTTTATAACTATAAAGTTATCTATGATAGATCATGTCCATTTCATTTGTAGGTGATATTGAAAATGGTGCTTATGATGAAAGAGATGTAGCCAGATTTGAAAGTGATGATGCATATGTTGCATCTTTTTCACGGACATTTGAAACATTTCAAGATGCATGTAATCATCTTCATGAATCATTGAAGTTCAGAAAAGATCTTGAAATAAATGGTGAGTACATTCTTTAGGTGGCCGTATTACAGTTTGAGTAATGAGTATCTATTATATAAATAATCTTATCACATTTTAAAGAGCTATATGGTCACCTTTGATTACAAAGTACTGAAGAAAGTGTGACTCAATTTATCCTACCATTAGGCCTTTATTAGCTCGAAATCGACCCGTCGTGTAAATTTAGCTTTATTATGCCATGTGAGCTTTATTAGGTTATGTGGTCAAATGACATGGGACTACTTTCGACCTCAAGTTCAACCAAGTCATTCAGTGTTGAAGGCGAATCTTACATAATTATTGGAGCGGGATCTGGTATATTTGAATCCTAAACACGTCACGGGCCTGATTTATTCTATTTATCCTGTCACTGAATATGTTTGGTAGGGGAACATACTCGTATTGTTACTTTAAAAAACGGGAAACGTCACATACTGTGTGACGTCATTTAGGTTTTGACGTCATTACAACTTCTAATTTCTAGAATGCCATTGATAGATTTTGGAGAGATTCGACGTTGAAACACAAAATGTGTGTACATGTAGTGTATGTTACATTAAATTGTAGGTTTGTGTTCACTGATTGTATTTCAATTGAAGCGCACGCGTTACTGAATTCTCGTTCAGATTTTCAGATTTGCCTTTTAATATGGAACTAGATTTCATTTGGAGACCTTGGAATTCCGATGTTTCGATATTGTTGCGCGGGTTCCACAGGGTTTTGTGTTCGTATTTTAAGGTGAAAATCATTTCTTGTGTTAGAAAAGTTTTGCAGGATAAATAGAACACTAGGATTAGTGCCTTATATTACTTGACTTTATTGGGTTCATCTCCGAAAGGCTTATTCGGCTCGCCAAGGCTCGCCGAATAAACTTTCTCCAACTCACCCAATAAATTCAAGTAATATAAGGCACTTACCTAGTATTCTCTATTTTAACACAGTTAAAAAACTCTTAAGCAACAAAAAACTCTAAAGCAACAGACATTGTGAAATACAAAGTTAGATTTTTGTACAGAGGTTATTGCTATGTAGAGGTAAACAAATACACTGTAGTACTAAATGATAACTTCTGTAGCAAATGATAATGTTGCTATAGTATATATAGGGAGATTGTTCCTTAAAAAAGGGCCTCTCTGAATCTTGAGGTTGTACTGTGCAGACTGCGAACAAGTAATTTTTGCTTCGGACCAGTAACTTCTGCTAGAAATATGTATAGAGAATAAAAGAAACATATTCACATAAAAAATTGCTGAATCAGGCAAGTAGTTTGAAATCCTAAATTCACAGACTGACTGTGTCACTGTGCTAAGTAATGTTTTTGATATTTCTTGTCAGAAAGCCATTTTGCTCTTGCCCCAATTTGGATTTTTTTGTTTTATAGTGGGTGCATCCGTGTCCCAAGGATACAAAAAAAATCCAATTTTGAAATAGTTATTAATCATTATTAATATTAAAGCCCAAGTAGTGCAAATGATATTTTTTAAATGTTTGTATATTGTGTTGTGTTGTTATCTGAAAAAAGGCAGTTTAAACAAATTTACTTCCTTAATATCTCTTCCTGGTTACTGCTTCATGGTTTATACAATTTCTTTATTTGTAACATGTATATATGCGTGATGTATTGTAATAATTGACATATTTGACTGCAATATCAATTTTCAATATGGTCCATAGTACATCACTTTGTAAATGATTAAGTTGAAGGTTGTTAAATTACTCATTTAAATTAGACTAGGCCGAACTTAAAATATTCCTGGTTTCCCCTTCCCAACCCTAGCAGATTTAGAATGGGTAGGTAGGTTAAGGGTAAATATTTTTTTTTTAATTGTTTCAGTATGATAGTTATTGGTTAAGACATACAAATAATGAAATTGAGAATTAACTCTAAGGTGAAAACAAACTTAAATTTAATGGTAAGAAAGAAGTTAGTAAGCAAAAAAATAAAATTTTCACTTTCAATTTTTAATAAAAAAAATATTTTCAATTTGGGCAATAAAATATTTTGGGTAGGGCCCTTTTTAATCGGGAAGTTAGGGAATGGGGAAACAAATAATATTTTATTTTAGGTCCTATATAAAAAATAATTTACTTTAGACGCAAATTAAAGGGACTGTTACGTAAAATGCTCAGTTTGTTTGCGTTCATGTGATATATTTTGCAATCAAAAGTTAGAACTTTTAACACATTCATGCATGGTCAAGACCAGCTTACTTATATTCAGACAATTATCAGTCATGTACCAAGGTTCTCACAGGCCTTGAAAAGTCCTTGAATTTGGTTTCAACCCTGAAATGTACTTGAATTAAGTGTTGCCTTGAAAAAATGCAAAAATGGTACTTGAATTTAACTGAAATTTTTTGTAATTAGGCAAACATCCTTGAATATTCAGTAAAATGTTAGGTGTTGTCTTAATAACACATTATCTGCATAAAAGTAAAAAATGAAACATTTTTTTTTTCAAGTTTAAAGTATGTAAATGTATGGATGTTTGCAACTGGTTCTTAAATTCTTAATGAACCGAGCGCAATTGGGGTATTCTTTTGTATGACATTTCAAGTTTATCATACATAAAGAGTCGTTATAGTACAATTACCTGGGAAAATGTTCAGAAAAATACAAATTCTACCTTGAGAAGTCCTGAAATTTTGGTGTGAGAATTTGTATTATCATGTGTATTAATTTCAGACTTGACTGCTCGATCGCTTCCGCTATGGATGTGGGAGGCTGGTGGTGCATATTTTCATAACCATGACAAAGATGGTCATGCTATATGTAAGTATGAAGTCAATACTTAAGTTTGGGTTTTGAGTACACATTGATGTATCCTTCTGGGTTCAAAAAAAGATGGCCTATTGACTATAGTCATTGGGGGATCGGGCAATTTAGGGATTCTCCTACTTTTTGCTCCAAAAATTGCCTGATTGGGCAGTAGAAATGCCCACTTATAAACAACTAACCTGTGCATAAAGATATTTGGCATGAAGATAATCTGATTGCAAATTTTGTATCACGCATATCTGATTGCAAATTTCGTATCACGAAAGGTTTATCCAAAATCTCACCATTCACAAATATTTTAAATTATCTAGATTCGGAGATATTAAGTGTTTTTCATTCACTTTCCCTATTTGGCAACTTAAATTTCCTGATCAGACAAGTAACTATGTAATGAATTGTAGAAAGTTGCCAAACCGGCAAGTTAACAAAATGAATTTGGACTGGCCAAATTGTTAGTTTTTAAGGCTAGATATTAAGAATCTAGACAATTTAAAGGAAATTTGAACAGTTACTCAGAGCTACAGATAAGGTTTTTGTCCATTGGGTATTTTACCCCCCAGTTTCAATTTTGATTGGGTTTTGACATATTTTAATTGGGTCTTTAATAAAACTCAAAAGGGTAAATAAGCTTTTATGTACTATTTTTAGCTCACCTTTCACAAAGTGACAGAGTGAGCTTTTGTGATCACTCTTCGTCCGTCCGTAGTTCGTCCGTCCGTCAACAATTTGCTTGTGTAGACACTAGAGGTCACAATTTTGGCCTAATCATTATGAAACTTGGTCACAATGATCATATTAACAAAATCTAGGTCAAGTTCGATATTGGCAGGGTTCCCACGGTCAGGGAAAAGTCAGGGAAAAACATATTTTTTTCATGGTCAGGGAAAAGTCAGGGAATTATGAAATTAGTCAGGGAAATTAGGAAATCAAGCAAAAGTCAGGGAAAAGCCAGGGAATTTTTCATTGAAGCTGTCGCTAAGTGTCATAAATTTCCTATGAAGATAATAACTAAGACTGAAAAAATTCTCGCTCACTATGCACGCTCAGAGTATTTCTTAGTTGTATTAAATTAATGTTAATCAACATTCTGCTAACCTAAGATCTTTTGTTTCATATAGAGCAAATAAAGCCACCTTTTTATGCCCCCCTATCGATAGATGGGGAGGCATATAGTGATTCACATGCCCGTCCCTTCGTCCGTCCGTCCTGGTTAACCCAAATTGATCGTTTCTTCTAGCATTAATATGGCTTGCTACAAAGATTTCATACTTGCATGGATGTTGTGTATGAACACTCTCCACACGCCAGTATCACCTAACCCCATTTTGACCTTCACCTTGACCTAATTTTGGACTTAGACTTATTTATGGACAAGGCTTCCACAGGGGGCATAAGCGTTTATTGAACGCAGTCTTGTTCTATTTTATTGCCATATTTTGCTCTAACAAAAAGATGCAGATGTCGCCCGATCGTTCTAAAAAGTCAGGGAAAACTGCTCCGTGGTCAGGGAAAAGTCAGGGAATTTTGTCTTAGAAAATTTGTGGGAACCATGATTGGGTCATCTGGGGTCAAAAACTAGGTCACAAGGTCAAATCATGGGAAAACCTTGTGTAGTCATTAGAGGTCACAATTTTGACCTCATCTTTATGAAACTTGGTCACAATGATTATCTCAACAAAATCTAGATCAAGTTCGATATTGGGTCATCTTGGGTCAAAAACTAGGTCACAAGGTCAAATCATAGAAAAACCTTGTGTAGTCAGTACAGGTCACAATTTTGACCTAATCTTTATGAAACTTGGTCACAATGATCACCTCAACAAAATCTAGGTCAAGTTAGATATTGCATCATCCGGTGTCAAAAACTAGGTCACAAGGTCAAATCATAGAAAAACCTTGTGTAGTCACTAGAGGTCACAATTTTGACCTAATCTTTATGAAACTTGGTCACAATGAACATCACAACACAATCTAGGTCATGTCCGATATTGGGTCATCTAAGGAAATAACTAGGTCACAAGGTCAAATCATAGAAAAACCTTGTGTAGTCACTAGATGTCACAATTTTAGCCTAATCCTTATGAAACTTGGTCAGAGTGATCATCTCAGCAATATCTAGGTCAAGTGCGATATTGTGTCATATGGGACCAAGAACTAGGTCACTAGGTCAAATCGCAGATCTTGCATGTACTGCTACAACAGGTGAGAGACCTAGGGCCCTTTGGGCCCTCTTGTTCACTATAATATCCTTTTCTATTTGGGTATTCATCAATTGTCTTTGCTTTTTCTTACTCACTCCTCTCAAAATCTATTGGGTTTTTAAGAAAATCAATTGGGTAATTACCCCAATACGCAGCTTATCTGTAACTCTGGTTACTTACCTAATGATCTTAGATATATACCTTTTGTGGTATGAAACTTGTGTTCAGATTATAGCTTGGTCAAATATCTTTTTGAACAGGTCAATTCTTCTAAGGTATGTATAAATTGACCGTTTTATTGCCTGATTAGACAATTTTTATTTCCCAATTGAGATCGAGCAATTTCCCCCACTGATAGTCAGTGACTTGCAATATGTCTGGAATATATATACAGATCAAAACAGAATTTTTTTAGCTCACCTGTCACAAAGTGACAGAGTGAGCTTTTGTGATCACTCTTCGTCCGTCGTCCGTCGTCAGTCCGTCCGTCAACAATTTGTTTGTGTAGACACTAGAGGTCACAATTTTGACTTAATCTTTATGAAACTTGGTCACAATGATCATCTCAACAAAATCTAGGTCAAGTTCGATATTGGGTCATTTGGGGTCAAAAACTAGGTCACAAGGTCAAATCATAGAAAAACCTTGTGTAGACACTAGAGGTCACAATTTTGACTTAATCTTTATGAAACTTGGTCACAATGATCATCTCAACAAAATCTAGGTCAAGTTCGATATTGGGTCATTTGGGGTCAAAAACTAGGTCACAAGGTCAAATCATAGAAAAACCTTGTGTAGTCACTAGAGGTCACAATTTTGACCTAATCTTTATGAAACTTGGTCACAACGATCATCACAACAAAATCTAGGTCAAGTTCGATATTGGGTCATCCGGGGTCAAAAACTAGATCACAAGGTCAAATCATAGAAAAACCTTGTGTAGTCACTAGAGGTCACAATTTTGAACTAATCTTTATGAAACTTGGTCACAATGATCATCACAACAAAATCAAGGTCAAGTTTGATATTGGGTCATCCGGGGTCAAAAACTAGGTCACAAGGTCAAATCATAGAAAAACCTTGTATAGTCACTAGAGGTCACAATTTTAGCCTAATCCTAATGAAATTTGGTCAGAGTGATCATCTCAACAAAATCTAGGTCAAGTGCGATATTGCAGCATATGGGGCCAAGAACTAGGTCACTAGGTCAAATCACAGGTCTTGCATGTACTGCTATAACAGGTGAGCGACCTAGGGCCCTTTGGGCCCTCTTGTTTGCCACTCTGGTGCACCACAGTTCAACGTCAAATAAGTACTTATGCTAAAAGGCTACATTAAAATTATGTTATAAATCCAAGTTTTCATAATGAATATGTGTATAGTACGCCCAAGATAATGAGAAAGGTGGGAAAATGTGGTATATTCCTCAAAGGTGGATTAACCAGATGTACACAAGTTATCAGTGATGTTTTGAGTACAATACTGACCTTATCTGTTTATTTTAGTGATTTGAAAACCAATTTTGCAACAGTTGACCAAATCAATTCATGTTTGTAAATATCACATTATCGCGGGCGCACTACCTCATTTTATATCTTGAATTTTTTCAGTGTATTTAAATGTTAAAAAACACAAAAAGGATCCACAACGGTTGACAATCAACAAGCAAGGTTGGGCATATTTATTAGAAGAGCATGTTAAAGAACATCCAGGAGAACGTATTGTTGTGTTATTTGATCTGTCTGGTGCAGGACTGTCAAACCTGGTAAGACTTCCTCTTTATACTTAATTGTTCCTAATTATGAACCCTGTCTTTGATAAAAGGGTATTTATATATCACTGGCTTAGAATTAGAAGGTCGTAAGTACAAAATCAATATTTTGAGAAAACAAGAAAAAACTGTCTGAAAACTATTCTACTTATGCATGCCTAGACACTATTTTGGCCACTGGTCCGACAGGGCAAACGCGCCAAATTTGTAAATAGGACAGTTACTGGTCCTCCAGAACTTTCACTGTTCCTTCTGGATTTTCACTGGTCTCGGACCAGCGGACCAGTGTTAGTGTCGAGAAACAAGCTTTTTAAACTTCCGTTTGGTCAACATGACCACTTCTGATTTTCATGAAAATAGGCTAATAAGAAGTGCCTTGAGATGCAGAATTCAAATATGCATGAGTCTTAAAAGGTGTACTACTTACGACCTTCTAATTCTAAGCCAGCGATAGATTGTACATGTATGTAAAGTAAAGATGCTGTTGCCTAACCAAACCACTACCAAAAACCATCATACCAGTCGGTTTTTGTTATTTTTTCAAATAGAATGAAAAATGCTTATTTCTAGCTTCATTAGTGCCTGAATAACATGAAAAAGCATAATTAATGCATTGTTTTAATACCTTTTAAAATTTTGAAAATCTTAATTAATTAGTCCCCTACCGGTTTTTGACTGAAGGGGACTATAGGTTTGCCATCAGTCCGTCAGTCAGTCCGTCCGTCAAAAAATCTGGATCCTGACATAACTGAAATAGTTTGCAAGCTAGGTTTATGAAACTAGGTATATGGATAGGAGACAATAAATATTTTGATTCTGACCAAAATTGTGGTTGCTATGGCAACAGAAACATTGAAAATGGCTTCAAACCGGTAGGGGACTTCTGTATTGCTTGCAATGCTTAATTACTTGTTAATACTAGAAGTATGACAGTAACTTTATTGTTGATTTATGTTTGCTTCTAACAACACAGGATATGGATTTCATCAAGTTTATCATCAACTGCTTTAAACAGTTCTATCCACAGCTACTTGGTAAGAATCTTTCTATTAATGTCTGTGATTTGTGTTCTTAAAAGGATTTTATTTTGCTTTTTATGTTCTGAAAATATTTTCTGATATGTACCTCTATGTATGAATATATATAACAAGATTCTTGCATGGAAGATCTATAATAGTTGTTATTGATTTTGGTGTATAAAGTCGAATTTTATTTCACGAGTGATCACAAAAGTCAGTATTTTCTTGAGTGGTATAGCCACAAGTGAAAAATTGATTTCTTGTGATCATGAGCAAAGTTATTTTTGATTTTTCACTAACAATCAACAAATATTCTGTTCATTATAAGTATTCTCCAATTTCTCACAAAATTCACCTGACCCATACGCCATACTGGCCTATTATTTGCTTTTAATATATTATTTATGAAATTATAATTATCATAGATTATGATCTTTATATTTCAGAATACATGCTGATGTATGAAATGCCTTGGCTATTCAATGGTTAGTAAAGAGACACATTCTCCATTATTGTAATCAGAAATCATTAAAACAATGTCATCAACTGATATAATAATAGTTTTATTACATGTAGATAATTATGTAAGTAATCTTCCCAAAACATACTCTTACACCTGGCATAAATTTAAAGCAAATATGTTGTCTGCTGTAAACTTGATCTGTTTATTGGTATAATTATTCATTGTGGATTTGATTTTGTGGTTGAGGTCTTCCAGAACTCCAAGAAATTAAAACCCCACAAATATAAATGAGTTTACAGTACATGTGTTAGGTTATGTATCAACAATGATACATGTATAATTAATGGGACATTAGTCACATGTTTTGGATTTCAAACACATGGCTCTTGTGTCCAGTGATTTTTTTCCTTCTTTATTAGGGTCCGGTAAACAGACCCTTTCCCAATTGCAAATAGGCTATAATATTCCCAAATCGGAATGGAGAAATTCCCAATAAACAATTAAAAAAAAAAATTTTCAAAATCGGACGTAAAATGATAAAGTTATGAACATTTTTGACAAGAGGTCAAGCATAAAAGTTCAAAGAACCCAGTAAACATTCACATGTAATCTCTTTTTCTGTTTTATTTGGCCTTTCTGCTTCATGGAATTTCCCAATTTCAAGTTGTTACGACGCGAAAATTCCCAAACTGAACGGATCCGGACCCTTTCCCAAAGAGGCCAAAAAAATCACTTGAGTGTCTCAATATTCATCTTAAACATATTGGTTATATTGATCTGCTATAAGATCAGTTATCAGTCTTTACATTGAGGTAGCTATCTGATCAATATTGAATATCTTCTTGCTGCTAGCTTTCCAATACACAATACTAGAGAGCATTCAAAGTTTCTTCTGTCTGGTTGTGGTACTAGAAATGTCTGGCACTCTCCACCTTGTGTTTTATTGTGAATTCTGTAGGGAAATATTTAATAATGGATTATAACTATTGGTGTGTTTGACTATTTACTGGTTTATAGATATCAGTTTGTTTGGAAGTGAGATTGTGTAAGGTTTTGTTTAGTGAATACAATTTGAACATGGAGTAAAATATTTTAAAGGTGTGTTTTTATGCCCCCCTATCGATAGATGGGGAGGCATATAGTGATTCACCTGTCCGTCCGTTCGTCTGTTCGTCCGTTCGTCCGTCCGTCCTGGTTAACCCAAATTGATCGTTTCTTCTAGCATTAATATGGTTTGCTACAAAGCTTTCATACTTGCATGGATGTTGTGTATGAACACTCTCCACACGCCTGTACCACCTAACCCCATTTTGACCTTCACCTTGACCTAATTTTGGACTTAGACTTATTTATGGACAAGGCTTCCACAGAGGGCATAAGCGTTTAGTGAACGCAGTCTTGTTTTTCATTGCCTATGATTGCTTGTTATGGTGACTGTTAGGGTAGGCATGTGCATACGTCTGTCTAATACTGTGTCTTTCTAAGAAAGATCAGTTAGCACTTTTGACATTGAAATATTTTGTCATGGAATTATATAGCTGTGGCTTGCATATGATTTGTAATTATTGAGCTTTTGTCAGTTAATATTGAACTTAAAAATGTATGAACTTTTAATATAATATGCATAAGAAAGATTATGTTACCACCAGGTAAACCTCAGCTTTGCTGAACTAGTTTAGTGTATTTATTCAAACTTTGTCAGAAAAGGTATTTTATAATCAATAATTGGTGAAAACCAATAAATGCATTCACATTAATTTTGAGCTCATCTGACTTTTTGGAATAAAAAGATGAGTTATTGTCATCACTTGATCCACATTGCTGTTGCATGGTTTTCTTAGTTTTATGTCAAGGTCAACTTTTAATCGTACTTGTACACCTTCAATACCTTCAATTCCGTAAAGCAAGATCCATAACTCCATTCTACTTTTTGAAGCAATAGCTTGTTTTACAATTTGTATGAACTTTACTTTCAGCTGCCTGGAAGTTGATAAAACAGATGTTACATGCTGAATCTGTTAAACGTATCAAGTTTGTTACCAAATCTGACATACAGGAATATATAAACAAGGATCAGCTGTGGGAGCATATGGGAGGAACGGTAATAAACATATATCTGACAAGTTTAAATTCAGTTCTGTTAATATCAAATTTATTATTACCTGACCATCAAGTGGTGGCTGGGAGATTATAGGAATGGTCTCCATACGTCCACAGTGATTTTTTTCGCCTATTTGGGAAAAAGTCCGGGTCCGTTCAGATTGGGAATTTTTGCATCGTGACAACTTGAAATTGGGAATTTTCAAGAAGTAGAAAGACCAAATAAAACAATAAAAAGAGATTACTTGTGACTGTTTACTGGTTTCTGTAAACTTTTATGTTTGACCTCTTGTCAAAAATGCTCATAACTTTGTCATTTTATGTCTGACTTTGAATTTTTTTTTTAAATGTTCATTGGGAATTTCTCCCTTCAAATTTGGGAAAACTATAACCTTTTTCAAATTGGGAAGGTACCGTTTACCGGTAGCAAACAAAGAAAGAAAAAATTCACTGGTCCCATTGTCCTTCAGTCTGTGATAAAATCGTGTCCACCCCATAATTTTTAAACCCCTCAATTGATTGCCATGAAACTTATACTGCATACATAACTCATGGACATCATTTGCTGAATCAAATACCAACTGTGTGGTGGTCAACCTAAAAAATAAGTCACAATAATTGGACATTTGAACCATTCAGTATTTATTATGACACTGACTATTGCATGGAAATAACATGTTATGATCATTTATTTGAAATTTTTATATGGACCATTCTGACTGTTCTATGCCAACATGTTATTGATGATGTTAACAGTTTTAAAATAATTTAGTAAATGTACATGATTTACAGGTAATATTGTGTTCCAAATCTTGTTTCAGGATACATTTGTGTTTACATTTGATCCTGCAATGCTTGATGCTGACGGAGGGGGTGGGGAACCTGATAACGACAGTGCTGTCAGAAAGAGGGTAAGTTTATATCAACTATTGTTAACTACTGTTATTGTATAACACGGGGAATTTCACCTGATCCTGACCTTTATGCATGAATATATTACAAGTTTCTTGCGTTTAATATATAACTTTCCGCAAGCAAATCGTGCAATATCTGTCCTTTAGATTTGTGTTGGTACTACACCTAGAGTGTCTTTGTGATACTTCCCGCTTATTGAAACATACAACCGGAATTATAAATATAGACAATATACAAGCTGTATCTCAGCTGTTAAGCTATGCTAATAGAAGGTCTAGAGTCGGGTCAAATTCTCTGTACTATAGTATTTGTAATGTTGTTCTTCAATCTGCTGATTGATTGAGATCGCCTCCTCGATAGCCTAGTGGTCCGCTTCGAGTGTGAGAGGTCTCGGGTTTGATCCCTGGCCGCGTCATACCAAAGACAAAATAAAAATGGTACTAGTATAGTCCAGTTAGGATATTGTGACAGTGACGTTGCAGTTTATGTGTACGCAAAAAGTCACAACCATTGTCTAAACAGGTAGAGCGAAGTTTAGTATGTTACTTTAGCATTGAAATTATAGTTGTTTGTACAGTATAAGCCTTTTTATTTGTTTTTATACTGTTATTGTGGACTCGACCGCTGCATCACTGGATTTTTATCCTGACTGGACTATAATTCCCTTGCTAGACGCTCAGCAAAAAGGGAAATCGAATTCTCTTCTCTCATACCCTAGTGGTGATAGGTAACATCAGGAATGAGGTGTTGATAGTGATTAATAGAAGTTGAATTGTTATTCAACGATCTCCCGTTCAATTAAATATACTGGGCATGGATTCATTCCCATGGGAAGTTCTAGAAAGCACTTCGCTGGGTTTACAGAATTTAGCACTGCTGTTGTAGTTTAAACTTATTTATTTCCCATACATACAATTTACTATACAATAATGACAGTTTATGGAAAAGGATTAGAATGAAAGACACTTGGTCTTATCAAATTCTTCTCCTTGGATAGACTTCCAGTTTAATTAAAAACTGTTGTACTGTGAGCTTATTGATTTAATGATATCACAGCCTGCTGTTTCATTAATTAATTAAAGTATCAGAAGGTATGTTGATTGGAATAATCAAGAGAATGATCTGAATTTTTTGCCACTCTGCAGATCTCTGGATTCTTGTCACCTGCCCTGCGTTCAAGGATATATCATGTGATGCACGTTTCGTACCTGTAACGTACCAGGTACGAAACGTGCGTCACGTGATGTTATTTTTCCTTGAACACAGGGCCGCTATGATCATTTCTGTAATCAATACTGAGTCATTCAATGGGAAGTAAATTTTCATTAATCCAGATGTTTTAAAAACTGGTGTTTTGTAGGCTGCTTTATGTTGTTCAGAATCCTTTATTTGACTTTCACATCCCTGAATAATTAATGATATTGCTCACTTAATGAAGTCACCTCTACATGTTAACTGTTACAGTAATGCATTAGAAACATGTATGATATATGCCAGCTATCAACTCTCTTGCAGAATTTGATTATTATACGCCCACTACCATTGATAGACAACAGTCTGATGTTAATATTCCTGTGAAATTTAAGTACAGAAAGTCGATTGTTTAAGAGTTGTCTCCCTTTCTATGAATAATGGTGATTATAAGTCATGGTGTTTTAGTAATATCTTATTGCACCTTATCTCTTTATGCAGTTGAATTACATCTAATTCTTAGTCATCTTTGTGAATGAGTGCAGGTCTTTTGTGGCTCTTGACTGTGGGTCTGTATTTCAGTTCCATTTCCAGTGTATTTTAGTTTCCTTGAAACAAATTCAAATTCCAAAAAAGTTTCCAAAATTTAAAAAAGATTAAGCAAGTTCCAAGCATCAGTGTGACCAATATTATAGTCCTTTAATAATCCATTCTCCTGGAAATGAGTTTATACTAATGAAAGTAAGCACATGAAGCATGTCTTATTTAAACACCAATATTTGGTCTTATGTAATTAAAATATTTATTTCCAATTTCAGCAAGGGTTATTTTTTCAATGTAGCCAAGAAAAGACATCTTGATATTTTTATCTAACACTAACACCCATATTATACATGCACTTGTTATAGAACTATTGTAATCTGCATATTTTACCATTTACTATTCAGGTAACGTTTGCAGACCAAGATAACCAGATGTACAAGAGTGTCAGTAATGACAGTATGCGAGATATTGAAGACACAACTAGATCAGTATGTAACCAAATTTATTCTTGTCTTGGGACAGAAATGCCGTAAAATATATGTGATTTTTAAGAAATTTTCAAATTAATTAAATTATTATATTATACTGTATAATACAGGGGTCATACAATTCTGGAATAATTAGGAAATTATTAATTTGCTGCTCTTGAAAGATGAGCTTTACTGCACAAAATAGTAGTTATTTTGTGAAAAAATATTAAGTATCGACCGAGTTATGGTCAATTGAGTTTTGGTGTATAGGAATGTGTGCTAAAGGCCCCTGAAGCAGTTTCCAGGATTGGGCATTTAGCCTCTGTCAGTAGGACCCCTTATTATATTATGTACAATATTATAAAATGAGCTTTACATTCAGTCTTGTTCTAAAGACCACACTGGAATTCAAATTACTAACTAATAATAAAACCTACAGATCTGAAAAGACCCAAATTGATCAGTCAATTTTCAAAGATATTTAGACTGTTAGGAGAGATCATCTGTTAATAAAGACTTTTCTTGCTCATCCTGTGATCATATCTGTCTGAAGATTATTGCTATAAATTAATTTGGTTTGATCATCCTAAGTAAGTCCAAGATGACTACTCACTGGTTTTATGGCCAAATTTTACCTAATATGAAATATTTTCACTGATATAGATACATAAGGGATATTAAGGATGGAAACACAGTAAAATAAATGGATTAAATGAGCAAACTTTACTCTGTTTAAGTATGAAATATTTTCTGAAAATAGCTTGCAATGAAAATTGTTTTTGATATGTTTGAATGTATTGAGGCATTTTATAATTTCCACCAATGTATTGCCACTATTGGACCAAAGCAGAGTTAAGTGTACTATTTAATGACATAGGATCTATTTGAATTGTACCAGACTGGTCAGTTAGGTGATGGTCTTCCATACTGACTGAGTTAAGCCATAGGCAGATAGAATTATTGTGTGCAAACATGTATCTTGCATGAGATTTGTTGTCTTTTAGATTAGCAATACAAATGGTATTATACGTGACAGACGAGGGGGACCACCTTCATCACCACCAAATAGAAGAGTCAGCAGGGATGATAAATCTTATATTGGAAGACTACTCACTATATGGTAAGTTTATAGATATAACATGATTTTCCTGTTTAGTGTTTCTATGGGTGTTGGTATAGCGTAATCAACAGAGGAACGAGCCATAGATCGTATAGTGGTTTTACAGTTTATTTATTACCATCAATTCTATATCTCAACAATAACGAGAGAATCTCAAGAAGTTGATCTCCACCGACAATGTCCACATTATCAAAGTTAATTCACATAACAGCTCCTGATGTTTACAATCATATTTATAAAATCGTGGAGACGGCAAATTATTAATACAGCTCAGTCACTGTGACATTACACGTCTCCCCCGTTCCGTAGAGAGCAATGTATTTTTACTATATCGGGCAAAGCATCGACTGACCAATGAATGTTGTTCCCTTCGAGATTTCTCCAAATTCCAATTCTATCGGACAAAACTAGACACCCCAATATTGATACAGGGATGATTTGGACTATGTTTAATACATACAATGTCATGGATTACAAATTATTACATCAGACATTATACATGAGGGCTATTACGCTACATTGGTTGTTGTTCCTTATAAGATACCTAAAACAGTGTCAACTGCAAAATGGTTAAATGCCCTCATTTACATACTTCCATTGTATTGTGTTTTAGTAAATGCATATTCATTCAGAATAATGTTGCATTGAACTGTAACCAAAATAATTTTAATAACAGCACATTTCCTCTTGTGGACTTTTCTGTAATAGATTCGTTTTAAGGACCACTGATAGTTTAAAAGATACAGTGTAACCTCTACATAGAGCAACAACCTCTCTTATTAGCAATATAATTTTGTTCCAGGAGTAACCATTTATTATACATTTTACCTCTCCAGAGCTACAACCTCTGTACAACAACCAAGCATCCAATTGGTGTTGCTGTAGATTTGTGTGTGCCGTATTATTGATGTACAGTGGTACCTCTCTTGAGCGACTTTTGGGGGAGACAGAAATAGTGTTTGTTGTAGAGAGGGAGCCGTTGTGGAGAGGGATTGTACTTCTAACAGACTGTTGCATAAATAGCATGATTTAGCCTCCAAAATATGTACATGATGTACACAAGCAGCGTGTCATAATTGGTAAAGATGAATACTGTCTATTGAGGTTGCTAACTCCTGACCAGATTATGATCTTATTAATTCTATAAAAGTAAATTATTTCGCCGATTTTGCCTTGAAAAATAGTACTGACTACATGTACATACAAAATAACAGAATGTTCATGTACACCAATTTACATACATGACGGTCCGGATCGGACGGGATTTAGACGGTACCGTATGCCCGACGCCATTTGTATTAAAATAAACAAACGCTTTCCTTTTCCTTATTAGAAAAGATGCATTAGTTGTCACTTTACTTTTATCAGAAGTAACGAGTTTTCTCACCTTACCCTAACAAGAGTTATTATACAGACCACCAATGAATGAAAACAATCTAATCGTCGTAATTATCCAATTAGACCAAACCACAATTTGTTAATCGTGTCACAATGCAAGTGTGCAAAATAGCGATTTACAAGCTTCTCAATGATGATTAGTATACCATATTCACACATTTTGGCAGACAGTGTCAACACTTATGAAAACAATCAACAACTGACTTAACCTATGCCGGTTCGGAGAGGTAATTCTTAGTGTCGGTACGACTTTTAAGTGACGTTTCACGGTTTGTCGTTGAAGGGAGGTGTCGTTTCTCGGAGGGAAATTAACGTTGAAATTGCACGGGAGGAATTGTGAATGTCGTTTAAAGGAGGGAGTCGTTTGAGAGAGGTGACGTTACGAGAGGGAACACTGCATTGTCCATTTTTGAAATAATGAAATATTTTGAATATAATAATACTTGCATCAATATGATTTAAGTCCTTGTGCTGAACATTTCTGAAGACCTTAATGTTTTGGTAATGGTTTTATTTTAATTATTTTATTACTCGATATGAAGACAACACCATTTCCAGTAATATTCGATTTAATCACACACTAACATGGTTTCTAAATAATTCAACGTATAATATAAATGTGGATAAGTTAGGCCTCTCAAGACAATACCGGGTATCCGTGTATGTCTGTAAATCCCGTCGACCGAAAGGAAAACGGATTCGTTATACGTAATTTGATTATGCTCCCACTGATTATTCTACTACCCTTGAGATGTACTACGACTTCCACAGTGCGAGCCACAAGCCGTGGCTGTACGTAAGACACCAACCAAGCTGTAAATCAACCGACAGTCAGATCGCGATCCCCCCACCATCGGGTTCCCGGAAAATGGAAGGGACCGCAACCCGTGCCGATCCAATGTACAGCCCAGATGCAACAACACTGTGAGACACACAAGCCGTGGTCGTATCATGCCAACTTACTGAGCCACAAGCCGTGGCACTGTATACACAACCAACTTACTGAGCCACAAGCCGTGGCACTGTATACACAACCAACTTACTGAGCCACAAGCCGTGGCAGTGAGTACACAACCAACTTACTGTGCCACAAGCCGTGGCAGTGAATACACAACCAACTTACTGGGCCACAAGCCGTGACCGTGTGTACACAATATCAACAACCTAGGAATTACCATTAGAGGAGGGCAAAACCTAATACTACGCAACAGACACACTCACTGATCAACCGTATGATACCTTTCCGTAGTACATCGTTAAGTCTCAACCAATTTAGATTCCCTATCAGAGGCACCTCATTCCCAGTCGGGTCCCCGGAACGAGAAGAGGAGCCCTGATCGGTCAAACACGTTTAAAGTACATAAACTATTTAATATTGTACGAAATACCTAGGTAACATCCGTATTCCTCTCGGTCGACCGAATTTTTCCGCCACAATAAATTATAAAATTTATACCCCAAAAATTCTGAAAAACGCAACTCAGTTCCTTAAGATCATATCCCAAATATAATCTAAATAAAACCTAAACCTACATCATTAAGGTGAATTCAATCCAACGGAAAACCCCCAGTATTTGCAACGATATCCGGTGTGGATATATCAAATTGTCCAATCGTCTTAATTGAAGGCCGACTCTATTAACTCGTTGAACTGCAAATCCTGAAACTATACTGTATAACATGAATTTACATTCCGAACATGTGTTAGCTTCCAAGAAAATGTTGACACTTTAAAGTGAACTTGTAAGTATCTTACTCGGGGCACAGCGTTTGTTTTCTCATCAACAACGTCTGGCTCGAATGCCTATATGTCGCCATATTTATATGGCGTTGCTGGGCTGCCTAAACTTGAATGTAAAGTAAACAATCTGACCATCGACAGCACACGTTACTTCTCATAAGAAACCTAGCAAGTTGAATGGCTCTATAATCTCACATACAGTACAGAGACAATTACCCGGCCCCGACACAAGCACGAATACAATACAAGTTCCTGTATTGATAATATCAACGTTCGAGCTAATCGTCAATATCGGTCCCTTAGCTCTGTTTTTGTACCACACATCGAGCGCCCTCGTGATACTCTCCGCTCATGAAAATATACCACAAGAACAAAAATATACACTTGTAACAAGATAGCTGTTGAATTATGTTCAAGAAGGTCGAGGATCATGCCACACTCTCCGAACCTTACGTTTCTCTGATACAAACAACGTATTCCTCTACAAAAACACAAACAAAACCAACAGTTGTACCGTAAAATGACTGACGGTCACATATGTACTAATAACTTAGACAGCTTCGTAGTAACCGAGTGGTGTAAAAACAAGTACATCACAAATTGTACTATGCGTATGTATTAATTATACTTAACTTAGACTGCAGCTTGATCGGATGCCCTGTTAAAGGCAGTGAATACACAACAAAGTCGAGTCAAAACCAAAGCCTTATCGTTGACGTCGATCCGTGTCCTAGCTGCGACAGCATCCTGGTTTCTCTTTAATAATATTACCACTACAATATACATAAATATGTGTAATAAGCAATGACTGCACTAACTTCTCAAACAAACCCTCATAGTAAAGGAGGCCTAGGACCACGAGCTCCTAGAGTCTAATTGAATACAGGCCACTGTTAATTTAATGCTATTATGTGTTATTTGAATACTAGGATAGACCCCCATGCATGTACATAGGTCAGTAAATTTCTTACTCGTATCCTAGATCGAGAAAATGAGAAAATGTACATTCCACTCGGACCAGCACGTAACGACATCCTATACCCTGCTGATAAAACGCTTGACTCATCGACAAGCCTGGCTTACTGTACCATGAGTAAGACTTGAGTCAGCTATAGTTCGGGGAAATTTACCTGATCCCGACACCCACGCCCGATCACAACACAAGGTTATTGCGCTTATCATACAAGTTTTTGCCAGCAAACTTGCAATATCGGTCTACTAGATTTGTATTGATATTTCACATAGAGCGTCTTCGTGACATTTCCCCCCTCATGAAAACATACCAACTACCAACATAGACCAAGTATCAACTGTTAAATAAGCCTAATAACAGTTCGATATGCGCGTCAATCTCTCCGGACTATACCTGATTTGTAGACGCTATAGCCTAGTCTCACAAAAGCAGTGATCAGTCATCCACAACTACATGTAAAAAGTAAGAAAAAGTAAGAAAACCGTGCAGTTGATTGACATAAAGTACCAGTTACAATCTCGTGATCAAGTTTGAATACACAACTGCCCATGGTATGTGACTTATAAAAACTTCGGCGGCTGTTTTAGCCATAAACATGAATGACACACTAGCCAATTAAATTATATTCTAAAGTACACCAGAAATGCACGTGAATACCATGGTACTGACCGAGTGCTGTATACACTTCGCACGAGTGTATCAGTATAAACCTTATAAAATGTACCCCCGACAAAAAGTTATCTTCACAAACCAAGTGTCTAATCAGTCGAACTCTACATAGTGGCAAACTATAAAAGAAATGTTCAGTCAAAACAAGTCCGTTAATTTAAACCACGTGCCTGGTAATATACACCAGTTACCCCTGAACGGTCTGAAACAAAATATATAATTCGTCCCATAAACAAAATAAAATTTCAACACGTGGCCTTACCGTGTGTTATATAGCATAGCAAAGGACATTTGGCCTGTCGCTAATAATTACTCGTGTGTTTTCTCTACCGTACTTTAAGCACGTGGCGGTTAAATTAGTAAAGTGAGGTGACAAAGATGTAATACCCGCTTCACTATTCAACCAATACATTATTATACTAATAATCAATACACATCAATATTCAATACAGACATGTTGAAGTAACGGTACTACGAGTCAACACAATCCCAGTGTCGACTCGACCGTTTCCGACTAATCCGACTTATAAGTTTCTATAAATTTACCAAACCGTGTACATAAACCTGTTCCACTAGTCACAGTAAGAACTACAAAACAAAAACGCATTACTTATCTTTTTAACCCTCTTCTACCTCACATCAGAAGTGTTCAAATTCGCCGTTTCTCCAGATTTGTTGACCTTGAAACCACACCGAAAAATGAAAATATTACTAACGAACTGTCTGGATGTAACTGAACAAGTGCGCGGTGCACGAGATTTACTGAATATATACCCTCTGATGGTACCCTATTACGACGCTGTCATACAGCGATAAAACAGGACCCAGCCAAAATCGACCAGGTATGACGAATGCCTTTCGGACAAAGCTGGTGAGTAGCCAACACGTTTAGTGGGGATCTCGAAAAAATAAATATAATTATTTTAATTCTAAAATAATTTTGCATTATTAATACCTAATTCTTAACCTGTTTTTATCTCAATTATTCTTGAATTTCTCAAGAAGATTTTGCACAATTATTTTGATTTACCAATTTTTTTACCTAATTTCAGGCAAATTATTTTGAATCACCAATTTCTTGACAAAATTTTAGCTGAATTAATTTGTGTTTACCTACTTCTAGCCCAGCTGAAGAATTAGTATTTGAAATTGAAGATCATAACAAAGAAGCCAGTGATATGATTATTCTGAAAAATACACTTCCTTATTCAATTGCTTACAAGGTGAGAATGTGTGATTATGTAACATTGTTTCATGTTCCGATTTCCTACATAATGATATTGTCATGTTTATAGTTAATAATTTAAAAAAAATTTATTATACCCCCGCACAACGAGTTGTAAGGGGGGGGGTATACTGGCTTCAGCTTGTCTGACTGTTGGTCTGTCCGTAGATGCATTCTTGTGGATGCAACTCCTACGGTTTTGGCAGGATTTCGCTCAAACTTTCAACATATAGATGTGCATGAAGAAAGGAATTTGCGCTGCGATGAATTTTGGCAGAATTATGGCCCTTTGCCGGCGGGGGTATATTAGTTTGCCGAATGGCGACAGCTCTAGTTACCCTTGTTTTATGCCATCAAATATTTCTACAGAATTATGGCCCCTGATTGACCTAGCTAGTTATTATGAACAAGGCTTCCATCAGGGCATAAGTGTTTACTGAACGCATTCTTGTCTTATGGTACAATGGGTATTAACGGTACTCAGTTTAGTATTACGTTTACCAGGCCTAGACACTAACTATTTTGGCCACTGGTCCGACAGGGCAAAAGCGCCCAATTTGTAAATAGGACGGTTACTGGTCCTCCAGAATTTTCACTGGTCCTTCTGGATTTTCACTGGCCTCGGACCAGTGTTAGTGTCGAGCCCTGTTTGTACCAAATTTCCGACAATAAATAAATTTTGACTTGACTTGACTTGTTTACCATCTCAATTTCAAGCATTATACATGTACCATAATGATCATGTATTATCTGACCACATTAAACTGAGACCCGATGTGGTTTACTTATAGACTGTGAATACTGACAACAGTCTATGTAATTGTATGTTTACTGTATACAGGTAAAGACTACATCACCTGAGAAATACCGTGTACGACCAAGTTCTGGTTTAATAAAACCTGGTACAGAGATAGAAGTTGTAATACATCTACAACAAGGTTTGTGTAACTGTTACATCTATTAAGCCTAGGTCCCACTGAGGAATTCCACATCGGTGATGTTCTACTGATTTCTTCCGATACCACCCGATTCATCACAATTCATTCTGATATCATTAACTGTCTCATTACTTTCCCGAAGCTTCCCCTAGACCACAAGGAACCTGTTCCCGATGTCCTGATAGCTCATTAATTTCCATTGGAAGTACATCGCCAAGGGAAAAGATGCTCAGTTAGAACTATTACTGTACTGAAATATCTACAATTATTATGGTAGATATCATACAGGTCCTTTCACCTTAATTTTTGTCAGTATTGTGTTATTTGAGGGGTTATGGCTTATATTAATATGTAAAAAAGTGCTTAAATCACTCTTTAAAGTATGGATTAACATGCAGGTTTTTCTTCTAAAAACTTTTAGCTATTCTTGTGGATCACCTTATTAAAGCATAAAACCCTCCATTGTCCCCCACCACCTTAAAACAATTATAGGGAAGGCCCTGACATACTACGCAAATTATTTTGACCCCCCTCCATCTTGGATGTCAAAAACCCTTAAGACGAGAAACAGTCTCATAGCTTCATACCTTGTTTTCAGGCTACCAAAACACAGTACATAAAGATAAATTCCTTATTATGGCTATGGAAGTTGCCAACGAATCAAACCGATCATTCTCAGAATTGTGGAAAGCTGTTCAAAAAGATTCAATTATGGAGCACAGGTAATTATGCTGTTGAATACATACTTTTATCACAACATTCATTCTGAATAAGGTAATTGTTTATGTCATGATGTCATTGACGTTGGCATATAACACATCGTACCTGCATGATAAGGATTCAGAAAACCGAAGATGCATGATACAGAAATGTAATCCATCACACTGTGATTTGGTCTGTATATATGACAATACAATGCTAGGTATCTAACAACCCATTGCTGTTTTTCCCCCAACTAAATATTGTTGTAACAAATATCGTTTTTGTCCCCATGAAAATGATGGTAGTAATGAGTATAGTTACATAAAACAGGCTTTTTACTGGGCCCTACTATTACTACTTTTCCCTACTATTTTGATCATAGCCCTACTTTGCCCTATTTTTTTCAAAAACATTCCTATTATCCCTCCTTTTTCATCTCAAAATAAAAATTTAATTTAGTGCAAAATGATACTTACTTCATCTTTAGTTGTAATTACAGTGGAAATATAAATCATACGTTTTTCGCTATTTTTTTCTGTCATCCCCTCTCGATTCTTATGTATTTTATGCCCCTCTTCTACCAAATCCTGTACCTGCCTCTAGTAATATTGAACTTAAAAAGGTTAAACTTCCTTCTTTATCCCTACTTTTCTGTATCTGAAATTCCTACTTATTATGCCCTACTTTTTAAATAAAATATGCCCCACTTCTGCCCTAGGCTACTATTTTTTGAAGAGACTGTAGAAAGCCTGATAAAATGAAAAAATAAATATACTAGATTTATATAGCGCCCTTTTCATGCGGCACTTTAAGGCACTTTAAATTATAGTGTTGCAGCCACAAGGGCGCAGGTGCATCCTCTACCAGTGCAAATACAGCATGATCTGACCAGAGGGACAGATTGAGAGAAAGCCCCTAAAGGGAGAGAGACATTAGATCAGGGGGTCTTACTTTTCCCGAATTCCGGATTTGCTGCACTAAAAAGAAGGAACTTTTCTGCAGACAATAAAAGTTATTTAAAGATAAAATTCCAAATATTGACTGAGCTATGGTCATTGAAATTTTATATGCTGAATTTTGACTATAGAACAATGTTTGCAACTGTTTTTATGCCCCCGTATCGATAGATCGGGAGGCATTTAGTGATTCACCTGTCCGTCCGTTCGTCCGTCCGTCCTGGTTAACCCAAATTGACCGTTTCTTCTAGCATCATTATGGCTTGCTACAAAGCTTCCAAACTTGCATGGATGTTGTATATGAACACTCTCCACACACCTGTATCACCTGACCCCATTTTGACCTTGACCTAATTTTGGACTTAGACTTATTTATGGACAAGGCTTCCACAGGGGGCATAAGCGTTTATTGAACGCAGTCTTGTTTATGTAGTTGTGTGTGCTAATGGTACTGGTTGCAGACTTACGTCAAATTTTCAGGATTGGTTATTATGCCCCAGTAGAACCCCTGTTAGGTACAGGCATGTCCGGCGCTGCAGAAGTGCGTCTAGCTCTTATTTCGAATAGACAGTCTGGTTCTTTAATGTACCCTGTGTATAGCACCGATACACAGCTTCCTGGGACCTTTACCCAGATACTTTGCATTACACACGGTCAGATGTAGCGGGAAATATGATAAATATTTCAGAAATGTCAAGTTCCGATGCCGGGGATTGAACCCACAACCTTTACATTGACAGTCCAGTGCGTTACCACTGAGCTAAATCCGTATATACATGAATATATCACTCAGTAAATCGATTGGTTTTGTGGAATAACCATTGAACTTAAATTTCTTGTTTTTTGTAATTGGTTGATTACCTCAATGTTTCAGATTACGATGTATAGCGAGAAACAATCAGGATTCTGGTGATGGAACCAAGGGAGAGAATGCAGGTCATACTTCCCAGGCGCTGTCACAACTGTCAAAAAAGGTCCGAAAATATTCACTCATTTATATAATATGTTTCACACATATAGTCATTAGTGGGGGAGACATATTGATTTTGTACTAGATGGATGACTGTCTGGATGTCACATAGTTTGTCCGCACTTGTTCAGATTTCAATCGAACTTATCATGAATATTTGATACTAAGCCTACCGATAGTTTGTGCATATGCATCAAATATGTATATCTATAAATGTGCATCGTTGTTTGAAAAAAAATGAAATAATAAAAAGATTTGTTATTTATAAGAGAGCAATTTATTAATAATGATTATATTATCAATATAAGGTAACACAAAACCATAACTCAGTGTTCCTTTGTGTTGACATAGAAAGGTTAATCAATTAACAACTTAATATTTCATTATTATTTTAAACTGTTGAGGGCAATATATTTCATTTTTCTGTGATCTATGATGACTTTTTTGCGCTTGACTGACAGTCATCCCTTTGGTGTAACAAGGTTGTATTACACTAATAGTATAATAGTAAGATACAACCTTGTTACACCAAAGGGACAAAGTGCATGGTCATCTGTTGTTTTCCCTGCCTAATTGCCCATTGACCTCGGGCATAGAAGGTGATCATGAAGTAAATACATGTTCCGTGATTCATAAATATTGCCATTGATAGTACTGGATAGTTTATTTGAATATTTCAAATAACAAATTATGATAATGGGTCATCTCTGACCTAATCGTATTGTGTATGATATGAAATAAACTTCTTCTTCTGTGTATATGGAAGTGTTCGCTTGATTGTAATGTATATTATAAAAATATATATGCAGAACTATTAGTGAATAGTCATACATGACATAAGTTACATATTCTATAAAAACAATATGCATTCACAAACTGAACTTTTGTTTCTTTTGCAGGTTGACACACTTGTTGAGTGCAATGATAGTTTACAGACCACAGTGAAAATTTTACTCATCTCACAAGGAATTCTTATATTCTTGATGATTTTACTAGCAGTTGTGACATTTTACTCGTGGTCTAGTGAAAGGCAAGACACTATTGTAGATCAGACGACTGGTCATTGTGAAAAGGGCGGGCATGCAGTGTGAATGTGAAGTCCCTTGTTATTGTGATATATGACAGTCATATGATTATCCAGGGGCTTAGCCAGCGATACGGACGTACATTAATTTGAAAAGTAAATATAAACTTATGGCCAAAACCACATTAAAATCCCTAATTTCCACAATCGTGAGGACCCTCAACCATAACGACCAACTTCAAGGCGTGTGTGAGTAACATCAATTCAAGCCTGGCTAGCTACGTTCTTGTTATCTACATTGAGTACATAAAGAAACACACATGTTACATGTTCTTCATAGGGTTACATTTTAGCCTATAGCTTTCTTCGAAGGTGACACAGAACATTGAGTTTGGTATATTTTGATTGTTAACATATAAAGTTGTTTTGAAACAATTCAAGTTCGATATAATTATTATATGAATTTCAAATTCTATATCATTCTGTGACTTCAACATAAGTCACTTTCTATTTACAAAATTAAATTTGATAAAGTTTGAGAAGTTTTTGTCATCCAGAAATTTGGTTCCTGGAATTATGATGCAGTGTAGTCTGGTAATATATTTCGTAAGACTTGTACATAAAGATATTTTTTAAGTAGGTTGTTCAGATTTTTGTCAAATTGTTTGGGACTATTTCTGTTCTGTTATTGTTTTTATGCCCCGCTTCTGGGAAGTGGAGGTGTGTTGTCTGTTGGGTGTGTACTGGTACAGCCAGGTCTTGATAGAACGTCGCTATTTGTTCTCAAAGGAAATGCTGTTCTAACGAATATGTCAGTTTACTGAACTGATACAAAAAGTGTTTAAAATGTCCCCATAAAATGATGTCGGTATATGAACATGTCTGTATATTGAGTGTCATTGTATTGAGACCTGGCCCTGGCCCCGATCTCCCGAAGCATCTCAAGTTGAAATCTCAACTCAAATTGAGATTTTGATAATTTCAAAGTCTGGCTTTGAGATAAATATGAATCTTGAACTCTCAAAATTTTGCTGTAATAACTCAGAATAATGTTTCTGTTTAATATACAAACTTAGAGTACAATTTTGCATGGAAACTACCTCAAACAATAGGTGACAAAATTTGAGTTGAGATTGAGCTCAGATTGAGATGTTTCGGGAGATCGGGGCCTGATCTCACAAAGGAGCTCAATTTGAGCTAAATCTCATCTCACATATTGTCAATCATCTTTGAAGTAATTTCCATTTCTAATGCATCTAACATTCAGACTCTGATTTGACAAAAATTTAAATTTCAGTTGAGATTTCTACTTGAGATGCTTTAGGAGATCAGGGCCTGACTGATGCATGTTTTACAAACTTCTCTAATTTTCTCATACTGTGATGATGTTATTTGCCAAAGTGTTTTAATGTAACTACTAGTGTATAGTGTGACTTTAAATATGACTTCTGAATTCATATTATTGTTAGATTTCAAGAATTGTCTTTGAAATAAGTCAGAATAATTTACATATTGTCATAGACATATTTTAATGAAGGTGATATGTAATCAAAATTGTCAAGTGATGATAAATAATCAAAGCATGTGATCAGGCCAAAAGAAATTAAATATGTGGTTCTAGTAACATGGTGAAAAAAATTAGGTTCGGTCGGTAGGAAAAACATATTTTTTAAAATTATTTTATTTTTCCGACCCGTACAGGCCATCGCGAAAACCGTGGAAGAATCATCAATGTCGGTGCAGGAGAATAATAATCTGAAAAAAATATTTATTTTTTGCTATAAAATGTTAAGTGTCGGGCCAAAAAAGTAGGGTCGGTCAGGTTACTAGAACCACATACTTAATTTGTTTTGGCCTAATGTTTGATCTAGCAGAATATTCAAATCTACCTAAATACTTGTGTCTTACCATGACTATGCTCTCCCCCTCCTTGGAACAGGGGTTCCATTTGACTCTGAAGTAGGGGTTTTGACCCTTGAAATTTCCAAAAAGCCACATTTTTACCCTTAAGATTATGGTTAAAAGGATTTATTCTCTCTTAAAATCATTGATATGTTGCCTATAAAATGGATAAAATTTAATCAAATGACCCTTCAGATTCAGAAGCGTGTGGAACCCCTGTTGGAAGAAATTGGGTTATAAATATTTGCTCCCGTCAGTTTGTCCATCAGATGACTAAGTCATGCTTGATTGTTGATAACTAGAGGATGTTTGAGCGTGTGATTCTCAAACTTTGTAGGAGGGTCTGGTCATAACCTGTTGATGAACACTATTGCTTTTGAGGTCATCTGGTCAAAGGTGGTGATCACATTGACATCTAACACAAAATGACTTAAACGCGGGGAACCATCTTTGTTACACGAGGAATAGATTCCCTACAATGTCATGTCTCTATGGGATTCAGGCATCTAATTATTCATTTGACTCAAATAGAGGCTTTTTAGAAATCCATTTCTCGTCTGACAGAGATGAAAGCCAATGTCAGTGCTCCTGGTTGGAGGTTAAACATGTAATGCAAATATCTCTTGTTCAATGTCTTCCCTGAAACAGCTTCCCCGAAACTTTTAATTTGGTCCAATTATTGCCTCCGTAGCTCCATGGTTAGCGCACTTGCCATCTAATCTGGTGACCCAGGTTCAAATACGGGTGGATGCACTTGTACGCCTGCAATATTTCAGCAGAAAGCTGACTGGTAATAAAAATAAAAATATTGCGCCTTCGCTTCTTCCCATTCATGCTATCATGTCAATTATGCATTTACTGACTTCCGTCAGAATTGTATTGTGTTTCTGTTTACTGCTGTGATAGGGACAGTGTTATATTGTCCTGATCAATGGACTGGTTGCTTGCTTGTTTGGTTTTAAGCTCCATTATCTCTCCAAAAACTTTTTCTGATCATCCAGTAAATAGATGAAATACATGGAATTAGGATGTTTTTTACAAATGACCAATAATTGACGACAGAATGTTTACAATATCTGTCGAAATACTGTGCCAAAACTCACATTTAGTAAAATGTATGGAAGACAAAATACAAATTTTACAAGAGTTGCTTCCCTTAGACTATGAACTATGCATTTATTGTTTACTTTTCGTTATTTTTTACAAACCAACTGGAGACTGTATTTCGTTTATGTTCCATCTTACGGTGTTTTCTACCATTGGAACTCAAAGTGCTCATAATGCATCATTCTGCAGATAGGTTACCAAGTTTTTGCTTTTTGAAAATAGGCATTTGAGGCTTAATGAGGCTTTATCCTCTTTTCCTATGGTTTCATCTTTTCCTATGGTTTCAGCCACTTAAGAATCAACATCCTATGTTTGCCAAAATATGGTTTTGCAAGCTTGAAAAATGTTTAGAGTGTTATAGTTAGTCTTTTATCTTAACAAATTGACCAAATTATTTGGTCTGGGTAGTCTATTTGTAAAAATATAGCTATTTAACTGACCAGGGGTAGGTTTGTCTTAATTTTATAGTGTTTCCTATGGTTTCGGCCACTCTAGTTGAACGTCCAAGAAATTGTATTTTTTGAAGGATTCAAAGTGAAATATTTTTAGGTAATGTACATCAACATGTCAACTAATGTTTTACATAAATTTATTTACACCCAATGCCTGCAGAGAGTAAAGCATCCTGTTTTTTCAAGAGGCCCACAAAAGAAGTCACATTTTTTTCTACTTTTTGTTACAAAATCACTTAAAACGGCTTAATTTCATAAAAATTGATTCATGAACAATATTGGGAAGTGTATCCTAGTTTTTTCATGCAATCCACATACTGGAGTAAAAATTTCCACTCTTTGGGCTATATTTTTCAAAATAAGGGGGTGGCTTAAACCATAGGAAAGGGTGAAACCATAGGAAAGAAGGATAAGTGAATTTTATTAATGTATATTAACTACACATTTGTATAATTATGATAGTCTTGTTGCCTGTTATATTGTCTTTCTATACAACTTTGCATAATGTTTTATTCAAAGCATGTTGAATCAGTATATAATTATGTAATGTAATACAAAAACCATGAATGCCTTGTTACCCTTGTACACAGTTTCAAGTTGCTTATTACAAATGCAAGTGCCTTTATTGATGTACTGTAAACCAAGAAATTCTTTCGCGCGAAAGTGCAAAAAACATTAATATGAACTTTGCAGGAAACTTAAAAATGCTAACGTTTGTAGTTGCGAATATGCCGACTATCAGCAAACCGCGGAAGTTCGTATTTGCAAAAGTAAATTGGTATACAGTATTTGTAACAAGTTTTACAGTGTTTTGGACTTGTTGCCGTGTTTTAGATTGCGTAACTAGGTGAAGTTTTTTATCACTCTTCATCCATTGTGCATTTGTTGTCCTTTCATAATTGCTTGTGTAGACAGTAGAGATCCCAAATTTGGCCTTATCTGTATAAAACCTTGACATGAATATGGTGTCGAATAAATCTAGATGAAGATAGATATTGCTTCATATCGGGTCAAAAACTGGGTCACTGAGTCAAAACCTTGTGCATGCATTACTGGCTTTTTTATGCCCCAGCATCTACTATACTATGTATTATACGGATTGTCCATTTATCTGTTTGTCCATTCGTCAGTGATTGACTTAGCTACTTTTATGGACAAGGCTTCCACGGGGGCATAAGCATTTATTGAACGCAGTCATGTTTTTCGGATTATTGGTGAAAGTTTGTCACAATCTTTGTTATCAGTGGTGAATAACTACATGTAGACCTCTTGGTCAAATCATAGAAAACCAAAGTGTATGCATTGTCACAAAGGATCTGCTTGAATTTACATGATCCGTTATATATGCATTACATTTAATTTGATTAACTTTATGATGACCTATGGGACCATCTGGCTATAATTTTTCTAAAAAATGCACAGGACAAACTGCTATTGTGGATATGTAAGTCGCTGTCAATGACAGCCATACCTGTTTTTACATTGGAAATGAGATATTTTTCTTCATGAAAATCATCTCAATATCAGATTTATGAACACAATTTCAGTATCAAAAATATATTTTATCTGCAACTTTACTGGTCTTAAGATGTCTGTAAAAATGTCAGACAGTAGAGAAATTATACATTGTCATTATTTTTATTGGTAATCAAAATGAAATAATTAAAATTTGCTAATGATATGACTTTCTGATAAACATGTAAGTCATTTAAATATTTGAATTTTGATAAAGGTTCTGGCCCCAATTCCACGAAAAAACTTAAGTTATTGCTCAGCTGAGACTGCTATTTTAAAAACATATTGTGTTGGTTAAATGACTTCCATGTATACTTGTATATATTGTTTCATCACAGTTAGATGCCAATTGAATAGAGCAATACATAATAAGTCCGATTTTTACAGAAAATAGTGCTTTAAAGTTATAAATGTCTAAGGTAAAAACTTAAGTCTGTTATAACAGGCTCAAATACGAAGTATTTTATTTTCCTTACTGTTGGATTTACATGAGCATTTCTTACGAAAATCACCTATTAGCTCATTATTTAGCAATAAATACACAGTTTCTGGTAGCAATCTACATCTCAAGACTATAATTGTAGTCATATAATCAATTCTAAATAGCAGTCTCAGGTGAGCAATAACTTAAGTTTTTTCGTGGAATTGGGGCCTGGTAGAACAACTCAAGTGTGGAAGGACTATTGTGTTGGTTTGTGAGACAAACTCTGTGCAATATTTGGCATACGCACATTGTTTCAAATTATCTGAGTTTACCCTATATACTATAGAAAGAAGTTAGTACAGTGGCCATGTTTAGTTGCAACAGATATGATGTCACGGGAATGTGTATGTGTGGTTGCTGTGACTACTGTAGAAAAACTGAGTTCCAGCTGTAGTATTGTCATATCCGTTGCGGATAAACATGGCCTCTGCACTACCTTCTCAATATGTAGGGTACACTCAGATATTTAATTAATTTGAAACCATGTGCCTATTGTTTTTGGTTATATTAAGGCTATGACATCTTTGCCTAGGATTACAACCAATGCTTACACTAAAAATTTTATGTTTACTTAGTGTTGAAAATACTATTTGGAACAATTCATTTGTCATAGTAAGCTATTTATGAGGTAAAGATATAATTATTGAACCCGAGTGCCACACTCACCACTCAGACTGATAATCTTACTTTCATGTTAAAAATATACGCAATCACTTTAGAAAATAAACCATAAATAATATTTAGCACCAATTTAATGTTTAACTTTTTTTATATTCTTGCTCTCAAAAATGTTCTATGATCCTCAATAGAGTGATTTTCCATATTTGAGTGCAGAGTGAAATTAAGCATTGGTTGTAATTCTGGGCCCTGATTCCAACACACTGGAGAGCCATTGGTGCTTTTAATGTGTTGCTAATAGTTCTATGTTGTGTAATACTGTAATCACTTTTATTTCGCGAGAGTTTTATTTTCACTAATATTCGCGAGGATGTTGACACGCGAAATCATGATCATTGGAAAACATCGCAATATAAAGTCAGAAATTGGACATTGTCAATGACGTGAATTGAAAATTCTCGCGAACGAAAAATCATAAATTTTTGGGGGAAATCGTGAAATAAAAGTTCCGCGAAAATTTAGTGATTTATTTTTTGCTTGTTTTCCTGCTATTAAACTGCTTGGTGATTAAGCTTCACTTGTTTATGAAACATCAACAATCTTTAATGACACGTTTGTATTTCCTCATATCCACTATTGGCTCGGAAATATGTTTGTCATTTATTGTATGATGATGTTCTATTTATTATAATGCATGTATAAATGATTCAGTTTAGTTTGAATTGTCATTTTAAATCTTGTTATAACCATGACATTGGTATCACAATCTACACTGAATGTTGAAATCTGTTTGAAGATATAGAGAAAATTTGTTGCTTTTTGTGTATATTCGAATTTTATTTCACCGAGTCATCACATAAATCAGTATGTTCCACTTTCCTACATGTCTGTGACATACACATAATGCTAAGTGATTCATTTTATACATTATAGTTGGTGAATATTTGAGTTGGTATTTTAACATCAGTCCTATTAATCCTGGATCAACCATCATATAAGTAATATAATATCAGTTCCATCAATTCTGGATCACCCCTCGTAAAAGAAATAACCATTAAAGGTATAGTTTTCCTTTCTGAAAAATTTACAACGAACAAATTAGTTGGTTAGAACTGGGAGAATTTTTTTTATATATTCTTCCCAGGTTAGTACCATTGTGATAAAATGGCAGCTGTCAATATTTCTATACATTGCATCATTACGTAACAAGACTAGCAAAATACTGTATTTGTAAAAAAAAAATGGATTTTTAAAAATATATTAAAGTTGCATCTCGTAATAATACAACATAGATATTTTGAGCTGCAATTTTATCACAAAGTTTTTTTTACAGATGTATTAGCCAATGTGATCACAAATAGGATATGTTTCCAATTGTTCAATTGGGGTAGTATTCAATATTGATCTTACTTGACTTAAGGATAAGGACAACCAATCAGATCACATCATATTAAACTCTTGGTCAGTAACAGGCAATATGATTGAATATCCTTATTCTCCAATTAAATAAGATCAATATTGAATACCAGACCAGGGATCATATTCAATATTGATCTTATTGCATTGGAAAATAAGGATAGCCAATCATATCGCCTGTTACTGATGAAGAGTTCAATATGGTGTGATCTGATTGGTTGTCCTTATCCCTAAGTCAAGTAAGATCAATATTGAATACCACCCCTGATGTATGACATAAGTCAACTCATAGAGAAGTATTGTGGAAACAAAGTATTATGTTGGCTGTAATGGTGGTTATGTGTTGTATTGTTTATGATTCATAAAATCTTCTATGAAGTATTATTTTATTACATGTGACAAAATTCAATATTGTTAGTAAAATAAAGATAATGAAGAATATAAATCTGAAATGAAAATGTATGTATTTTATTTTCTTTCAATAAGCGGTTGGGGAGCGGTGGCCTGGAGGTAAGACCCTTGTTTCAGGATTGATTATTGTTACTAAATACAAAATAAGTACATATACAGTACAACCTCTCCAGGGCAGCTGTCTGTAGAGCAACAACCTCTAAAACCACCTCTTCACAAAATTTCCCTAAGCTGATATTTACTTTAAATTTATCCTCTGTAGAGCAACAATTTTTGTACAAAGGCCAATTTTAACCTCTGTATAGCAACAACCTCTGTACAATGGCCAATGTTTGCAACTCCCAAACTTAAGGATGTTGTTCTACAGAGATTGTACTGTATATCACAAAGTGCTATTGATACAGAACACTTCTGCTTGGTACCAAGTGTTTAGGTAATGCCAGAGCAATGTTTAAAAGAGAACAAGCAAAGACAAGCTTATTTTTACTAGGAGTATTGAGCCGTGACTGCACTTTTAGCAATATACTTTATTTAGTGTTTACCTAAAGGTTATGGCTCAGAGGTCAGATTCTATCAATAAATAGAGGATATTTGTTGATTTTGGTGTAAGATCGAATTTTATTTCACCGAGTAATCACAGAAAATTAATATTTTCACGAGTGGCGTAGCGAGTGAAAATGTAATTTTCTGTGATCACGAGTGAAATAAAATTGATCTTACACCAAAAATCAACAAATTTTCTGTTTATTATATGCCTCAATTCCTCTTAAATATGTGCCGTAATTGGCTTAATTGGAAAAATCACGTCGAAATTAGAACGTCACGACGTGATAATTATTACGTCATGATGACGTAACGCATATTTTAAAGCCCGGCGCCGTTGACGTTACGTTTCTTTTTCTGCATGATACTGGAACCAGCTTCTAAAACAGTGAAAATAACAAAGTGGTAATTTCACTGTTATTTTCACTGTTTATTTCACTGAAAAATCTCCATAATCCATTGAAAGCAAATAATAAAGGGCTATAACTCTGATGAAAATTATCAGTTGAAAAATTCCTGAAACATGCACATCTAGGCTTGATACCAACTACTCATGAGAAGTTCCTTTGAAATATGACGAGTGATTAAGGAAAACAAGCGCGGACCCACTTTGTGACATATAGACAGACAGACAGACGTCCACAAAAACCATATGTCTTTCTCACTATAATTATGTGGGAGATAGTAAAGCACACAATTGATGAAATGAATGTTCCTCATAATACAAAGGACATCATGAAATATATACTTAGAATACACACTGAATGCCTATGCACGAGATGACTATTTAGATGTACATGTGCTGCATCAAATATAGTAAAACCCAAATTGTATCAAAGCATGTACAGTACAACATCCGTAGAGCAACACCCTTGGGTTCTGCAAATATTGGACGTTGTATAGAGGTTGCTGCACTACAGATGTTTTAAAAGTAAATACCACCTTAGAGAAATTTTTTAGGTGTTGTTGAGGTTGTTGCTCTACAGAGGGTCGCTCTGGAGAGGTTGTATTGTATGTTCAAAAAGTCGTGATGTTGTAAGCTGAATTTAAACAAGGATGTCCAAACGATAGGAATAAGCACTATAGTTGGGAGTCCATCAGCACAAAAGTCGCTTATTTTTCATGGTCCATGGCATTTTTTAGTAGAAGTGTATCAATACCATATTTGAATTGCCCAATACCAGTTGTCTATGGTTTGGGTGGATGCCACGCGCAAAACCCTGCATCAACTTAAAAGTGCACCATATATTGGTCAATTCTACAGGTATAATGGTCAAAATGGTATCAAAATGATGCTAATGAATTGGTCCTTCATTTGCAATGATTTTATGCAAATGATCACATTTGCATACTCATAAATATTAATGCGAAAGTCAAAAATGAGTAATTTTTGTTCAAAATCTACTAGTATAGTTGACAAATGTATGCCATATCTTCCTTATTTCTATTATTTAAAGATCCAAATTGTACCAAAATCATGAGAAGACATAGAGCTTTCGTTAAATGTATATTTTTGGATAAATATAATTTAATTCCACCGAGAATAACCGCCAAAGGTGGGTGGGGGTAAATTGAAACCAGAACGTAAAAATCTCAATACAGTCAGAATCAACATTAAACACTCATTAAACATGTTCCTTATATCCAAATATGATTTATTTGTGGAATTTGATTTTGACTTACTTAAATATTATGCTAATTAACTCATTTGCGTATTTATGAATTTTGATAATCTATTGTACATGTATGACAAAAAGCGTACAAATAAGGATATATATCTGAGTGATAAACAAGCAGTGTCTTCTAATAATTATACAAAATGCAATACATATGTCTCATTACACAATATATGTTTGTACATGACGTTTAGAACTGTATTATTTATTCTTATAATCATCGGCAAACCACTAGTTTCTACCGTTATTATAATCCAGAGAATTGGATACGACTCTCGACCTTCAATTACATGTAGCATAATTTAACAGCTGATATATTGTCTATATTAATCATCCTGGCTGTATGCTTTCATAAGCGGGGAATATCACAAAGACGCTCGATGTGTAATACCAACACAAATCTAAAGAACCGATAATGCACGATTTGCTCGCGGAAATTTATATATTCAACGCAATTACCTTGTAATATATTCATGTATAAAGGTCAGGATCATGTCAAATTCTCTGCGCTATACAAATTATACCAATTCCAATAAAAAACATGTAGTGTACAGTAGAACCTAGATGCCTCGAACTACCTTCGGACCGGGAAAATAGTTCGAGTCATCTACCAGTTCGAGGCATCTATGGTACTCAAGTATATGTATCATGTGTATAAGTTCGAACTGATGCCAGTATGTTAAACCGTACAAATCGTGTGTGTGTGTATTGCATAATTGATTTACATAACTATTGCATGTGTATCATTTTTGTACCAGTATTCATTATAATAACAAAATATAATAGTTTGACAAAATTGACATGGAGTCTGATTTATTATCTTCGGCAAACTCTTCGAATGTTCAAAAATCCAAAGAATACTCGGAAATATTTATATGATAATTGACAAATCTTACTAAGGTTTCTTGTTATACATGTATAGTGTATTTATGTTAAGGAGCGCACGGAATATTCTTATGACCGAGGAAAGGAAACACAAACTTTTGATATATTTACAAGTACGAGTACTTTAATTTAAAAAAGGATTATGTTATTCTGATATGTTGTTGCTTCTGAAATTCATTAACGAAAATAAGTTAAATTACAATTTCCCGGTCGGCCTTCATTAACTATTTAATAGATTTATATAAAGTTAAGTCTTTTAAAAACTGGTTATACAATGCAGTCGTACACAAACAATTGTTAATTACAGTAATTATTACAACTTGTAACCTTAATACACATGTATGCATAATGATATGCATGACTATTTAGAAAACGCAACCCAGAACACGTATACTCTTGAACAATTAAGAATTTTCTTATTATTTTTCGCGGATGACACTCCTCTATTTGCTTATACAAAGGCACACCGTACAACCCGCTGTGTGTAAGGCAGTTAAGTATGTTGAAGGCAGAGACACACGCGTTTTACGCCACTACAGCGGGGTAAGTATTTGTTATTTTATAGTGTTTTGCGTTGCTTTTGAAAGTGATCACTTACATATATCGTTCACGCGATGAATGAACAAAAAGTATATACCATTTATGTACCCACAAATGCCATATTATTCGAGAAAACAGGGTTTACGTACGCGATGTTTGCCAAAAGTTCGAAACTTTCGCCTTTGACATTGAATTCTCAACTTAATTCGTGGTTTGGAACATTCCTAAAACATTAAATACAACCTTCAATCCTTCTTCAATAAATCTGTCGTTTCCGTTTTGGTAAATGTGCATTTTCTGTGAAGATACAGAGGTTTAAATTGAACAAGGTACCAACAAAATGCTAACGAAATAGGCAGTTCTGTTTTTCGAATGATAACGACAAAGGCAGATCGTTAAATATTAATGCTAACGCAGAGGCAGAGATAAGAGACTTCTGCTAACGACAAAGGCAGAAATTCTAATGACTTGACAGGGCCATAAAACCCCTCTGTACGATTTGTATGTTATAAATTTAACCCAGATTCATGTTAGGCTTTATTCCAAAGTTCCAAAGTCCATTTCACCAAGAATCAAGTGTTTAGTTGTTATTTTCATCAAGTTGATAAACGGAATATATTACGTACCTGGTGATCCTGACGTCGGCAATCATCAGTTGTGAGTGGCCCCTTATGTCTGTAAATGACGAACTGGTGTGTTTGGGGGGGGGGGCATTCAGCGCTCCATTTGTTATCATAAAGTTAAGAAACGAATAGTTTTTAGCATTCTATAGAATACGCGAGTTCGAAATGCAGCAATTCAAATTACTTGACAGGGAACTTAATTTTGTTTGTACAAAAATGTATGTTATTTGTATGCTACACATTTTATTTGACTATTATTCGTGAATAACTCACACGAAGAACATAAGACATAATGTCGTAAAACATCGTAATGCCCCGATACATTGCTATTCATGTGCAGTCGAACATATGATCTTGGTATTATTCTTCTAAGCAGTCAATATTGATTAAAATTTCCTGTATTTTATAAATAAAACAGTCAGGTTATTTAAACAGTCACAGAGTATACGGTATTACATCTATTTATGGGCTGTTTGCTTAAAACAGTTGGGCAACACGTGCTCATGTAGCATCACGTATATTATGTAACATATTATTCCATGCTAAGTTGTTTGGTCTTAATGACATCATATAACGCCATCCGGACCGCAGATAATTATGCAACGAGGCGTAGCATAATACCAATAAGACGAGACGCAAGTACGCGTAAGTTCCTTTATGTATAATTAGATTTACGATGCACAAATGTAGTTGTTATCAATAACATTTCATATAAAATCAGAGCGCTGAAAGTCAGCAGTTGTCCGAATGAATACCATTGTGATCACCTCGGCCTGTATGCATTGAAGTATTTTCACGATTGAAATAAAATGTATATGCGTGCCGGAAGTACAAGTCAAATAGTTTTCTGCGGCCAGATAATTTCTAGTTTTTGTCAGCAGTTTGGACGCTGATCGAGTTTATTCCGGTGTATGTTTAAATGGTATTAGTCCAAATAACCCAGATACGTGTAACATCGGATACACCTGTAAAAATGCCGTACGGACCGTTCCGATTGCAATACCGGCTGACCGGTTTACTATTGCAAAGGTGGCGCTGCCTAGCGGCGGTGTAGGAAGAAAAGCGGTTTCTTCAACTAAAGTATAGTCGATTGTAGAAACGTGTGTAAATAACTATAGTTGGTCGATTCTCGAACAAATAAAAAGTATTCATTTAATGCTAACTGATGAGATATGGAGTTCTATCAGTGAAATAAAACCTATATCAGTCACTGGTTATCACCTACAATGTTACTGATATAAGCTCTGCCCCCTCACAGGGACTACTTTAATTTTACCAAAAACTTAACACTAAACCGTCTGTAACGTGTTTATTACTGAACTTAAACATGTCATGCGGGTTATTTATTCTTAGTTAGAACAATTCCTACAAGTTGGTGTATGATTTGACGCAAAATTCTCAAAAAAGTTGTTTTCACCTTTTCACCATAATCAAAGATGACGGATTTTGAATTGAAAAATATGAATGGAATAACATATTCATAAGCAGCCTAACCACAGTGGTAGATTCTAATTTGGCCTAAATAGTACCAGTTTTGACACCAGATAAGCATTAAATAAATAGAATATTTGTTTGTTTTGATTGAATATGGTTAATATCTCATCTTGTAGTGATAAAATTTTAATATTTTTACTCGCGCTACGCGCTCTTGAACTTTGAATATTGAATTTTATCACTACATGATGAGATATAAACCATATTCAATCAAAACAAACAAATATCCTCTATCTATATTACATAAAGCTGTTTAATAGAGTGTCAGGTAAAAATTCCTGTGTCGATGCTTTATAGTTCATGTAAACTGCTGACAAACAAGTGTTGTATTTATACCTAACTGTCATAGATCTACATTTATCAAATATCCAGACGTGCATGGACATGTACTTAGTTAGAGAAATAAAGCTCCAGCACGAATAAGATGTAAAGTACAACCTCCTCGACAGAGCAACAACCTTTGATTTCCGGCCATTGTATTACTTCAATGATTAGGAGACTATAAAATTCAACTTGTATGACTTATTGCGCCTCCCAAAAACTGCTAATTTCACCGTCATTTTGTTAACATTTTACTTATATTATCGATCGAATACTACGAGAACCATTCGTTTCTAAACTCTAAGACAGTGCCTGAAGAGCTTACGTCCCAAAAAAGCCATGCACTCATCATTAACAGGCATAAAAGGCAACTCACAACCGACAATTACCAGTGTCAGCGATCACCAGGTATGTAATATATACCTTTAATCAACTGGACGAAAATAACCACTAAACACTCGTGATTCTTGGTGAAATGGACTTTGGAATACAGCCTAATATGAATCTGGGTTATATTTATAACATACAAATCGTACAAAGGGGTTTTCTGGCCCTGTCAAGTCATTAGAATTTCTGCCTTTGTCGTTAGCATAAGTCTCTTATCTCTGCCTCTGCGTTAGCATTAATATTTAACGATCTGCCTTTGTCGTTATCATTCGAAAAACTGAACTGCCTATTTCGTTAGCATTTGTTTGGTACCTCGTTCAATTTAAACCTCTGTATCTTCACAGAAAATGCACATTTTCCAAAACGGAAACGACAGATATATTGAGGAAGGATTGAAGTTTGTATTCAATATTTTATAATTGTTGAAAACCACGAATTAAGTTGAGAATTCAATGTCAAAGGCGAAAGTTTCGAACTTTTAGCAAACATCGCGTACCTAAACCCTGTTTACTCGAATAATATGGCATTTGTAGGAACATAAATTGTATATACTTATTGTTCATTCATCGCTTGAACGATATATGTAAGTGATCACTTTCAAAAGCAACGCAAAACACTATAAAATATAAAATACTTACCCCACTGTAGTGGCGTAAAACGCGTGTGTCTCTGCCTTCAACATACATAACTGCCTTACACACAGCGGGTTGTACGGTGTGAAAGGAGGACCTACAGCTATTATTGAATGAATTACATAGTTATTGTAACGAATGGGGTATAACAGTAAATGTAATCAAGACAGTAGTTATGGTTTTTAAAAAAGGAACCAGAATGGAGAATGTTGACATATTTTATAACCACCGCAAGCTGACTGTTGTTAAGGTGGAATAGGCCCTTTTCGACAAAAATCGCCCGTAACTCGGATGTTGATGATATTTTGCATATAGTATCAAGTGTTGGCCTTCTGTTTTTGGTGGTTTTAGGGAGAAATTTCACGTTCCTAGTGATAAAAAGCGCCACCTAGCGGGACGTATTTCTTGCGGGATTTTCGACGTTTTTGGTCATTTTTTGTGGTCAATACTTTCGTCATAGAAAAGTGAAACATATATTCGTGTAGGGAATTGAATGCTGCTTCATAATGTGAAATTTATAGAAAGAAATATTGGATATGATGTACGTAACGCTTAAATTACTGTGTCGCACGCTGAGTAGTGACGGCGTCAAATTCGCGACATTTCTTTCATTTATACGCACATAGCAAGAAAACGGCACGGTCAAAGTTTTTTAAATTTTTGTATGATATTATTTAAAGTATCTTCTTTGATTTAGTGAAATAAAAAACAGGGTGTTCTCGAGTCCGTTTTCGCGCTTTTTTCAATCTAAGTTATCTAGTCGGGAGTAAAACTACGCACCGTTAACACACCGTACAACCCGCTTCTACAATCGACTATACTTTAGTTGATGAAACTACTTTTATTCTTACACCGCCGCTAGGTAGCGCCACCTTTGCAATAGTAAACCGGTCAACAGGTATTGCATAACTACCGACACGGATGTAAACCGTCATGCAAAATAGTTCCATCAATTGCAGCATATAAATACTCCAAAGCTATTTCATATTTCTAAATCTATAGGACAGTTGGATATCCCAATAAATAATTTAAACCTATTTCCAGTATTTCTTTGTATTTACAAAGCAATTGCCACTTCTGATAACTGCCTTTCGTACCTTTTTCGTTGGCATAAACTGTTACGTAATCATATACTGTGGTACAGACCCAGTATTTCTAATTATATCGAGGTCATAGTTCCATGCGTGATCAATCTAGCTACTCTCAACGAGCGGTACGCGGAATATCCATAACTCCGAGCATCACTCTATATAAATTGTTACACATACACGTAGCTGATTAGGTTAGATTAATCAGACGGTAGTATCCGATGTTACATGTAAACCGGAATAAATTCGATCAGCATCCAAAGCATGAAAGCTCGGACATTTCCGTTTGTCTCCGGTAAATAATTGAATGCATACAGGCCGAGGTGATCAGAATGGTATTCATTCGAACAACTGATGCCTTTCAGCGCTTTGATTTTATATGAAATGTTATTGATAACAACTACATGAGTACATCGTAAATCTAATTATACATGTACATAAAGAATTTACGCGTACTTGCGTCTCATCTTATTGGTATTATGCTAGGCCTGGTTGCATAATTATCTGTGGTCCGGAAGACGTAAGATGATGTCATTAAGACCAAACAACTTTTTTTTACATTTAAATCCACCTCGGATACGTATGATCATTTCGTTTCTTTTCGTATTAACCACTATTGACGTGCAAATTGGACATATATACTAAAAACATATACTATAATTAAGATATTGCAATAAAAAGAAGTTCAACATATGTTGTGTCTTCAGACGAAACTTTAATTGGCTCTTCTCCCAATCTTAATATATCATGTAAGCTGAATTGTCTATTTAGATTAAACCTCTTTTGTTCGTGCTTCTAAACAGCAGCAAAACAATCAGAAATCCGATCTTTGCTAATTGTAACTATAACAAAAGAAAACATATCACACTACATATCGTCGTTTTAATCACTTTAAAATGGTTGTACAATTGTATTAACCCTTATCGTGCTAGATTCCCAGTGGCCCCGGGCTTATCAGCTGACCATTGCTGAATTATATTAGCAGTCTACTTGAGATAAAAATCTCATCTGATAGTGACTCTGTTTAGTACCTAATTAATGGTATTAATTATCAAAATACTGATATAAACCCTATACTTTATACAAAGAATATAAAATAAGCTACACATTGATATAATTCTGATAATTATTGGTATTTCACACGCTATGATATTCAGCAGTATGTCAATGAAATGTGAAATATTTCCATGCAAATGTTGTGATGTAGGCTTAATAATAAATAATTAATAATAAATTGAATATTCCGACTAAAACTGTCAGAATATAATGATGCATTTATTTCAATTATTAATTTTTCAAATTTCATTGGAAAAATACTGTTTATGTTAATTATCCGCATTCCTAGCCGATCGTCAGCAATTTTAGTTCCGGAATTTCCAACAAATGTTAGACCGTGATTTTAATGTACTTGTTCGTAGATTGGCTGATATTATTTTAGAAATAGTTCCGTAATTTACTACGGAATAGATTATAGTTAAATTTAATTCCTGAATACTACATGCAAGGTGAAACGGTGCTTAAAACGCCAAACTCACTAGCGCACCTGTATAGCGCGACTTACAGTCGCGCTCAGCAGTGGTGGAACGTATCGTGTAGCGCGACTCAAGGCTAAGCACGATAAGGGTTAAGAAATATTTGCCTATTATGAAATAATGGTTAGCTTAAACTTCGTTTTTTTTTTGAGGTTGAGTGATTGTTTATTATCCTCGTCAATAGGTGTGCCTGGGTCGAGGGTATCCCAGTACACACCTTACAAATTCTGAATTAGTGTATATGTATAAATGTGAATTAGTAAAAAAGGTAAGATACAAGTCAAATAGTTTTCCTCGGCCAGACCAGTATTTACAACAGTAACTTTACTGAAGAAATAATGAATGTGTACATGTGCTTTATCGTAGAATAAATCACAGTCACTAGTTTAGATGCGCACCTGAACAAGCTCTAATATAGCCAATAATCCGCCTTGGATATTACAAATAGACGTAGTAACAATAGCACTACATTTTTCACCGAACAGCTTATTTGCAGTTGTCAGTCGTAGCTGTATTTTATCGATAATTCGTGCACACCATGATTTCCTCTATGTGTATATGGCTGAAACTGCTTGTTGGTTAGAGTACCGGTTAATCCTACCTAATCAACGTGGAAACACTCCATAAATTATTTTGGCCTAACCATTTTCAAACATTCTACATCAATAATAACAAAGCAGACCCCATGTTGTGATTCAAACATTGAGACCATTTACAGCAGATGTGTCTAGATGGTACATCTCCAGAAACTGTGTGGTAGAAGTATACTACATGTAACTACACAGTACATTTTTAAACCAAAATGTACTGTCTAGACTCACCTTAAGTCAGACTGACACATTAGCCAATCAGGCATTGACATGTGGTCACGTGCTCCTCCATAGTCAATTTTCTTTTGGCAATCGAATATACCCCTCGGCCTCTAGGCCGAGGATAATAATATATAGCACAGCTTGCAATGATAACCATGTAGTTATAATATTTATAATACATTTAGAAGACCAAACAACTTAGCATGTAATAATATGTTACATGATATACGTGATGCTACATGAGCACGTATTGCCGAACTGTTTTAAGCAGCCCATAAATAGATGTAATACCGTATACTCCATGACTGTTTAAATAACCTAACTGTTTTATTTATAAAATACAGGTAATGTTAATCAACATTGAATGCTTAGAAGATTAATACCAAGATCATATGTTCGACTGCACATGTATAGTAATGTATCGGGGCATTACAATGTTTTACGACATTATGTCTTATGTTCGTCGCGTGAGTTATTCACGTAAAATAGTCAAATAAAATTTGTAACATACAAATAACATACATTTTTGTACAAACAAAACAATGAATAAGTTCCCTGTCAAGTAATTTGAATTTCTGCGTTTCGACCTTACATATTCTATAGAATGCTAAAAACTATTCGTTTCTTAACTTCATGATAATAAATGAAGTGCTTATTGCCCCCACCCCCAACACACCAGTTCGTCATTTACAGACATAAAGGGCCACTCACAACCGATAATTGCCAGCGTCAGCGATCACCAGGTATATAATATATGCCGTTAATCAACTTGATGAAAATAACCACTAAACACTCGTTATTCTTGGTTAAATTGGCAGTGCAATACAGCCTAACATGAATGTGGGTTATATTTATAACATATAAATCGTACAAAGGAGTTTTATGGCCCTGTCAAGTAATTATAATTTCTGCCTTAGTCGTTAGCATAAGTCTCTTATCTCTGCCTTTGCGTTAGCATTAATATTCAACGCTCTGCCTTTGTCGTTATCATTCGAAAAACAGAACTGCCTATTTCGTTAGCATTTCTTTTGTACCTCGTTCAATTTAAACCTCTGTATCTTCACAGAAAATGTACATTTTCCAAAACGGAAACGACAGATATATTGAGGAAGGATTGAAGTTTGTATTCAATGTTTTAGAATTGTTCCAAACCACAAATTAAGTTGAGAATGTAATGTCAAAGGCAATATGTTCGAAATTTTGGCAAACATCGCATACCTAAAACCTGTTAACTCGATTAATATGGCATTTGTTGGCACATAAATTGTATATACTTATTGTTCATTCATCACGTCATCGATATATGTAAGTGATCACTCTCAAAAGCAACGCAAAGCACATATAAAATAACAAATACTTACCCCACTCTAGTGGCGCAAAACGCGTGTGTCTCTGCCTTCAACATACAGAACTGCCTTACACACAGCGGGTTGTACGGTGTGGTTAACGTTAGTGCACTTAGCGCTGACGGCGTTAAAATCGTTCTTTGTGTTCCTTTATACGCACTTACCGAAAAAACAAGATGGTCAAGGTTATTCTAATTTAATATGATTTACTATGAAATATATTCTTCACTTTAGTGAAATAAAAATATTTATATTCTTCAGCCCGTTTTCGCGCTATTTTCAATTTAAGCGTTCTAAAAATGCCGTTGTCAGGGACGTCTTTTTATATCGCCAGGAACAGAAATATTATTAAAAGAATTACCCCCAAAAAATAGATGGTCAACATATTGAATTCTTTAGATAAATTAACGACAAATTACATAGTATTAATAAATCATTTATTGTGTGTCAAACAGGTTTCACGGTTCGGGTACTGGTAAATCTTTTCCACTTTTCCATTCATAATACAACTTTAATATGGAGACGGAGTCGACATTCTGATCACGACTTAAGGAATCATGGATAAAATGAACGCATAAGCATTCACAATGGTCCGGTTTTCTTTCTGAACGAAATTGCTATACAAAAGATATTTCATACACCACTATTCAGTACACATTGAATTTCATATTTTAAACAAATTTATTTGAGGACGATTGTGAAACATGTTCTTTACAACTTACATCACAATAGGTACCTCATTCCTGTGCTATGATCGACACAAGGGTATGATATACACGCCAGATTTCCTTATTTAATTGAGCAATGGAATTCCTAATATTATTTTTCCTATTGTATGACACGGCCTGTGTTGAACTCAGGGCCTTCCGCAATCGAAGCGGACGCCAAGAAACATATTGGTATTTTTTAACTATGAACCAAGAACGGTAAAATTTGGAATAAGGAGTGAGAATTATAAAGTATGAAATGTGAAGTTCTTGTGCAATTGAATACTTTAAATATTAATTCATTTGTATATATGTCAAATGTCACATTTCATACTTCATTTCAGTATTTTAAATCTTTATTCCCAATCAATCATGATATTTCAAACTTCACAGTTTAACGTATGAAGGCTGGATTAGGAAGTGTGAAAACAGACTATATCCGACTACGTACGTTTAACCTGAAGTATAAAATGAACTAAAAACTGTGTTGGCCATTAGTGAACGATATATGTTTATTTTATGATTATTCTGTATCGTTTTATGATTACATAATGACATGCAAAACGAGCACACGAGCTCCACCTGGCCATTACATTTCAAACTAGGTGCGATGCTGATTTAAGAACAGTAAACAAATTAAAGTAGACTACTGGAGTATAAGATTGCCCAAAAGTCAGTCATCGCGTCAAGCGAAATTCATGGCAGACATTTAATCGGAAACATTGCGTTTCGACTAACATATATCAATCAGCGGCCACAGCTCAGCGATTACGCATTGGACTGTCAATCCAGCGGTGGAGGGTTCAATCCCCGACATGGCATCTGGGTATTTCTGAAATTATATTCGTAGTATTTCCCGCTATGTCTGTCTGTAATGTACAAAATGGTTACATGTGTCATGAAGCTACAGGTATATCGGTGTTACACACCGGAAACTTTAAAGAATCTCGCTGTCTATTTGAAATGAAATGAAAATCCTTCAGCGCCAGACATGATAGTGCTAGGCGCACTCCTGCAGCACCAGACATGATAGTGCTAGGCGCACCCCATCAGCACCAGACATGATAGTGCTAGGCGCACTCCTGCAGCACCAGACATGATAGTGCTAGGCGCACTTCTGCAGAACTAGACATGACTGTATCTAATGTCTCTCTCATTCACTTCGGATGCTTCTTCTAAGTTTTTCCCTCTGGTCAGATCATGCTAGCTAGGGGAGGTACCTGTATGTAAAGAGTCGTTGAATGTGTGAGTCGCATGGACAGGGAGCTATATAATTCTGGTATATTATTATTGCATACAAGTATTAGTGATCGTAATATCCTACAATGGACAAACGAACGCGCATGGATCGACGAAAGAAAAGGAATAATTTTAACGTCATCAAAACTCGGCGTTCTAACGTTAACGTTGCGTACTTTTACTCCAACTCAAAAACTAAGATTGAAAATAGCGCGAAAACGGACTCGAGAACACCCCATTTTTTATTTCACTAAATCAAAGAAGATACTTTAAATAATATCATACGAAAATTTAAAAAACTTTGACCGTCCCGTTTTCTTGCTATGTGCGTATAAATGAAAGAAATGTCGCGAATTTGACGCCGTCACTACTCAGCGTGCGTCGCAGTAATTAAAGCGTTACGCCCATCATCTTCAACATTTCCTTATATAAATTGCTCCATATGACGGAGCATTCATTTCCCTACACGAAGATATTTTTCTCTTTTTAATGACGTAAATATTGACCACAAAATAAGAGCAGTAACGTCGAAAATCCCGCAAAAAATACGTCCCGCTAGGTGGCGCTATTATTCACCTGGACTGCGCAATTGCTCCCTAAATCCATCCGAAACACAAAGCCAACACTTGATACTATATGTATACAAAATATGATCAAAATCCGCGTGATAGACGATTTTTATCGAAAAGGGTCTATTTCACCTTAAAACATTTACTTATTTGGGTGTAACGTTGTCGTCTAACGGTAATTTTTATCAGGCACAGCGTTCTCTTTCCAATCAAGCAAATAGAGCAATGTATTCACTTTTGTCATTATTTGATGTAATATCTCTGAATATCTCAGAAAAATTAAAATTATTTGATGCAATGATAATGCCAATATTATGCTATGGTTCTGAAGTTTGGGGTTTCCATAAATCACCAGACATTGAAAAAATTCATTTGAAATTTTTAAAACAAATTCTAGGTGTGCATGCTAAAACTACAAACGCTGCTATATACGGTGAATTCGGCAGATATCCTATTGAAATTACACGAAAAATAAGAATAATTAAATATTGGTATAGAGTTATGAAAACCCCAGACCCATTGATGTATAAATTAATGCATGTCACAAATGGTAATGGCATACTTATTAATACATGGGCATTACATGTGAAAAATTTGTTAGTCAACCTTGGATTTGCTTTTATGTGGAATAATTTAAATGTTACTCCTTTGCAAATTAACAATGTTATACAACGCATTATTGATCAGTATGTACAAGGTTGGTTTGGTGAACTAAATGTTTTATCTAAATTAGATGTCTATAAAAGCTTTAAGGTTGATTTTGTACAAGAAAAATATCTTAATTGTATTTTAATTGATTCGCATAGAATAGCATTAAGTAGACTACGATGTTCAGCGCAATCGAAGAAGGCAGAATAAGAAATATTGACAAAAATATGAGATTATGCAAATTTTGTAGAATGCAGCAAATACAAACTGAGTACCATTTCCTGTTAATATTTCCTTTTTATAAAGAAATTAGAGAAAAATTCATCAAGCGTTATTATCACACTTGGCCAACTTTAAATAAATTCCACAATTTAATGAATTCACAAAGCATTACAACCATAAAGAAATTAGCAACATATGTTTATTCAGCTACCAAAATGAGGAATACATATTTATCCCAACTTGACTAAATTTATATTTTCATACAAAATTGTTTCTACTTTATTAATGTATTATTGTATCAATGTTGATACTAGTATATGTATAATTGTCTTATAAGTACCATGTATATTTGTCATTTTCACTTACTTACATGATTGTATATATAACTTATACTTTTCTACCGCCAATTTTGATTTGTATATATGTTTACTTGGCGATGGACTTTGTTGTTTATGCCAATAAATAATTTGACTTGACTTGACATGTCGCCGACTACCCGCATTCGAGCAATGTATTTCAAGAGTCAATGAAAGGTGCGAAAACTTGTGTTCGACCTAGATAGTGTTCGAGTCATCTATTGTTTTACTATATTTCATTTGTTCTTTATTTCAGTCACATTATATATCACAGAAACATTATTATGTGACCATTCTACTACAGACTTATATTAGACTAATAAAAATTCACAACAATAGTACATATTAAAAATGCACTTATATACACACATATCATTAATTTGTAAGGATTACTTACATACATATAGCTAAGAGACTGTTGTTAATACATTGTTTTAAAAGGTTGTTAGGAATTCTTTTAAATAAGACATGTATGATCTAAATAATTTTCAAGTCGATATTTTTTAATGACGGTCCCTACACTCTTTAAGATTTTGTTAACAGTGTCTGTCAATACTGATATTTCACTGTAATAGGATATACGATCTTGAAATTACAGCGTATGATTTATTGCCTTAATGATATAGCAACGATTTTTAAAATATACCAATTATGTGTAATTTGATGCTGTTGCAATGCAACTTGCATTGAATTCTCTTCTATTCGAGACTAGCACATGACACATCACAAGGCCAGTTGTCTTGTAATTAACAAAAACATTTACAGTTTTCAGATTTCTTGATTAGTAGACATGTTAGACACACTCAACTTTGAGAAGGTTTTTGCCGATTTAAAAATACCGAACCTTTATTGTACGGTGAATAGAATTTTACAATAGTAAAAAGACTATTATATAATGAATATAATTATTTAATTTTTCGCCAGTCATCTGGCTGATAGCTAGGCGTCCAATAGCCATTGTCAATCACTCGTCAATGGAGACATTGTATAAAAATAATGACTCCTAATTATTTCATTTTTACCATATTTATATAACTCTTTTATCATGTAATTACTCATTCAAAAATGCCAATAGAATGCTACATACACACAATAAAGACATGTTTAAGACGAGTGGGAACGGATATAAACATGCTAGCATACTAAATATGATTAAAGAAGGGATTTTGCCGGGACCGAAGAACCAGTTCGAGGCATCTAGGGTGTTCGACGCAAATACTGTTCGAGGCATCGAAGTTATACTGTATATTAACCTCTTAATTAATAAGTTGATATTTGTTAACAAACTACCGGGTAAACGTATGTTCTTTTAGTTGCATGTATAGAGTCGTATTGGAGAACAAAAAACGTTGTTCTTAGCCAATTGCAGTTCATTTCTTTCGTACCCTGACTTGTCCGTACTTTCATAATGTTTATAAAGCCTAAGTTAATACACTGTGTTGATATTTTATTCAGTAGCAATGTGTAGTAAGTAATGATGATTAGGACGGTATTGAATGCACATATGAGTAATTACCTTTTTGAACGATTCTATTTTGACTTTACAAATCATAAGCTCACCAATAAAGACTACACAACTTGGAAACAAACGAGGTAGAAAAAGTCGACCGATGCGTCGAATTATATCTGGTCCTGATACTAGTATGCACATGCCACAATCAAACGATTACATCTTGCTAATGAGTAAAACCAAAGTCGATACTCGCTGAGTTACTTTCCTTTAGTTTGCGAACAAGGTCAGAGACGTTGCCAAGAAAGAACGAGCTTGTTGTAAGAGAAAGCTACCACAATGTACAGAAGACAACGAAACGACGCGAAGTATGCCAACTGTCATCAAAAGATGCGAGGGTCATTTTCATGCTTTGGGTGCTTGAAGCGAAGAATGCATTACTTACTCCTCATTCAGTTCTCTTCATTGATTCCTTTTTTTGCTCAGGTTCGGCCTCTACTGTTCTTCGCATTGCGGTTTTCAGTCTTGTTCTTGTTCAGTCTCTTAATGCCACGAGGTATCAATTGAGACGCTTGAAGCTTATACATGTCCCATTGCGTATGTCTTTGTCTAGTAGGGGATGAACTCTCGATGGAGATTCGGGAGGCATCGTAAATAGGTTGCTCGTGGTCTAAGGGAAGTATCGGGGAGGTCACCAGACAAGTTGTGACATCAGGAGGAATCATGATAATCAAGGAGTATCGGGATGCATTGCAAAAACTATCAATGTGCTCCAGACTTTATGCGTCAATTCTTCTTCCTCGGGGATGTACTCCCGATGGATTTAAGAGCTTAGAAGGCGTCTAGGATCCCATGTATCTCAGGGGAGGTATCCGGTGTCTCGGGTAAGCTTCCGTGAACGTTTTGGGGACTCTTGAGACATCTTGTAATAACGCGAGTACATGTACATACGTCAGGAAAATTCAATGCATGAATATTTTTACCCGATGCATTCGCGCTGTCATCTCGGGAATATCCCGGGAAGGCATCCCAGAAGCGCACCAGAGACTCGGGAATACCAGTAACCATGGATACTTATACGCTAGGCAGTGATATTTTGGGGACACACTCGCGGTCTCGGGATTGTAGTTCTGAAGGGAAACTTCGGGTAAGTCATGAGACATTTTGGGTCATCGTGAGGAATTGGGGTAGGGGTATCGGTAGACATCGGATGACTCCCGATGTGGCCCTGAAGTTATACGCCTGTCCCACTGCCTCGATGATTTACTCCCGATGTACATATAATTTTCAGAACATGTCTCCAAACGACCACCGTATCATTATGGGGTTCCTCTCTTTGGCGGGATGTGAAACCATTTTTTTGCTGGGAAAGATATGTTCTTCTGTTGGATATTAGAAGAGACGTACATTCAGATGAGACAGACAGTTGTACAAGCTTGTTGGTGACCCCTGTTTGTTAAAGCTCTATAAAACAAGGCTTGAAATGCTTCCTCCAAAACATTAAAAAAGAAGTTAAGTTACTAATATTCGAGGGCTGCTTTCAGCAGTTCAGCTGTTCAGCAACCCTTTGACATTTTAACTTCGCTGGTCATTGGGCTACCTAAGGAATCTTGCGTTCGAGTTTCCCTGGGGAGACTATTTCGCTCTTGATGCGTGTGCAGCCAACACCTATCTGCGGCGCCCAGAACTATCGAACGTGTACAGACATCGCCCTCGTAGGCACCAATTCACAGCTTGGTTAAGTGGAGCATGTGGGTTATTCTTGCTCAGAGAAATTGAGCAGTGGTCCAGACGGGGATTGAACCCGGGACCTTTCGACCCGAAGCGCGCGCCCTACCTCTATGCCACTGCTCCCCCAGTGACGTGCAGTGATGCGCTAGAACTGCACGCCACAAGAGCAAACTACCAACCACGTACTTGTATACGGATACGAGCCGATGCATCCGTAATGAATACAGAAATCAAGACGTGATCTACTAAGTCTTCATACTGCTTGCATCGAACTGAAAAGGTGTTTGTAAATTCACGTGCAAATATATCCACAGCAAATGATCACAATCAATCTCAAACTAAACAGCGACATTGTAACTTGTCTTATTTGTACATATATACACTATTATTTCATGAATGATTTGTGGCGTTTTCTATATAAATTCGTAGTTTAAAATTGCCAAGAACGTTATTGTCTTGCACCTATATATGGTATATGCACCTTGTGTTAATTATCAAAGCTCCCACGGACGGGCATTGGCACCTGTCGTTTCTCGGTACTCTGCAGATGTTATTACATGAAAAGCATGTGTTAACTCTATATTCATTCTAATTTAAACAAGACATGAATGAAAACATAAATCTGATGTTGTATGGAAATATAATATTATGTAACAGTATTCATGCTTTAAAATGAACCATTCCCCACCCATTTGAGCTTTTTCAAAGGAACAAGTAAAAGTGTATGATGAACAATTTGCAATATCATTATGATTATCATCATCTTTTTATATTCATATAGCGTAATTTGAACCTAATTTTATGTTTGTTCCAATTTATCACACTAAACTCGAAATTACTATTTGAAGTGCACGTGCAGGCCTACGTGTAGGTAGCTCATTCCTCCTTAAACGAATGTTGACATATTTTAAATGAATTGGTCCATTCCGAAACCAATTAATAGTTGTTACTTGTAAACCCATTCAATAAATCAATGCAAACATAATTATATTACTTATTTATAATACCGGTACTTTAGACGCTATTGTGTTAGTTTAAGTTCATGTGTCATTTTACCCCCACCCACTCTAAGCAAACGTGTGCCCTTAAATCAATGAGAAGGTAAGTGACCAGTTTACATATCAATAGATTAGTATCTCACCATTAAATTAGAATCTTTTAGGCTTTCAAATAGCAAAAATGACGACATTATAACAAATATATTGTTCATACACGTCGAATATTTATAAAAAATATTGCTAATTTTAGGTGTTCTTATCAATATTCATGAGTATACAAATGCATAAATTTGTAAAAAGTTATTTTTATTGATAGCCCAGTGCATTAGCTTCATTTTGATACCATTTGTAGAAATTTTGACCGAAAACTGACAGAGATATAATGATATTTTTAGTGAGATATATAAAAAATGCACTCATTTGACCTTTGACCTAATTTTGAGAAAACGAGGCAAAATCACGGATGGCATCCGGCCGTTTCAGATTACACACATATCAAAAATAACATTTAGCATGGATGCCACATTCTACTCTCCGATGCCATGGTCCGTCATATATTTTCTCCATATGGACTCCCGACCATTATACCCCCTGCCAAATAATTCAAAGATGGGTTCTGTATGTCATTACACATTTGATACAAGTGTATTAGCGTGTTTCATTTTTTGAACTTTTTCTTTGATCACCTAGATAATTAAACCAACTGTTCTCTAGTATAAACAATATTCCCAGACCAAATTTCAGCTCAATCCATCAATATCTTGATCTCCCCCCCTACCGAGTTGAAATTAGACGGTATATTAGTAGACGGTATGTATGCATTTTTCACTCCAACAAGGTTTCTTTTATAGCTAATTCCATCAACATTATTTTGTTGTATTTGTGTAAGAAGAATGGTTTGAGGTTGTTTTAACTCCTTTTTGTCCATATTTTATAATATAATGGTCCAAATTATATACTGGATCAGTTTATTTTATAGCAAAAAATGATGATTTTCTGAATATTTGAAATTTTCAAAGTTTTTCCTTTTGCAAACGTCTAAGGTCCAAATCACCTTGCTTTTATAAAAACTCATCTTATTGTGGTCAGAACTGTCATGCTTTCGAATACTTTATGATGAACTAATTTTATTTTACAGGTATACTCATTGATTTATACAAAATTAACCATTTATTAGTATGTTTCTTAAAACTTGGAAGGCAATGATACACTCTTGCTTTCTAAAGGATAATAAAAATGAACAGGGAAACGATAAGTTGAGTGACAGGCACATAAATGTGATTTTCTATTCATAAAGTATCATGACAATGGACATACCTACATATAATAGACAGGGTGCGACAAAAGAGATAGCACCAAAGTCAGTGCTTACAGAATAATTGACGCAAGCGATCAAGCTAGTTCATTCAACGAATTATAACATGTTTCTCATACAATCTTCACGGACCTGAATCTTTACATTCCCTTAGTTTTCCAAGAAAAAATTATGATAAACTCCACACATTTCAATATTTAGTTCATCGTTGGTTCCATGCTCTGTAGCCACAAAGCATGCCTTAGGACTGAGTGTTTCATTTGGGAAACTCCGTATTTTCCATTTCAGGTCAGTCAATTTAGACATTCTGAACATATTGGTCCACAATTTGTATATTTGATATTTGAAAACTGTCAATGAGACATCTAAAGTAACTGTCCCATTCACAAATTGAATATATATAAGGTATGATTTGACAAAATTCATTGGATATTATTGATGCTTAACATGTCCAACAGAGTCTGGGCAATTTAAACGAGGTTCTCTCAGGTACACTCAAAGTAAATAAGATCGTAGAATAGGCCTGATGTTTCTCCCGCTCAAATCTTTCTGGAAGCAAGAGCCTAGATACGAGTGACACTTTTTAGCGCACTATCTACCTGAAACTGACTTTGAAAGCACCAACCACAGATAGATATGTGAACTCATTAACAAGTACCTGGGTGACCACTCGCCTAAGACACGGTCTGTGGCACTTTGGGATGCATTCGTAATAAAAGCTCCAAGTGTTACACTCTGCCAGATTATTATGGAAGCTTGCTATGCTGCCCAATGTAGCAATCATGAACCCTCTCGCACCAAACTAGAAAGAATGCAATAAAGTTCTCTTTTCCATGAACATGGTTCCTTCAAGCCAGCATTTATGCAATTCCACCATGATTAGGCTTCGGGTTATGGAACCTGATGGCTACACACCCGTTGATGCTCCACTCGCACGCGTAGTTCCTTCTACGACGCCCTTGATCGTACTCAACTTGTTTGGCGAGTCGGTGACACCCGATGGCATCGACGTTATGGCTCTTAACTTTATAGTCACATAGGCCACAAAGTTCCAAAATCTGACTTTTAACTGGTATCATAACAGCGAATCTTCAAATGGATCTGCTTATTGGACCCGAGTCATGCGTGGTTTCTCTTTCACTATCAGGTAATAAATGGTGCCCAGTTCACAATGCCCTTAATCAGTGGAGACTATTCGAAAGCACAGCAATGCGAGGCGTTGTGACAAACCTTAAAGTTGGGAATGATGTTGCTGAACAGGGAGTGATTGATCGCCTTGAACAATCTGCTGCATCCGATTAGATGTATATGATTAATTTTGCTTAATTATACAGTCATGTAAAATCACATTAGTACATAATAAAGTGTTTAAAACACACCAGTTCTCAATTTGGGCCCTGAAAGTTTGAAAATGGAGAATATCCGATAATTTCAAATTTTCTCTAATTTTCAGAAAAACACTTCTTTTTGCTATAAAAAGAACTGGTCCAGTATATAATTTGGATCATTATATTATAAAATATGGACATAAATTGGTTAAAACAACACCAAATCATTCATCTTACAGAAATACAACAAAATAATGTTGGTGGAATTAGTTAAAAAAGAAATATTGTTGTAGTAAAAAATGCCTAAATGCCGTATTTGGGTCAAAATTTCAACTCGGTAGGGGGAGATCAAGACATTGATAGATTGTGCTGAAATTTGGTCTGGTAATATTGTTTATACTAGAGAACAGTTGGTTTAATTATCTAGGTGATCAAAGAAAACGTTCAAAGAATGAAACACCCTAAAGTGTATAGAAATTGGTCATTGGATTCAAACGATATGGAATTGACACAAGCTCAAAGGCTCAAAACTGACATGTGACCTTAAACCACCATGGTTGGAACATACTGTTCTTGAAGGCGTGTCTGTGAGTTCTTCTTTTGTATACCGGTAAGTGTTATGGAAATCGGTTTGATGGTTCAGGAGATAAGAGTGGACACAAAATCAAACCCTTGTCCTGAGCTGCGACCATGACCTAGCACAGTTGAAACATGGGTTATACACAACGTGTTTTGTGCTAGCCGTTGAAATTAGTCATTGAATTCAAAAAGCTCATTTTAATATTAAACAACTAGCAAAATTGTTCGTATTGCATTCACAACAACGGCTATCCATTTAAATTTTAAAAACATCATATTTTTAATGTGCTGCTGGGGGATGTTCCACCGTTCATCGACAAAGTTCTTGAGAAGCGTGCGGGCAGATAAAGGTGCTGGCACTCCCCATGGACACGCCTTTGCAAGAGCATGTCACGTGCTTTCAATGGGAGCAAATTCTTAGGACAAAGCTGGATCCGTCACGTTGATATTGTTTTCCGTAATTAAGTCGCTGACAGTCACGGCTGCTGACCGGAAGCCGTGTCGTCGGCTGAGCATACGCATTTATTCATTGGTATGAATCGTCGTTTTAGACCTTTTTATCCTGCCTTGGACAACCAGTGACAATGTCAGTTTGCATAACACGTTCTTGTACACTAGTATAATGTCATATCATGACAATGGATAGTGCGAAAACGGCGATGTTATGTTAGAATTTGTTATAATACGGAAAGAGGATGATCACAATAGTTCACACTGACCGTTGTGCGCTGGTAAGCTAACGTTGCCCACTGCGATAATTATAAACACAAGACAAGATTTGATGAAAGTTCATATGATTTATTGAACATTGGCATCTGGGACCGAGTATAATATGGTCCCTGTTGGCATAAAGGTATCACTCAATTATACATAGATTACGGTCACATACCCGTTACCTGTAGAAACTACATACACACGAATGACGACATGCTCATAAGTTCGTTTGTCACACACTCGTTTCCTGCAGAAACTACACACACATGAATGACGACATGCTCATAAGTTCGTTTGTCACACACTCGTTTCCTGCAGAAACTACACACACATGAATGACGACATGCTCATAAGTTCGTTTGTCACGCACTTGTTACCTGCAGAAACTACACACACATGGATGACGACATGCTCATAAGTAAGACTTTAGGCTTCACAACATATACCTGCTTAAACTGCTTAATTTCTCTGAGCAAGAATAACCCACATGCTCCACTCGACTAAGTGTGAATTGGTACCTGTGAGGGCTGTGTCTAAACATGTTCGGTATTCCTGAGCGCCGCTGGTCGAAGTTGGCTGCACACCCACCAGGAGAGAATAAATCTCCACAGGGAGTCTCCAACGCAGGTTTCCTTGGGTAGTCAAATGACCAGGGGAAGTTAAAATGTCAAAGGGTGGCTGAGCGGCTAAACTGCTGAAAGCAGCCCTCGGAAATTGGTAACTTAAGGTTTAACTTTTAACTAAAAGTATTAAAAAACATGTAAGCGGCCGCACGTGATGTAGCCTTCTTGTGGCTTTCTTATTGCTAAAACTGGGTCATTCAGCTGAAACTAGATCATTGAGCTCTTTTATTGCTGGAACTAGGGCATTCAGCTTTTTGACAGCTGGGACTTGGGCTTAGCGGTTAGGTTCATTTTCTATTTCAGTTATGTGTTGGGCATTGTGTTATATAATTATGGTGTGTGATGTTTTTTTATGTTTTCTGTGCTTGGCTGGTTAAGTTGAGAGCTGCCTTCCTTGTCCGATTTCCTATTATAAACTTTGTAATGGCTAAATGCAGTTCAACTGTCAAGCTGCGAAGCAGTAGGTTAGCGGTCAGTAAACAAGTAAAGTGGACACGTCTACACTGCGTTAAATACATGAAAACAACCAAACAAGCGTTGTTAATAAAATAACTATAACAATTAATAACAAATAAATAGATAAAATATGCGCGAAGAACGCAGTCAGTGCGGTTGGACGGGTTTCGTGGATAGAGCACCATTGTTGCGACGGTGCAGGCGCCTTTCTTGGTCGGTAGTGTGTTGGACACTTCTTCGTTTTAAGATTTCTTACAGCTAAAGCGGGGCAATATAGTCCTTTTGCTGTGGAAACTGTGTCATTCAGCTAGTTAGTAGGTCATCCGACTATACGGGCCTTTCGACGTTTTAATACTGTTAGTTAACTTTTGAGACTAAAGGCTGCTATAACTATGTAGTTCAGCAGTTTTACTGTTGTAACTAGGTCATTCAGCGTAGGCATTCCGCCTTTTGGTTCTATATCTTTTCTACTCGGTCATTCAGCTAGTTATAATTTATTATACTTTTCGACAGCTTGGACTTGGGCGGATATGCGCTTGTTTAGTTGGGCATTGTGCTTTGTGTGTTTTTAATGTTTTCTGTGCTCGGCTGGTTAAGTTGAGTGCTGCCTTCCCTGTCTGACTTAAAATAATCTTTTTGTTTTAAACATATCCTTTCCCAGCACTTATTTTACGTTAAACACTATCACTATGTTATACAAACATTCTGTTAGATACAAACAAACATGTTATCACACCACTACGTATGTTAGGATATATCACTCTAAACACATGTCTACAAGGAACCAGAAGCATACTATATAGTGCGCACAGGATAATGTGTGATGTTTATAAACATGAATCGGTTTTGTCAACTGTTGCAAAATTGGTTTTACAAACTACTAAAGTAAACAGATAAGGTCAGTATTGTACTAAAAACATCACGGATCATCAGATTAATCCACCTTTTTGGAATATACCAACTTTTCCCACCTTTCACATTATCCTGGACGCACTATAGTACATGTACTTCAAAACAAAAGCACTTGTCAATGTTTTCCCCCAGAGGGGAGGGGGAGGTATTATTTAGGGGAATTAGACATTTTTGGAAATTGGTTGTCAAATTTCCCTCCCATATGCAGATACATGTAGTACTATCTTATTCCTTGGGGATGTGGTTTTTCTTGATGTCAAATATCCCTATGGTAGATTTTCATTACAAAATAGGTGACTGTCTAATTTCCGTCCCAGGTCCATTAAATACGGACCCAGCGTGATTCCCGTTACATATGACGACAGGGTTTATCAAATTCCCGTACATCGGGAAAGTCTTTAATTTATGTCTAATTTCCCGTGCTTCCCCACCCCCACTGGGAGGAAACATTGATAAGTGCAAAACGTTCGCTGACATTGCCACCACTCGTTTGATGCAAGCATTGTGTTGCGTAGTTCGTCATACGATGCATGTGTTAGCACCCTCCATGAATAAATTGTTTATTCATACACTTTCACATTCTGTACGATATCCGCAATATGTACAGGGTTTTTCAAAGATACGGTATTGGTGAAATATGTGTGAGCCCAGTGATGATCCGTAAATGAATACAGTTTCGGTTTTCTTTCAACACCGTTAATCTTTAAAGATACACACGCCCTTTGTTGAATGTAAGACATAGAATCAAACTTATAGCACCGGTCTTTCATATAGGAGTATTTAGCAGGATCAATCGTCGGAAAGAAATATTCCGCCGGCGCGAGATACACGCCATCTTCGTCGGTCGGATTCACCTTAGTGTCTTGAATATAATTTCTATATTGGACAGTACAGTAGTGAGGCCCAGTACTGTCTTAAAGATTCCACATGTGAGCAAATTTCGGTAAAGAATCCATAAATAGTTTCATCATCGGGTGTTTGGCTTTACATGCCATAAATGCATTGATAACTAAATGTTCCGCGTTAGAATCTATGATCGGGTGTTCGTACGGTTCCTGTGCTAACACACATGAGTATTTTCGTACTATTTCATCTAACGGACGAAGACTTTCCATATCTAGGTCAACGTACACACCGCCATATTCATATAAAATTACATATCTCATGGCATCAGCACGGCGAATATTCTCTAAATATAGATCATACGACGGCAGGATTTCAGGGTGCTTATCAGCAATAAGCTGACGTGCACTTTCATCTGTCCAGAACATGTACGTCCAATCTGGATGGTACTTTAGCCAGGATTTTATGTACTCTAAATAGAATCTTGGAATGTGTTTTGTCTTCCAAGTTTGATGAATAATTTTCTCCATTCGAAGAGGCCCTTCCACAGGAAAGAGTTATACGTCTTTGATTCCAAGTTCGGGGTATTTCGTCAAATCCATCTGCTCAAAGCCAGGTATATTAATCTGAAATTAAAATATAATACTATAATAAATAAAATTACACCAGTCAGTTTTTGAACTCGTGACACGTGTTGCACAATACAAAAATGTGAAGGCCATATTACATATAAGTATAACTAATAAACATACACTCTAATTTACGTAAATTGCGATTGGGTGAATATTCTTAATGTCTATGACATTTTGTGTGTGTACGCACCTAAAAGAATTGTATTGGGTTTTTAAAAAAAATATTCGAAATCCTGTATTTTCATCTTTTGTATACTAAATAATGCCCAATTCATGCATAAATTCAATATATATGAGCCAGTCTCCAGGAAAACCTGCTATATTGACATTATGTAATTACTGCATGTAACAAGCTTTTAAAAAAGCTTTCAAATAAGCAAAAATGACTTATCAATGGGTTCAATTTTAAGTCATTTGTCCATATATTACTATATCTTAGCTTTAAAATTTCTTATGAATAATGTCGAAAGCATTTACTTTGTTGCTATAGTGACCAATTTCAGAAAAGTACTCTGATTGAGAAAAACGAGGAGTTAGTTGTTTAAAACAGTAGTAGTCTTTCTCCAAATGTGAACATTTACAATTTGGATGTATATCTTAAAACCTGAAACATCATTCTAAAACTTGATACCATTTTGACCAGTTCATGTCAAGAATTGATAAAATGCAGTATTTATAAAGTACTTGTTACAATGACGTCGAATAACGTTTGAATGACGCTAGCGACGTCACACACAAAGGGTCTGAATAGGGCCTGAACTTATAAACAGCTGTAACTTCCTTAAAAATCATGATATTAACAAAATTTCTTTTTCATTTAGCTTCATTAAGATTACTCTTTTAGATAATAAAAAGATCTCAAAATCAAATGTTTTGTCAAAATAGCTGGTTTTCCTGGCTCATATGTATGTACATGTACACTAGTATCATTTATTCTATTTTAGGTCGAAAATCAATTTAAATTTAAAGAAAACAAACTCTTTCATTCAGTAAAAAACCCAGGATTTTGTATAAAAGGAAGTGGTGGGAGGAGCCTAATTTCAAATGATGGCTGATTTTTGCAACATTTTGTATTTAAATGGGGGCTGATATTTGCAACATTTTGTATTCTAATGGGGGCTGATATTTGCAACATTTTGTATTTAAATGGGGGCTGATTTATGCAACATTTTGTATTTAAATGGTGGCTGATTTTTGAAACATTTTGTATTTAAATGGGGGCTGATATTTGCACATATTGTATTTAAATGGGGGCTGATTTTTGCAACATTTTGTATTTAAATGGTGGCTGATTTTTGCAACATTTTGTATTTAAATGGGGGCTAATATTTGCACACATTGTATTTAAATGATGGCTGATTTTTGCAACATTTTGTATTTAAATGATGGCTGATTTTTCAACATTTTGTATTTAAATGATGGCTGATTTCTGCAACATTTTGTATTTAAATGATGGCTGATTTTTGCACATATTGTATTTAAATGGGGGCTGAGTTTTGCAATATTTTGTATTTAAATGGGGGCTGATATTTGCAACATTTTGTTTTCACATGCAATCTATTTTAATGAAATAAGTATTAACTCATGATGAAATTTAAAATTTCTAGTGTAGGAAACGTGTATGCACTAATAAACTATGGTTGTTTATAGTGAGCACAAAACAAGGGAGATGGTAACAACTAGGGATTGAACCCTCAACGTCAGCATCCCAAGACGGACTCTTACATTACGAAACCGCCGGGTCGGTTGAATTACCACCAATGAATCAAAGTTTTACAGTTGATTAAACCCTACTAAATAAAAATGAGAAAAGTTTGCTTACCTCTGTTGTAGTTGGTCTGAACAGGAAGAAGAGGAATAATCCTGAACATATCAGCAACATTACACGTATCCATCTCTTCGTGGAGAGCTTCATTATATAAACTATCATATGGTTCTGTATACTGGACACGTGCACAATTGTCTGTAATGAAAGAACAAGTCAAATAGTTATCTGTGGCCAGATACTTCACCAATCAGTATTACCGATTTTATTACCGTTTAATCTAACATATACTCTACTTGAAACCTGTTTGTAAGAATTATGTACAGTGCTACACGGTGTTTACTGCGTGTCCGTGTATCGCTAGTGTACAGTAGAGGTATAATGGTACCTAGTTATGTTAAATATGAAACTTTAAATTTGAAGGCTTGCAAGGCGAGTGCAAACATTTTATTTTAACTTTATCCCCCAGGACAATACTATGGTGGCTGATTTCTGCCATTTCCTATCCTCGTGCGTCCGCACCCCCCCCCCCCCCCCCCCCCCAAGCACGATTTGTTGCTCATTTATCGTGACTTCGCCTTCGATTTTCGAGGGCGATTACACGAACACAGTAACTTTTAAAGGCGAAATAACGATATTTTAATGGACAAAAACACGAAGTTTTCTCTCGTAGTGTTTCGTGTCGGCGGGTATGAAATCAGCGTCCTGTAATATATTTAAAAGGTGGTGCTTCAAAACAGGCATCATTTCATGTTGTTTTTGCTGACTTACTTTGAAAATTGCATTATTAGAAAAGACATTGGTGTCTAGGTCACTGTTTAATAGCCTGAATGCCAAAATTGCACTGAGAATTAAAGACGTGAAAGGCGAGCTAAGTAAGTGCCTTTTGTTTTCGACCCATCTTTTTAAATATGACGTCCTACATAGTAAGTTAATTATGAAATGAAAGAGCAGCTTAAATTGGCAAATCAACAGGAACTATCCGTTTGTGATCAAATGCCAACGTATTTCTGTAAAGTTTAACTGAACACGATGTTTTGTGAAAGTTGAAAAGTGAAGCGAGACGCAAGAAGAAAAGTGGCGATATTTCCCCCAGTAAGAATACCAGTACATAAATAATCACCGAAATCTGTAGAAATGGTCCTACCCCTCACACGTACACATTATTGTCTGATAAAAAAATCCAAATACTTTATGGGAAATAGTTAAAGGCACAGTCCCGAACGAAGCCATTAGATATTCCAGTAAACTACAAAACATAAACAAAGAAAATGAATTAAAAATACAACAAAATATTGAAAGATTAGAACGTAAAATCTGCTCTGAACCAAGTAATGAAAACCTACAAAACGAACTACTTAACCAACAAAAAACATTAAAAGATATAACTAAAGAAAAGATTAAAGGCATTATTTTAAGATCACGTGCCGAATGGATTGAAGGGGCGGAAAAAATACTAAATATTTTGCAAATCTGGAACGCAAAAGAGCTGAAAGTAAAATCATGATAATGACACGATAGTTACAAACAGCAAAGATATTTTATCATACTGTAATAACTTTTATGCTGATTTATATAAAATTAACGAAAGTCTAACCTACAATAATAAAGCAAATAAAGCTGAAAATTGTATAACGAAGTTAGGTGGGTTCTTCGAATCGGTATTGAAAATCAGTGATGCCAAACAGAGGATCAAGCTCGACAGAGCGCATCGTATAGGAAAATACAAGACAGGTCAAACCAGACCAATAGTGGCAAAATTCAACTATTCACCGGATACATATGAAGTAAAGCAGTTGGTGTACGATATGAAAGATTCGATCGACATCAAAACTAGTGATCAATACCCTAAATCTGTACAAGTGCGCAGAAAAAAGTTAGTAACGGAATTGATAAAAGCCAGGGAAGCCGGCAAGGATGCACAACTAAAGTATGATAAACTATATATCGATGGGCACCTATTCCGTCCACAAGCTACCGCTAACAACTAGGAAGTACATGGTCAGTTAAAACTGTTACTTTGGAACGTACAAGGGTTGTTAACAAACTCAATGACGATGAATTCTTAAATTACATCAGCAGCTATGACATTATTATACTAACGGAAACGTGGAATTCCACCACAACAAACATTGATATAGACGGTTATTGTTTTTTTTCCTGCCCGAGACCGAAATGCAACAGGAAAGCAAAACGTTCTAGTGGTGGTATCGTCATATATTACAAAAAAACTATGTACAATAAAATTGAGTTGATTAAGCTTAACCACAAGGGTATAGTTTGGTTTAAACTATTGAAAGATCATTTTGGTACTGTTAATGACATATATTTCTGTACATGCTATATCCCACCAGAAGAATCAAATGTTTACATAAATGAAACTTCGAGCCTATTTGAATATGATTTTTTTGAACAAATTAACAATGACATTGTATATTATAATGCTCTTGGTGATGTATATTTGACAGGTGATTTGAACTCAAGAACCGGCCTGAGACCGGATTATATTGACAATGTTAATTTGGATCGTTATGTAAACATGCCAATAGATGATATCTATACTCAAAATATACCTCCTAAGAAATCTCAAGATAATGTAGTTAACAGTTTTGGATTAAGGTTGCTGTCTTTATGCAAAGAAAACAACATACTGATCGCAAATGGTCGTCTAGAAAAAGGCAGTTATACATGTTATAATCTAGCACATAAAAGAAAGGCAGCAAGTGTAGTTGATTATCTAATCACAAAATTTGAAAACTTTGATTTTATCTCAAATATGAATATACGAGACTTAAATGAGTTCTCTGATCACTGTCCGGTCGAATTCACATTAAATTGTAGTGTTCCATTAAATAATGGCGATTCAACAAAATATGATAAAATAAATTGGTCCGACAATGACCCGCTGTTACTAAGCAATGCTTTAAACAATAATAAACATATTTTCGATGATGTAACCGAAAAACTCGTGTCCGGGGAATCGGACATAAATAACTGCATTAACGATCTAAGTAAAATTATCTATGATATTTCTTTCAAACTGCATGGCAAATCATGTAAAATAAATCTAAACAAGCCTAAACGAAAGCAATCTCTTTGGTTTGATGATAGCTGCAAAAGGACAAAAGAAGCCTTCTATCAAGCAAAACGAGCTTGGAAAACAATACCGTCAGAAGCTAACAGGCGCGAGTTTCTATCATGTAGAAAAGAATTTAACCAATCTAAAAGAAAGGCCAAACAAAGATTTTATAATAAAGAGAAGTTTAAAATCTCAGATTTAAGTAAACATAATCCACGAAAATTCTGGAAATATGTAAAGAAATTCAACAGGAAGCACAATAAAAACTCAAATAACATAAGCTTATCTGAATTTTCTGAATATTTTAAAAATCTATCTAACACCCAACATAATGACGTTACATTAGATGATGAACCTGTCACAAATAATGAACAAATCAATATTGAGGAACTTGATTGTAAAATTTCATTAGAGGAAATAATTAAAGTGATACGAAATCTAAAAGACACAAAAGTTGCGATTATGAAAAACAACGTAGCGGACTTTTTCATAGACTCAAGTTATAGTTAGAACATATTAAGTAAATTTTAATGATTAAAAAGGGTGGAGCGAGCGAAGCGAAGCGAGGCCTTTTTAGTCATTAAAATTTACTTAATATGTTCTAACTAACTTAGAATATAACATTCTGCATTCTGATTGGCCGATAGAAATTAGCGCCAACGCAAGACGTCAAGTCTGTTAAGAGAAAATTTTAATGATTAAATTTTCATTTAACCGCGAAAATGCGGCGTTTTCATTGGCTCATTATGTAGGTTATATTCTAATGTCATTTATTAGTCCTTATCTTGTTATAATATTTAACCAAATTTATGATACAGGGGTTTACCTGGAGTCATGGAATAAAGGGGTCATTATACCGATTTTTAAAAAAGGGGATATGTCAATTCCGGGTAACTACAGAGGAATAACGCTCGTAAATGTTTTAGCTAAGATTTTCTCACTGGTGCTTAGAAACAGAATTAACAAATGGTGTGAAACTAATGACATTTTTAATGAATCGCAATTCGGTTTCAGAGATAACCATAGTACAAGTGACTGTATATTTTTGTTACATACTATCATCCAAAATGTCCTATTTAATAAACATAAACTATATTGCGCTTTTATCGACTACGAAAAAGCCTTTGACTCTGTTATCCGTGATGCTTTATGGATAAAATTATGTAATTCAGGTATTAGCTGTAAAATGATTAAGATGTCAAAATCAATTTATGCAAATGTTAAATCTTGTGTCAAACTATCCGCTAATATGAATATGTCGGACTTCTTTGATGTCACTATTGGATTAAAACAAGGGGAACCACTCTCCCCTTTAATGTTTATTTTATTTTTGAATGATATAAGTGAATCCATAGATCTCAATAATCTCACTTCAAACGATTTGACGCAATTATGTATGTACATGCTTATTTTTGCAGATGACATTGTATTATTCACGACTGATCCACTTAGTCTGCAAAAACAACTTGACTGTATATCACAATATTCGGGAAGTTGGGGATTAAAAATAAATACTAAAAAGACTAAAATTTGCATTTTTGAAAAACGAAAGCAAATAAACAATTATGAATGGTATGTGAATAATGAAAAACTTGAGATTGTTGATAATTTTTGCTATCTTTGTATAAATTTTAACTACACGGGAAACTTAAGAAATGCAGTGAAACCCCTATGTGACCAAGCTCTAAGGGCTTATAATAGTTTGCTTTCAATCTTTAGTAGAATAACTCTAGATACCAAGACTAAATTAGCTCTGTTTGATTCTATGGTTGTTCCCATATTACTATATTCATCTGAAATTTGGGGTATATATGACTTCAAAGAAATTGACAAAATACAACTTAAATTCTACAAAAATATCTTAGGTGTGCGAAAACAAACTCCAAGTAACGCTGTATTTGGCGAGCTGGGTGTTTACCCATTGTCTATAATCATGAAAGAAAGAGCCTTAAAATATTGGGTAAAAATAATGAATAATAATAATATGCCCATGCATAGAATCTATACCGAACAACTGAACAGGCAGAACAGTTCCTCTTGGACGCACCAAATTAAATCCCTACTTGATAATCTTGGTTTCAGTAATGTATGGTTACATTTTGATCCCAATTTTAACTACAATCCCATGTTCAAGCAACGATTACGAGATCAATACATTCAAAACTGGAATACATCCATTCAAAGTACAAATAAACTTAGGTATTACAGTCTTTTTAAAACTGAATATGGATATGAAAAATACTTAGATGTTGTTAAAAATGACTCTCAGAGGATACAACTAACGCGTTTCAGAACCAGCTCTCATAACTTAGAAATAGAAATGGGTCGCCATAGGGGTATCGATAGACACGACCGATTATGTAAATTTTGCACATGCAATTCTGTAGAATCTGAATATCATTTTTGTGTGGCGTAAACGCCACACAATGTTATTACCACTTTTCAGCTTACGACCAATTTAACGCATTAGGCCTCGGCAAATAAATAGTTCTATGATTTGAACAATATTACAAGCATGCAACACAGGTTACACGTATCATTGGACCTGATTTGTTTACATTACCAACATTTACTTATATTAAGACCAACAATTATATCAGACTTTTATTTTTAGAGGATTTTTATAGCAAATCATTCCGCAACGGACTATATTTTTACTACCAACGAATGTTCTCACTAGTGGCGGGAATCTAATAGTTCCCACGGTTTTCAATCGTATACTGAAACGTATGTAAATCACTCCGCCGCTGCACATTGCAGATGATGACCTAATTATGTTGTATACAAACATTGATGCTATATATAGCTGGTGGGGGGAACTGAAATAGTTCTACGTACATATCGATCGGCCGATTAACGATGTTACCGCGGTAAGCGTTAAACGCATTAGTCAATTTCTACCGTGCTTTATATAAGACCTCATAATTTTCGTATCTATTATCCGATTTTGAATATTTAAAGCTTGTAATGAAGCAGAGATATATGTCTCTCTTTTAGACAACATTCAACACGATACCCTAATTAGCCAATCCACGGCGACGAGTAAGAATCCGTTCCGCGTAAAAGTAAGTTTAAAATATCCCGTTTTATACGAAATAAACGGTCGAAAATCATCAATTATTAATTTAATATTCGATCGATTTTGTTCGTTAAAGCTTGTTTTAAAAGCTAATACTTAAAGGTTTTATAAAATGTAAAACTTGTTTTTAAAGCATTAATCGGCCGATCGATATGTGTGAGCGACGCCATGTTTACCCCTTTTACATACGTTAATATAGAGTGTCATTTAATTAACATGCGTGGTCATACGGAGAATAAACAGTCAGTTATCTTGATACTGGTCGAATTCTCCAAGTCGTTAAAAATGGTATTTGTAAATATCCCTTCATTGATGCTCAGCATAGTTACTTAAGTAAGTTACAGGTAACTGCTGGTTCTCTTGGTGTCTTTAGCAGCACAAATGTTTGAGTAAGGGTGGGCTTATCAGAACTGTGACATAAAATTATGATACAACCTGGATTCGATATTGGATTTAATGGCATCAGTACGCCACACATCAGTACTTTCAGTGCTTTGATTTCATGTGTTGTGCCTTGTATAAAAATATTAGACAGAAACATCTTGGTAACACTTCCTGGCCAACTATTCAAAAATTCACTCGCATCATGTCTTCAAAAAACAAAATTACGATAACTGCTACCTCCAAATTTATAAATGAAGCGTCGAAAAAAAGAAAACAATTCCTTCATGATTTAACTGCTCCATAGGTCCAACAGTAAACATAACTACTCACATGTTTTGTATATATTATGTATTTATAAACTTTTGATTTTGATTGTATTGTATGACGCGTCTTGACCGTCATTTTTTTGTATTGTAAATGGTCAAAGACATTGATTATGTCGATTTACCAAATAAATGTATGTATGTATGTAATAATACTTTTTTCTCAAATGGACACAATACTCTATCAGAAGATAATAAAACACTCACAAGTGGAATAATTTCAGAATATGAATGTTCCATCGCACTAAGAGAAATGAATAATAACAAAAGCCCTGGTTCAGACGGGTTATCTGTCGAATTCTATAAGATATTTTGGAACGACATTAAAACATTCCTAGTTAACTCACTAAATTACTCTTACGACATAGGGAAGTTAACAGAACTTCAAACTATCAGGGTATCATAACATTAATACCAAAAAAAAAATAAAGATCCTTTGTCAATTAATAATTGGAGACCAATATCACTATTAAATGTCGATTATAAAATTGCCTCAAAAGTCATTGCTAATAGAATAAAATCAAAGCACTGAAAGTACTGATGTGTGGCGTACTGACGCCATTAAATCCAATATCGAATCCAGGTTGTATCATAATTTTATGTCACAGTTCTGATAAGCCCACCCTTACTCAAACATTTGTGCTGCTAAAGACACCAAGAGAACCAGCAGTTACCTGGAACTTACTTAAGTAACTATGCTGAGCATCAATGAAGGGATATTTACAAATACCATTTTTAACGACTTGGAGAATTCGACCAGTGTCAAGATAAGTGACTGTTTATTCTCCGTATGACCACGCATGTTAATTAAATGTATATGACACTCTATATTAACGTATGTAAAAGGGGTAAACATGTCGCTCATACATATCGATCGGCCGATTAATGCTTTAAAAACAAGTTTTACATTTTATAAAACCTTAAAGTATTAGCTTTTAAAACAAGTTTTAATGAACAAAATCGATCGAATATTAAATTAATAATTGATGATTTTCGACCGTTGATAGAATTTTTATTTGGTATAAAACGGGATATTTTAAACTTACTTTTACGCGGAACGGATTCTTACTCGTCGCCGTGGATTTAATAATTAGGGTATCGTGTTGATTGTTGTCTAAAAGAGAGACATATATCTCTGCTTCATTACAAGCTTTAAATATTCAAAATCGGATAATAGATACGAAAATTATGAGGTCTTATATAAAGCAGGGTAGAAATTGACTAGTGCGTTTAACGCTTACCGCGGTAACATTGTTAATCGGCCGATCGATATTTCAGTTCCCCCCACCAGCTATATATAGCATCAATGTTTGTATACAACATAATTAGGTCATCGTCTGCAATGTGCAGCGGCGGTGTGGTTTACATACGTTACAGTATACGATTGAAAACCGTGGGAACTATTTTAGATTCCCGCCACCAGTGAGAACATTCTTTGGTAGTAAAAATATAGTCCGTTGCGGAATGATTTGCTATAAATATCCTCTAAAAATAAAAGTCTGATATAATTGTTGGTCTAAATATAAGTAAATGTTGGTAATGTAAACAAATCAGGTCCAATGATACGTGTAACCTGTGTTGCATGCTTGTAATATTGGTCAAATCATAGAACTATTTATTTGCCGAGGCCTAATGCGTTAAATTGGTCGTAAGCTGAAAAGTGGTAATAGCATTGTGTGGCGTTACGCCACACAAAAAGGTTGTAGATAGTATAGTTAACGAAAACCAAACTGGGTTCATTAAGGGAAGATATAAAGGAGAGAATGTGAGAACAATTATTGAAACAATAGAAAAAATGCAACTTAACGATGAATCAGGTCTCATATTCTCTTCTGATTTCCAAAAAGCATTTGATAGTTTAAATCATGAATTCATGTATAAATGTTTAAAAGAACTAAATTTTAGCGATTCGCTAATACAATGGGTTGAAGTTTTGTATGCAAATGCGAAGGGCTGTATAACTAATAATGGTCATTTTTCTGACTTTTTTAACATTAAGAGTGGTGTACGGCAAGGATGTCCTCTATCATCGTATCTTTTTATCCTATGTATCGAGTTTTTATCTATTTCTATAGAAAACAACGATGCTATAGAAGGTATTAATTTAAACAATAAAAGCACAAAACAAACTCTTTTTGCAGACGATGCTAGCTTTCTACTTAAAGGAAATCGAACGTCTTTCGAAAATCTTATAAAAACCCAGGGGCCCGTTTCATAAACATATCGTAACTAAGATGCTATATTATCGTAAGTTTGGGAGATACGATAAACTTAACACTACGATAAGAGCGTTTCATAGACGCTGTCGTAACTCAACTATCTTCGCTACGATAAATTTAATCGTAAGTTATGGAAAAACAGCGACACCGTCTAAATATTAATCACGTGATACGAAACAGACGACAAAATGGCCGCCACAAACCAGGAAGTAACTTGTCAACTGCTGTAATAAACGTTTTGGGTGACGCAAGAACCGCGTAAAAGATGTTGTGAGCAATAGTTTTTCAAGTGCAATATCAGCCACAGATCGGGATGAAAAAGGAAAAAGTAAGTTCGTCAAACAGTGTAAAATAGTCCCGTCCTTGAAAATCGATACTGACCGTTTTCGAAACGGAATTTAGCTATGTTTTGATTGTCCAGAGTTACTCCCCTTTTAAATTTGACACCATTTGCATAGCAAAGCAGAAAATCGTCTAAATTTAGATGATGTTCCTTGTAGAATCTCGCAACAGTTAGCTAATTGGCAATCAATCAACATTGGTGTTGACTTCAAGAAGTATACAGTATTTATATATATATTTACACGAAGTTTAATTAACGTGCGCGACATTAGGTAGGTTTATGTTAAAACAGTTCTTAAACTTTGCCATAGTCAGATTCACCATTGTCTATAGTCCCAACCGATACCAAACGTATCATTTCATTAGGTTAGGTCCAACAGTCTATACAAGTTGGGTCCCGTGTTTGGGACTATATTGTCAATGCTTGTGTTCTAATATTTCTATTGTATGAACAGACACTTGGACCGTTTACATGTCTGAGCGCTATGTAGCGCTTTCCACGGGAGGTAATCCTTGCCTTCTATATTTAATTGAACGGGTGGTACATGAATTAAGGCGCTTGGAAGTGCTTTGCTTAGGCAACGGACAACTGGGATCTGGACACTGCCCCTAGCTACGCACCTGTATATATTTTTATTATCAACATTGTATACACAGACCCATACACTAATCACACAAATGTATAGTGCGGCCAAGATATGATGGCACAATAACATTTACACATGCTAATTAGCCGCTGGGTTCATTTTCAGCAGAAAGGGGTGCTTATTTACAGTCATGGTCACTAAACGCTTGTTTTGTATTACGTTTTCGCAATATGAGCAAATATATGAGACGATTTTTCATGTGCCTTGTTAGCTCAGTTGGTAAGGCGTTGGGAATACAATAATATTATGGATTGAGGTTACTGGTTCGAGTCTCACTTTTGTGCATTGTTTTGGTAATAATTTATATTCTTCAGTTGTAGTAAACTTTTTTTCTTAGTTTATCCCGTTACACGTGGATTATGTTGTTACATTTGTTTTCATTCGTATACCTTTTCTATTATGTATATTTATTAGATAATATTTTATTATATTTATCTAGAACACTCAATTATAAATAAATAGTCTGTACGTAAACATGTATATATAAATTATATGAATTAACATTGTTCATCAGCAGTGTTTGTGACACAACCATTTTAGAAATCTCCAAAATCATCATCACTATCACCATCCGCCTCGTCATAATCACTGTCATTATCATCATCTTCAAAAGAATCCAGTGAGATTTTGTTACTTCTTGATTTACAACGTTTTGCAATTTCGTCGCACTAAAGCGTGAAACCGTCCTATCTGATACCCCTGTCGTCGCAGTAGTTTGTTTCCTCGGACAGGACAACGGAATCACTGGCAGTTCTTTTGATGCCTCTTGAGTGCAGAAGTCTAATACATTAGACACAATGTATCGTTCTTGCTGAGTTTAAACGATACGTTTAGCCATAGTTCTATTTAACAGTGTGCAGTTTACACAGTTTATCTGGTTGTAAGTAATACACCCACAAATACAAAAACAGTTTCGTGAAAAGTGTTCGGAAAAATAATTCGCGAAAAAAAAATAAACATAAAAAAAGATTCTAATAGGATTCGAACCTGGAGCGTCTGTGTTGAGATTAGAAACGTTACCACTAGGCTATATAATAAACACAACGTTGGACTTTCTTAAATGAAATAAGTTAAAATCACTGAACAAGCGCTTAGGTGATCGTGATTTAATTACTACCCGCGTTTTGATATGGACTAATCCAACCAGTGACGTTTACACAATGTTATTGTGCCATCATATCTTGGCCGCACTATACATTATTGAAGTATCTGGGAAAAATAAAAAATATTCGTAAATGCCTCTTAAATATTTAAGCTGTGTAGAGGAATTGCGTAGATTTTTTTTATTAATATCAAGTACATCCAACAAAAGTTTGTGTGATTAGTGAATGTGTCTGGATATATAATAAATAAAAAATATATTTCCAGGCGCGTAGCACTAGGCCGCAGGGCGCGAATTTAGCACTTGCTAACTTGCTAAATGCAAGTAGATTTCCCAAAATGCAAGTGGATATAATCATTACTTGCTATTTTTTGCAAGTACAACTACAAATAATTTCCAGGGTCTCGGGCGCATTAAGATGCCAACAAACTTCTGCTAGAAGAGGTCACAAATGACTCCAACATATTTACAACTTGCTGAAATCCTGTAGTCTGATAGATGTATAACAGGTTCACAAACAATATGATTATAGCTCTAACTATGTTACCTAGGTATAATACAGACGGATATTGTAACGTTTTTAATTGAATCGCTAAATTTGCAAGTAGATTTTCTGATTTAGCAAGTAAGAAAAAAAGCTACTTGCTAAAATTTGCAAGTGACCAAAAAAGTTAAATTTGAGCCCTGTAGGGGTTCGTGGTCCAGACCCCAAGTGTCTGTGATTGTATGTGTATATCTGTTCCTCTTGGACCTGCTGGTTGCTAGTTTAATAATTCATTATATAGAAAGTCCATGAAGTAAAGTCTCTGAGTCTGACACATATAAACAAATATGTGAAACAGAGTGAAAATTGAGCTGGATGTTGGGCTCACACACCTCTAAACATTATCATCAAGCTAAAGGGACAGCAATCTACACAATTTTTTAACAGAAGAGCCTCTGTCAAGATTTCTGTATTGTGTGATGCTGGCGAGGCTATCGCAGAATGTACGGAGATGTACATCAAGAATTATTTTGTTGATCAGTCTCAATTGCTGCTCATTTTTTTATGTGATAGTGAGCTCAGAGGTATCATATGATACTCCTAAGATGCTTTGTGTACCTCAAATAATCATTGTACGATAGAAAGTCCCAGGTTTATTACGATGATCATTCCATTACAATTTTCATATTTTATTCACCAGTCAATTCAAACCACAGCCACCCAACCCCGGGGAAGGGATGGTGGAACAGTCCCGTGTTTTTTCCCTTTCTGGTGTCGCCACACTCACCCGGCTATTGTTTCGCCCCAAAATAGCAGTGTAATATAGCCATGGCTATACCCATGAGGTATAGGTCGCGGCAATTTTGCGGGGTTTTACCATCTGTATGGCTCTGGGGGTGGGAACAGGATTTTACACGGGTTTTGAAAAAGCAAAAGTAAAAATACCCGCTATTCCCTGGGTTTGGTGGCCATGGTTTCAATTGACTGGTGCATTAGGAGGTTGACGTCAATATACTTCAAGACCATAGACTAATTTTACTTCAATTATTGTAATTAATTCTAAAAATTGTTATTTTCCAGAGCCTCAGTAATTGTACCAAGTAATGTTGAACAGGAGTCCACCTGTAATGTTGATGCAATGGGGGACACACTTGGTAATTATATACATATTTTATCCACTATTTGAACATATATAAAAATAAAATAATATTGGTCAGTAGACAAAATTACAGTGTATTCTATGATCATCAGGCTTATTGGTAAATAGTTTGATCATTATCAGTACATTTATAATAACTCTTATGAGTTTTCAGTATTTATAACATGATGATACCTGTTTTACAAACATCACTGGTTTCTGTGAATTTACATTAGTAGTTAGAAATTAAGTCAAAAAACAATATTTGTTCTATCAAATAACCAATAAGTCAGTATACAGTTTGTGTGCCAGTTGCATTCAGTTCATATCTTATATACATATACTATCTTTGATATAGCATTGGAACTTGCATCACTTGTTCACCATCATAAGTCAAGTGTAATATCAGTAACTTCATTTTGTTTAGAGTTATGCCCATTTTTAACTTTTCTTAGTTAACGTTTTATCAATATTATGACCTTTTCTCTCATTGTGTACATGTAATAGCATTGAAACTTTCAACACTTGCTTACTTTCATAAGTCAAGGGCAATAACTCTTAATATGAAAATCATTTGTAACTTCATATTGATCCTGGTAATTTTAGCGTCCTTGAAATTGAATTCCGAAGTACATTTTGGTTCGTGATATTGATGACATCTTCTTACAAGTTCTTGTTTTAATTTTACAGATGTGTGATGACAGATGTGCCTATTCTAAATTGATTAAACACCAAATCTGAGCAGGGAAGGACTGGATGGGATAAATACCTCAAGAAAAGAACTGATTCAAGGGTTGCAAATGCCTTGAAAAGTCCTTGAATTTAACTGAATTTAACCTTGAATTAAGGCAAACAGCCTCGAATATGTATACAAGTGTATAGATGTTGCCAAAATGATATATTATTGGCGTAAAAAAGGAAACAGAACCACCTTTTCCTGCCAATTAGATGTATGTATAGGTATAGGTTTAAATGTGAATAAAATGGCAGCGCCCTGGTAGGCGTCCCAGTGAGTGTTAGTTGAATGGAGAAGATGGGGAAAATGAAACAAGAGGGCCCAAAGGGCCCTAGGTCGCTCACCTGTCGTACTAGTGCATGCACACCCCTATGGTGATCCTAAACATTTTCTGAATAAAATTTAAGGAAATTCAGCCTCTATTGCAAGTTTGTGTATGATTTGACCATGTGACCTAGCGTTTGACCCCAGATGACTTAATTAATATCAAACTTAACCTAGATTGTGTTGAGATGATTATTAGGACCAAATTTCATAAAGATTAAGTCGAAATTGTAACCTCTGGTGACTACACAGGGTTTTTCTATGATCTGACCTATAATTTAAACAAAATATTTCCTCCATATAACTGTACAAATACATGCTATAAAGACAGAACAATACCTAAACACTTAAAAAAATAATTATGGTTCCAGTGGGGTTTGAACCCACGACCCTCAGGAAAATGTCAATTGACATTGTGACCTCGTTTTTGACGCCAGATGACCCAAAATTGGCCTAGATTTTGTTGACAGGATCATTGTGACAAAGTTTCATAAAGATTAAGTTGAAATTGTAACCTCTGGTGCTGACTACACAAGGTTTTTCTATGATTTGACCTTTATTTTAAACAAAATATTTTGGAATATTTTTCCTCCATATAACTGTACAAATACATGCTATAAAGACAAAACAATACCTAAACACTTAAAAAAATAAAAATTATGGTTCCAGTGGGGGTTTGAACCCACGACCATCAGGAAAATGTACAAATACATGTTATAAAGACTTAACAATACCTAAACATTTAAAAAAAAAAAAATAAAAAAAAAATATGGTTCCAGAGGGGGTTGAACCCACGACCATCAGGAAAATGTAAAAATACATGCTATATAGACAAAACAGTACCTAAACACTTAAAAAAAAAATTATGGTTCCAGTTGGGGTTGAACCCACGACCATCAGGAAAATGTACAAATACATGCTATAAAGACAAAACAATACCTAAACACTAAAAAAAAAAAAAAAAAATTATGGTTCCAGTGGAGGTTGAACCCACGACCATCAGGAAAATGTACAAATACATGTTATAAAGACAAAACAATACCTAAACATTTAAAAAAAAAAAAAAAAAAATTATGGTTCCAGTGGGGGTTGAACCCACGACCATCAGGAAAATGTACAAATACATGTTATAAAGACAAAACAATACCTAAACATTTAAAAAAAAAAAATTATGGTTCCAGTGGGGGTTGAACCCACGACCATCAGGAAAATGTACAAATAAATGCTTTACAGACAAAACAATACCTAAACACTCAAAAAAAATAAAAATAAAAATTATGGTTCCAGTGGGGGTTGAACCCACGACCATCAGGAAAATGTACAAATACATGCTATAAAGACAAAACAATACCTAAACACTTAAAAAAATAAAAATTAAAAAATAGAAATTATGGTTCCAGTGGGGTTTGAACCCACAACCCTCAGGAAAATGTCTACTCTCCCTACAGCGCTTTGATTTCCACTTAACCAGTACAATTCACACCCTGGTTAAAATACTAGAATATTTTGATATTTGACCTTTACAAAACTGCTGTGAACCCTGATACACATTTTCATTGGTTGATGAAAGTTTATTGTATGTATAGAGAGTAGAGAGTTACTGCAGAGAGTTTAGTGACCATGAAGACTACATGTTGAAAGGTTTAAAACAAGGTTTTTTCTATAATTTGACCTAGTGAGGTAGTTTTTGACCTCAGATGACCCAATATCGAACTTGACCTAGATTTTGTTGAGATGATCATTGTGACCAAGTTTCATAAAGATTAGGCCAAAATTGTGACCTCTAGAGAGGACACAACCCAATTGTTGACGGACGGACGGACAGACGGACGGACGGACGGACGACGGACGAAGTGTGATCACAAAAGCTCACTCTGTCACTTTGTGACAGGTGAGCTAAAAAGTGCAATTTAACACAATTGACTGTAAAATGTTGAAGGGTAAAAGCAACTTTTAAGGACTGGCGAAAACGAGTGCTTAGCACAAGTTATAAAGTTACCCATGTGCCACGATGTGGGATTACAAGCATTTGTATAACTGGAAGGAACTCTCAGTATGAAGAGTAGTGCTTGAAAGCAGTTGTCACAATGACAATAATTTTCATGTTTATCCGACAGACATAATCATACAATTTTACCTCAGTAAATGTTCTGAAAAATGCCTTGAAAATACTTTGAAGTCTGAATTTGGGAGAATTTTGTATGAACTAATTCAGGTCTACTTAGAGGAATCAAACTTTGTGCAAACGGTTTAACCATAAATATAAAGCTTTTATATCAAAACAAAGGGAGGTAATTCAGAACATACCAAAGTTTGACTCAAGCTGCATAAATAAGTGTTGGACATTAATTTATTTTTCTTTGTCAAAATTGATTTTCCTTGCAAATTTGTGTGACTGATGTTTATGACATCCAAACAATTATCCAGCTTATAACCAGATAGATTGAATATGCATAACAGTAATGTTGTTTGAACAAAATTAGTTATTATACCCCAAGATACATAGTATATAGGGGCTATATTGGAGTCATGCTTGAGGATGGTTGGTTGGTCTGTGCAAATTTTGTCCGCGCTATTTCTCTGTAACTATTTGTCGGATTTCATCGAAAATTTGCATGACTTGTCAGTACCAAGTCTAGTTGTGCATATCATTGGCACAGCCAGTCCATCAATTTTAAGGGAGTTGTGGCCCTTTATAATTTTTCACTTATTAATTGTGTCTGCGCTATTTCTCTGTTACTAATGGTCGGATTGTAAAGAAACTTTGCGTGGCTGATCAGTACCAAGTCTAGTTGTGTATAACGTCAGCACACGCCAGTGGATCAATTTGAAGGGAGTTGTATCCCTTTATTGTTCTGCACTTATAAATTTGTCCGCGATATTCCTCTGTTACCAATAGTCGGATTTCAATGAAACTTTGCATGAATGATCAGTACCAAGTCTAGCTGAGCATATTCTCGGCACACATTGGTAGGATTAATTTTAAGGGAGTTACGACCCTTGTTTTTTATACTTATAATTTTGTCTACACTTTTCCTTTGTTACCATTGGTTGGATTTCAATGAACTTTGCATGAATGATCAGTACTAATTCTAGTTTTTTTGTCAGAGCACATTGAAGTGACTGAGTCAAGCATTTCTGGGGGTATTTAGTGATATTTCTTGTTTCCAATTCAGTTCAGCAATGAGGGGTTGTTATCATATAAATTCATGTTGCGTATTTGCAGTTTAATACACCGTCACAATATTTGTTCTCGATCAGTTTGTTAAGTAGCATTGCAATTGAAATGCACGCATGCACTATGATGGATACTTTCTTTTTTTGTTTTGAGTATATTATAAACATTTTTAGTCAGTAGTTCATGTTGTTTAAAATTGCATAATGCTTTACAACCATAATACTAAATAGGTAAAAAGAGATGACATGAAATACATTGTTTTGTTATGTTTTCTTTATACTAAATACTGGTATAGTGGAGATCAATATACCTGTACCAGGGTTCTCACGAATTTTCTATCACAAAATTCCCTGACTTTTCCCTGATTTTTGCCTGACAACGGAGTAGTTTTCCCCGACTTTTTAGAGCAATACGGTAACACAGGATCCTTTTGTTAGAGCAAAATATGGAAATAAAATAGAGAAAAGGAGGGTATATTTGCTTTATACGGAACTAAAAGGTTAAAGGCAACAGTTTTTAAGGCTGTTGATTGACATAAAGTTATTATAACTTAAAATCATTCCAAGCGAGAATAGCGAGGGAGGATTTTGTCAGTCTTAGGTAGTTTCTTCATAGGAAACGACTCTTATCAAGAGCTTCAATGAATAATTCCCTGACTTTTTCTTGACTTGCTCAATTTCCAGATTTCCCCGATTTATTCCAAAATTCCCTGACCTTGAAAAAATTGTTTTTCCCTGACCGTGGGAACCCTGTGTACCTATACCACAGTGCATGACACCTATAAGATGTACTGCTTTGTTGTTAATTTGAGTCCGAAAACTAAATACATGTATAGTCAGTTGGTTTATACCAATTTATCTAAGGTTGATTGTGATACCACAAAGGTATGAGAAAAGAGAAGCCATATTCCCTTTTATGCTGAGCATCTAGCAAGAGAAATACTGGTACCATTTTATTTCGCCTTTGGTTTGACGGGACCTAGGATCGAACCCGAAACTTCCCTTGCTTGAAGCGGATGCTCTACCGCTTAGCTATCGAGGAGGCCTGTATAGTCAGTTGGATGAATGGCATCCCTGCCCATAGCTAGAATCGGCATACTAACTGGATGAGTGGCATACAAGTATTCAAGACTAATTACACTTAAAGGCCTAAAAAGAGTTGTTTGTTTCCAGTATTCTCCCCTACCCCAAACATTTGTCTGCACCCTGTATAGTGTATGGTATTCAGTTTGAAAGTAATGATTATCTTATATGTTATAGATTAGAACGAATAGAGTAAATTTTTAATGATTAAAAACAGCGGAGCGAGCAAAGCTAATCTTTTTTAGTCATTAAAAATTTACTTTATATGCTCCAACTTACTTAGAATGTAACATCCAGCATTTTGATTGGCTGATGGAATATAGCGCCAAGACATGACGTCACGTCTGTTAATAGTAAAATTTTAATGATTAAATTTTCATTTCACCGCCAAAATGCAACGTTTTCATTGGCTCATAATGTAGGTTATATTCTTAGAAAAAGCAACAGTTAACCTTCCCTATTTTTATGACATGATACCAGAAACAAACACTTTTTATTAAGCCCAAAGTGACATAGAAGAAACACAGTATTTACTATGATATTCTTTTATTAAAGGGGCAGTGATCTTCCATTACATCAGTAAATTATAACTGATTAAAATTGACAACTACCAACAATAATGCATATTGGACCAATGATAAAAACAGAAATAATATCCTCAACCATCCATAAGTTTCCTAAGGATAAATCTACACAATATTTTACTGTTACTTGAATTAACAATGACATTACAGCTGTACATTAAATGCACTGACAATAAATGAAGATATTAAGTGTACATTTATATTACATGTACCAGTATACAAAATTACAAAGACACAAGGCTAGTTCAACATATGCTTGCCATAAAAATTGAAGTTGGTCAAACAAATGGGAAGATGCAAACAATAAATATACTTCCAACTAGAGCTGTCGCCATTCGGCAGACTAATATACCACCGCCGGCAAAGGGCCATAATTCTGCCAAAATTCATGTGAAAGTTTGAGCAAAATCCTACCCAAACTGTAGGAGTTGCGTCCACAAGAATGTTTTTACGAACAGACGGACAAGCTGAATACAGTATACCCCCCTAACAACTGGTTGTGCGGGGGTATAATTACAACAACATGTTGCTAAAGTCTATAAGAATCCATCATGAGCTTCTATGTAGGATAAGGATATCTCACCCGAGGGGTCCGATTTTTACAAGGGACGAGGCTTGCCGAGTTCCTGGTTAAAATTCCGACCCCGAGGGTGAGATATCCCTATCCTACATAGACTGTCTCATGATGGATTATTTTTCTCCGACGTAATTTGAGAAAATGGGACTTTATAACACAATTAGCTTTCATGGCGTCAAAATGACGTCATTATAACGTGATTTTTGCCGTACGTTCTCATTAAAAAAAATCATTAATAATAACGTTAATAAAGCGTACGCTGTTGTGGTACGCTAAATATTATGCTTTTAAAATGGCATAGAGTCTATCGTCTTCATTAGCTTTATATCGCCATGAACTCGTAAATCCCGAAACTAAGGTCGGAATTAAATCACGCGCTGGTCGCTCATGTAAGAAAGATGTTGCTAATGTAAGATAGAAGTTTCTTACATGAGCTGAAAACCTATTTTACACCAGTTAAAGTGGGAGAAAAATACATCTGTTAATGTACCCACCTATCGAAACAGTAAATGTTGATTTGGATGGAAGGTGTTCTTTCATTACATAATTTAAAATTGTCTGATGGGAGAATCCGAGATCAATTTGGCGGTCTCTGGAGATCAATTTGGCGGTCTCTGCAGACAGGTTTCATCGTAGCGGTATTAGTTCACAGGTGGTCTCAAAAGTTTGACTGTATGTAAAGCATAGACACAAATGACGAAAAGGTATGTCCAGATTGAGTAAAATTCCTGAATTTTGATCACTGACAAACACTAAAGTTTTCTTTAAATGTTCATGTAGTTTAACTCAATAGAAACAAATGCTCAATCCTGCGCATTGGAAGTCTAAAAAATACAGATATTGTCTTTGACAACGAATTTGAATGGACTTCGTCGGAGGCAACTACGTTAGGAATTACCTTCAGTAATAAGTTATCTTCAATGTATGATCTAGATGTAGCAAATAAGATAATAGAATGTAAAAATGTACTAAAACAATGGAAAAAATGGAACTTAACACTCATTGGAAAAATAGCAGTTCTAAAAACATTTGTTCTTCCAAAGCTAATTTATCCCCTGACTGTGTTACAAAACCCACCAGCACATTTTATAAAATTGATCAACACAATTTTCTTTGATTTCTTGTGGAATATAAAACCTGATAAAATATCACGTAATCAAATAATTCAAGAATACAAAGAAGGGGGTCTAAAAATGATAGACATGGAATGTTTTCTAGATTCATTAAATATAAGCTGGATAAAAAGAATTTTTAATTCAAACGCCAACTGGAGTTTTCATTACAAGACCGAATTAGAAAAGTATGGAGGATTATTACTATTTAAATGTTATATAACTGAAAAAGACTGTAAATGTCTCAATATAAATTCAAAATTTTTAAAGGATATATTGATTTCATGGTCTAAGGTCAACACTGAAATCCAAACATCCAAACAAATCATCTGGAATAATTCAAGTATAAAACATATGAATAAAAATTAGTTATTTTACCATAACACATGGTTCAGTAAAGGAATCCAGTATGTAGAACATATATTTTACTTCAGACACAAAAGATTTCACAGCTTCGAGCAGATGAAATTTCTATATGATATCCCTAATGGAGATTACTTGAAATACTTCACCCTCATTAAAAACATATCGAAATAATGGAAGACACAAATGCAAAACGAAATTATAACATACAACCCACCAAACTACCTAATCGATAGACTAAAAGGAAAAAGCAAATTAAGTAAGATTGCATATAATTCACTAATCAAGACTAAACTACCAACAGAACCAAAATACAAACGAAAATGGAATCTCAGGTTCACCATAGAAGACACAGAATGGGTTAAAATTTTCCAACAAACGAATATTATCACAATAGACACTAAACTTAGAGAATTTCAGTATACCTCATGAATATAATACCCGATAATTCATTTTTACACAAGTGTCATATAACCCAGTCAAGTTTACGTGATTTTTGCAATAGACAACCAGACTCTATATACCATATGTTCTGGGAATGCCATATTGTACAAAGTTTTTGGGCTGAAGTTAGGTCATATCTAGTACAAAAACTTTCAAAAGACTTAAATATCACATTTCAAAATATTTCAGTTTGCAACATTATAAAGAATACAGAAGAAGATGGGCTTATTACCAACTATATTATACTGCTTGCAAATATTTCATATTTAAATGTAAATGCAATAAACACACACCGACAATTCAGTCATTTAAAGAATACATTAACTATCGAAAAAAACTGGAACAAACACTCGCACTATTCAAAAACAAACTCCAAATCTGTATCAGAAAATGGCAGAAGTTTTCATAATTTGCATAACTCAAATAGTGATATTGTGTAAATTCCCCGAACCCGTAACCATTTCTTATTATCTTTCTCTTACTTTCCTGTCTTTCTCTCTACAACCACAACCTATCTTCTAAGCGACTGTCCTCATAACTCTCCCCTCTCCGCTATATATATATACTACAAAAATCATAAAAACATTAATGAATAATATCATAAAGAGTCGTGAATTAGTTTCACATTTATTTTGACAAAATTGTTTGTATAATTATTATGTATTGTGTATAGCTGTATAATATTTCGTATGAAAATAAAAAATGTTAAAAACAAACAAAATCACTAAGAAAGGTGTTTGAAAGGTAGAATATATAGAATAATAGACATATAGTTATGTCATTTCAAAAATCTAACACTGAATGGTAACTCTCCTAATATGAATCTAGAAAGCAAAGAAACTGTATATGCTCGTATGTGCATCTGAACAGGTTACAACAAAAAATATGTTTAATGCTTTTTTTGTAATCGCATTTTCCAAAACATCCAACTTCATGACGAATTTTGAAGATAGACCAACCCATCACTGATAAACGTTGAATTGTAAATTTTGTATATATGTAATGAGCATGTACATTTACACTTGCTGTTGTTTTGTTTACTTCTATGTTGTGAATGAATATGTACATGCATTTACCTCGCGGTGCCTGGCCTATATCACAGGAACTTGCATAATTGAAAAAAATGAAAAATAAAATTGAAAAAAAAATGTGAAAAAATATCCTGTATAAATATATAGATTAAAATGTTTCTATATTTTAATCCAGGCTCTAATGCAGTAGTGAATTATTTTTTTCAATTATTGTTTTCATTTATTTTCAATTATGCAAGTTCCTGTGCCTGTAGACATTGGAAATACACTTAATATCCATTCAATACAATGATTCATTTGAAAATCACGGACAGTATAAATAAAACATATATCTGTATTCGCAGTAAAAATACTAAATAAAAAATGAATTGAAAAACAAAGACAAACTTTTCATACCTTAAAACTGTAACAGTTAATCCAATGTACGGATACTCCGAATGCGACGTATTAACAATGAACTGTAGACATACACAGACGCGTATGCATACAGCCCAAACATTATTTGGGCTATTTACTTGTATGAAGATGTCCTCTTAATCTTGTATGCATGTTCTATAAATTGAATCTTTACTGATATGTATTTAACCTAATATATTTCCCGGTGTTATGACATTTAAGGTTATGTGCTTCGTTTTTTGGACATGTAAAGTCGTAATTGTTTTAAATGCTTGCTATATCAAAATTTAATCTATTTCTATTTTAAAGTATGTACATGTATTGAGTTTTAAAACTTTCTTTCTTATTTTCTGTTCAATATATATCTATTTTCAAAAAGATATTTTTTAATGCATAAATAGTTATATATTTCTACCATAAATGTCTTAATTATTCTCTTTTTACAGGTAGATATAATTTAAGATTGTCAATTTTATACATTTGTTACAAATGTCGAACAGAAGGTACTCGGAATTTTTCCCTACTAGTATAAGATTTTTAAAATCGACGACATCGTGTGCATGTGGATAGAGACTGTACATTAATCACCCGCGACAAATATCATTCAGAACCAGTCGAAGGTATTAAACTGGTAGTAATGAAGGCATAATGCCGATAGTTCATGTTTACAGCAACTACCATATACGGCTGTAAAAATGCCGAGCATAGCCTTTATTTTCAAGTCAGCTTTCTGCTGAAATATGGAAGGCATAAGGCAGCCTTCACCCGTATTTGAACCCGGGTCGCCAAATAAGACGAAACACGCTCAAACCATCTGAGCTACGGAGGATGTATATATAGCTGTTTTAATTGATATTTTGTGAGGTGGACAAGTGGTCCAGTGGTAAGAGCTACTGACTGCTGCTCCGAAGGTTGTGGGTACTATCCCACCTCCATCCGGATTAATACAGAAATGCTTTTCAGTGTTTCCCACCCAACATAACTAATCTTTCTAACTGTCTTTCGGACAAGACGTTAAGCGAGGTCCCGTGTATGATGCTTTACATCAGGCACGCAAAAGAACGAGGGATGCTTCTGGAACTGGGGCATCTACTGTATCATGCACTATCCCCCTAAACACTAAAGTCACTAACCTCTACTGGGGGTCTCCCCCATATGGATTTCCGGTGGCGAGGATAAATAAAAGCATATAAATCGAATATTTTGTGAGGTGGACAAGTGGTCCAGTGGTAAGAGCTACTGACTGCTGCTCCGAATGTTGTGGGTTCGATCCCACCTCCATCCGGATTAATACAGAAATGCTTTTCAGTGTTTCCTACCCAAAATAACTAAAATTACTAACAGTCTTTCGGACGAGACTTTACAAACCAAGGTACCGTGTATGATACTTTACATCAGGCACGTTAAAGAATCATGAATGCTTTTGGAACTGAGGTATTTTCTGTATCATGCACTCATGATCCCTCGCCTTTCTCCTTGTTATCGCGATCTTGTAAGCTTTAGCTATTTGTACATGGCGATTAACTTTTTAAAAGTTATTAAAATAATCACCTTATAAATGTAGGAGGGTCAGTCAAAAATACGTAGACAAATCAATTTACTAGTACAATCGTGAGATACTACCCATGAACTGTTGACAGGTTTCTCTTGGTGAACAGAAAGTGATGAAGCAAAGCTATCACATGTATTTTAGAAAAAAATTAATTGACGGGTTGATAATAAAATACAATACAAATAGCCGTTTATCAATCTTGCATTATTATAAACAACCTTATTTCAGAGTATAAAATATATTTTTCTGAACGAGCAATGGCGTCTACGTTATTTTTAATGACCCTCTTCCCTTTGATCATACTTTTCTTTGAAGAATAATTTATGTTTATTCTGGCAAGTAAACATTTTTATCTAATATTGTATAACACAACTGCATTAGCCAAATTTCCTAGGGTAACTTAAACTTTTATTTCTTCATTGATTGCTGTGAAATATACGCCACGGCATTTTTTGTTTTTCGAAGTGAAGTAAATATCGTCTTGGGACTGTAGCCTTTAGTGATGTAAAATTCACGTGGTATTGCTACACTGATAATGGTCGTTGTTGAAATTAGGGCTGGTAATCACAGAGCTTCTTAGTTCATAGATATTTTCGTGCGATTTTCTGAACTGATAAGAACTTATTTTAGCTATATCACATTTTCAGGTTTTTTTGTACTTTGACCTTGAAATGACCTTGACCTTGGCCTCATAGTGGTCAGTGTAGTATGTCCATTTGATACACAATATCAAATGAATACTATGAATGCAAACATTTAGCATTACATTCATTCATAACTTCCTCACTGAAACATAATATTGTGTATAAATTGGCAATTTATGGCGGCCATCTTGGCGGTCATCTTGGAAAATGCTCAAGGTTGACAAGGTGTCATACATCAGATTCTGAGAGTGAACACCCTCCTGAACATTTTGGTACCTAAACATTTTGAGCATACTCCAAAGTTAGGTTCATCATATAAACATAACTGGCTGGCATCTACACTACTAAGACTATTTGTTTTTCTTCAAGAGGTATCTTCGAAATATCAAAGCTAAAATATTATCCTTAATCGGAGAACTACGGTATCTTAAAGGGGTTGCTATGTAAAACGAATAATTCCGCTCCAAATATAGTAACGAATATACTCATGCACTGAAAATACTCTATTTTAAACATAACTACCAAAAAGAAGTCCTTGTACCTCAACCAAATGTACTACACATGACTGGATAAAGATATTGCATAACATGAAGCATTTGTTTAGTATAAACGTATCGCAATTGGATCAACAGATTTTGACATTAGTTTGGTACTTTTGCATGCGGCACAATGTAGCCAGGTGTGTTTTATCGCGATATATACGAGTTGTGTGCATTGTAGTCATTTATAAACAAAGTCATCACATTTTTAAATTCATTGTTGGAAAATGATGAAATAGTGACCGATGTGTTATCATATTTGTGCAGATAAATAGAGGATATTTGTTTGTTTTGATTGAATATGGTTTATATCTCATCATGTAGTGATAAAATTCAATATTTTCAAGAGCGCGTAGCGCGAGTGAAAATATTAAAATTTTATCACTACAAGATGAGATATTAACCATATTCAATCAAAACAAACAAATATTCTGTTTATTTAATGCTTATATGGTGTCAAAACTGGTACTATTTATGCCAAATTACAACTGTGGTTAGGCTACGTATGAATATGTTATTCCATTCAGATTTTCACTTCAAAATCCGCCATCTTGGATTATGGTGAATAGGTGAAAACGGCTTTTTTTAGAATTTTGCATTAAATCATACACCAACTTGTAGGAAATGGTCTAACTAAGAATAAAAACCCCCACATGACATGTTTCCGTTCAGTAATAAAAAAGTTACAGACATTTTAGTGTTGAGATTTTGGTAAATTAAAGTAGTCCCTGTGAGGGGGCGGAGCTTATATCAGTCACATTGTAGGTGATAACCAGTGACTGATATAGGTTTTATTTCACTGATAGAACTCCATATCTCACCAGTTAGCATTAAATAAGGGCTTGTAGAAGTATAGCTTGAAAGTACAATACCTTACCTCTTGAATAAAGTTGAAGAAAAGGCAATCGAAACCCAAATCAAACAAACGCGATAACAGCTAAAGTATAAAGTGTTGTGTATACTCCCAGTTTAACATTTTTCCTTATGCATTCAACATTCTGCCACGTTTTGGGCACAGGTAACTGTATCATTGATAAAGAGTAAAAAGAAATTTATTTTTATAAAATTTATCATAATATCTAAGATATGATAAATTTTATAAAAAAAATTTTTACTCATTATTATTGATACGTTTTGGGTGGAAATTGCAAATTATAAGAAACGAATTGTTAATCACATCGCGCAGGTTATGAATGTTATGAACACTGCATGTATACTCATGTAATATTTAAAGGTGATGTCTCACGTATTGGTGTATTGCAAAAATAAAATAAAATTGTCAAATATTCACATTATTTTGGTATAGTTGCCTGTATATCCCATAAACAACCACACTGACATTTAAAATAACTTTCGAAACATCGCCATTTTGTAGTTATTTAGTACTAGTATTTTTACATCCAAAATTCTAGAGGGTATTAATACCCTATATAATCAACACTTCTATCACATAAATTGCCTGAAATTTGTTCGCATTCGATGAAAACGAATTGCAAAACGAACCGAATACCTCACTGATTTTTACGCTGTAGTTTGTTAATTTTACGATGCGACAACGTGTGAATTACATAATTCACAAAGCATGTTAGATGGAACCTCTGCGCTATTTTTAAAAGGACAAAATACCAAGTGCGCGATATAGAGAGTGTTATAAATTGCTTATTATAATTTGCAACAAATCTTTAATAAAGCAACCGTCTTTGGCTTTCCATTACATAATTACTTGGCCAGGAAGGAAACTTACGTCATACAAACATTTTAGCCCGATCTGTGAGTCAGCACCTTTAAAGAGTGACGATTCTACACGACAAGTGGAAACTTCTACGTCATATGTGGCATGCACCAAGCGAAGTTGTCGCTGTTTCCTGATGAGTTGTTGCGATAGCATATTGGTATGACACATGCATGTTTTGACGAATTATATTATAACTCGCCGAAAAATTACATAGCTCGAACTCTACATAGTACGACCGTTGTTTAGTCGGGTATTACGACGTTACTAAAAGTGTATACATAACGAACCTAGGCTACCTTTCCAAACGGAACCAGCAACGTGAAGGAAAATCGACATTAGTGTCAAATTTTCTTGGAAGTGTACGACCGGGCTATTATGGCATCTAAATGCCTAGGTGCTCTGCAAAAATTAAATGACAACACATGACATCCATTTCGACATACACACAAACTTATACACTATATAATTGTTCAACAGTTTAATACCATATAGACTCATGTTGATTCAATTAATATACTAGTAAGTCAGTAATATCAGCGGCTATGTCATGCATTTTCTTTTAAAGATAATCATCTTGCTATACTTCCACTATTACATTTTTTTGCCGATGCCCCCTTTGTAGCAATCTCGGTCTAAATCCTTGTTTTTATCATTATCATGATATAAACTGGTCCCAACAGTGATCAAAGCACTGATAGTACACTTAGAAGGCGATCTGATTGCTGCTATTAAATCTGAAACTGACTTTACACGTTTATGTTTGTTTTCTTACTACCGATCTTGTCAAATCTCATAATAGGCTTATGTGACTTGATAGGTACGTGGCTTATCTAAATAATTGTGAAAATGGACGTACTATTTGGCATATATGTTTTATATGCGTATATCAAAAGTGGCACTAAAATAAATATAACCGCCTATTTACCAGATTCTACGGTACGCTTGTCAACACTTACCCTACAGCTTGATTCCGAATAAGGGAGATACGTCTAGAGAAAGCTAGTATATATCTAAGTCAATGCCACACTATATGATTGCGTATTTATATGAATTTCAGTGTCTTCAAAGAGGTACATGTAGTGTGATGTAATAAGTTTATATTACATGTAAATACTTTAGAACTACTTCGCTTCGTGTAGAACTACTAAAATATCCTAATATAGCTACATCCGGTAGAAATCGCAATAAAGTGGTGCATTAATCCGTGTATTTTGATAATACGAGACATTTGCGATATATAGCTGCAGCGGAGTGATTATCCGTACAAAATCCATTTCACGAACAGTTTAACAATAAGTGTTGATCTTAAAATAAACAATTGTTGCTGATTTAAGTAAACCAGTTAAAATCTTTGGAGAAACATTACGTAGCAGTATTGAAACTGTTCGCAGTTTCTGGAACAACTTGAATGCGGATGCTCATTTTTTGCCTAAAGGCGTTAAATTGATAATAAGAAATAGGCAATGGTACTTCTGAGAGGTTTCGCCTCCCAAAAAATAGTATCTAATTTAGCTTTGTACAATGTTGACCTGTGTGACAACCTGTGTCGGATTAAACAATAATAATAATAATAATAATAAAGACTTTATTTAACGAGGAAACTCATTTGACAATTAAATTAAATGGCAATCTTCCATGAGATCCTCAACAATAACATTTGAACAAGAACACTAGTACATAAAATGAAAAAGCATAATGGCAATTTGGCCCATATGACGTCCACAATATCATAATTTTATATATAATTATATATAATTGGGGAATTTCATAAAAGAGTTTCAGTGAAAGGATGTGCGAAACCGATATGTATGGAATCTACAATAAAGGGAAGGTATAAATCAAAATGCTAATCAATTAAATTTATAATTAATCACTACAAAGCTTTATTAGATATAGGGACATCACAAGAGCCAGCATATCATAAAACAACATGTAAATTAAAACAATGACATTTTTATAAGCATGATACGGAATTAAAACATAAAACACACTGCATGCCATTCTGCAGACATATATCTATGGCTATACATGTATAGTGAAGTAATGAATATGACTAGTCAGTCATTAGATATTTAAGTAGCAGAAACATGGGGTGTTTCAAAATAAGACGGCTTCACCCAGCGTAGATATAAAGTTTTAAACTGTTGAATAATTGAAGAATTTTTGATATTATGAGGAATAGAATTCCATATTGAGGTACCAGAGAAAGCAAAAGTGTGGACTATATAATTGGTATGTAGAAGATGAGCGTAACAGCCGTGAATGAGTATCTGCAGTAAATTTAAATGCAGATTTAAGATAGTCTGGTGCATCACCTCTGAGAGTTTTGTACATTTGAATAGCTTTCTGATGAATAACGCGTTCATGAAATGTCATCCATTTGAGTTTTGTAAATAGAATACTTGAAGGAGTTGAATAATCACAATCAAGAATTACTCTAGCTGCTCTGTTCTGAAATTTTATAAGTTTATCTTCAAGACTGCTGGTACAATTTCCCCATACAACACAGCAAAAGTCAAAATGTGGAAGAATATATTCGTTATAAACCGGTTTAGACATGTCATATCCCTTACCTAGCACACGGATCGTATCTTAAGAAAAAAGGCCAAAACCTTATCTACTGTAAAATCATTATTTTTCAAGGGAGTTGAATTATTGTTGATTTCGTTGTTGAAATCGACCACGAAATTTAATTCCCTCCATAAATCGACATCCCCAATACAGATAGATCATAGATGTACCCTTCCATGTTTTGTTATCCACGAACTTACGACCCCACGGAAAAGCATCTTCATCAAAATCCACGAAATTAAATACCCACGAAAATATGTTATTTTACAGTATAGTTATTTGATTACAATGTATACTAGACGATACCATTGACAAAGTATCAGTTAATGACAAAACCTTAAGTTTGTTGTGATCGTAATAAGTACAATACTGAATCAAATCGTATGCGCCATGTGCCATGTACTCTGCTGTTAATTGGGTCCACATGAGCGATTCCTGTCAATGATATCTTTGAGATATATCTGTTTACGGTGCACATCATAACCACTGATGAATCTGTACAAATTGTATAGGTTTATTCATTTGTTTAATCCTTTTGTCTATGCAAGTAAAGATGTCATACGTTGCAAATTTATAGATGAGATCATGTTTGTATACAGAGGTAGTCATAAAAATTTATGCAATTGTGCACTATTTCAAGTTAAACAAAACAGTTCTAGTATTTCCCGCACAATTGGCTAATCTCTGTGCTTGAACTAACGTTAAAGTCCCATTATGCCTTAACTTGCTTTTTTCAAAAAGCATTAACTTGGTAACCTATCTGCAGAATGATGCATTTTGAGCCCTTTAGTTGAGTTCCATAGAAGGAAAACACCATAAGATGGAAAAAATGGTCTGTAAACAAAATATCGAAATGTAAACAATAAAGTCTAAGGGGATCAAAATTAGTATTTTTTCATCCATGCATTTTACTAAATGTCGCCATACTTTGTCGACAGATTTATCTGACAATCTGGCGTCAATTATAGATCATTTGTGAAAAACATCCTAAATCTTTGTATTTAGTCAATTTACTTGATGCTTTTGGAAGAGATAATGTGACTTTAAATCACAGCTAAGCCACCTAACGTTCCTGCAACCGCTACAGTATCTTGCGGTGTGGTAAAATACAGAATATCGATTCGAAATAACACTGGCATAGAATTAGAAGTACAAAATCATTATTTTGAGAAAACAAGAAACAACTGTCTGAAAACTACTCTTTACGTAATGAAAGACAAGCATTTTCAACTTCTGTTGGGTCAACATGTTCATTCCGATTTTCATGAAAATAGGCTCACAAGAAGCGCATTGAGATGCAGATTTCAAATATGCATGAGTCTTATAAGGTCGTAAGTAGACCTTCTAGATATAGCTGGTCCTAGTTCGTCCAATCAGATAGCTCGTTGCAAAATGTATCACATGCAATGCGGTACAATGGGCGCGTCAAGTCATTCCTGAAATTGCAAAAGTGATGATATGATAAAACAACGTGTAATTATGCCAACACAGGCCTAATTGGTGCTTCTAGTAAACCGAAACTATGGTAATTGCTGAAAATACATAATTCAATCAAAAACACAGAATTTACAGTAGTTAATGGTAATACATAAATCAAATAACAGAAACAATAGTAATCGCTGAAAATATACGTGTATAAATCAAAGCACAAAAACTACAATAGTTACTGACACATACTGCCAAATCACAGAGACTATCATTGATGCCAACCTCGAGGTTGAGGGTAGGTAGGTAGGGAAAACCTTACTTTTTAATTGTTTTATTTTATTGATTTTATATTCTGGAAAATCAGCTATTCACTTTCATGAAAATGCCAATTACAAATGTAAATGTCTAGGGTAGAGGCCAACAATGTATAAATATGGCTACCAAAACCACATTATCATTTTTATTCGGCCTAATTGTTTATACTAATACAAATACATGTAATGTATCCTAGCGCAAAAAATATTTAAACATACAGTGTCACATGTATTCTATTGCGCTTCACACTTACATGACGCACTAGGATTCTAGAGCTTGGATTGAGTCATAAAACACTGAATTGACTATTAGCAAGAGCACACCCATTTCCTTTCTTACAATCTACAATCACAACCTCTGTTCTAAGCGACTGTCCTCTAACTATTCCTCTTCCCCTATATAGACTACAAAAATCATAATGACATTAATGAATAATATCATAAAGAGTCGTGAACAAATTTCACACACTTTATTTTGACAAAATTGTTTTGTATATTTTGTATATGTGCACAGCTGTATAATATGTCTTATGAAAATACAAAATGTTAAAAAAAGAGCACCCCCACCATTGTCCATGAAACCGACTATACAAATGTGTTTTCAATTTTGATCTGAACATGGCTTCTCAGTGAATGTCTTTCAGGTAGCTGGGTACACCATTTTGGTCCAGTAACGGCCATAGATCTGTCCGCTTATTTTGTTCGCCGTCTGCATGTAGGTGCACGGACACGCAGGTTGATAAATACAGCATGTACAGGCGCGTCAATTTATCTTTGTTAAATCATACACAGCCAATTCCAAATTATACATTTTTGTCACTTAAAGGGAGACAAATGCGTTGATATTCCAACTAGTCGTTTAAGAGTTACATCCCTTTGATCTAGAAATGAAGAGTGAACCATTTCACAGAAAAGAAATAATGCGCGTGGAATTTGAATTTGAATCGGCAACTGACAACTAACTGTCAGCACAATGTCATACAGATTAGGTTTATAAATGTTGTCTGGAACAAAGGGTCAAGCAACCAATACATTAAGACTAAACTATAAGAATTGAATAAATTGAGTTCATGCATTTCGAACAGGAGCAGAAGCACAAAACATGAAAATGCAAATTAAAAAAAAATAACGAAATCTCTTTGCCTTTTTTGAACACAAAACCAAATAAAAGCTTTCAAGTCAAGTGAAGAATATGTCCGCGAACATATCGTTGGCTAAGAATTAGAAGGTCGTAAGTACTACCTACTGATGCATATTTGAAATCTGCACCTCAAGGCGCTTCTTATTCATGGGCCGATTTTCATGAAATCGTGGTCATGTTGACCAAACTGAAGTTTAAAAAGCTTTTTTTCCATAAGTAAAGAGTAGTTTTCAGACGACTGTTTTTTTATTGACGTTTTCTCAAAATCTTAATTTTGTACTTACGACCTTTTTATTTTAAGCCAGCGATATCCAATACCCACAGTGCTCATTCACAAATTATGGTAGCATCATCTTTAATAAATCCATCGTATACTGTGAACCTAGAAATTATTTTGCACGAATTGGTTTTGCGGAGTTCGCGAATGGTAGAATTTCGCGAAATTAATTCGCCGCGAAAGTGCTAAAAGCATTAATATGGTTTTTGTACTTACGACCTTCTAATTCTAAGCCAACGATATCCACTACCCACATTGGTCATTCAGCGCGGGTAGACGGTGCATAACGCACTTTTGGTCGATAGAAATATAGACCAATATTATTATGCGTGTGTGTAATTATTTAGAACTTTCGGTCAAATGATAACCCATAAAAGTGCAAGCACATATTTCCAATGGGGTCCTGTGTTTTTGCTGAAGGGACATCAAGTAGACGAGACAGTGGTATGATACATGGATTCCGGTTTGAATACCTTTGTTCTCTCCGAACAGACTCATTGGTTCTTTAACGTACCCGGTGTATATCACCGATACACGCGAGACTGTATATGGATTACGAACAAGTTCATCTCTAGTTGGATGGGAAACACTGAGAAGCGTAACTGAACTATCCAGTGCCCAGCCGATATTGGAACCAGGGACCTCTGGACTGGTAATGGAGAACGTTAATCACTAGACCACCGTGCCACACTATGGTAAGAAAATCGAATGGCATGTCTCCATTTAATTCTAGCAAATTGGGATATGGCCGAGGATGATCTTTGGCAATTCTGTTTTTCACCTGCTTAATATTTCAAATTTATTAATTTCTCACAGTTTCTTAGCTATACCGGACAAACGCGCGAGCGATTTTTGATATGTTTGGCAGTTTACTGTCATATCTCACAGAAAAATACTTTTGGGCAAATGCATGCTTGTACCACATAACACTGCGTGTCCCGTCAGATTTCACTGTGGTATGTGGGCAAATGGAAATTCATAATACGCACGGTTTGTTGAAGGACCCGGGTCACATTAATTAAGGTCAAACAGTTAATAATGAATTTACACTAAGTAACCAAGAGAAACGTGAATAACTTATCTCTGTGTGTATCTACTGTACGTTTCGTTTTACATGTTTAACAGAAATGTATTTTTTTCGCGGTATCTTTTGTAATGAGTATAGCATATTCTGACCAACCGGGCTTTAATATTTATTTGCTCATAATTTATTGCAAACATTTCATTAGTTTTTAAAGTGGCTAAAAGCAGGTCAAATATCAAGCTAGACAGGTAACGCTGAAAAAAGCTTCACACAGAACCTCCAATATAAATTCTAAAAGTAGCTATAGAGGCGGGACATTTGATGAACACGTCATTTTCATAATACGAAATAAGTTCGATATAGCCCCAGCGTAGTAATTATATGCAAACATATCGATTTAACGAACAGTTTGACAATAATTGTTTATCTTAAAATAAACAAAAGTTGCTGATTAGAGTAAATCAATTTAAATATTTGGAGAAACATACGTAGCAGTAGTGAAAATGCTGACAGTTTCTGGAACTACTTGGATGCGGTATCACATTGTTTAGCTAAAGGCGTCCAGTTGGCATTCAGAAATAGGCAATGCTAGCTTTGAGAGGCAAAGCTACGAAACAAGTTCGATATCGCTCCGGCGTTTTGATTATCTGTAAAAATATCGATTCAACGAACAGTTTGACAATAATTGTTGATCTTAGAATAAACAAATGTTGCTTATTTAATTAAATCAGTTTACAAATTTGGAGAAGCATATGTAGCAGTATTGAAAATGTTGACAGTTTCTGGAACTACTTCAGTGCGGATTCACATTGTTTAGCCTAAAGGCGGTCAGTTGGCATTAAGAAATAAGCAATGGTACATTTGAAAGGCTAACACATCCCAAAAATCGTTTCTAAAATTCTTATACTTAGAGCGTTAACAACCATTCGTCGTATCGAACAGCGTTATCATTGCTGCACATATTGATATAGTGTGAGCGTGTTTAACACTTTACAATGTAGTTCATTTGTAAACGCAGGTATATATAGGCACGTGATTAAACGTAGTTTCATATTTTGATGATATATTTAGAAACGAAAGATAATTAAATGAAAAGGATAATAGGCGTGAACTGGAAAATACTTTTGGTAGATTTAGAAATTATTTCAATGTACAAATGTAATGAAACATTGTATAAAACTGAACTAGCGTTATTTTACTGTAATTGTAAACTTGTTTTTCTGACTTTTTAGAAACCGAAACTAGGACTTTGTAACTGTTTAGTTTTTATTTTCGTGCTCAGTTCTGTGCTGGGCATGGTGGCGTATACTAGTGGTCTGTGCTTTTTGTGTGTTCATTTTGTGCTTTTTGTGCTCGGCTGTTTGAGTGACACCTACCCTGTTAATCTGGTTCCCGATCTTAACTTTCTTTGTAGTTAAACATGTAATGTAAGATTGGGGAAAGGAACCAGGCTACTTCCCTGTCAGATCTTTCATTACCTTTTTGTAATGATTTTACGTCATTTTATTGGATACGTGGTTACTACAAACTGTCTAGAGTTTTGTAGCTCACAGAACATAATTATAAGGTTTAAAAGTGTTCACCAACTATCCATTTATACGCTTTAAATAAAACTTGTATATATAAACCAATTTTGTTTTAAAACCGAAAGTAGGTGGGGATTTTTTATCGGATGTATAATGTAGGACACACGAAATGTATGTTAGAGATAGCTTTTTATCACAATTCACATTTCAATTTATTATCAATTGAACTTGATACATGTTCTTCTGATAAAATGATGCAGTTATAAGCATTGTGTTTTAGGTCTGTGAAGTTGGTTGTTAGTCGTTCATTCAGAAGTTTATTAAAAAATTAATATTGAATTAACTTCTCATAGAAGTTTATTCAGAAGTTCATTTAATATTTGAAGTAACTTCTCACACAAGTTCAGTCAGAAGTTCATTCAGAAGTTCTTTCAAAATTTAATATTCGAATTGAATTGACTTCTCAAAGAAGTGTAATCAGAAAATATCTACCAGCATTTTAATCATTTACATGATATTATTTATTAATACTAAGAACTGCATACTTATGAAAACGACATTTAGAGAACAATAAGATTCAAATTCCTGGCCCTCTTCCGGCATACACGTTAGATAAACACAACGTTTTAAAAGAGATAATACCAAGTTACACATTGACAATTAAATGTGCTGCCTCCCATATTGGGCCCATTTTTTGTATATCGTGATTTTCCAACCTAACCAAGTATTGATGCAATAGAAAGCAACTGACGGATGCTTTATGAAAGATTGGGTGCAAATAAGCAATTTTAACCACTCTCGATATCGCCCACTGAGTATTTTTTTCTTGAAAAAAACCGCTAAGTTTCTTTCCAACATGCTTTGTAAATTATGTAATTCACACGTGATCGAACTGTAACATCCACAAACTACAGCGTAAACATTAGTGAGGTATTTGGTTCATTTTTTTCATCAAATGCGAACAAATGGCAGGCAATTTAAGTAATAGTAGTGTTAATTCTATAGGGTATCTTAAAATACCCTATGGAAATTTTGATGTAAAAATACTAAATTAATATAAAATGGCGAAGTTTTTCTAGTTATTTTAGATGTCAGTGTGGTTGTTTATGGGATAGACAGGCTACTATTCCAAAATTACGTGAATATTTGACAATTTTATTTTAGTTTCGCAATTTACCAATATGCGAGGCAGTCCCTTCAACGATAAATGAAATATTTATTATGTAATACGAATAAAAACTATAAGTAATAAAACATCAAAGAGCTATCTACAGCATTGCCAAGTTTTACAGACATTTTAAAACAAATAGTACAGCTTAAGATGACAACAGTCAGTGAATTCGTGATGCCAGAAGGAACATGCCAAATGAACGACTGGTTAACAGAAAAGATAACCGTCCTACAAATACAGACCAACGCTCTATACTGACAAGCGTGGTCACTTTTATACCTAAGGCAACACACCATCAATCATACAATATACTCTTTTGTGTTACATGAAATATTATAAATAGATGTGTTTACTAATTGAAAATGAATATACATTTTTTGTAATTTGATACTTTTGGCATTATTTTGCAGCAATATCGAACGTTTGGGAAAGGATACAAGAAGGATGGCAAGTGATATAAAACAGTATGTATTACAAGTGGACGAGTTGACAACAATATCTATTTTACACCTTACTGTTTACGTCACACATATCGCTGGCTAAAATTAGAAGGCCTTAAGTACTACTTAAGTTCTACTTACGACCTTATCAGACTCATGCATATTTGAAATCTACTTCTCAATGCGCTTCTTATGAGCATATTTTCATGAAAGTTGGAAGTAGTCATGTTGACCAAACAGAAGTTTAAAAAGTTTGTTAAACCATAAGTAAAGAGTTACTTTCAGACAGTTTTAATTTTGTAGTCTACTTACGACCTTTCATTTCTAAGCCAGCGATATGTATACAACTACCTTCGATTACAATACTGTTCTCTGGGAACTGTGTACGAACAAGGAGAAGATAACCAATCAGACAGGATAGGGCATCATCTACTACTTACGATCGTATCAGACTCATGCATATTTGAAATCTGCATCTCAAGGCGCTTCTTACGAGCCATGTTGACCAAACTGAAGTTTTTCCAGAAGTAAAGAGTAGCTTTCTGACAGTTCTTTCTTGTTTTCTCAAAATACTGATTTTGGACTTTTAAAATTCGTATTTCTCATCATGATTCGATGAAGTATGGCAATTTCCCTGATGTATTTACATTGATCAAAAGAACTGAATACAAAAGCCCAGGTAGCTACATAAGACTAAAAGTTAAAATCGAAGTAATACCAATACGAGTATTATATGAATTTGTTGTATTGTGTTTCAGAAGTATAGAATGTTTCGAGAAAGACATCATGAAAATGGAAAATGAAACAAAAAGGTACGCTATACAGTTTGACACATATTCATCCTTCATATTCAAAACATGTTCGGATCCAAATGGTTGACGGTTCAAGTATTATAACAAGTTACTAGACCATGAAAAGTTTATATGGTGAACGATATCAAATGCTTTATTTTGCCATGTTGATCGAATACAAGTATTCATACCTTAGGATACCTTAGGATCTTCTGTAAAACATCTATACCCACCTCTTCTTCTATTGTATTTGTCTTGTCGCATCTTGCACTTGTGAATGTAAGATCTACTTTATGGTTGAATTTCAGTTCTTGATCTTCTCTTACTAGTTTTGAATTGTTCTTAAGTTTCAGATTATGTCCTCTTGTATAAGTATGTATGGCTTGTTCTAGAAATCCCTCTGTGACGTTAGTATCATAAATTCCTTTCACTATTTTAAACACTTCTATCATATCTCCCCTCAGTCTTCTATATTTTTAAATTGGGATCTTCAATCTTTCTGTGTATTCAAGGTAACGTAGACTCGATATGGATTTTGAGGCTCTTCTTTGAACGTTTTCGATGATGTCCTTTTCTTTGTATGGTGACCACTGCTTGTGCGTATTCAAGGTTTAGTCTTATTAATGCCTGGAACATGTATTTAAAGCTGCATTCATCCAACTATGTATATGTCCTTCTGATCAAGCCCATTATTTCATTTGCTTTGTTGACTTTTGTCTGCATATGGTGTTCAAAGTGCAAGAGACTGTCTACTTCTACGCCAATGTCCTTTTCACTATTTGACTTTTCTAATGTTGTTATTCCCCGTCTGTGGCAGTCGAATGTGTTCTCATCTTGTGGGTGTTTCTTATTCGCTATTCTTAATACTTTGCATTTGTTTGAATGGAATTTTAGGAGCCAGATCTCAGACCATCTTTGCAACTGCATCTAGGTCGGTTTGGAGCTTATGTCTGTCTTCCTCTGTCTGACCTCAGTGAATACATTTGTGTCATCCGCAAACAGGTATGTAGGTGCTGTTACACAATCTGGCATGTCGTTAATGTACTTCACAAACAAAATGGGTCCTAGTACACTGCCTTGTTGGATTCCACTTGTAACATGGTGACAGGGTGACTCATGACCATTTACAAGAACTTTTTGTTGGCGATTCTGTAGAAAGTGTTCGACCCAAGAAATAATCTAGTCACTGAGAGCGTACGAGTGCAGTTTGCTTATCAGTTGTTTGTGTGGCACTTTGTCAAACGCTTTCATAAAGTCCATATCAATTGCATCTATGGATCCTCCTCTATCTAATAGTTCCGTCCATTGGTCGATGACTTTCAGCAGTTGCATAGTAGTAGATCTCCCAGATATAAACCCATACTGGTTTTTACTGAATAAGTTGTTAGCTATCATATGGTTCAATATCTTCTCTCGTACTAATTTCTCCATCAGTTTACATGCAACACTAGTTAGACTAACGGGTCTATAATTTCCAGTTCAGGTACGTATCCCTTCTTGAACATTGCTGTGATGTTTCCTGGCTTCCACAAGTCTGGAACTTTGCCTGTTTGCAAAGATTTGTTGAGTATTAATGTTAATTGGCGTGATATCACATCTCCCAGTTCCATTTATGCTGTAGGTTGAATTAGGGCAATTCTTTCTCGATTGTTCTCAATTTAAGTGGATGTATATCTCCATCTGGTTCCTTCGTGAAAACACTGGAGAAAACGTTGGCCAGAACTTCAGCTTTCTCACCATCACCCTTGGTATATATATACGAGGGTCGTTCATTTAATACCCGGACGATCGCCAAAGTGTTTGACAGAAACACGCAATTGTAATAATTTTTCGTACAATAACACGTACTCACCAACTTGATAATTCGACAAAACTTGGTATAATTGTATCCAACCGAACACAAACTGTGGTTACTATAGTAACCTAACTAAGGGCTACCCGGCCAACCCAAGTTTTCAGTGAAATATGTTGATATGACAGGGTGCGTGGTATAATTACCTATTTTCAACGGAAAAAATCATATAACGTTGTGTCAACATCTTGGTTATGTTATATAAGGTTTGATGTCATTTATGTACTGTTACTGTGCGTGAAGCGCTGTTTATTGACAACGGGCATGTTTCCGTTAATATTGCGATGAATCGAATGTGTTAGGGAAAATCCTGATTATGATACAATTTCGTAAATGTACTAGTCATAAACCTATAAACCTAAAGAATGTACTATAGAGAAGCTTTTTGGGTATATTTGTATCAGTGGATTTCTGCTTATAAACGTTTCTTTGATGACAAGGATCACCTCGTGATGATCCGAGGTCGTGTCAATCTTACGTCAGAAACAGGACAGTGTCGTCGGTAAAAAACCTGTTGGAGGGGTAAACACAACTTGAAGAATACTACTATAGTAATTACGGAACCATGCGAAATTATCGTAAGTACAGCATTTAACATTACTATCGAACATCTTAAAATGGTAAATATGTGGTTCGCGTGACTTTATGGCTCCAAAACGACGATCAAATAGAGAAAAGGTGTCAGGTTTAAGAAGCCAAAATGGCGTCACGTCACAATATTGTGACGTCGACTTGGGCCGACTTGCGTTACATGTACTTATTAAAACACTTATATTATGTAAACCCTTCGTCACAACAAGTTGAAATTTCGTATGTGAATTAAGGAATGGTGTAAATGTTTTCCTGTGAGATTTCACGAATATCAGTCCACTAGTTTTTCAGCAATATCGATCGTCCGGGTATTAAATGAACGACCCTCGTAGTCTCACTTCACTTTCAGCTCTGCTATTCCAGACTTAGTTTTCCTTTTCGAATTTGCGTATTATTTGCGTATTGCCAGAATCTGTTAAGGTCTTTTTTGATATGTGTTGCTATGTCCTTTACCATCCTTATTTTAGCCTTTTCACTAGTCCTTTAACCTGGTTGCGCGTCTTTGTATATTCCTGATACTTCATGTCGTCTTTCATCTCATATATATTTGCCAACAGCGATGCTTCTTCTTTATCGTTTTTATAGTTTTTGTATCTAGTGGTAAATAGTTGTGTTTCTTAGCCTTAATTGCAAATAATTTCTTACTTTTTGGAATGAATTTCTTTTCAAACATTTGGTTTGAATCACCACCAAGCTGATTAGTTCAATCTATTCACATTTCATCAGTCATGTCCTAGTAGCTTTCTTTGTTGAAGTTCCATCTTTCAGCAGTGTTGTGTTCATGTTCGATGTAACACTAATACACAGTGGTCACTACGTCACAGTGGACTGTAATGTTTTAAGTCACATACCATTTCCTTCTCATTCGAGAATATTAAGTCCAGTATGCTTGGCTCATTACTACCCCTAACCCTTGTGAGTTTAGACACTTGTTGAGTAGATGAGAGTAGGTATCCACTCACATTGTTATATTGCTGAACAATTGTTCACAAAAAGATCATACCCTTCTATTTGAAGTTCTGCCTTAGTTGGTGTAAATCTACAGTTTATCATGAATGTGTACATTCGCGTTTCAATGAACACAACGATTGAATATAACCATGCATTCTTTGAGCGTTAGTGAACAGTTCCAATAACACGATCAAGTGATATCTTATTTCACCAGCGGTTTACTTATTTATCTTATTCTTTCAGTTTTAAATCGCTGACTGAGAATCAACTGAAAACTATACAAGATCTTCGTGATAAACTGACCAAGTGAGTGAAATTGCTACAAACGGTCTTTGAATCTTAGGTTCTACATGTATTTGCAAACTGATCTTTTTGCAATACGAATACACTTATAATCTGCATTTGTTGGTGCAACCACAAGTCTTTGACAACCTGTTTTATGCATAATACTGAAATAAAAAATAATAATGCGCAACACGTACGCTCAGTTTGAGACACTCGTTTGTGTAATTATTATACTATTCAACTTCAAATTCAAATTTGTTGGCCATGCGACGCCTTCCTGTTCTAGTTTAAACGCATCCTCTCAATACGACGTCTTGCGCCCGTGACCACGATGAGTATTGCCTTAATGTCATTTGGAGACAATATAGTCATCGTTCTTGATTGTAAAATTAATCTACTAGCTTCGGCTTTTCAACAAATTCGAAGCCAACTTCGAACGAAAATAAAATTCGATATTTGTATGTCAGTCTCCGGGAAAGTGTGGCGCCTAAATGGACTAAGAGCCTCGATGAATCGGAAGTTCATTATGAGGGGATGCAAAGAATGAAGACTATCATGTACACATTTAGCGTAAATTGTTCTAAAAACAGAATCAAGCGATAAGTTAAATTGCCATTACACATTAGTACATTATGTTGTTCTGTCATCTTATCGCTGGCTTAGAGTGAGAATATCATAAGTACGAAAACGCCTTTTTAGAAAACAAGAAAAACTATCTGAAAACTTCTTTTTACTTATGGAAAAACAAGCCTTTCAACTTCAGTTTGGTCAACATGACCTACTCCGATTTTCATAAAAATAGGCTCACAAGAAGCACAACTGTCATGCAGAATTCAAATATGTATGAGTCTTATAAGGTCGTAAGTAGCACTTACGACCTTCTGCTACTTACAACCTTCTCATTCTAAGCCAGCGTTATCTGGTAAAACTGTTTATATTATTCTTTCAGTTTCAAGTCACAGACTGAGAATCAACAGAAAACTATACGAAGTCTTCGTGATAAACTGACCATGTGAGTAAATTGTTACAAAGTTAACTCTTTGAAACGGAAGATTGTCATATGGTGAAGGTAAAATTAGCAGCTGCTGATACAATGCATTAATTCAAGACTAAACATGGCGAGCGTGTTAATACACTCGATTGACTTGTCGGTGAATTTATATTGTTCCTCATGAAGTAATAGTTAGAACATATTAAAAGTATTTGTTTTAATGTTTAAAAAGGGCTGTGCGAGCGAAGCGAAGCAAGTCCTTTTTAATCATTAAAAATTACTTAATATGTCCTTCCCAACTTAGAATGTAACATCCTGCATTTTGACTGGATAGAGCGCCAAGACATGACGTCACATCGTAAGCGTCGTAGGATAGACTTACCCTTATATACTTAGTTATGTGTTCTAAGGTTAATTTTGGTATTTATTTGAGAAAAAGATAACTGCAATATCGAGCGTAACTTCATTTTGAAAAGTGCACCGACGTCATAAAATGCGACTAAAGTATTAGGTATTAGTATAATTTCGATGACATTAGAGACATAAATTCGTTTAATGTATTTCATGATCATACCATAGGGCCTTCAGTTATGTGACTTGTTTCTTATTCGACTTCCGGTTTCATTGTTAAAGGTTTTCCCATCGATATGTTACATATATGAATAAGAGCTTGAAGTGTGATTTATTGTAATTCGTGGATTTATTTGGTCAACAGGACAACGAAGGAAAAAGAAGAATTAAGGAAACACAAAGAAGATATGGACAAAGAAATTCGCAAGTACGTATAAACAGTGTCAAAGATCATACACAAATGGATATGCAAGTCTAAACAGATCCGAATTAGGACTTGAAGACCCATCATGCATTGCGCGCGTTTCGGTATTTATCGGGCGTGTCCGATAATTCCATGCCAGTGTATTGCTTTAATATTATACAAAGTAGACAGAGATGTCTTGGAGTACATATATACAATTCACATAATATTATTTAACATATCATAAATAATACAACATCAAAATATATTCAAGAGTAACTGGATACTGATAGATATACAGAGAAATTTATTATTAGAAAGGAATTATAAGCAAATTGCAATTCATAAAATACGTATATACATACTACTCATAATTTGTTAAGGTGCAATAATTAAACCGTATATTTTGGATTGATTTTTGACAGATATCATATTGTTAATATTTGTACTGCTCATAGACTAAAAAATTGAAGTTCATTACCTCGAGTGCATGTCGAAAATGAACACTTGGTTTGCTCCTAAATTTACTCTCGTGGTTAAAACTACAAGAGACCATGACGAAAGAACGTGTAAGAAAAGATGTTGCCAGTTTTCGAGGAATACTTTCAGTAATTCAGCGAGTCTCTCTGGGGAGATTACATGTATTTCTCTACTAGTAGGTGAGCAGCCAAAATCGAGATACGTCGCCCAGGAATATCGAACATGTACATACACTGCCCTTAGAAGGCGTCTGAGTACATAAGAAATGATTTTATCAGTATGCGAAGGTTGTAATTCCACCCTGACCTTATCCAAACAGTCGCTATGCCTTAATAACTCGTTATTTTCATTATTTCATCTCGCCCATAGCCTACAGAAAATATCAATTTATTAAGTTGAATTTAAATCCATTAAAACATTTCCCATCATACCCAACAACAATGATATACGAGAGGTGTTAAACTTATATTTGAACAAAACTGAACATAGGATTTTTCCATACTAACACAATAACATCGATTTATATCTATTGAGCCATGTAGAAAAAGTTGTTAAGTAGTAAATACACTCATTGTTTTTCATATTTGCTTTATTTTTCTAACGTAAATCAACCATCTTGTAGAGGGCATTGTGTTTGGGTTTTTTAAGACAAATTGCCCCTATAGAAGCATCAAAAAGGTGTTGGTATATTATGAATTACCCATGTCAGTGAAAACAATCAGTAATATTTGTCATATGAAGGGTGATATACGTTCACCTGCTTGTTTTGGCGAAATGATCTTGGCCCTCGAAGTGATTATTCATTTTCCGGGCGGATTATAGCCTCCCTGTCCGGCTGTGTCGTGTATTAACCTCTAATTAATTAGATAATTATAAATAAATAATTGTGTCAAGTTTCTATATGCTATATAGCAATGTTAGTAAACAAAATATGGAACTTTTTTAAAAAGCTTATCCAAGTTAAAAAGAGCCATAACTCCTAACAAAATCATCCTAGAGTTATGTACATTGTCTGGGATGATTGACTTATGATAATAAATACGTGTACTAAGTTTCAATGCAATACCATAGAAAGTAAATAAACTATTTAACTGTATTAAAAACTTTAATCTGAATACCCGGACAAACGGACGGAAGGAAAGAATGTTAAAACTGAAAAAAGTATTGTACAGAAATAGTTTGTCTTCAAAAAGCATAACCATTTGTAAACGAACAAGTATTTTTGCATGGAGGAAATCGCTCAGTGTAGTTTATTCTGGTTTTGTATTTTTAAACATTGTGTTTGGGTTTTTTAAGACAAATTGCCCCTATAGAAGCATCAAAAAGGTGTTGGTATATTATGCATTACCCATGTCAGTGAAAACAATCAGTAATATTTGTCATATGAAGGGTGATATACGTTCACCTGCTTGTTTTGGCGAAATGATCTTGGCCCTCGAAGTGATTATTCATTTTCCGGGCGGATTATTGCCTCCCTGTCCGGCTGTGTCGTGTATTAACCTCTAATTAATTAGATAATTATAAATAAATAATTGTGTCAAGTTTCTATATGCTATATAGCAATGTTAGTAAACAAAATATGGAACTTTTTTAAAAAGCTTATCCAAGTTAAAAAGAGCCATAACTCCTAACAAAATCATCCTAGAGTTATGTACATTGTCTGGGATGATTGACTTATGATAATAAATACGTGTACTAAGTTTCAATGCAATACCATAGAAAGTAAATAAACTATTTAACTGTATTAAAAACTTTAATCTGAATACCCGGACAAACGGACGGAAGGAAAGAATGTTAAAACTGAAAAAAGTATTGTACAGAAATAGTTTGTCTTCAAAAAGCATAACCATTTGTAAACGAACAAGTATTTTTGCATGGAGGAAATCGCTCAGTGTAGTTTATTCTGGTTTTGTATTTTTAAACATTTTTTTAAAATAAGCAAATGTTCAATTTTGACAAATTACGGTATGGTACGGTACAATTTTCATGTGACAGTATGGTAAAATATGCTACAGTAGTTACATTGTTGATAAGGTACGTGGGCAGATCCAAAAGTAATGTCACTAGTGCTGTAAAATCGTGCACAATTTATATAAAACAACGCAATTTTACACACCGCTACATTAACATATTGCCAATATAATTGCCAAGTTTCATAATAATGCAATTATTTGTTTTTGAGATATACGTGTACATAGGAAGCCTACTTACGGACATCGCCGCAAGCAAATGACGTTATCGACGTCGTACACAAAATTTGACGTTTCTTACATCGTTCCTTTTCAAGGTATCGCCATTGATGTTCTATACAGCGCTCATGTCTGTTCACCTATTTTTTAAACACATTTACATACCAGAGTCTTTATGTAGTGAGAAAAACACATTGGTACAGGCCTGTCTTGATCCAGGGTCATAGAAATACACCCATGTTTCATTTACTGTAATTATACGCTGGCAAAATAACGTCATTTTCGTGTGCGGCGACGTGACATCAGTGGTATATTTTGAATGTCTATATAATGCTATTTTAATATTCAAACAATATGACACAAATGATATTAATCAGAATTGAATTATTTCACATTTTGATATAAATTTTATTGACGTACGCCAACAAATAAACTCACCAGTGGAACAGTGACATTACTTTTGGATCTACCAACGTAGATAGGCAATCACTTTAGATAATGATTTGTGTATTATAAATGTGAGATGAAAATAGAGGATAAGAGGACAGGACAGTTTCTCAAGTTTCTGGCGGAGAAGGTGTCTATAGACTGAAATATAGTTCGTTGGTAACTCAACATACACCATGAAAGCAACTCTTACGACTTTTTAAAGTAGCATAACCAATATAAACAATAAACGAACAAAAAAAAAACATATATTTACACTTATCAAGTTATATTACGGAAGCGTCCTGGTGCCAAATCATAACGTTTAATAAAAAATTAAAAAGCCTTTTTAAGTCCTACGTAGGAGATAAAAAAAATACGAAATATACAACACAATCAGGAGATAGGAGATAAAAATCCTTATTAGAAGATAATAATCCTAATTAGGAGATATTATAAACTAAAATAAAGGGTGATAAACCAGCCTAGTTAGGACATACAAACCTAATTAGGAGATATAAACTCCTACGTAGGAGATCAAAAAAATCTAATTAGGAGATAAAAAACTGATAAGGAGATACAAAGGTTAATTATGAGTTTCTATGACTGGTTTAGGCTCTACATAGGCTGCCATAGGGACATGTGTGTTTTACAAACATCTCTTGTTTTACTTGTTTCAACAGGTTTGTGTGTATTTAAGACTATAATGCATTTATTGGCATCTCGGGCGTTTGTCGGTCGAACTACGATTCATAATGTTCTTTAAGAAATTCGGTTCGACACACTTAAGTTAAAGCTAAACATGTGTATATTTTGTTGTAGACTAAAAGTCGAAATTCAAGTGCACTTAAAGACCATTGAAAACAAGACATCGGAATGTGCTTATTTGACAAAGTCAGCTGACAGCTTAACATCTGAAAACACATATCTCAAGCAGAATGTTCGACAATTACGAAGTCACACAGACAATCTCAAAGAGCAGATTATAAAGCATCAACAGGAAATCCATTCTTTAGAATCAGAGAAGGAAACTCTATTATTGCGGTATGAAATCATATGGTACTTGGTTTAATTTAATTCCCACAAAGCTTTACAATGGAAAAACTGTAATTACAATGAACAAACTATGCAATAGTCATGGCCTCAACGGAAACGTGTCTCAAAAGTTAGGCTACGCTCTTTGTGTAGCTTCGTTTCTTAACCTTACTACCCCAATTCACCAAATGTCTCGAAAACGGTTGCCAACACTGAAAAGCTATTTACAAAATAGTTTTTAAACAAACGAAGAATAAATTCAGAAATCAACGACAATTGACTTTATTTAATTCCTACAAGACGTGACAATGAAAAAAATGTAATTACAATGAACAAACTGTGCAATATGCGTGGCCTAAATAGCATCCTAGTTGATAGCCACCCTTGAGGCGGCTATCTTATGGAATACCAACCGAATTTCTCCCCTGGACGTGAAAGGACAAGTTACTGATAGTTATTAAAATGAATAACTTTGTTTGCGTGGATATTGAAGCTATTAATTGATACCTATACAAACACATTTAAATTCTCATTGATCCCACCATAAATGGCATTTTTTGGATGGATAATGTTCGTAATTAAAATAAAAAATGTTTCCGTATTAATAATTTAATTGCTGATCCCTTTTTGCGTAGACTAGCTGAGGTGTCTATTTTTTTCTACTACTGAACTGATCGCTAATTTTATCGATAGTTGTATTCGTTTACCAATGATGCTGATGTTTTCGCATGAAAACAATAATATAGAGTTTCATATAACTTTTCTTATTTATCAATTATAGATAATGAAAAGAAAAGAAATTGCTGAAATTTATAAATTAATTTGATAACAAAAATGTTGAGTCGCCGGAATTAGTCTATTCATAAATTCTGTACTATAAATAGACTTGTTTAAAACGCGGTAAAACTACCGAATCTGCGGTCACAGAATGGGTAGTCTGGATTACCTCCCCTATCACTACTAAACAAATATAGAACGACAGGGAACCAGACTACAGAATGGGTTGGCCCGGGTACTTGCTTCCAAAAGTTTAACGGTAACATATGAATATTTTAGCAATTATTGTGATATTGTGCTGTTTATTGTGATTATATAAGTAGTTTTCATATAATATGAACAATATCTTGATGATTTTAAAGTTGCTTGATTTGGCCGCACGTGCCCGCAGTTTGGCCGCGTTTTAAACATGGCGGCGGAAGTAGATATAGCATTGTTTTGATAAAACTTTACTTATCAAAAATAGCCGCGAATATAACTGATTACAAGATGCGAGTACTTGTTGAACAAGGAAAATCTTCTTTAATACTCATAACGAACGTAGATATGCAATTTCATCAACATCCGATACAGACCTTGAAGTAAGTCACTGTCGTACTCGTACCGATTCGACCCAAAATGTTAAAAAATGTAAACAACTTTTGAACAATGTCATGCATCTATTGTGCATTGCTATTTCGTTTTGCACGCCAATTGTTTACATCAGTACAAGGCATCGTGTGCTACACTGTGACTGTACGAATTTAACACTATTGAAAACTGTTAAATAAATGATAAAATCTGAAATCTTATAAAAGTTCAGTAACCAAAATGAATAAATATCACAGACTTATGACATTAGATTGATTCAGTCGAGCTGGGCAGTCTTGGATGAGCATCGTTAATCATATGCTCGTGAAATCCTTTTTAACAGTCGATTATCTTCCTTATCTGCATGATGGTCGGGCCAATTTTTTTTCTTTCCCACATGATTGACAGTCATGCCAATTATTATTTTCCTTATGCGTCTGACAGTCGTCCCGATTACTTTGGTTATCCGACCGACAGTCGTACCAATTATTTTTCTTATGCGCATGATGGTCGTGCCAATTATTTTCATTATCCGCCGCACGACAGTCGTACCAATTATTTTCCTTATGCGCATGATGGTCATGCCAATTATTTTCCTGATGCGCAAGACAGTTGTGCCAATAATTGAATTGTTTTCCTTATCCGCACGACAGTCTCGTAAATTATTTTCCTTATTTGCACGATGATTATACTGATTCATTTTCTTATCCGCACGTCGGTTGTGTCGATTATTTTCCTTATCCGCACGACAGTTCAGCAAATAATTTTCCTTATCCACACGACGGTCAAAATCTTGTCAGTCCGAATGAATATTTGTCAGTATGAATGAATATTTGTCAGTTCGAAAAAATATTAAAATGAAAATAGACCTTTGTACCTTTTAAAATTTTTAATTGCTTTATTGAGAGCTAAATAATTTAGAAATGCATGTTTAGCTTTTAACATATTTAATAAGTGATTGCCAAAGGACCTAATTTGTTGTTTACCTTTTTACAATAACCTGAATGAGCATAGCTATAAATTTAACCTCTGTAGAGCTGAAATACCTCAAAATGACAGCCAATATTTTCAGCTCCCAGAGACTGAGAGTGAAGTAGAAAAACCCTAGGTACAATGTAACTGCACCGTCATCGAATCCCAAGTCCGCATTTAAAATGCAGGAGGGCCTAATTGTGTATTTTTTTGCTCCCTTAAGGGTGAGCATATAGTCGCCGCTTTGTCCGTCCGTCTGTCCATCCGTCACACTTTTGTCCGGGCCATAACATGAAGAGTATTAGAGATATCAATTTGAAACTTTTTAGGTGAATATACCTCATTGAGGGGAAGTGCAGTGCACAAGAACCATAACTCTTGATTGCATATGTTTTTAGTTATTCCCCTTTGTAATTTTTCATACTTCATTCTTGTCCGGGCCATAACTTAAACAGTATTAGAGATATCAATTTGAAACTTTATCGGTGATTATTGATAGGAAGTGCAGTGTGAAAGAACCATAACCCTACATTATATATTTTTTTAGTTATTTCCCTTTGTAATTTTTTATACTTAATTCTTCATACTTAATTCTTCTCTGGGCCAGAACTCATACAGTATTAGAGATATCAATTTGAAACTTCATATGTGAATAGATCTCATTGAGAGGAAGTGCGGTGCACAAGAAACATAACTCTTTATCGTAAATTTTTTGAGTTATGGCCTTTTGTACTTTTATACTTACTTCTTGTCCAGGTCATAACGGGAGGTTATGGGAGGTATTGATTTGAAACTTTATAGGTGAATTAATCTCATTCAGGAGAAGTGCACCTTTGTTTTTTAATTATCTCCCTTTTTCATACAAATTAATGCTTGGCAGGTCCCTCACTTGAACAGTATTGATTTTAAAAGGGGAAACTACCAAGATACAGATACAGATGGCATTTGATTGAAACTTCACATAATGGTAGAGGAAGTGCGGTGTCAAAGAACCAAAATTCTACATTATTTTCTTTTTTTACCTGTATCTGTAATAAGTTATTTCCAATTTTGGGACAAACACTTGCTTCGGGAAGCATAATTCGGTTTTACCGATTCATTGTATTCTACATTTACTTTAATCCAATAAATATGTGGAACTATCAAGTACTTCAAATTTATTTTGAATTATGTTTATAATCTGGTGACATTGCAACACTGCACATCCAATTGGTCAAAGGAATGATGACTAGTTTCCAATACCAGTAAGCTATTTAGAATGGTCACATAATAATGTTTCAGTGATTTATAATGTGCTTGTAATTGTATATATGCGAGGGTTGTATGCTACATGTATTTACGTGTTTTTACTTCATATCGTGCAGCAGGTGTATATATGAACGTTTTGTTCATCCATATAGAAATGCATTTGTAAACGAAATTGCTGTTAAACAATAAGTAGAAATTAAAAGATCTAGATCTGTTCTACAATACTGTTACTTATACTCAATGAAAAGTTAGGTACCATCCTATCAATTGACTCTTATATTTAAAATTCATGTTACACTGTGTTAAAAGCAGAACACAACTATGTTTTGACCTTACTGAGATGTCACAGCTTTGACAATATTCAGATGCACATACTAGAAAACTTTTGTACCGATAGGTCATATTGTATACAAAATACAGAGATATATATAAGTGGTAACTTTCAGTGACTCCCAGTTTATAATGTCAAATACCTGTGTATATTGGAATATTTCCCGCTCAATTTCATTCTCTCTGAATGAAACGTTAGAGATTTCAGTTGTTTAGAATAATTTATAACAGCGTTGCTTGATATAACAGTATTCATGCCATGTAAACCACAAAATTGCGGCTACTTTGATGCATTGCATCACAAATTTGTCTTGTCATTAATTTGTAAACAGAGATACCAGCGATATCGTATATCGTCTTCAAAGTACTGTTATGCAATCATATGGTCTGGCTATATACAAGCCGCTTTCTATAGACATGTACTAGCCGCTTTCTATAGACGTCTCACGCTGTGAGGGAAGTGATTACAAGACGGTACTGTATAATCAGATAAATAGGCGCGTAGTATTATTTAAAAGCCATTTTTATATACGCATTTAATACACGTATTGCATATAAATAATTAGAATATAACCTACATTATGAGCCAATGAAAACGCCGCATTTTCGCGGTTAAATGAAAATTTAATCATTAAAATTTTCTCTTAACAGACTTGACGTCTTGCGTTGGCGCAAAATTCTATCGGCCAATCAGAATGCAGAATGTTATATTCTAAGTTAGTTAGAACATATTGAGTAAATTTTAATGACTAAAAAGGCCTCGCTTCGCTCGCTCCGCCCTTTTTAATCATTAAAATTTACTTAATATGTTCTAACTATAACATATTCCCCTTTTTACAATTATTTAAATACCCAACATGCCTATATAGTCACATATGCATATTTTGACATTCAAGACAAGATCTGCAGTAAGAAAACATTAAACGTGTTAAGTCGGTTTAAGCTTAAGTAGCAGCAACCAGATCGCCCCCCACCAGCACTCTCAATTAATGACAATGCGAAAAAGGCCAATTTCTGACACTTTTGGACTATGAAAAACCTGATATTGTTGTCGCTACTGAGACCTGGTTATCTACTGATGTACATAACGCAGAAATTATTCCTGACAGTATGGAATATGAAATCTTCAGACGTGACCGACCCTCCAGGGGAGGAGGAGTACTTATTCTGGTTAGTAAGAAGTATGTCTCTCACCGTTCCGGTGAATTTGAAACTAACTGTGAAATACTCTGGACAACCATACAAAATGCAGGTTCAAACCCGTTACACGTTGCTGCTTATTACAGACTGAATGAATCGGATGCAGCAAGCATTTCAGAACTTGAACGCTCTCTAGACTTGGCACGTAAGGTCAATGGTCATACATGGGTACTAGGGGACTTTAATTTCCCTTACTTTACCTGGGATGATGGTGCTGCTATTATCAAACCAGGGTGTAAACATACTACCCTGTATGACAGCTTTGTCGACATACTTGACAATAACAATCTCATCCAGGTTGTGACTGAACCTACCAGACAAGGCAACATACTAGACCTTTTCCTGACATCGAACCATACACTAGTTAGGAGTGTCAATATCCTGCCTGGTATAGCTGACCACGATATTGTCAGCTGTACCATTGACATCAAACCGAAAGTCCTGAAACAAGCCCCCAGAACGGTCAATATGTACTAACGAACAGACTGGGATGGTCTTCGTTCCCACATGGAAGATTTCGGTGAGACTTTTCTGAGGGATTACCACTCCAAACCTGTTGACAAACTGTGGGATGAGATTAATGATGCCCTCTACACAGGTATAAATAAGTATGTCCCTCAGAAAACATTACGTAGTAAACCGTCTCTTCCTTGGATCACACAGGACATCAGACGACATATCAGAAAAAGAGACAGCTTATTTCAAAAACATAAGACTCACCATAGACCTAGTGACAGACAGGAATTTTTGACAGCTAAACACACAGTGAAACAGATGATAAAAGCATCATACAATAAATATATAGGCAATACTCTTAGACTATGCGATACTGACGATCTTGAGAACCCATCACCATCTCATGGTAAATCACATGTTACTAAAAAGCTGTTCTCACTTCTGAAAAACGCCAAAACAGGACTCTCAAAGTATAGCTGATGAAAGACGACAAACTACATACGTCAAACGTGGACAGGGCCAATATACTCAACGAACAATTTAAATCTGTGTTTACTGCCAAATCTCCTCTCCGTCTTAGTCAACTGTCTCAGATGGCAGTGCAAGACCTGGCTGACGAAGGTCTGGTACCAGACAATAACCACACTGACAAGGACCATGTAAACCATCCAATAATGCATGAAATAACAATCTCCAAACAGGGAGTATTGAAATTATTAAAAGAACTAAACCCTCACAAGGCGAGTGATCCAGACAAAATCAAGCCTTTGATACTACGAGAACTTGCTGAGACATTGACTCCTATCATCACTGTTTTATTTCAATGTTCCTTACATACAGGTATAGTTCCAAATGACTGGAATAATGCATTTGTTACCCCTCTATATAAAAAGGGAGAGAAATGCCTGCCGGCAAATATCGGCTCATATCTCTTACCTGTATTCTTAGCAAAGTCATGGAGCACATTGTCTCGACAAATCTCGTAGCCCATCTAGATACCAACAATATCCTTTACGACCTACAGCACGGCTTCAGGGCCAAGCGTTCTTGCGAGACACAGCTTGTGATGCTTGTGGAAGATCTGGCTAGGAATTGCACCAACGGCCTCCAAACAGACCTAGTACTGTTGGACTTTAGTAAGGCCTTTGACAAGGTTAGTCACCCAAAGTTGCTGTACAAGCTCCACCAGTATGGAATTAGAGGAAGCACACTTGCATGGGTCAAGGCTATTTTAGCAAACATAGTCCAGACCGTTGTCCTAGATAATGAAATGTCTGACACAGGTTTGGTAACATCCGGAGTACCCCAAGGGTCTGTCCTTGGGCCGATACTCTTCTTATGTTACATCAACGACCTACCTGAGCAGACCAGGTCTAAGGTGAGGCTGTTTGCTGACGATACAGCCTTGTACCTGGCAGTTGCTGCCGTGCAGGACTCGAACATCCTTCAAGATGACCTTGATAGGCTCCAAAAATGGGAGGTTGAGTGGGACATGGAGTTTAATCCAAGTAAGTGCACTGTAATACATGTTACACGTGCAAAAACTCCATTGCCCACTCAATATGTCCTGCACGGTCAAGTACTTGAAACAGTGAGCAGCTCCAGGTGCCTTGGCGTTGACATAGACAGCAGTCTCACCTGCAACAACCACATCCAGCGAGTATGTGCAAGCGCAAGTAAGACTCTTGGATTCTTGAGACGTAATATCAGGTCTAAAAATCAATCCATTAGAGAAACTGCCTACAAAGCGCTAGTTAGGCCCCTGGTAGAGTACTCCTCTCCAGTTTGGAGCCCCCATACTCAAAAGAGCGTACATAAAATTGAGATGATCTAGAGACGCGCAGCCAGATCGACAACAAATACCTACACTCAACAATCTAGTGTATCAGATTTAATCTCCTCCCTTGGCTGGCGCTCTCTGGAAGACCGGAGATCCGATGCAAGGCTGTGTCTTTTTTATAAAATTATTCATGGCCTTGTTGCGGTACCCATGCCCACATATATACAACATCCCGCGAGATTCCCGAGATATTCTCACGAACTATACTTTAGACAATTAAATACCCGGACTGACTATTACAAATACTCATTTCCCCCCTTGATATTGTACAATGGAACAGGTTGCCAGCTAGAGTTGCCCTCCTGCCAGATTTGAATCGCTTCAAACTGGCAGTCAGCTCCCTGTCCCATACAATGCCATAAATGTTTGCGTCATGTTTTTATCCTTTCACTAAGTCTTTGACTTTTTTAACATTTTAACAATATTCTTACTTCACTCACTTGCTTTTATATACTTTTTACTCTTTTTATCAACTTACACTGTGCTGACGCGCACCTGCACATAATACCCGCAAGGGGGTGATGCAGTATAAATAGATAGATAGATAGATAGATAGATAGGCAGGCAGGCAGGCAGGCAGGCAGGCAGGCAGGCAGGCAGGCAGGCAGGCAGGCAGGCAGGCAGGCAGGCAGGCAGGCAGGCAGGCAGGCAGGCAGGCAGGCAGGCAGGCAGGCAGGCAGGCAGGCAGGCAGGCAGGCAGGCAGGCAGGCAGGCAGGCAGGCAGGCAGGCAGGCAGGCAGGCAGGCAGGCAGGCAGGCAGGCAGGCAGGCAGGCAGGCAGGCAGGCAGGCAGGCAGGCAGGCAGGCAGGCAGGCAGGCAGGCAGGCAGGCAGGCAGGCAGGCAGGCAGGCAGGCAGGCAGGCAGGCAGGCAGGCAGGCAGGCAGGCAGGCAGGCAGGCAGGCAGGCAGGCAGGCAGGCAGGCAGGCAGGCAGGCAGGCAGGCAGGCAGGCAGGCAGGCAGGCAGGCAGGCAGGCAGGCAGGCAGGCAGGCAGGCAGGCAGGCAGGCAGGCAGGCAGGCAGGCAGGCAGGCAGGCAGGCAGGCAGGCAGGCAGGCAGGCAGGCAGGCAGGCAGGCAGGCAGGCAGGCAGGCAGGCAGGCAGGCAGGCAGGCAGGCAGGCAGGCAGGCAGGCAGGCAGGCAGGCAGGCAGGCAGGCAGGCAGGCAGGCAGGCAGGCTAGCTAGGCAGGCAGGCAGGCAGGCAGGCAGGCAGGCAGGCAGGCAGGCAGGCAGGCAGGCAGGCAGGCAGGCAGGCAGGCAGGCAGGCAGGCAGGCAGGCAGGCAGGCAGGCAGGCAGACAGACAGGCAGACAGACAGACAGACAGACAGACAGACAGACAGATAGATAGATAGGTAGATTGATGTCTATCCGAATGCTTTCCGGCATGAAAAGGCGAACGTGTACATTTCTATAATTTTAACTTTTTTCATTCCTAGGTCATAACGTGTTATATATGCGGATATTTTAGGTTACAAACTGCTCCCTGTGTTATGTGACTACACAAATAAGCGAATGAATAAATTGATACGATATTGTACCAGTCGAATACATAGCTGCTGTCCATTTGCTTTTCGGCTCTACCGGTGATCATGTATACTTCTACTAGAGTAAATGGTGTGTCGAAAAGCATATTTTATTAATCAGTATCAACATTTTAAAGTATACATGTATGTCTGTCTAAGAGTACCAGTCCTGAAAAAGTAGATCAGTAATTTGCTTTCCGGCTCTAGCGGTGATCAATTAAACATTAATGTTTGTACCGGAAAGCAAATTAGTTTAAAGAATGTTCATGTAATTACTACGTCACTGAATGTGAAATGGAGTATAACTTTTAACTGTTTTCATTCCTTGGTCATAACATGTTATACACGCATATTTTAGGTTACCAACTGCTTTGTTATATGATTAACTCGTATGATAAATGTAAATAAGCGAATGAATAAATTGATACATATTGTACCAGTAGAATAAATAGCTGATGTCCATACGAGTAATTTGCTTTTCGGCTGGTGTGCCAATTTGTTTAAAGATATAATTACTACGCCACTACATGAGTCTTAACTTAATATAGTATATAATTATATGCAATAGTTTATATTTGCAGGTATGGATGCCTGGCATGTAATGAAAAGTTACAGACATAAAGGATAATATTAAGTCAGACAGGGAAGGTAGCACTCTACTTAACCAGCCGAGCACAAGTCGAATACCAAGAAACATTAGATCAGTAATTTGCTTTCCGGTGATCAATTAAACAAGCGAGTTTATGTTTCCAACATATTAGTATTGGAGTGTACATGTATGCCTGTCTAAGTGTACCAGTGGAATATCATACAATATTATATCAGTCATTTGCTGTCCGGCTCCATTGATGATCAATTAAACGTTAATGTTTGTATCGGAAAGCAAGTTGGTTTAAAGAACTTTCATGTAATTACATCGTCACTGTATGTGTCTCAACATAATACATGTATAGTATATAAGTATGCAATATTTATATTTGCAGGTATGGGTGCATGGCATGTAATAAAAAGTTACACTTACTAGGTGCACCAGTCGAATATCATGAAACATTATATCAGTAATTTGCTTTCCGGCTTTACCGGTGATCAATTAAACATTATAGTTTGTACCGGAAAGCAAGTTTTATGTATCCAACATATAAGTATTAGTCTGGCTAAGTGTACCAGTCGAAGTCGAATATCATGAAAAATCATATCAGTATTTTGCTTTTCGGCTCTATCGGTGATCAATTAAACATTAATTTTTGTACCGGAAAGCAAATTTGTATTCATCAGTTTTAATATGTATGAACGCGTACACTTAAAAAAAATTCTGACAAAAATTGTGGTTGCTATGGATACAGAAATAGTTAAATTACATTCCTTTAACTGGATCTTTGTATAAACCAAAACTTATCAATGTTATTTTGACAGTTTATGGTATATGCATAGAGATCAATGTTGGGATGACTCCTATTAATTAATGCTTCACTTTGACAGGAATTGTGGTTGCCATGGCAACAGAAGCACTGAAAATAATAAAAAGGTCATGGCTTCACATCGGTAGGGGACTTCTGTACTGGTTGCAATTCTCAGTGACTTGTTTTCTTTAAATATAAATTCTTTAGACACAGTTACCATAACCTTAAACACATTAACCAAATTCACCACATTTACCCTTGCATATTGATAAAGCAAGAATAAAAGAACAACGTTATGGTCATAATACTGATAGTTAAAATCTTATAATGGCTGGGTTTCGGGGCTAACTATAGTCTGGTCTCGTTTGATTGGCTGCGCATGTCTGGTTTCTCCAGTCGCCATAACCCACATGTTCATGATGGCACAGTTGAAACAAGAATAACAGCAAACCTGAGATAGTTCGACGACAATCGTGAAAGCTCGGCCATTTCCGTTTATCTCCGGTAAATAACCTCTTGTCTAAGTGTAGATATACACCAATATCATTCGCCTGCGTTATAAGTCCCAGCAACGACGCGTTAAAGTAACAAATTATGTATCCGTCAATAAGATTGTTATTTTATCTTTCCCTAACAATTTTCTTATATTTATGATCATACGAAGACATATCATAAAATAAATACCTCGTATCTTTAAATAGTATTCATAATTTATATTTCCCACGCACGTGTTGAAAACATCAATAAACATGACCCATATTTGAATTTCGGGAAAGCGGATTTGTTTGCAAAATATACTACTTGACTTTCGATTCATATCAAGTTAAAATATCGCCTGCACACATGTGATTAATTGTTGCGTGGAATTTTATAGCGTGTATTTACTGGTATAACATATCTATATCGATCTATATATTTGTGTGAACATGTATTGTCATAATGTGTATCGATGACTGGGGGCTGCCATTTTCTAATCATGTGACTGGAAATAGTTCAATATGGCGCCTTGTTATGTCAGAGGTCTATTGCAATGCATAAAGGCCGAGGTGATCAGAATTAGTTCGACGATAGTTTAACCACTGAAGGTTTTCGCGGTAACTATGGTAACCATGGTTCGTGCCAAAACCCAGACAATGGTTACAGTGTACCATAAGTCAAGTTGACTTTTCACACAATAATAAAAGGATTTTATTCGCAGTCATGTGGACGAAATAACCATGAATTTCTATCTTATATTTAAAGGCTTGACAAGATTGCCGGGTTGGCTGACTTAACGACCAGTTACAAAGAAATCCCCGACTTGAGTGATGAGAAACGCCCAACAATGTTAGCTGAGGAATTCTTGGAACTGTATGACAACGAATGGACAGATGCTTTCGAAGAGGTAGAAGGAGTCTATGATGAAAGTAAAATTAGGGTGTTGTATAACCTGCTCGAAGTAAGTATACGAGTATTTGCATTAATAGGATGTGCATCTATTTATACAAATAGTTAGTGAACCTATTGATCACAATTAAAGCCTAAGTCCTGCTGAGCAGTTTTTGCCTCGGGGATGTACTGCCGATGGAAAATTCATGAGCTTCGGGAGGCATTGGGGTCAGGTTCTTCGTGGTGCAGGGTCGGGTAGTCATTATATAAGACAATTTGTTACATATGGAGGAATCGTAATGAATCAGGGGTAACTGAAGGCATTGGTGGAACTCCCGATGTGTCACTGGCGTGCGGAAGTTATGCGTTAATTTCTGTTCCTTGGGGATGTACTCCCGATAGACATAAGAGCTTCGGGTGGCGACAGTAACAGGTTCCTCGATGTCTCAGGAAGCATCCCCGAATAATCCTCCACTATGGTCCTCAATGTTTACGGGAGGCTTCGGGGAAGTCATGATACATTTTGTGACATCGGAAGGAATCGAGGTGATTCGGGTAGGGAATATTGGGAGGCATTCTGTTCCCGATGTTATGCGTCGGTCCCTCTGCCTCGGGAATGTACTCCCGATTGATATTAAAGAGTTTGGGAGGCGTCGGGAACAGGTTTTTCAAAACATCGGGAGTGTCAGGAGCCATCGAGAGAACATGTGTGTAGTTTCTCATCACCGATAATTTTTCCTCAGTGGGACCTAGGCTTTACGTCTCCATGGACCAGGGACAACATTTTTAAAGCGTAATTAAAATATTCTTATTAATTATCTTAGTGATTTACTGGTATTTCCAGAATTTAAATTTATATTTGACGTTTCGGGCACAAATCGATTTAGTTTTATATGCTGTTTACTACAATGTTTAGTTTAATAATATAAATAATACCCAAAGCGATAGTTTTGGGTATTATTTATATTATTATAGGCAAAATCTGCAAAATTCCTAGTACTATGTGTCACATTGTCTTAATATTTATGAATCCTGAAGCGTGCCTATGCATACTGTGCCAAACTATCAGTCGGGCATGGTGAAGCTCTACAGGAAAGTTTTGCAACACTGAAGTATATCAAGACACTGTCCCAAAGTAAGGAAACTGAAGACGAAGAGTCCACAAGACATGAACATAGTGCTGTTCTTGTCACTGATCACAAATCCATACCGGTATGATTTGGTTATTTTGGTGATGTTCACGGGTTTCTTGATACTTGTGTATATGTGCAAAGTGGATTAAATCCATAAAGTGTGGTATTAGTATTTAACAAAAAGATATCATATCGTGCATGAAACAAAAATATATATTGCTAGGTTATATGTCTATAGGCCTTACGTCTTCGTAAAGCATATAAACGTGCCTTTAAGTTAGTAAACCGATGTCTTTTTACATAAACTCGTAAAGTGAAAAATCTTTTAAATATGAATTCAAATTGTTTAAGTGTTCACTTTCTCAGCAAATTTGTCTAACAAAGCGAACCATGCAAATGTGGTCTTAAGTTAGTGAGCTAAAGACAATTTGTACTAGCTCACGAGGACTTCTTATTTTATTTAATTTAATTAAAATGCCTGTCTGTAAATCACAAGCATGTTAAACTATACATGTTGTTGTAAAAAAGGGAATAAAAGGTGACAAATGTGCATCACTTACTCGCTTAGTAACTAAGTCGTTTACGTTATACTTTGTGTCGGGTAACCTCGAAGTAAAATATTACATGGCCTAATTATGTTATAGTTAGTTATAGTTGGCGCTACTTTCTATCGGCCAATCAGAATGCAGAATGTTATATTCTAAATTAGTTAGAACATATTAAGTAAATTTTAATGATTAAAAAGGGCGGAGCGAGCGAAGCGAGTCCTTTAGTCATTAAAATTTACTTAATATGTTCTAACTAACTTAGAATATAACATTCTGCATTCTGATTGGCCGATAGAAAGTAGCGCCAACGCATGACGTCAAGTCTATGAAGAGAAAATTTTAATGATTAAATTTTCATTTAACCGCCAAACTTCGTCGTTTCATTGGCTCATAATGTAGGTTGTATTCTAATTAGATTAGAAAGTAACGCTAAATATGACCTGCCAGGATACTGAATAGAAACTACATGAATCAGCTATAGCTTATGGTTGCAAGTCGTTTCATGTGCCCAACTATAGCTTATTGTTGCAAGTCGTTTCATGTGCCCAACTATAGCTTATGGTTGCAAGCCGTTTCATGTGTCCAACTCTGGCTTATGGTTGCAAGCCGTTTCATGTGTCCAACTCTGGCTTATGGTTGCAAGTCGTTTCATGTGCCCAATTATAGCTTATTGTTGCAAGTCGTTTCATGTGCCCAACTATAGCTTATGGTTGCAAGTCGTTTCATATGCCCAACTATAGCTTATGGTTGCAAGCCGTTTCATGTGTCCAACTCTGGCTTATGGTTGCAAGCCGTTTCATGTGTCCAACTCTGGCTTATTGTTGCAAGTCGTTTCATGTGCCCAACTATAGCTTATTGTTGCAAGTCGTTTCATGTGCCCAACTATAGCTTATTGTTGCAAGTCGTTTCATGTGCCCAACTATAGCTTATGGTTGCAAGCCGTTTCATGTGTCCAACTCTGGCTTATGGTTGCAAGCCGTTTCATGTGTCCAATTATAGCTTATTGTTGAAGGTAAATGTCGAAACAATACCAAATATTATTCAATTTACTGAACAAACATATTCGTCTTTTTAGGTTTCGAAAGTGGATTTCAGCAAAGAGTTAAGCAAAGAACAAAAGAAAGTGATAATGGATATAAAAAAATTGTGTGAGATAAAACAATCCCATGATGTGACAGAGGTATGTGATGGCATGGGCTCTTTGATACATAATGCACAGTTTAAAATTAAGTCTACACCTTTCAAGATAAAAAGAACGAACCGAACAACTATGCCCCTTTTTTATGAAGCTAACCTTATTCTACCTTTCTGAAAACATGTTCTATCTTGGCGCTCAGCATATAACAATAACAAAAAGGAAAATGATAAGTCGGACAGAGAAAGTGAAGGCAGCACAGGAAATATAAAAACATATAAGGCACAATGCCCAACTCCAACTCGAAAGAGAAAATGAACTGCTCAAGTCCACGCTGTGAATGGGGTGTAGAGATTGATTTATAATGCTAAAAATCGTAATTGTCGAACTTGTTTCACAATCAATCCAAAATGTAAAAGCTTCATCAACATAGTTTACTTAATTTTCAGGTTGGAACTAGAATCATTGCTGAACAGATGAACATCAACACGGAGTCACAAGAGATCATGAAATACATATCAAAATGTATAGATATATGTTGGTCAATGCATCGTCATGTGCCTCCAGTATATATCGACTTCACTAGTTACGGGACTGATGAACCATTCGATACGAAGATGTTCAAGCATTACACGAAATCTGGAAAACGTATACATTTTGTGCTATGGCCGACTATACATTTGCATGAAGGGGGTCCATTATTGGCCAAAGGTGTCGCTCAAGGAAGAAAATAACATTTATTGATAAAGAATTGAAACTGTTTGTCACGAGCTCAGTTTGAAAATAAGTGTTGACAAGGGATAGTTTGTGTTTTCTGACCATATAGACATACATGTATAAGACAGTATAAAGTGACAATACATGTATACGCATGTGAACTGTGTACAGTTAGTAGGCTGGTACGTGTAATATATGCATTAGCATCGGCATCAGCATCAGCATCATTATCATTATCAGCAGCAGCATCAGCACCAGTATCAGCATCAGTATCATCATCAGTATCAGCACCATCATCATCATCAGCAGCATCACCATCAGCAGCATCAGCACCAGTATCAGCATCAGTATCAGCACCAGCATCATCAGCTGCATCATCATCAGCAGCATCAGCATTAGCATCAGGATCAGCATCAACACCAGTATCAGCATTAGCATCAGCATAACAGCACCTCTTGCTTGCAAATGAAACATGCATTCAGAGATTTATGTTTGATTCCTATTCACATGCAATCCACAAATATATGTAGATTTATATTGCATGATTTTTTGAAACCCTTTTCAGTAATTCACACCCACCTTGGGATGATTTGATTAATGTTATACAGTATAACTTGGTTTATCCGGCACCTATTTTTACCGGCAACCTGGCTTAAATCTCGAATGAACTGTATCGGTATGTATTAATTAATATTATTACAGCAACAATCAACTCAGCTGTACTAAGTGAGATAAAAACTTCTAATGGATTATGTCACCGACAATGGCGTTAAGAGTTATCTGCCATTGGATATGAAACTTTTGGGCAAAACACTAGTTTCAATGGCAGATAACTCATAAACAAGTTCGGAGACATAAGTATGCTTATTCTTATTCTTTTCTGTTTGTAACATGATATTGTGTATACAAATGTACATGCAAAGTTAAACAAATTGCAATTTTTGTGTATTTTTACTCCATTTCCCATACCCAAATGTGCAACGAACGCCTTTAATTTGACCGTATATCGGCTGCACAAGCATCCATAATAAGCTACTGATGAAATTTCGTATGAATACATGAATGTAAATGCAATTATAACTGATCATTTTTGTAAACCTGTCCGTCAATATATATGTAATTGTGTATTCTTGGACTGGTGATGGGCTATTTAGCTTAAACCAGACTGTTGTAAGTATAGATGCGGGATTGAATAAATAAATATACGTATATCAAATAAATAAATATACGTACATGCATTATTAACAAAATAGCAAAACAATACGTATAAAGTGACCGAATATAATGGATACGAGTTGTATACACAGTCACAGATATGATGATCCAGCAATCAAACATGCTAGATACAACATGTTACTAACGGCAAGTTAGACAAAACGGATTATTGTCGCTCACAATAATATTAGTAATGCTATATCCATTTAAACGAAATATTTTATAAACAATTTTACGTCAGAAATGGCTATAGCGTTACAGTATGAACATATTGATACACCGTGTGCTTTTACTGTAAACATTTATTGCGGCAGTAATAGAAGGACAATCAAAACACTGTTAAAATACACCAATATTTTTCTGTTACCAGGGACCCTATTAGCACGGATATACGTACTCCCAGCTATAACTAATGGCAAAAACAACAATCGCCAAAATTCCAATCGGATCGCCTCTGCTGTACTAGAAATAGTATTCCATGCTCTGATTTAATTGTTAAATTGTTTAATTGCTGTTGGAAATGAGATCACGGTTCTAGTCTATTAAGTCTAGCCTAGTCTGGCCTCGTGGAGATTAGAATTATTTGAAAGTGCGTCAGTTTATTATAATTTATTTAGTTCGATTTCTGCTACTTACTGTAAAATCACAAACTAGCGCGATGGATTGATTTCACTATATTCGCGAAATTGGTTAATTCGCGAAAATGAATGTTCGTGAACTTAAACATCAGCTGTAAAACACAGAAAGTAACTCTTTCTAAAGTTTAAAACTCGCGAAAATTTAACCTCCCAAACTGCTTAAGTATAACAAATAAGCGAATTTTTGACCTCGCGAAAAATGTGATTTTACGGTATACCAATAATTCTTACTTACGAGTGTCTTCAATACTTCATGTACGAGGGTATTGTGTAAGGGAAATTTCATGCTCACTGTTGATGTTAAACGCAAAGAAAGAACAGTATTGGAGCTATTTAATACAAAGAAAGAGCTATTTAACGCAAAGAAAGAACAGTATTGGAGCTATTTAATACTAAAAAGAGCTATTTAACGCAAAGAAACAACAGTATTGGAGCTATTTAACGCATAGAAAGAACAGTATTGGAGCTATTTAACGCAAAGAAAGAACAGTATTGGAGCTATTTAACGCAAAGAAAAAACAGTATTGGGGCTATTTAACGCAAAGCAAGAACAGTACTGGAGCTATTTAACGCAAAGAAAGAACAGTATTGGAGCTATTTTTTGTGTTATTCTGGTCATTGTGAGGAGGCCAGAGAACGACTCAAGCATCTCCTACAGGTCCCATGGTATGTGAATGATATACCCATTGGCTACAGAGGTGGTACTATAGCGGTCTGTTTGGATACCAAGCTGCAAGAGATACACGTTTAGGTATGTACTAAATGATTATCTACCAAGTGCAATACATGTACTTTAAGAATTTAAACTGCTGTAAAGCATTGTCTCAGTTATCTTTCAACATATTCTTTATTACGGAGACAATAGTTTATGTGTAGATTCAGCATTAAGAAGATTTAAAAGATCAATGTAGTTATTCATAAAGTTCTGTATGTATACATGTATACAACTTATCTAAATGTTTATGTTTGGAGACTGGGGCATTTTATCAAAGTACTTAATTTTTCCGTAAACGTGCACTTTCTGAAATGGTGAAGCAGTTGCCTTACGTTCAAATTCCACGTCAAGGGCTCGGAGCAAAACTGTGATAACTAAATACATGTATAATAAAGCTGTGTGAAGCTGGCTCGACATACGACATTCAAACATCGAATGTCGTGACTCATGACATACGACATTGGGAGACGACATTCAAAAAATCGTCAAAATTCGAATGTCGTAACTCACGACATTGGGAGACGACATTAAAAAAATCATCAAACAACGAATGTCGTGACTCACAAAAATAATCAAAACCACTTCCGTGGTTGGGAAATACCAATGCGAGTTTGTTTAAATTCATAATTTTTAATCTGATAGAAAAGAATTATCATGAAAAATAAAACGGGAATTCTAGTTCATATGACGCTGTAAATTGTTTATTGTCGTCGGTAGGGCCCAAAATGAGCATACGTAAAACTAGACTCTAATTCCCATTTGATTATTAATGCTAATTCATTTGCTATCAGATTCAAAATGATGAATGTTTAATGCCGTTCAATGTCGTATGTCGTGATTCACATTCAAATTTTGACAAACATTTGAATGTCGTCCAATGTCGTATATCGTGAGTCATGACATTCGATTTTTTGAATGTCCTCCAATGCCGTATATCGTGAGTCACGCCTTTTGTTTTTTGACGAATTTTGAATGTCGTCCAATGTGGTGTGTCGTTCGAAAACGCCATTCGATTTAAATGACGTCCAATGTCGTATTTCGTTCAAGGTAAAGAACCACCAAATGCCTACGCGGGCCAAATGATGATACTCAAGTAGTCCTTATAACGCTGAAAAAACTTTGGCTTGCCTGAACATTGGGGTATTTCTTGAGGTGTGTGCACTGGAGTGATGAAATTGAGGATGAATGCATTGTAAATTTGCATGTTATGAAGTGAAACTGGAATATCTGGGTAAAGTAGAATAGGGTAAAACCCGGATTGAATCAGTCCGGCCATGTGTAAAAATAGGTAGACCATGTTTGATTGACAAAATATTTCATAGAAGATACATGACCCCCCTTTTTGTTGTATTATTTTGAAGCTCAAAGGTACTCCTTAAAAATGATATATGTCTTCCTGCTGGCCATAGACTAATTGGGGGCCAACCATTGTAACTTTACATTGAACTAAAGATCAAATTTATTTGGTGGTTTCTAACCTTCAAAACGACATTCGATTTTTTAATATCGTCCAATGTCGTGTTTCGTTCGAAAACTACATTCGATTTTTTGAATGTCGTCCAATGTCATAATTATGTCGTGCTTTATTGATTTATTTATTTATCCTTTTTTTCAAGGTGCAACTACTTCTGTTAGACGAAAACACACAATTATGGTAACCTATGCTAGCCTTGTACTTGAAGCTGTTGGTATATTTCTGTTTATTCAGAGTATCACTTGCAATCATATGGCATCATACGAGGATGTAAAAGTGCTTAAGCATGAGCTCTTCGTGACACGTGAATACAATAAAATGACGCGACCAATATTGGATCAAAGTCGTGGTATAGGTAAATGTATACATGTATTTAAATATCCTTGCTTTATTATGGTGCCATACGCACAGGTAACTGTATCATTGAATAAGATTAAAACAAACAAACAAAAATTAAAGTGTAACATTTATATAGTTATAACGTTATGACTAGAGCTCTATATAAATTTTACAAAAAAAAAATGTTTTTACTCTTAATCAATGATACAGTTACCTGTGGTCACACGTATACAAATGGCCAGCCAATTTAGCCAAGGCTTACTAGTATGCTTTTTAATTATGTAGTTTCGTTGTGATCGATTGAGAAAGTCGTAAATTCATTGTCATTCGGGTTTGCCCTGCCAGATTGGTTAATTAGCTCCATTTGACTTCCAGTGAAGATATTCGCGAGAAAGTTGTGTGTATTCTGGGGCGCTACCCTATACAATAGGGAGGTTGCGAAAATGAACGTCTAACGTGTACGTCTACGTGAATGCTATTTTTGGGTATTCGTCATTCAGGTATGTGTAGTTTATACAAGTATCGAACGTGTGACAGGCGAAAATAAGATGTGTGTTATGTGATACAGGTATACGTATGCACGGGAAACACACAATTCCATCGTCCGGAGACTCGTTGAATTAATAGGCCTTTTCGACTGGGCTGTTTCGTGAAGCAAGTTTTGGCCTGGTTCCCGTCCCCACAATAACAGCACTACTACAGTAATACAAATGTAAAATTAGAACGGGTACCAGACTGTAACCTGCTCCACGAAACAGCCCAGTCGAAAAGGCCTAATGTAAATACTTATTTTTTATTCATGAAGAAATCATGCTCCAACTGTCACATGACTTTACACGCACACGTTGTGTTTCCTAAGTCAATTTTAATTGCAACGTGTATGTATACATGTACGGGTAGCTACACGTACACCTAGTCGTGCACGTTCGTATCGCAACCTCTCTATTAGCTGTTCTATAACGTGTCTGGTGTACAATAGCCTAGCCCACAAAGTATTTTTGATTATATCTTCAAAGATTAAGGCAATATTATGGAGGTTTTTGATTATATCTTTAAAGATTAAGGTAATATCATGAAGGTTTTTATTATATCTTTAAAGACTAAGGCAATATTATGAGGGTTTTATCTTTAAAGATTAAGCCAATATTATGGAGGTTTTTGATTATATCTTTAAAGATTAAGGCAATAGTATGAAGGTTTGTAATTATATCTTTAAAGATTAAGGCAATATTATGAAGGGTTTTGACTATATCTTTAAAGATTAAGGCAATATTATGAAGGTTTTTTATTATATCTTTAAAGACTAAGGCAATATTATGAGGGTTTTTATCTTTAAAGATTAAGGCAATATTATGGAGGTTTTTGATTATATCTTTAAAGATTAAGGCAATATTATGAAGGTTTTTGATTATATCTTTAAAGATTAAGGCAATATTATGAAGGGTTTTGACTATAACTTTAAAAATTAAGGCAATATTATTAGGGTTTTTATCTTTAAAGATTAAGGCAAGATTATGAAAGTTTCTGATTATAACTTTAAAGATTAAGGCAAGATTATGAAGGTTTTTGATTATATCTTTAAATATTAAGGCAATATTATGAAGGTTTTTGATTATATCTTTAAAGATTAAGGCAATATTATGAAGGTTTTTGATTATATCTTTAAAGATTAAGGCAATATTATGAAGGTTTTTGATTATATCTTTAAAGATTAAGGCAATATTATGAGGGTTTTTATCTTTAAAGATTAAGGCAATATTATGAAGGATTTTGATTATATCTTTAAAGATTAAGGCAATATTATGAAGGTTTTTGATTATATCTTTAAAGATTAAGGCAATATTATGAAGGTTTTTGATTATATCTTTAAAGATTAAGGCAATATTATGAAGTTTTTGGATTATATCTTTAAAGATTAAGGCAATATTATGAAGGTTTTTGTTTATATCTTTAAAGATTAAGGCAATATTATGGAGGTTTTTGATTATATTTTTAAAGATTAAGGCAAGATTATGAAGGTTTTTGATTACATCTTTAAAGATTAAGGCAATATTATGAAGGTTTTTTATTATATCTTTAAAGATTAAGGCAATATTATGAAGGTTTTTGATTATATCTTTAAAGATTAAGGCAATATTATGAAGGTTTTTGATTATATCTTTAAAGATTAAGGCAATATTATGAGGGTTTTTATCTTTAAAGATTAAGGCAAGATTATGAAGGTTTTTGATTATATCTTTAAAGATTAAGGCAATATTATGAAGGTTTTTGATTATATCTTTAAAGATTAAGGATATATTATGAAGTTTTTTGATTATATCTTTAAAGATTAAGGCAATATTATGAAGGTTTTTGATTATTTTTTTAAAGATTAAGGCAATATTATGAAGGTTTTTGATTATATCTTTAAAGATTAAGGCAATATTATGAAGGTTTTTGATTATATCTTTAAAGATTAAGGCAATATTATGAAGTTTTTTTATTATATCTTTAAAGATTAAGGCAATATTATGAAGGTTTTTGATTATATCTTTAAAGATTAAGGCAATATTATGGAGGTTTTTGATTATATTTTTAAAGATTAAGGCAAGATTATGAAGGTTTTTGATTATATCTTTAAAGATTAAGGCAATATTATGGAGGTTTTTGATTATATTTTTAAAGATTAAAGCAAGATTATGAAGGTTTTTGATTACATCTTTAAAGATTAAGGCAATATCGTGAAGGTTTTTTATTACATCTTTAAAGATTTAGGCAATATCATGAAGGTTTTTTATTATATCTTTAAAGATTAAGGCAATATTATGAAGGTTTTTTATTATATCTTTAAAGGCAATATTATGGAGGTTTTTGCCGATGATTATATCTTTAAAGATTAAGGCAAGATTATGAAGGTTTTTGATTATATCTTTAAAGATTAAGGCAATATCATGAAGGTTTTTGATTATATCTTTAAAGATTAAGGCAAGAATGAAGTGAGAGATAAGTGATTAATCAAGAATGCACACTTAATTTATGGAACATATTTTCTTTTCGATAGCCTAGTGGTTGAGCGTTCGCTTCGAGTGCGGGAGGTTTCGGGTTTGATCCCTTGCCGCGTCATACCAAAGACGAAATAAAAATGTTACCAGAAATTCCCTTGCTAGAAGCTCAGCATAAAAGGGAGACTGGATTCTCTTCCCTCATACCCTCGTGGCGATGGATAACATTAGGAATGAGGTGTCTAGAGTGATTAATATAAGTTGGAAAACTTGTTTCACAATCGACCTTAAATCAATTAGTATAAAATAAAAAATAAAATAATTGATGGAACATGTACTGGTGACGTGTGGACTCACGTAGACGTCAATAAACTACCCATCATGTCTTAAAGAAGGCTAGTAAACAAATGTACATATACACTGGCCTGCTCAAGTGAAATTCGTGTCAACGAATACAAATGTGTCAACACCATAGTATCATTGTGTTGAAATAGATCGAATTTTTAAAAAGTTTCAAAACTCCTAATCTGATTAAAATCACATCCTCAAACCCGCTACGCTTGCTGTAATGCCAAGTACTTTAGCCAGATAGTCAAAACTCCATAACAACATTGTGTGCTAGATCTACATAATATCGTTTATTACTATTCAATCAAGTCATTTGTTCAACAGGCCTAGATGTTGGCGTACATATAGCATCAATCGACGTTGAAAGTGTAGACGAAACAGTAATGGTATCGGCGTACATTGGACTCAGGTACACGGACGAAATGCTGAGTTGGAATGATTCTGAATATGCAGAGCAAACGGCAATTTTCACAACACAGGTTAGTAGGCTTAGCAAATTAAATACTCCTTAATTGTTTTGTGGCGAAAACCCGAAAATACGACATGGCATAAATCAGCCACCATACCTTAGCAAAATGCGGCAACAACAACGGTGATTCTAAAGCTAATGATGATGATGATTACGAAGGTGATGACGATTTTTTGAATGTCGTTCAATGTCGTATGTCGTGAGTCACGACATTCGGTGTTTTGAATGTCGTCTAATGTCGTGTGTCGTGAGTCACGACATTCGATTTTTAAATGTCTTACAAAGTCCGAACGTCGTTCAAAACCGACAATCGATTTTTAATGTCGTCCAATGTCGTATTTTCGTTCAAAACGACATTCCATTTTTTGATGATTTTTTTAATATCGTCGCCCAATGTCGTAGTTTTGTGAGTCACGACATTCGTCTTTTTTTGATGATTTTTTTAATGATTCTAGATAATGCTTATGGTGATAATGATGCTGTGGTTGATCATCATGATGAATAAGAATGTACGAGGGGCGTTCACTAAATCGTGATTGATCATCATGATGAATAAGAATGTACGATGGGCGTTCACTAAATCGTGATTGATCATCATGATGAATAAGAATGTACGAGGGACGTTCACTAAATCGTGATTGATCATCATGATGAATAAGAATGTACGATGGGCGTTCACTAAATCGTGATTGATCATCATCATGAATAAGAATGTACGAGGGGCGTTCACTAAATTGAGGTTGAATCATCATGGTGAATAAGAATGTACGATGGGCGTTCACTAAATTGTTGGACTGAGATTGCGACATACAGAGACGTGCAAATATACGTATTAACGATTCCTATTAAACAATCTTTTATCTAAATACCTTTAACTCAAACACACTTTTAGAGTCCCGAAGTTCATGGGCGAAATGCCCCCTATCGCACGTCTAGATTCATAGCGACGCTCAGACATTTTTTTCTCCTCGAAAACAGAAATAGGTCACAGTGTCTTAAGTCCGGCGAAATATGGTCGGTGTGGAAGCTTCACAACTTTCTCGGTCTTCAAAAGTCCTGATTTCTTGGCTCTTGTTGTGTGGCATAGGGGATATACATACATCAGGGTTGGTATTCACAAAACATCTTAAGGGAAAACTTAGAATTATGTTAAAATCTTAAAATTGCCTTAATCAACTTAACAGGAACACCGAGATTATCAATTTTTGACATTGATTAGAAACATTACTAGTATGTAGAGCGCAACAATAAGCACAAAAACATGGGTTATTATTTGGTTTCTTGGTAAATATTCTAACCAATCCAACCTAAACCACCTAACCCAACCCTACCCAATGGGGACTAACGCTCCACTTGTTCAAGTAAATGTGATTAAACGTTGTCATTTGTTTCTATAGGGAGCTGTATGGACACCAGAATTGAGTGTGACGAATACTGCAGAGGAAAGTCGTCCCTTCGGATATAAAGATCTACCAGTATTGGTAGAATTTAACGGTTATTCTGAGCATTGGTCATTCAATGTAAGTGCATCTGATCAACCAACTGGCTAATTTTGTAATTTATAAGACATGATTTACTGTGCAGTTAGGCTGTTTCGCACATCCCGGACAGTGGAACACACTTACGAACAAACCGGAACACTGTTCGGAACATGTTCTTTCTGTGCCCGCCACAGAGGTGGTGCAGCCAGAACAGTCACGTGATTACAGCAAGAACAATAGACGCTTGTGTCATAAAATAGAATATAATAAATTTATTTTCCAATAATGGACCATTGCGGGCAAACAGTCGCACTTAAATATATCCACATGCATATTTCTTCCTCCAATATTACGGCTGCAACTAAAATTTTGATCATCTTTAACATTTTACTTTCTGTTCCGTTTTGTTCGTAAGGTGTTTGGAGTAGAACATTCGGAACACTGTGCAGGACAGTTCCGTTTTGTTCGTAAGTTGTTCGGAGTAGAACATCCCGCACAGTGTGCGGAACAGACGTTCCGAACATACCCATGATGTACACCTTATGAAGTGTACATCTTCGACTTATACACCAAGATGTACTGTCTAGACGCACCTTCAGATTTATGTTGGTATTACACCTCGAGCGTCTTCGTGACACTTCCCGCTTATGAAAACATACAACCGGGATTATAAAAACAACAATATATCAGCTGTTAAATTATGCTTATAGAAGGTCGTGAGTCGTGTCAAATTCCCTGGAATATAATTTGATATAAATATGTCTCTATTATACCCACGAAGCTTCCTATATGTTCGTGTCGGTTCGTGTCTGTCGTTAGGGAGACCGCATGTGCCACGTCGGCGCTTTTACACGTGTCCGTTTGTTAGATTGCGTTCATCCTTTTTTATTAATGAAAGATTCATACGTATTTTAAAATATTTTAAAAATTGCATTATTTTCATAAAGATATACACTAGTCATGAATAGTATGCACGAGTACATTTTTTCAATTTAGAATGGGTCCTTGGGAGAAATTACCGACACGTCCTCTTTAATTAAGTACTACCATTCTAAGCACGAAAACATTCACTATATATAAAGCGCCGGAGATCATACTAGCCCTTGTGTATAAATGTCAAAATACCTACTGATCAGAACCTTATTAGGCCTATATAAGTAGGTGGTCTGACATGCCCTCTCCCCCTCCCCCCCCCCCCCCCCCCGAGAAAATTGTTAAAACAATGAATCAATCTGGTGCATTCTGTTCGTTCTGAGGTAATTATTTTGTACTAAACTAGACATGTTTTGCTACAAGATCAAGCAAAATTAAGTCCTTGTTTTGTACATTTTCTTCCTAATTACATGTATTACACAAATGCCCCAATTCTGAGAGTTAACCTTAATGGGAAGGGGTTTAGTAGGAATGACAAAGTCTTAAAGCAATATAGGAGCTGGTGCAAACGTTATCTTACAATTGCTTGCTGTAGTACATAGCTCTTTCAACAGCTACATGATGACATAATATTGTTTTCATAGATTAAAATTATTTTGCGAGCACGAAAATCCACATTTTCTACTTTTTAATCAAGAATAGAAGGCAAACTACCTATAACAAGACTATTTTAGGCGGAAAATTATGAATTTGGTCTGAATTATTGGGGGGGCCCAACGGTATGTTGGCCCCCTGTCATGAAATTGAGGGGCGTGTGCCCCCTGCCCCCTTGGCTCCTATACCCATGTTAATTATATACTCTTTATATATAAACTGATAACAACCGGAAGTCGACCGTGCATACATGTTTGTTTATTGATAAGTCTATAGTTATCTCCGATGAATTATGGGTATGATCTATGTTGCACTATCTAGAACGTGTGAACACCGGTCAATGGTCACTCTATACAGTTTCTTGACTGTACAATATTAGTAAATACGAGGGATGTCCGGACAGTTTTGAGACTGCATTCATATAAACCAAACCACTGAGAGGATATATTTCCTGATGTCTCGACGTTTAACGCTACACAATTTGATGCCAAATATTCGAATGGCAAGTTATTTGTGAATTGTAAAACACGTCAATTTTGACGTGCTCCGTGAATCGCCATTTGGGTTGTCCAGGCAACAATTCTCTTTAAATGTATGAACTAAACTAATTTCATTTTACATAGAATCCTCATGAATAGTTAATAAACGCAGCTGTATACTATTTAATGGTTTTTGAGATGTAGACACAGTCTCAAAACTTTCCAGACAACCCTCGTATTACTTTTTGTTTCAAAACATTTCAGATAATGCGACTCACGTGCAAGATTGATGTGTACTATTACCCATTTGATGAACATGAGTGTGTTATACAATTTACCGTTCTTGGCTACCGAAAATATGAAGTAGGTTCTAAAACTACAAAATGTATTCTCATCGGTGCATTTTTTTGCAAAGCAGATCATGCATAGTTATTCAGACCTGTTCCTACACGCTATTTGTCATTACGACCTACAGTAGCTCTCTATTTGTAATTCAGACCAGTTATATCTCACTGTTTGTTATTCAGACATGTTATATCTCACTGTTTGTTATTCAGACATGTTATATCTCACTGTTTGTTATTCATACATGTTATATCCCACTGTTTGTTATTCAGACATGTTATATCTCACTGTTTGTTATTCAGACATGTTATATCTCACTGTTTGTTATTCAGACATGTTATATCCCACTGTTTGTTATTCAGACATGTTATATCCCACTGTTTGTTATTCAGACATGTTATATCTCACTGTTTGTTATTCAGACATGTTATATCTCACTGTTTGTTATTCAGACATGTTATATCCCACTGTTTGTTATTCAGACATGTTATATCTCACTGTTTGTTATTCAGACATGTTATATCTCACTGTTTGTTATTCAGACATGTTATATCCCACTGTTTGTTATTCAGACATGTTATATCTCACTGTTTGTTATTCAGACATGTTATATCTCACTGTTTGTTATTCAGACATGTTATATCTCACTGTTTGTTATTCAGACATGTTATATCCCACTGTTTGTTATTCAGACATGTTATATCCCACTGTTTGTTATTCAGACATGTTATATCTCACTGTTTGTTATTCAGACATGTTATATCCCACTGTTTGTTATTCAGACATGTTATATCCCACTGTTTGTTATTCAGACATGTTATATCCCACTGTTTGTTATTCAGACATGTTATATCTCACTGTTTGTTATTCAGACATGTTATATCTCACTGTTTGTTATTCAGACATGTTATATCCCACTGTTTGTTATTCAGACCTACTGTAGCTCACTATTTGTTATTCTACCCTGTTGTAGCTCACTATTTGTAATTTAGACCTGTTATTTTTCACTGTTTTTATTATTCTACCCTGTTGTATCTCACTATTTGTTATTCTACCATTTTGTAGCTCACTATTTGTTATTCTGTCCTGTGGTAGCTCACTATTTGTCATTCAGACATGTTGTAGCTCACTTTTTGTTATTCAGACCTGTTGTAGCTCACTTTTCTTATTCTGTCCTGTTGTAGGTCACTGTTTGGTATTCAGACGTGTTATAGCTCACTATTTGTTATTCAGACCTTTTGTGGCTCCATGTTTGTTATTCAGACCTACTGTAGCTCACTGTTTGTTATTCAGACCTGTTGTAGCTCACTATCTGTTATTCAAACCTGTTGTAGCTCACCTTTTGATATTCTACCCTGTGATAGCTCGATGTCTGTTATTCAGACATGTTATTGCTCAATGTTTGTTATTCTACCCGGTTGTAGCTCACTATTTGTTATTCTGTCGTGTTGTAGCTCACTGTTCGTTATTCTTCTCGTTTGTAGCTCACTATTTGTTATTCTGTCGTGTTGTAGCTCAATGTTTGTTATTCTGTCGTAGTGTAGCTCACTGTTTGTTATTCTGTCGTGTTGTATCTCACTGTTTGTTATTCTGTCGTGTTGTAGCTCACTATTTGTTATTCTGCCGTGTTGTAGCTCACTATTTGTTATTCTGTCGTGTTGTAGCTCACTGTTTGTTATTCTGTCGTGTTGTAGCTCACTGTTTGTTATTCTGTCGTGTTGTAGCTCAATATTTGTTATTCAGACATGTTATATCCCACTGTTTGTTATTCAGACATGTTATATCTGACTGTTTGTTATTCAGACATGTTATATCTCACTGTTTGTTATTCAGACATGTTATATCCCACTGTTTGTTATTCAGACATGTTATATCTCACTGTTTGTTATTCAGACATGTTATATTTCACTGTTTGTTATTCAGACATGTTATATCCCACTGTTTGTTATTCAGACATGTTATATCTCACTGTTTGTTATTTAGACATGTTATATCCCACTGTTTGTTATTCAGACATTTTATATCTCACTGTTTGTTATTCAGACATGTTATATCTCACTGTTTGTTATTCAGACATGTTATATCTCACTGTTTGTTATTCAGACATGTTATATCTCACTGTTTGTTATTCAGACATGTTATATCCCACTGTTTGTTATTCAGACCTACTGTAGCTCACTATTTGTTATTCTACCCTGTTGTAGCTCACTATTTGTTATTCTACCCTGTTGTAGCTCACTATTTGTAATTTAGACCTGTTATTTCTCACTGTTTTTATTATTCTACCCTGTTGTATCTCACTATTTGTTATTCTACCATTTTGTAGCTCACTATTTGTTATTCTGTCCTGTTGTAGCTCACTATTTGTCATTCAGACATGTTGTAGCTCACTTTTTGTTATTCAGACCTGTTGTAGCTCACTTTTCTTATTCTGTCCTGTTGTAGGTCACTGTTTGGTATTCAGACGTGTTATAGCTCACTATTTGTTATTCAGACCTTTTGTGGCTCCATGTTTGTTATTCAGACCTACTGTAGCTCACTGTTTGTTATTCAGACCTGTTGTAGCTCACTATCTGTTATTCAAACCTGTTGTAGCTCACCTTTTGATATTCTACCCTGTGATAGCTCGATGTCTGTTATTCAGACATGTTATTGCTCAATGTTTGTTATTCTACCCGGTTGTAGCTCACTATTTGTTATTCTGTCGTGTTGTAGCTCACTGTTCGTTATTCTTCTCGTTTGTAGCTCACTATTTGTTATTCTGTCGTGTAGCTCAATGTTTGTTATTCTGTCGTAGTGTAGCTCACTGTTTGTTATTCTGTCGTGTTGTAGCTCACTGTTCGTTATTCTTTTCGTTTGTAGCTCACTGTTCGTTATTCTGTCGTGTTGTAGCTCACTGTTTGTTATTCTGTCGTGTTGTAGCTCAATGTTTGTTATTATGTCGTGTTGTAGCTCACTGTTCGTTATTCTTTTCGTTTGTAGCTCACTGTTCGTTATTCTGTCGTGTTGTAGCTCACTGTTTGTTATTCTGTCGTGTTGTAGCTCACTATTTGTTATTCTGTCGTGTTGTAGCTCACTGTTTGTTATTATGTCGTGTTGTAGCTCACTGTTTGTTATTCTGTCGTGTTGTAGCTCACTGTTTGTTATTCTGTCGTGTTGTAGCTCACTGTTTGTTATTCTGTCGTGTTGTAGTTCACAAAATGTTAGTTATTCTCTCTGTACTTTTTATGCCGCAATAATTGATTCGTAACTCACCGTTTGTCATTGTATGCCGCCCTGTTAAAGCTCATCTGTCCTAGCTCACTGAGCGGACGCTACATTTAATACTAATGCACAATAATTTCAGATTTTGCGTTCTCATTTCCACCACCGTAGAACATCAAATAAGATCGTCTATCGTTTCAGGTTTACTTCGGCGATTATTTTCAAACTTCACTATTCTACACTCCGAATTCAGAATGGGAACAGTCTATCGACAAACCTATGCAAACAATCGGCAACTTAGACGAACCTCCGAAGTTGGAATACTATTTTCGGCTGAAAAGAAGACCAAGTTTTGTGATGGTGTCCATTATAATACCAAGTATATTGCTGGCTGTTTTGAATGTGTTTGTGTTTATGTTACCGAATGGGAGTGGTGAAAAGGCGAGTTATGCTATTACCGTGTTTCTCTCTTTCGCCATTTTAACAACGGGGATTTTGGCCACATTTCCGCGAAATGCTATCGTTATCGCGGTTTTTGCATGGTATATACTACTGCAAACAATACAAAGTACCATTATAACGATACTAGCTCTCGTATTTGTACGGCTGTCCTCGTTTGGTGATACAGAGACACCAGTGTATCCTTTCTTGTTGAGCTTTGTCCGCATCATTCGTTGCAAGAACTGTCGCATTAGATGCCCACAGAACAACGAGGTTATAGCGATAGATTCGGACCAAAATGTCACTATGGAAGTACAAACAGATACAAAGTCTGTCGCCGAAGATGACGCCAAAATTCAAAACACCATAAACGCAAACTACACGTGGAATGAAGTTTTAACCAGTTTGGACCTGTTTTGTTTCATATTGTTTTCAATGTTGCTATTCATCAGTACAGCGTCATTCTTTGTCATCACGGTGTACAAATATTAAGACTTAAAGATATTTAAGTGGATCTGTCATATAGTTTTTAAATTGTTATGAAATACAATGATGTTAACAAATTTCAAATCAGAGCTAGATGTGCACTCACACTCGATGGGGTCTATATTCGAAAATATTTCCAAAATATTGCATGATTGACATTTTCTTTCATTTATTGGGAATAAGGATGGTTATTCTATTTCCCACCTACCTGATTCAGTGTACAATGTATGCGAAGAAGTTTTACGTCTTGAAATAGATTGTCGAATTTGTCTTATAAATTATTTTCGAAATATGGTTGCAATTTATAATGAAAGATATTCTTATAAAATGAGGGTCTAGCTACTTAATTCTTCTAATCGATGGTGCAAATTTTGAACAAAATTGTCAGTAAGTCTTTGATTAACTGAAGATAGGAACAATTTGAATTCCCCAACACCATGATTTAACCAAGTACATGTATAATAAAATCCAAGTTTAGCCAATTGTGTTTTTTATTTATCTTGTTTTATGAAGTCTAATAATCGTATTGATATTACACGAGGGAATATACTTTGAATAGAGTCGAAAATCGTATATTTTAATGCAAGCAGGATATCACTTAAATACATGTAACTCTTTTGCATCGTGTAGAGTTATGTGTCCACTCACTGTTTGGTTTGTTTCCAATATGGTTAAGACCAAAAAAGGCACTTTTGTAGATAGTGTGGTGTTTGGCTTTTTGAAGGTCAATCGTTCCAATAGAAACACACACGAGGTATTGATTGAGCATGGATATTCCATTTTCTTGTGAAGACAAAACGTACACGTATGTTTCGTGACAAGAAGGGTACATGTGTATTTTGAGTGACGACGCCTTCCATTATCGTAGCCATTCGTTATATGATATCTATAACAAATTCAACAACCAATAGAGGAACTTAAACGAAAGTAGGCTTATCCATCGGAACTGTTAATCAGTTTATTTCGAAAGTTTTACATACCGAACTCATGAAAAGATTGTGTCACAATCATGATACAATAACATTTATATACGATGTCAAAGAACACTTACTTCCTAAGTAAATTGAACGGTATTGCGCAAATGTATATGATGGAGTGAAGTTGTTTATGTTGGATTGTTATACATTCTGGCCAAGATTTGGAAGTCAAAGTTCTCAAAAGTCTAAGTCAGACAAGCGTCATTCAACCCCAGTGCATATATACATGTATTATAGGATTAAAAAAACAAAACATTCATACTGTAATGACACAGTTATTATGACGAGTGTATGTGTAGCCTAACGATGATAACTAGCACTCGGTGTAACCTTGAGAAAAAGATGGCTTGACACTGTACATAGTCCTGCACTCTGCCTTCTCTATACAAAGGGTACACTCAGATAATTTGAAACCATGTGCGTAGGATCTTGAACCAACAATATTGACATTTCTGTATACCTTGTAACGTAACAAGCAGTATGTGTATTATATTTTTAGTCGATGTTACTTTTTAGCTCACCTGAGCACCCTTTTGTCCGTCGTCCGTCGTACGCCGTCAACAACTGAGCTGTTAACACTCTAGAGGTCATAATATTCTCTTAATTTTAATGAAACTTGATCACAATGAATGTCTCTATGAAATCTAGGTCAAGTTCGTAAATGGGTCCTCTGGGGTCAAAAACTAGGTCACCAGGTCACATTGAAGAAAAACATTGTTAACACTCTAGAGGTCACATTTTTGACATAATCTTAATGAAACTTGGTCACAATGTATGTCTCTATGACATCTAGGTCAAGTTCATAAATAGGTCATTTTAGATCAAAACAAGGTCACTAGGTCACATCACAGAAACACCTTGTTAACACTCTAGAGGTCCCATGTTTTACATAATCTTAATGAAACTTGGTCACAATGTATGTATCTATGAAATCTTAGTCAAATGTGCAATTGGGTCATCTGGGGTAAAAAACTAGGTCACCAGGCCACATTGAAAAAAAACCTTGTTAACACTCTAGAGGTCAAATTTTGACACAATCTTAATGAACCTTGGTCACAATGTATGTCTCTATGAAATCTAGGTCAAGTTTTTAACTGGGTCATCTGGGATCAAAAACTAGGCCACCAGGTCACATTGAAGAAAAACCTTGTTATAACTCTAGAGGTCACAATTTTTACCTTATCTTTATGAAACTTGGTCACAATGTTTGTCTCTATGACAGCTAGGTCAAATTAGTAATTGGGTCATCTGTGGTAAAAAACTAGGTCACGAGGTCACATTGAAAAAAACCTTGTTAACACTCTAGAGGTCACATTTTCGACACAATCTTAATGAACCTTGGTCACAATGTATGTCTCTATGAAATCTGGGTCAAGTTTGTAACTGATTCATCTGGGGGCAAAAACTAGGCCACCATGTCACATTGAAGAAAAACCTTGTTAACACTCTAGAGGTCACAATTTCTACCTTATCTTTATCAAATGTGGTCACAATGTTTGTCTCTATGACAGCTATGTCAAGTTCGTAACTGGGTCATCTGGGGAAAAAACTAGGTCACTAGGTCACATCAAAGAAAAACCTTGATAACACTCTAGAGATCACATGTTTGACATAATATTATTGAAACTTGCTCACAGTGTATGTCTCTATGACATCTAGGTTAGGTTCGTAATTGGGTAATTTGGGGTCAACAACTAGGTCACCAGGTCACATTGAAAAAAAACCTTGTTTATACTCTAGAGGTCCTATTTTCACCTTATCTTCATTAAACCTGACACAAAGTGTGTCGCTATAAAATCTAAATCAAATATTAAGGTCATATCATAACAAATACTGATTCTGCCTAAACTGCTAGTCATCAGGTGGGCGCGTTATAAATAGGGCCAATGGCCCTCTTGTTTTACATAGTCTTTGCTATATCGTTGCAATGTTATCTACTTTTAATAGTATAAAATTTATTCATTCGTGATATAAACTGAAATAAATGTATCTTACGATGAATAAATATGTGTTTGTTTTCTTGTTTTTCCTGATATTACCAATAGATTCAGCATATATGATAAATATAGACAGAAATCTTTCCTGGATACCTGTGTGCCAGCCGCTAATTGAGTTATACGAGAATAGTAAGTTAACTTTGCATTGTTTTTATGGTTCAAATACGTTGAAGTATTTACATAAATGGCTAAATTATCTCCCCATTCAAGAAGCCGAACTTACAAAAAAATATTTTCATGAGAAGCATCAACTTTGCCGAGCATAGTCTTTTGCCGAGCATAGCCTTTATTTAAGCCAGCCAGCAATCTGCTGAAATATTTATCTAGTTTTATGCATTATAACTATATAACTTGAAAAAAACAAATCTATTTGGCAAATTGTCTGAATTTGATACGAAATCAAAAAGAAAATATTCCTTCGGTTTAAAGTCCCATTATGCCTTAAATGGCTATTTTCAAAAAGGAATAACTTGGCAACATTTCTGCAAAATGATGCGTTTTAATCTTTTAAGTTGAGTCACAAAGGTGTAAAACACCATAAGATGGAAGAAAACGAAACAAAACCTTCAGTTGGTTTGTAAACAAAATAACGAAATGTAAACAATAAATGCTTAATTTAAAGTCTAAGGGGAGCAACTCTTGCGAAATTAGTATTTTGTCATCCATACATTTTACTAAATGTGATTTTTGGCATACTGTTTCGACATATATAGCTGACTTTTTTCTCGTCAAATATAGGTCATTAGTGAAAACATCCTAATTTTTTGTATTTAGTCTATTTACTGCATGATCGGGAAAAAAGTTTTGGGAGAGATAATGTGGCTTTAACGATTTACTATAAAATACACACATACACAAACTGTTCCTTTTGAACAAACGCAAAATAATGTTTGGCCTACGTACGAGTATAATGATGTCCACCCTCTTAGGGGACTAGAATCTGGGTAGCATGGGCGTAGGAGCGTCTTCAACATTGGGGGGGGGGCAAACATTTGAGAAGGGGTGGATTTTGTTTTAGATATGGGGTCGAAATTAAGTGTTAATAGCTTATGGTGAATGTTTGTGTATATCGTCACTAAGGTAAGGTATATCTACTTAGCTGTTTGCTGGGTCACAACCTTGTCATACTAGTTTATGATAGGGTTCAATTTGATTACCCGGTATTTTGACAAGCAAACAATTGCTTAGGCCTGTGCTCAAAACAGAACAACCATCACAAGTAAAAAATGTCAGCTTTTTATACACTGTATCATCATCAGCCATAATAATAATGGGTAGGCGTAAATCCAGCTTCTTAATACCAAAGCCAGTTGAGAAAAAAACCATAGTATCTAGCATTAACGGTGAGTAAAAGAGTCCAATTCAAACCATGTTTGTCTACATGATGTGTATAGTTAGCTGAAGTATAATTATACATGACCGGATTTTGCCTATATCCTTTCCGCTACCATAGCGTACTAATGCAGACTCGCCGGGATGGCCATTTCGGCCTTCCGTAGTTTTTTATCTAAATGCCCATATTCGGAAATTTTGCTGTCAGGGGTACACAGGCATCCCAGACTACAGGATAGTACGGGCCCAGGGTCGTGCACAGGTTTTTGGGCCCGCTAGACCCCTTTAAAGAGGGCTTTTGACGTAGATTTTACAAAGCTGAAATTACTGGTCCTACCCGCCATTGCGGTACGATTCCCTGTGGAATTGCATTAACATTTAGCGCCAATTTTTTTTTAATTCTCTATAAAATGAATATAAGCCAAGACAAAGGGGTCAAGATCAACGCCCTAAAGGGGCCAAAAAGTAGGCCTGTCAAGCTAAAAAAAAAGTTTTTCGCGCAAGGGTCACCGTCACATCGTCATTTCCGGTGACCTTTAGTCGAAATGTTGACAATTTTTCCTAATTTCGGTTAGGGGCAGGTGTGTAGCATCCGGATGTATCGAGTTTTTATCAATGCTGCAAGTCAATAGTGCCTCAGGGACGGGGTATAGGGACCATATGAATTTCTCACCGCCCCCCCCCCCCCCCCCCAAATAATCGTGGTAGCGGAAAGGATATAGACAAAGAACAAATCATAACGTTGTACATCGGTCGATATACATGTACAATGAAAGTGACGTCATGCAGGTAAACAAGTAACCTAAGCAACATAGATCGCGCAAAATAACACTGACTGTATAAATAATTCCGGGTTTAAATCATGTTAGAATCGAAATAAACTATGAAAAACCGTTGTATACCGGCTGTTATACAATGAGTTGTCGTTCTGACGCTTGTTATGAACCGCTCAGGCATACGGCCTTCGTGGTTAATTTTACGCGTCAGAACTCCAAATTTGTCTCCAAACCATTGTATAACAGCCGATATACAACGGTGTTTTATAGTTTATTTCTTAATTCTAAATTGAGATCAAACCCACATAAGCAGCCAGTTTTGTGATATCTCTATTGAAATATATGTAAGTATAATAAGACGTCTAGTTCCCTAACATAGACCAAAGATCACATTACACGCATAGACAAACCATTATTTAACAGAAAACAAAACACACAACCAATGTATGGTTTAACCAGGATTGTAGATCTGCAAAAAAACGTTTTTATAATGATAAAAGAGGCTTTAAACATAACACTTCCGTTGAAAATAAATTAAAGTTTCTAGAAAGCAGGAAACATTACATTAATGTTTAGAAAAAGGCTAAAGCTCAATATTATTCTCTAGAAAAATCAAAATTTTCTGATATGAGTCGCCAATCACCAAAGCAATTCTGGAAACAATTAAAGTAGTCCAACGGTAGATATTGATACTGACCAATTTGCAAGATATTTGCAAGAAATTTTAAACAATAGAAATAATGTCGCGGGTGGGGTCAATTTGTCAGAATCTCAACATAATAACCAAATTAACATTGAATGCTTAGACAAACCATTTGATGAAAAAGAAATTTGTAAAACCATCTCTAGTTTACGGAGAAATAAGGCGCCTGGTTGTGATAAAATAGCGTGCGACTTCTTTATTGACGCAAAACAATTTATAGCACCATATCTTGTAAGAATATTTAACAAACTGTTCGATTCTGATGTGTACCCAGAATCCTGGACAAAGGGTATCATTGTACCTATCCATAAAAAGGAGACAACTCTGACCCTTCAAAATACAGAGGTATGTATTTCACTGATAAACACAATGGCCAAAATATTTTCATAAGTCCTGCGTTAACAGATTGCGGTGTCAGCTCTAAAATGGTTACTATCCTAAAATATATATATAAAAGTCTCAGCATGTGTCAAGGTTCATAAAACGTTGTCTGACTTTTTCGATATTTCTCTCGGATTGAAACAAGGGGAACCCTTGTCACCCATCCTATTTATACAGGGTGTCCAAAAAGAAAGTATATAGTTTCAGTGTATATTCATAAAATTTCTTCATTCTGCTATCGTAAAGAAAATTTGTTGCGATAGTAGAATGATGAGGTTTGATAGATAGACACTGAAACTGTATACTTTCTTTTTGGACACCCTGTACTTTTCTTGAATGACGTCGTGAAGAATATAGATTTTACTTCACTTACTGACTACGATATAAATCAACTTTGCATTCATATGTTACTTTTTGCGGATGATATGGTCATTTTTACTACAGATGAAGGAAGCCTACAAAACCAACTTGATAGTTTCAAAATAAATATAAACAAAACCAAAATTTGTATTTTTAACAAAAGAAAAAGAACTGAACCTTAATGATGACCCGATTGAAGTTGTTGATTCATTTGTCTATCTTGGTGTTAAATTTGTCTATAATGGCTATATGAAAGAGGCAATTAAAACTTTATCTGACCAAGCATTGAAAGCTATAAACAGCCTATATTCCATTTATTCCAGACTGAAATTCGACGTCAGTACAAAGTTATACCTATTTGAGCGCATGGTTAAAGCCATTCTCCTTGACTGTTTAGTAGTGTTTTATATTTATTAACCTGCATAAATATATAACTTCTTTTATACAAATGCGATCCTTAATTCGACATGTTTTCAGTAGCAGTAGACTAAATTAAAATACAATCATTAGATTATAAACAAAAAGTAAATGTGTGTAATTTAAATAAAAAGTTCAAACTGCCCACCTAGGGGCAGCATTTATACACCAGAAGATATATAATAGTTAAATAATAATTGATAGCGGATACGGAATTTATCCTGTCAGATAGCTATGCCCGGTCCCTTTTCCTTAATCATGATTAATTTACCTATTATAATTAATCATTTCTCTTTAATCAAGCGACGATCAAGTTCAATTAATGCATCTTAGGACCTCTGGCAAAATAGTATATTGTGTTATCTATTTTTATTATTGTCACACATGGTTTGACTTTATACTAAAAAGGGGTTGTCTATACTCCAAATGGTACATTTGAAGTCCGTTCATGCTGTCTGGATAACGTACATTGTTGACTGAAACTGAACCTATAGCTTATTTGTGGAATTCATATTCTTTCCAGGTAGGCCTATGTCTAATCATGGAATTACTTCCATGGTCTAATTATTTTTTTTAGAAAATACGTTTTTCTAGCTTGTATTAATTGTTGGTCAATTCTCTTATTTTTATAGATTACATTTAATAAGGTTTACTGAAAGTTGTAATAGTTTAACGTTAGTTTGACTGTTAATAAAGTTCATCGGTTGCAGTTTGTAATGGTTCGCAAATTATACCCATTTCTCTTATTTGTGTGTCTAGGTCGGTGCTCTGAATTGCGTTGACTAGTTAGGATCGCTTTCATGGTAGGTCGATCCACAGGAACTTGCATAATGTTTTTTAAAAAAATGGCATTCTATTCGCCCATTGTACAATGGATGAATGAAGTCGACGCCATTTCAAAATTCCATAAATATTTGCTTTAAAAGCCGATATTAGACGATTGTCGGTACCGATCGGTTGAGGCGCGGATGGATTCTGTATTATTAATAACCCCTTTAACTGCCTAGACCATATGTTTTAACTGTCAAGTTGGTATAGAGAAAATATTTGTATAATAATAGTTCGTGGGATACAATCGCATTGCAATCCTGTCTATATTTTAATACAGGATCTCAGTACTGATTTTTTTTTTCATTTTTTTTAAATTATGCAAGTTCCTTTGGTCGATCCTAACTATAGTCAACAAATTTCAGAGCACTGACCTATAGACATAAGAAAGCTGGGATTTTACGTAGGCTCTATTTTCATTACAATTTCGCTGGCTTAGAATTAGAAGGTCGTAAGTACAAAATCAATATTTTGAGAAAACAAGAAAAAAAATGTCTGAAAACTACTCTTTACATATAGAAAAACAAGCTTTTCAAACTTCAGTTTGGTCAACATGACTACTTCCGATTTTCATAATTATAGCTAGGCTCACAAGGAGCACCTTGAGATGCAGATTTAAAATACACATCGTTCTACACATCGTTCTTATAAGGGCGTAAGTAGAACTTACGAATTTCTATTTCTAAGCCAGCGATTTGTCATTGTTCTTGTTTTTGTTGGTTAGGTCAACATTGTTTTCTTCCAACATGCGACATTGATTCATAATCCACTGAACCTTGATTTGACGGAGACAAAGTCATTAAAATAGATAAAGACTGTTTGCCTCATACAGAACAAGAGCATAGTGTCTACTCATGGGTACCATGCCCCTGTGACGAAAAACACACATGCCCACAGCATCAACGGGTGTATGGATAGGATTTAACCGCTTTATTTATTTCATTATTTATATATCTTATCTTTCTTCTCTTTCTTCCAATTTATTTGCAGGGCCCTAGCTGGGGCATTATTGCAAATGTTAACATTGGATAAGGCTGCTGGCCCGGACTTGATCAAGCCCATAATACTGAAGGAACTCCGCCATGAGATCCTTGATATCATATCGCTTATCTTTCAAAGATCCCTGAATACTGATAAACTACCGTCCAACTTGAAAAAAGCAAACTAAGCCATCTATTCAAGATAGGTGATAATAGTGACCCTGCTAATTATCGACCTATATCACTCACTTGCATTCTGTATAGTTAAACTCCTTGAACCAAATTGCATCCAGCCTATCCACTCACTTCACCAAACACAACATTTTCTATGAGCTTCAACACGGGCTCCGAGAAAAACGGTCCTGTGAGACCCAGCTCATAGAGTTAGTTGATGATCTAGCTAAAGATCTCTCCTCGGGTAAACAATCTGACCTTATCTTATTAGACTTTAGCAAAGCGTTTGATAAGGTCAACCACCAGAAACTACTATACAAACTCCGAGAACACGTTGTTCCCAGTCAAATTATATCCTGGATCGAGGCAACTTTAGTAGGCCGATTACATTCAGTAGTGGTAAATGGTCACACTTCTGATCATATTCCTGTAACCTCAGGTGTCCCACACGGGTCCGTACTGGGACCATTACTCTTCCTGCTATATATAAATGACCTTCCTGACAAACTCACTTCCCAGGTACGGCTGTTTGCTGATGACACAGCTGTTTACCTTGTAGTCACCTCCCTTTCAGGTTGACATACGTTACAAAATGACCTGCTAAAACTTGAAAACTGAAAATTTTAACCCCAGTATGTGTCAGGTTCCCCATATCTCAAGGAGCAGAAACCCAATCAAATGCTCCATGGTCAAACTCTTTCCTCAGTCACAGATGCAAAATACCTTGGCGTCGACATCAGTGACGACCTCAGACGGAACACCCACATAAACAGGATAACAACACAAGCAAACAAACACTTGGCCTTCCTCAAACGAAACATCAAAACAAAACATGGAAACATAAAATCTCTAGCGTACAAAACACTAGTTAGACCACAACTAGAATATGCATCACCCGTTTGGTAATTACATACACAGGTCAACATTAACAAGCTGGAAATGATACAAAGACGTGCTATTAGATGGGTAAAAATGACCACTCCCGATATACCAGCGTATCGGACTTACAGAATACACTAGGATGGAGCTCCCTTGAGAACAGACGCCTTTCCTCCAAGCTAGTCTCATTCTACAACATTTATTATAATCTTGTATGTAGCCTACATCAAGGGCGGATCCAGGATTTGGCGTTAGGGGGGGCGTACATTCATGTATTGACCCCCCCCCCCCCTCAAAGAAATGTGCGAGCGAAGCGAGCAAGAAAAAATGTATCTTTGAGAAGCATTCCACACAATTTCGTCCTTCATCTTATAATATTCATTGATAAAGTTAATGTGAGAGTAAGGCGAGCAAGAATATAAGCATTACTTATTTGAGCAGCATATCCCGCATAGTCATTCCCTACTTGACAAACTTAACTGATAGCGGTTGTGCGAGCGGAGCGAGCAAGAAAAAAATGCAATCATTATTTCAGCAGCATACACCACACACTTATCACTTGGTAATATTCACTGATTTAGTAATTGTAAGAATTCGAAAACATCAGTGATTATCTGAGCAGCATACCCAACAAACTCATTGATAAATCGAAAACTTTCATTGAATTTGCGTAGATCTACAGCGAGCGAAACGAGCAAGTAAATGGTTGTTTATATAGCCAGGCCTAACGACAATCGACTGGATAATATTCACTGATATATTGCTGCTGTGAATACGTCACGAAGAAAAAATACACTGTCTATCTGAGCAGCATACCCTGCGAACTCCAGGGCTTCACTTTTGTTCAAGTGGAAATGTGAAATACTTGGGATCCAGCGACTAGGGGGGTCCAGTTGCTTTCTGCCTCGTGACGTTCTAAAAAGAACCACAGAATTCGTCAGCTGCATTCTGAGATATCTTTTTTTTAATGAAAAGGACAGGTTTATTAGAAAATCAAGCCAACTGTATTAATCTTTTATGACTTGTCAGACATTTTTAATGTGCAAGAATCTCGGCATTTCTGTAGCCGATGTTTGGCACCATGCTACCAATCAGTCCCATATCTTGTTGCATACAGCATTAAGTTCACTTTAAAATCCATAAATTGATTATTGTTTTATTGACGCGAGCGAAGCTAACGAAAAAAATTGCATATCAATATTGTTCTTACATCCAAAATATGATAAATTACCTAGGCTCCGACGATTTTAGGGGGGGCGTACGCCGGGTCCGCCCCCCCCCCTTGGGTCCGCCCCCCCCTTGGACCCGCCTATGTACATCTCTTTCGGCCTATGTAGTAGTCCCCACCAGGTCAACATGGCACATGCACCCCAATATTCTCGCCCTATTCAAGCCAACTCGGACTTCTTCAAATTTTCCTTCTGCCCCCATACCACAATACTCAGACTGGTAAATTACAATTAAAGCTTACAAATACACTAAATTACACTAGGACGTAAGCCAAATATAAGATTTAAAATAGATCTATACCAATTTAACATTATTACAACTTCATGCTCTAATCTTGAACATATCGCTATGAACCCCAAAATAGTGAATTTCAATATTTGCGTGGTGAGTGCTGAGTGTAAGTATTGGTTGTAATTCCGGGCCCAGATATCGATATCGGGCAATTCCAGCTACACCCCTGGATATAAACAGGATTTTTATCGACTACCTCTCATCATTTTAAAATTGGCGCTAAGTGACGTAGGGGCACCTGTTAATTTATATTAATTATGTTTTTTAATATAATAGACATCAAGTACTGCTTATAATCACTTTTAATGAGCCATATATCGCGCTCTTTAAAATCAACCAGGTAAAACTATGTTTTTCTTCTAATTATGAAGGTCAAACAAAGGTCAAATCTGTCGGCCAATCAAAAAGCCCGTTTCATCAGAGTTCCGAATTAGACGCAGTGATCTTCCTTTGTGCGCCATTTTACAAGCCAGTTGAACAACGCACGTTTTATCTTCAATATTTGCGCAACACTAAAATCACGATGTCTGAAGAACAACAGAAAAAGGTACGTTAAATTTCTTTATGGTATGCCATAATGTTAACTGTTTGTAACGTTATTTACTTTAATAAATTCACAAAATAGCGTTCTTGTTTTGCTTTTCCATCAAAATCCTCAATTTTGCCGGTTCTTGGGAAACGTTTTTTTCATGGAAAATCGGCATAAGTATTTATTTAAAAAGATAATTGGATCATTTTGTATAGAAAGATCGTTATGTTTGTATCATTATGAATTGTATATGCTGCCTACATTTGTATCTTTTTATTTCTGGAATTGTCAACTTTCGAAATCGCATTTAGAATGTGTGGGTGGGGTATTATAAATGTTACTTTTATTTTGGCAGTTATGACCTGGAGCCAGTTGCCTAACTAACCCGCTACAAAGTGCTTTACTACATCTACGCAACTACACATTACCAGCGAGCAGTGATCCCCGAGAGCATACCGTTTCTTAACAGCTAGCTGACCGCTACCGTGCGCTTTCTAAGGTTCTTATGCAATGGACAGCTTGGTAATTCTTTGCTGTAGTGTGCAACAGTCTGCTAGCCGCGAGCATATAAAAAATTTTGCTTCGTCCGCTACGCAGTGATTTTTTGGAGCGAGCCGTTTCCTAGCATTTGGTAGCGGTTTGGTTAGGAAACAGACTCAATTTAAGAGCTTTCGTTCCAATATTATAATATATTATTGGTTATCGTTGATACGAATCTTGAGAAATCACTAATGACATTGGATAATAAAAGTGCTAATGCGCAACCATGAAAGTGTACAGTGGATGATTCACCTAACCAGTTTTCCAGAACTTTTTATGCCCCCGTATCGATAGATCGGGAGGCATATAGTGATTCACCTGTCCGTCCGTCCGTCCTGGTTAACCCAAATTGACCGTTTCTTCTAGCATCATTATGGCTTGCTACAAAGCTTCCAAACTTGCATGGATGTTGTATATGAACACTCTCCACACACCTGTATCACCTGACCCCATTTTGACCTTCACCTTGACCTAATTTTGGACTTAGACTTATTTATGGACAAGGCTTCCACAGGGGGCATAAGCGTTTATTGAACGCAGTCTTGTTCTAACCAGGATACCCTTCCCCCAAGGAATCACCAATTTCTCCAAATGTGGAGGAAAAGGAAAATCGACAGGCAGAATGTTTATTATGGGTGGTGGGCTAATAAGACTGGACAATTGTGCTGTAACGACTACAATAGGGAAAAATTTTTTCGTGATAAAAGCCATGTTTTTCATGAAGCAATGTACTAAAAAAGTGGATAATCGAAATTTATAAACCAGGGCTCTACAAATTTTTTCAAAATAGGAGTTGTCCACAGGACAAGTGACCTTGACAAATTAGAGTTGTCCGAATTTTAAGTTCAGTTGTCCAAATTAAAACAAGCAGAAGTCTGTCAAGTTAATAGTAGATCTACTGGTAAACCAGAGGTTCCATTACTTTAGGGTTTTATCTTGGGTAGTGCTACAAGTCAAGACGATGATAAGCTCTTCATTTCAGGAAGCCCCACACTGATGCCAATGATGTATTTACTTTTATAATAGGTTGACGGTAGTAAATTTTATTCTGATGTTGCAAGTGTCCACTGAACAGTGCTCATATTGTACTTCAAACATTCTGTTTGACTTAGATCTACTGTTTGAATAAACACCCATCTGTCCATCAACATAATTATATGCAAGCTATTACAACACTCAAGCAGTATAGTATAATAAGTCAAGACAAGGACTTTCACATGACAATGAAAGGAAAACAATTTTGTAGCTTGATGCAATCAATTACTTTAGAAATGATTCTTCCAAATGTTGCATTATATTATTAAATAGCAGATGACATGGTATACAGCCAGATGAAAAGTACAATTAAAGATAATGTGACATGCTTACATCCTTAATTTCTTGCAAGTAGCCAAAAATATATAAATAATTAACCAAAAACGAGCTTGTCCGAAAGTGTGCATGTATCCAAAATAGTGCAACTCTCACATCTCTTTTGTCGTCGTATTTCCGACAATTTATGATTTGTGCGTCGAACCTCGTACAAATAGTTTGAATACCATGAAATTTGATGAATTTCAAAGGCAATTGCCACGCCGTCCTTGTCAACACTGACACAGTTCAATGACACTGAAATTTGATGTTGTTGTAGTTCTATTACGCTATTGCCGTAGCGAAATGTTCTCTCTGTACTTCGGTAATATTCTCTTTGTGCTCTGAAATTTTCGAATATTCAGCGATTTCAATGTCCGCGGGTTTGACAATTATGAAAGATAAGCAAATTGTTCTCTCCAACGCCTGAAAAGTCAGCTGCAAAAATTACTCAAATTTAATACACGCGTATATCGAATACATTACACCGTATAGAATTCGCAGCTGGCACATCAAAGACGCGCCATCACCGCGTCCCGTCTGAAAAGTCTTTGAATCTAAGAACTATGCGTCGGTAACATCAGTGAAACCTTGAGTGAGATTTTCGCGGGCTGAATATAGATTGTCTGCTATACTAAGTTGCAAACGAAGTTTGTTTGATTGTTGTGATATTTTTATTGTGGAATTACATACATATACGGATTATAGATTACGTGTATTACAGGTATTTGATGCGTTCGTTTCTCGTTCCGTCCTCACTATTCCGTTTCTGTTCACACGATTTGTGACATATTTTAATTTATTACTGTCAATATCGTCCACGTGCGCGATTGCATATTTGATCCAAATTACTGCTAATTAACACGGATTAACTGACTCGCATATGTTGTTTATTTCAATGTCCGGAAGGCTAATATACGCCTGGGGCAAAACATTTCAGTATACGGAGTCAAATCTCGAACTTTTGGTCAGTTGTCCGATTTTGCTGTCAATTTAAATTAGACTTGTCGGGGACTAAACTTCTGCTCATAAACAGTTGTCCGAAGTCGATTTAGAGTCGTCCCGGACGTTGGACTATAGGATTTGTAGAGCCCTGTTATAAAACACTGACTGTTTCATGTTCTTAAAGGTTTGTCATACATTAATATATTACTTGTACGCTGATAAAGGCTTTAATTGATGGTTTGGCATGTTGAATGTTTATCTTATAGAAAAATAAATAAAAATATTGTTAGTGGTGAATGTATGGGTGAAAGTTTTCCGTTTTATGACGGATTTCCGTATTTTAGACATGTCCCAAGACCGTTTTTCCAAATCGCGTAAATCCGTCGTAAAAATTTGAGGGGGGGGTATGCCGACTTTTGCTAGCCCGACCGCGGTATTCGTAATTGTTTTAGACCGTATTGGTTTTCCAGTGCTGAAATGAAACAACCGTTCTGATTGGCCGATGAAGTTACCTCTACATGTATCCTTGTAATTCATTGAACCAATCACGGCACTCGATCTTTCCGCTATTCGGGTAGTTAGTAAGACATTTTGTCGTCAAATCGAAAGTGGAATTTCATATTTTTCAAAGGCAATTAAGCGCGTGAGAGAAGTATGTCAGGAATAATTGGCGATCGTGAAACAGTTGAAATACATTGGCGAATCGGATACGAGCGTGACAAAGCTTTGAATGGTTGAATTAAAAAGAAATTAGGTACAGTACAGCGCCGTTCTTTCCGTCAAAAACTCTGGAAATTGTAATATTTTGTTGCTGCAAATTTGTTCAATAAAAGCCTCTTGACAATATAAATGGGACTTTTAGTTTACACAGCGTTGTTTGTGTGTGTGGTGTTGGTGAACACACAGTGTTATTTGTAGCAGTTACAAACATGATAATAAATGGTCAGTCAGTATTGGATCTATAGAGGTACTCCCAGACATTTTATACTTCCATGTCATGATGATTCAAAGAAGCCAATTCATACATGTCAATATGGGGAATGACATGCCAAAAATATCTGCTTTAGATTCCTGGGCTATTGAGAAAATTTGTATTTTTTCAACATGATTCAGAATGCCTACTTGCTGAACAGGGACCTTCTTCTTCCCACTCTGGGGCAATATTGTACTTTATATTTACAAAATCGTGTGAGCGACGCACAAGTATTGACAGTGAAGAGTTAAAAAGGTTAAAGACGACATAGCACAATTCAGAAATTAAATAAAAACATGATTTTCTTTCTTACCAAGTTGTAATGAATAAGGATTACAATTATTATTCCACAAGTGACGCAGTGTGTATAATTTATGTTATCCTTTAATGGGCCTGATATATCCTGAATGTTTTGTAAGTAAACTGACGAAAAGAGTGACTACATACACTGTTTCTCCTATAGAGGTTAGTCATCAACAGTAGATGACCCCTATTGATTTTGAGGTTAGTAGGTCAAAGGTCAAGGTCACTGACCTTAACTATTTCTGACTATTGGGGCATACATGTTTTACAAACATCTCTTGTATACTTTTAAGTTTTAATTGAAAATTGTGATTTACCTGAAGCAGAGTCATTGTCTTGCTTGGAAAAAAATATAAGCACAATTTTAACCAAATATAGCCCTTAGTCAAGTTAGTGATACTTACTTAATTAATCTAAAACTAAAACTAAAAAATGGTATTTTAGTTCATTATCAGATTCTGTAACACAAATGATGATTGATCAGATTCTTGTGAATCCACTTATTCACAGTTCTTCTATTCTATAAAGTCTTTTTTATATTGGCTAAATATGAAACTTATTTACAGTAAACAAAATATTGCAATTCAATCTACTAAAGGAATGTGTTGAAAGTTTTTTGTGTAGATATTTATATCCATTCTCAGTCTATACATCAGATGAAAATGTTCACACATACAGACATTTTACATGACAGTAACCTCATGATGCTGGAGTTAAGCTGTTTATTGGCAATCAAAATCACTTATTCTCAGAAGCTTCTAGGAGAGGAGGGGGTTGCCCCTCTAGACCCCTACACCTGCTTTCAAACTTTACTGGATGAAACTTGTTCACCATTGGGACCCCAACCTCCACACAAGAATAGGCAACTATCAAGCATTTTTGTCCAAATTATCTGCACTTCTCGACAAGGTACAACCTTAAATCCATTGACTATTACTTTTGTACAGACACTTGTTCACTATTAGAACTCCAACCTGTACTCAGTAGAAGTCCAATGATAATTCAAAGGTATTTACTTGAAAGTGAAAAAAAAATCACCAAGTGAACAAGCTATTTGGGGGGCCTTTATTTGTTATAACAGCAAGTCAGAAGTGCCAGAATTTGCTTTCAGAAGTACCTTAAAATGCCCCCTGGCCCCCAGCTCATTTTTCAGTATTTTCATATAATTCAACTTTCACCCATGTGAATGTTTTCCTGCACCTTCTGTGGGTCCTGAAAACGGACCCATTCCCAAAGCAAAAAGACCTATTCCCAATGGGATAAATCATCCATTTTCCCCCCAATTGTAATTAGTATCAATCTAGTTTTTGACATGGACATATTTAAAGCTCAGTATTAAAGTCATTACTACAAGCAGGGGTGTCAATCTTCCGGAATTCCGGATTTGTCTATCCTTGTAGAGCTGTGCTTTCTGACCAAAATAATTTATAAGTTATTTGATGAAAATATCTCAAGAAATGGCAAAGTTATGGTCAATTATATCTGCTCTGAAGGATTTCATTCAATAAAAAGTTTGAAAAACTGAGTTATATATGGTTGACTGCCTTTGTCAAAAATGGTCAGCCGCATTTTCAGGATTTTTAATTTGGCTCTGTTGACACCCCCGTACAAGGATATTACCAAAACATTGCTTGGGATACAATATATATGACATTGAATTAAGCTTCTATAAAAAAAATACCAATTGGTCCTATCCCAAAGGAGATAGGAAAACCCCTGCTGGCGTATGCTCACTATATATATATATATATATATATAGATGCAAAATACCTATGTTATGTTGTTAACTAGGTACACACGCAAATATTATTGTATTGTTGTATAATGTTAAAATATAATATGCTTTCAGGATGATGTCAAAAATGAGACTGAACACATCAACTTAAAAGTCACTGGTCAAGATGGAAGTGTTGTTCATTTCAAGATCAAAAGAAACACGCCTCTCCGTAAATTAATGTCAGCATACTGTGATAGAGCGGTAAGTCTTGAATGTTCTATGGTTGTTTTATGCTGTTTCTTCCAGTTATTCAACAGACAGTCTTACCAGTTTTTCTGGAAATATTTAACAACCATTGCTACTAATTTTAGTAATCAGAGCTTTCCACAAGCCACAGAGATCAGTGATTTCGTTTACTACTGAGGGATTTACCTCCGACTACATTTCTCAAACTGAAACAGTTTGAACAAATTTAATGTATGAAATAATTAGAAATTAATGGTCTAAAGACATGTAAACAAACAAACTGCTGACTACTTTGTTGCAATCACTGGCTACATTAAAATTTATGGAGAGCCCTGAGTAATACAGGGTTCATACAATACAATTTCATGGGTGAAATTTTCAGGCACATGGCTGAACTTCAGGTTTTTGATAGTGCCAAAAAGCCTGTTTTTCTCTATTTTCCCTATATAAATTGTAAATTTTTGAGGATTTCAGGTTTTTCTGAATTTCAAACTTTCACCCATGCAATTTGTAGGCTAGCCTACATCAGGTGAATATACAGACCTCTGGAAAGATGAATTAATTGATCGACACACCTTTAAAATCTGCCGGTCCTATAAACAAACTGTCAAGACACCATACATGTACATTTTGTATACTAAACTTGCAGTGATAATTTGAAATGTCAGTCTATAAATTAGTATATAGATATACCACTAATTGTACGAAGACATATCAATCAAATTGAAATCAGGTTTAAACTAACTGGTTTTTTAATTGAATCCTGAATTTTCCTTCTTAATCTTAGTTTATATCGAAAAAAATGGGAGTTTCAGGCTTTGACACTGATTTTCAGGCTTGAGAACATTACCGGGGGCCTGATGAGCATTGATTGGTTAAATTTTACTCGCGGACCGATGAAAAAGTGTGTAGTAAAATTATGTAAAGCGTGTCGACTCAAACACAAATAACAGGTTGTGCTTAAGATAAGCGTCTGACAGTCAGCCAGAATTTTCAGTCCAATTTTTAACCCTGATACCTATATTCGTGCGATCCCGAATGTCCCGATAGTATGGATCGATAGTAAAAGTCTCGATCCAATAACTATCGCCGATAGTTAGCTCAACTATCGATAGTTATGATAGTTTCCTTCTTATAAATAAAGTTTATTATTAATTTAAAACAACTTCCGTTTTCATAAAAAACTAATTGTATATAACCACACGCATCAAACCAGCCACAATGGACCAATATCGCCTGAATTTTATTAATCTATATCTGTCAAATTCATTTTAAATCATTTCCACGAATTTGTATGTTGTACAACAAAGTGATATATTACACAGTGCAAATTTGCATTTACAAGTTATTCTCAGGGTTGTCAAATCTTGGCAATAACTATTGTAATAATATCGCAATAGTGTCCAGCAATACAATAGTATCGCAATAGTACTTTCAGCAAAAACAATAGTATTGCAATAGTCAAAATTGGACTCAATAGTCTCCCCTATTCATGAGTTATCTGCCCTTCTTACTCTTAGGATTTTCACTCACATATGAGCAAGGGTACAATCAAGTACGAGGATGTCAAGCGTCCAGCACTCATAGGTGGTGCCCTCGTAGAAAGTTGTGCCTGTTAAGCCCATAAAGTATCCTAACTGCTATGTCATTGAAACAAATTTAGTAGATTTATTCTTAGTGAACATTTTTGTATAGATCAGCTGTTAATATTTTTATTTTATTCATTTCAGGGTCTTAAACTTGGTGTTGTCCGTTTTAGATTTGATGGCAATCCAATAAACGAAACAGATACACCTCATGGAGTAAGTGTCTTTAAATTTCTGTATAAGTTTTAGCCCCCGGTGTATTATTAAAAGGGGCATGAAGAGTGACCCCAGTCAGTAAATATCAATCTATTATTCACATCGATAAAAAATTAGATCTAGACAAAGTTCGCAACCAGGTCTTCGGTCTTTAAGATCCCCCACCCCAACCTATAAATGGTGATGTGGTAAATTGCTTTTCTCATGTAGGTCTGTCTAGTCTCGATATTTCAAAATGTGAATCGATAATTGATGTACCAAAATTATTGTCAATACATCAATATGGCTTCTATCGATGACACTCTACCCCCCCCCCCCCCCCCCATTTGAGTATAAAAAAAATGTTTTGCTAATGTAGGCCTGATTAAGAACAGTTTGGTCCAGAATCTTCAAACTTTATATTGAGGTTGGTCATCAACAGTAGAAGGTCATCAGTAGGTCAAAGGTCAAGGTCTCCAGTCATTTAACAATAACATGAATAATAATATGAAGATAGGTCATCAACAGTAGCAGGCCCCTATTGATTTTGCTGTCAGTAGTCTTAAGGGTCCCATGACTAACATTTCTTACTATTGGGCTGCCAGGGGGAGGCATAAGTGTTTAACAAACATCTCTTTGTTTCATCTATTTTTAGCCTGATTATGATTATTTGAAACTGACCTTCAACCCCATATATACACAAAGTGACTAAGAGTTCCATAATATAATTGTGTTAACCATTGTCAGGGCTTGACAGTTACTTATTTTTCATAGTGACAATTTCCATTATCATTTAATATGTTCTTTTTAAACAGCGATTTGATTATTAAAATAATATTTTCTTGGATATGTTCAGGAGTCAATGGGACCACCTGCATTCCAAGAGTCCGTTGTCTTCCATGAAATCCACTGATCTACGACCAGTGTTAGTGTCGAGCTCTGCATTGCGACTATTTGCAATCACTAAATCATTACGCAACCGTAAAATAATCAAGCTGGATTAAATTATAAAAGCAGGGATGCAGACTTCTGTAATGTTTGTAAGATCAAAAATGAAGTAATTTAAGTATTGTTTCTCCTTCCCTACCTACCCTAGCAAAAAGTCCCCTGTAGACTCAAAACATTTTTTACCCTCTGTAAAAATGTTTTTATTTCTTGTTATGAGAGTACGACAATAATTTTTTTTTAATGTTTAAGGGGAAACAAACTATTTTATTTTTGACCTAATCTTAGTATTAAAAGAATCTAATATGTCAAGTCAGGTTCAGTCTTAATCACTCAAAAAGACTAATGTAAAGCGGTTACTTCAGCTGAAGTTTGAACACACTTCTGACCTTCTGTGTACTTATTGTATTGTGCTGAATTTTCTATGTTTGTGTATTTCAGCTTGATATGGAAGACGGCGACTCAATAGATGTATTCCAACAACAGACAGGAGGTGTTCATTTACTTTGATAGTTCCCTTATAAACTGTTCAACCCGAATGACTTAGAATTGGAATTAAAACAACATTTACCATCTTGATAAACATCAAAAGTTCTGTGCACCTGAAATGTTGCAATTTTATTTTTTTGTTTTTAACACGTACTAAAGTTTCTTTTAAACAAGCGTCGTTGAAGAACACTCCATCGTTTAGGCCTTTCTAGAAGTGCAAGAAAAATATGCATAGAATATTGGCAGAGGCATTGCAAGGTCATAGTTGAAGCTAAGTTATATTTGTGTATTCATGCAATTGCAATCCAGGTGAATTAGCCAAAGGCAATTTTTCTTGTTTTATGAAACTGTAGTCGACTGCTATTGTGTTTCTTCATGTCTTTATAAATCATTCATTCATTTATCATCATTACTTTCATTATCATCCTCATTTGTATATAGTTCCATGTGTCGAATCATGTTGATCATCATGTATGGTAGTAAACTGTGTTGTATCATAAAATTAACACATGGGTAAAAGTTGTCTGGGTGTTTCTTGAACTCCAGGATTTCTTGTCAAATTTGTGTCGAAAAATTGGCTGTTTCCTTTATTTTTCTGATTTTAATGATTATCAATTTTTCAGGATTTTCCAAATGTTCAACTTTTACCCATGTTTACATTTCTACATCGTATACTGTTCCAAATACAATGAAAACGTTTTATAAAATTATTTGTACCGGTACATGCCTAAGGGAAATGCTACAACTAATGAGAAAACTACTTGAAAATTTTAGATCAAATATTTGGGGAAAAAGATGGTACATTGTATTAGGCTTGATATGTCAGCATTTCACTGAAGAAATCCAATGTTTCAATCTTGTGTAGTTTTCGACAGACTTTTAATGCTTTTATCTGGTAGAATTAATTATTGCATCTTTCCAAAATATAAATACGGACTTCTGGAACGTTTAGAAATGTGTTGGGACATATCTGACAAAGTCCGCTATTCTTTCTGACTGAGAATTAGTGCTAACTCTAAAAGGAGATAAATCGACGAAATATGATTATGAACTGTTGTCTAGACATTCAGATTGATTCTGATCAAAATTTTTCTGTCCAAATCAGCTTTTGTCAGACATGTGCGTAGGACCATGATTCCAGAGTCAGTATTATTTTCACCTTGAACAAAAATCTTGTCACTTGCTGGCAAGTGTTGATTTAATGAAACGTCACATCATAACATTATAAAACCGAACTGATTTGATGCATGTACGTGTATAGTAAGTGTTTCTTCATTAAATGTTTAAATAAAACATGTGTATTTGTTCTGATTTATCAGGGGTCCTACTATTCCGGAATATTTTGGATTTGCTGCACTGGAAAGACGAAACTTTTCTGCAGACAATAAAAGTTATTTGATGAAAACCTACCAATTATTGACTGAGTTATGGTCATTTGAGTTTTGGAGTAGGAATGTGTGCTAATTGCACCAAAAACAAAGTTGCGTCAAATTTTCAGGATTGGGCATTATGCCATAGTAGAACCCCTGATTTACGTTTGCCACAAAGTCTTCTATACACAGGGGTTCCACTAGCTTCAGAATCTGAAGGGTGATCTTGTATCTTTTGACTTTTTACCATTTTTAGAGGCCAAATACCCATGATTTTCAGAGAAGATACCTCTTCAAGTTCAAACCAAAATCTTGATGGTCAAAATGTGGCTTTTTGGAAAATTCGGGGGTCAAATCCCCTTCTCCCTAGTCAAATGGAACCCCTGTATACATATATGTATCATTTTTAACTGGTACTGGCTAATGTTGTCATTGGTCGAAAAGGATTGGGATGCAAATGCTGCTGTTCACTTTAAATCTCATTCTAACACACCCAGCAGCTTTACCTATAATATACACATAGATGAAACACAGGTGTGCTTGAATTAACGTTCAAATACAGCTGACTGATGAACTCCTTTGAAGTGTTTCCCAACCAACTAGAGATGAATTTGTTGCACAGCAGCAGGCCTGCGATTCTTCCTCCTTGGGGCTCATTTCCTGCTTTTGTCTTTGAAACAAAATGGTGCAGATTCAGTCTAACCTTCCAAATACATGTATGATGTTTTTGCAAGGTTGATGGGGTGGATGTAGGGTTTTCAGCCTTTTTACTCCAGGAGCAATCGCAGGCCTGTGGTTGATAACCCAGAGGTAGTCAACGCATGTATCGGTGCTTTACACTGGCATGTTGAATAACTAAGGAATATATTCAGAACAAGCTAGGACAAAGCAACCAGATTTCCTGTATCACACTACAGTCGTCTTTTCGCTCGAGGTCATGTGCCATTTAGGAAGGGACAAAACTGAATGACTGCTCATGAATCTTGTTTGGTGGTGTAGGTATGGCTATAAGGGAATGTTGGAGGCCATATTTTCAACTGTATTTTGAGTTGACTGTTGTGAACACTGAAAACAAGTAAGGAAATAACGTTTGGGTGAAGGAAAAAGAGAATTAGGGGCTGACACTACTACAACAGGTGAGTGATCTAGGAGCAAAATTGTCATTATTGCCATAGGCATTTGGTTCAACTTGCCGTAAATTGATTTGCACTAGTCAAAGATCCACCGGGTTACGAAGAGAATACATATTCTCTTTGATGAGGGGTATATTGCCCTGCACATGTAGGTCAGTAGACCAATTGGTTGGATCTTCAAACATTACATGGATGTTGGTCATCAACAGTAGATGACCCCTATTGCTTTCTGACTTCAAATGGTTTCCGTTCAAGAACCTTTGCACTAAGATCTATAAACTTGGCATGGAGGTTGTTCATCAACAGTAGCTGACCCCTATTGATTTTGAGGTCAAAGGTCTCTGTGACCTTTGCGATTTCTGATTATGGGGCATACATGTTTTACAACATCACTTGTTAGTCCCCTCAAAGATCATACACACATCTAACGTATTCTTTGGTCCCCTACCGGTTTTTGACTGGAGGGGACTAAAGGTTTGCCGTCCGTTAGTCAAAAATCTGGATCCTGACCTAAGTTGATAACTCAGTTTCCAAGCTAGGATTATGAAACTTAGTATGTGGATCGGGGGCAATTAAGGCATTATGCACATATAAAAATATTATGATTCTGACATAAATTGTGGTTGCTATGGCGACAGAAAGAGTGAAAATATGCCCAAATCTGGATCCTACCATAACTCAAACAGTTTTCAAACTAGGTTTATGAACTTGATATGTAGATAGGGGGCAATGAGGGGATTATTCACGTCTAAATATATACTACTCAAACTTTGCTAAGGGCCAGTAAATTGATTTTGATATCCGTCTAACGTTAAATGTTCAACACCGATGAAGGAAACATTGTGCAATTAATGAAATATCATCTTATCTGCTTCTAAAGTTCAAAGTTTGATGTCTTGCATTTGATACGCATTGTCAAAATATGGTCGTTTTCCAGGTAACTGATAAGCCCTATTGGTGGGGACCAAAGTGGCTAGATTAATATGGAAATTTTTATCCCGTTTTTATTACCATATCGTGTAAGACCAAAAATGCCAAGAAAATGACCGCATTCCGTTACTCCAAATGCTTGAATGCAGCACAAACATTGTAATGGGGTTGGGCTTATCAGCACTTAGACATTAAATTTCGAAGTAATCTTTATTGATTTACAATATTGCAGATGTAGCATTATGTTTTTGAAAATTCTACCGGTCAATCTCATTCAATTTGCAAAATATTCAAATGGAAAATTTCGTGGCCCTTATCAAATTTTGAGTAGTATATTTTGATTCTGACAAAAATTGTGATTGCTATGGCAACAGAAACATTGAAAATGGCTTATAACCGGTAGGGGACTTCTGTATTGCTTGCTATTGTTAATTACTTGTTGTTCAAGTGTTAGAGGAAATAATGGTCATGAGATTTATATTTACACCCAAACCTGTCTATAAAGACCACCCATGAGAACATTAAAACTGGGCTTTGTTTCAATAGGCCTTTTCGCCTGGGCTGTTTCGTGGAGCAGGTTACAGTCTGGTTCCCGTTCTAATTTTACAGTTGTATTACTGTAGTAGTGCTGTAATTGTGGGGACGGGAACCAGGCTAAAACTTGCTTCACGAAACAGCCCATTGTTGACTGGTGGTCTCACTGAACAGGTTAAATTGGTCTTTGTTTGCAGGTAGTCTTTTACACAGAGTAGAATGTTCTTGCATAGGAATACTTATGTTGTCAAATTAATAAGGGGTGGCATTCAATGTTTGATAAGCATGTTCTAGTGAATTGATTAAATTATGACAATGTGCATAAACATGACAAATAATAGGACGTGAGCATCGTCAGATTACTAAATGTGCACAGTATATTGCTGATACGTCCATTAATCAGCATCAAATGCCTTAGTTGCTAGTCAAACCATTTCGACGCAATCTATACAGGGATGCCTGGACCGTCCGAATTTAAAAGCAGTCACTTGCAGACAGCTTCTCTGGCTATACTAGTCATACCATTTCGACGCAGATCTATACAGCATAAGCTGGACAGTCAGAATTTAAAGCAGCCACTTGCAGACAGCTTATCTGTCTACCTTAGTTGCATACCAAAGATCTATTTCATATCTTCGTGCATACCAACTACGAATTTACGACTATTTACATCATACAGAAAATAATTAGGTACGAAACTACGTGGGACGATAAAAAGAGCAGCGTGAGTTGTCGTCCTTGAAACCAACATGGGTGCGAAAGAACCGGTCCAAAATAAAGATGCTAATCAGCCAAGTACACACAGTTTTAACATAAGACATGTCGTTCGAGAAGGGATACACGGTAAGTTCTTTCATAGTCTGTGTTTTAGCAAGGTAAGTGCTAAATTAATGGCGCTAATTGGGAGATTAGCGTTTTGTGTACACTATTCGTCCCTAATAGGTTCGTACTAAAACTTAGTTCCTGTTCAGTAGTTAATCAGACAACACATTTTTTCGTTTCGATGCCACTGAAACTTACGAAAAGTAAAATCCAAGAGGTTTTGCAAATTGTCAAGTTAATGTGATGATGACAAGGGGAAAATTTTGACTTCCATGTCAATTTATAAATTTACTAATTTCAAACAGGAGCCCGTTGTCTAATCAAACATGAACCAAACCGCTACCGAGTGCTCGGTAGTGGTATGCTAGGAAACAGCTTGCTTCAAAAAGCACTTCGTAGCAGACAAAGTAGAAAATAACGACCGAAAGATGTCGTAAATGCTGAATCAGTGCACACATTCGAACGACGATTAGATAAATTCCTCCAGGATCAGCCTGTGAAATATGACTATCTGCAATCCATAAATATCAGTGGAAGTAATGATATTCCCATTAACGAAGAAAACTTAGAGCTGGTGTTACACTTCTACCAGAAGGACATCTGTAAGTATATGCTACCGGTGAGTGCTCGATAGCAGACCGTTGCCTAGCAAAACGCTGTTGTTGCACAGGAAAGCAAAGTGTTAAGAAACGGTGCTATCAATGTTGCAATTTGTAAGCGGCTTGGTTAGGCAAGGGGCTCCAGGTTTGCCCATGGGAACGGTTCTCAGGCCACTGCTGTTTTGCACCTTCTTCCAGTCATGTACTGTGCCCCAACTATGGCATCGTCATAGAACTTAGTTAAATAGTAGTTGTGAAGTGCGCATATATCTAGTGTGCAGTGACAGTGTAAACCAAATAAAACCGCTAACCTGTGTGTAGGGTCTACAGGTATGGCAATACTTGCCAGTGGTCACCTAATATACATGTATTAACAACCTCAACAAAAGCGAAATAATTTAAAATTAGTTTTGCATACCATAATTGAATGGTCTCCTTTTCACCAATGTTAACCTTTTAAAGTCCTTTGTTGGGGCAGTAAAAATTTAGGTGACCATCGTTGCCCTGGATCATTTTCATGTGAGGCTCTTGATAAATAAGATATATATTCAAAGATCTAGGCTGACTTACATGTACTTGAATATTGATATTTTACTCAATTTTATAATTAAATGTTTTGTTTATTTCAGGATATGTGTTTTGGTGCTTATTTCAGGGGTTGGCCCCCATGATTTGGTTTTACCCTCTTAATGATCTTGAGATATCGGGATATGAGGCATTTGCTGGTCTTTGGTTTACACAAGTAATTGCTGGTAAGTTATTATGCCCTCATCTTTGATAGGGGTTATAATTGCTAAACACATGTTGTTCGGTCTGTCAGTAGACCAAATTGTTTCCGTTCAATAAATCGAGAATGCTTTGCCCTTGGATCTTACTTTACATGGAGGTTGGTCAGAAAAACAGGAGATGAACTTTATTGAGTTTTAGGTCAGTTGGTCAAAGGCCAAGGTTGCTGTGGTCTTTGACATTAATGACTATTTGGCTGCAATGGGGCATACATGTAAAAAAAATTATTTTAATTGTTTTTTCTTGTTTGTTTATTCAGCTTTAACCCAGTTCCACAAGTTTTCTGTTCTAAAATTATACCAAAGTATGGCAGACTGTATCCTTATTAGTCCCCTACCGGTTTTTGACCGGAGGGGACTATAGGTTTGCCGTCCGTCCGTCCGTCAAAAAGTCTGGATCCTGACATAACTCAAACAGTTTCCAAGCTAGGTTTATGAAACTTGGTATGTGGATAGGGGGCAATAAGGGGATAATGCACGTCCAAAAATATTTTGATTTTGACAAAAATTGTGGTTGCTATGGCGACAGAAAGAGTGAAAATATGACCAAATCTGGATCCTGCCATAACTCAAACAGTTTCCAAGCTAGGTTTATGAAACTTGATATGTGGATAGGGGGCAATAATGGGATTATGCACGTCTAAAAATATTTTGATTCTGACAAAAATTGTGGTTGCTATGGCAACATAAACATTGAAAATGGCTTCAAACCGGTAGGGGACTTCTGTATTGCTTGCAATTCTTAATTACTTGTTATTACTCACTTGCCTTTCCACAAGGAACTGGCAACTTTTCCACTATTGGAGAAAAATCAACATTTTTGTCGAAATTTATTGGTAGTGTTTATAACTTGCTGCAACCTGGAGTTGAGCCCGTGATTATAAAGGTTTTTTCATGCACAACTTGTATTATCTTGTGCATGCAACTTGATTTGCACCTCATGTGACAATTAAATCATCAGTATTTTTATCAGGAAATATATATCAGATTTTTTAATGCTATCTATATATTGTAGAAGTTTCTGGAGACACAAATAATTCTGTTTGAAGCAGGACATTTTTAGTGTGGAATTGAGCTGAACATCACAAAAGTTTATAATCATCTGACAAGGCCACAAATTTGGTCTGATCTTATATGTAAAGATTGGTCGCTTTGTTGTGTCCATCTTGTTTAATAAAAATAATTTATTGTAAACAATAAAGGATTATGTAGAACAAACAAACAACAAGCAGATGTGTTAATCTTCTTTAATAAAACCAACATTTCGGCTATGGACTAGGGGTGGGCCGATGCATCGAAATATCGATGCATTGCGATCCCGATTGTATGAATCGATAGTAAAAGCCTCAATCCAATAACTATCGCCGATAGTTAGCTCAACTATCGATAGTTACGATAGTTTCCTTCAGTTTGTAAATAAAGTTTATTATAGTTTAAAACATTTTCCGTTTTTGTGTCGCCTGAAAAGGCGACATATAGGTGTTACTTTGGCGGCGGCGGCTGCGGCGTCACAAATTGCTTGTCCGGAGCATAACTTTGTCACCTTAAGTTCAAATGACTCAAGAATTGGTATGCATGTTTCTTGCAATAAGCCAGTGCAGTGCGCAAGAACCATAACTCTACCTGTCATAGTTTTTTAATTATTTCCCTTTGATTGATTTTATTAGAGCAACTCTTGTCCGGAGCATAACTTTGTCACCTTAAGTTCAAATGACTCTAGATTTGGTATGCATGTTTCTTGCAATAAGCCGAAGTGCAGTGTGCAAGAACCATAACTCTACCTGTCATAGTTTTTGAATTATTTCCCTTTGATTGATTTCATTAGAGCATTTCTTGTCCGGAGCATAACTTTGTCACCTTACGTTCAAATGACTCAAGAATTGATAGGCATGTTTCTTGCAATAAGCCGGAGTGCAGTGCGCAAGAACCATAACTCTACCTGTCATAGTTTTTTAATTATTTCCCTTTGATTGATTTTATTAGAGCATTTCTTGTCCGGAGCATAACTTTGTCACCTTAAGTTCAAATGACTCAAGATTTTGTATGTATGTTTCTTGCAATAAGCCGAAATATGCAGTGCGCACGAACCATAACTCTGCCTTGCATCGTTTTTTAATTATTTCCCTTAGATTGATTTAATTTGAGCATTTCTTGTCCGGAGGATAACTTTGTCACCATGAGGTTGAATGACTTGAAACTTGGTATGCATGTTTCTTACCAAAAGTCCAAGTGCAGTACACAAGAACCGTAACTCTACCTTGTGCCATTTTCAATTTTTTCCCTTTGATTGATTTTATAAGCATTTCTTGTCCGTGGCATAACTTTGTTACCATAACTATTAATGACTCAAAAATAGGAATGCATGTTTCTTTGCTGTGACATGAAGTGCAGTGCGCAAGAATCATAACACTAGCTTGTATAGTGTTTGAATGATTCCCTTCAGATTGATTTTATCAGGACATTTTTTTTGTCCAGAGCATCGCTTTGTCGTTTTTAGTTCAGATGACTAGAGAACTCTTGTGAGTCTGATATGTAGCCCTATACTGGATAGTTTTCCATGACAAATGTGCATTTCGTCAGGCGACACATGCGACCCGCGGAGCTTTTATTGTTAAAAAAACCAATTGTAAATAACCACAAGCATCAAAACAGCCACAATGGACCAATATCGCCATAATTTTATGAATCTATTTCTGTCAAATTCATTTTAAATCATTTCCACAAATATTTGATTTGTATGTTGTACAACAAAGTGATATCTTACACAGTGCAAATTTGCATTTACAAGTTAATCTCTGGTTTTCAAGTCTTGGCAATAACTATTGCAATAGTATCGCAATAGTCTCCAGCAATACAATAGTATCGTTATAGTACTTTCAGCAATAGCAAAAGTATTGCAATAGTAAAAAATGGACTCGATAGTCACCCCTACTATGGACGCATAGCCTTCATCAGGGTATGAAAATAAATATAAATTTTTCCTTCAGGTGTACCTATTGTACGAAGAACCATACAAAATCAGTATGTACTTGGAGTACTTCGAGGACTTTGTGTCGCTTGTCTCGGATCCTTCCAGGCTCCAACAACATTAGCTAGGCTAGTTACATTAGCAGCTGGTAATGGAGTGGCAACATTAACTCTGACAGCTACACTGTGGAACCCTAGTAAACGTATCAGGTATTATTTATTAGTCTTACAGAATTCATGTTTTAAGACCACCAGTTCAAAATTCCCATGTATTATCCCTCACCGTAAGGCGGAATTGATAAAGTAATAGTTAGCATCTTTCTGTCCTGAGAAAAACTCATAACATGAATGTGAACATGGCTCTTGAATAAAACCACTCAAAATCTTTATTTTTCCTGCACAAGACACTTTTCTTGGTTAAATTGAAGTTTACAAATGGTCAAAATGGGTCTAATCTAAACTCAGAAGTTACTAGTTTCAAAAGATGAATCTATACCAAATGTATGCAGTCACAAACAGCTGAATAAGTGAATCATGACTGAGATGGGTCTGTATCTGGCTCATCTTTATGTACAAATCAATTTATCAATATATGCCTCTGATTGAATCAATGACAGCTCTAGTTTTGGCTAATATGTGCATTGACATGAAAAACAATATATTGATGAATAAGCACTAGATGTTATATCGTTGTTGCATTTGTTATTTACAGAACATCAACATGTTGGGGTCTATTACTTGGCTTTATTGGGTTTGTAACAAGTCGTATCTGGTTTACAACGTTTGTTCCTACATGGTGGTCCAACAACACCAATACTGCTGTAATCACTGTTGGTGCATTAGCTGTCACAGATCAGTTCATATCAGGTAGGATATATATTATCAGGGGTGATACAATTCCGGAACAAAATAGATATCTGGATTTTATGCCTTAGAAAGAATGTACAGTTCTGCAGAAAAAAAACTGCCCACCAAAGAAAAATATACAGAGGTTATTTCCCCCATTTACTCGTCAGTAAGAACACTATTTGCAAAACAGTAAAGCAACAACATTATTGAAGACAAGGAATAAGTGTAAAGACCATACATTAATTGGTTGGCACCCTAGGTGCAAGATATAGTTTGTTTGACCAGCTTGTAAGGTAACTTTGTTATAAAAAGATGGGGAAAATCAGCCTATTGGATGAATTCAGCCTTTTGGATCACATGGTTACTTTTGTTCAGAACTTCTTCACTTATTTCTCTTTTTTGACTCATTTAGTAACTGTAGTCTCAGACACTTGACTTAAAGTACAGTTATGACCGTCTGATAAACAGATATTGAATAATACGACCAGGTTTAATTTTGCAACTGTATACTTATTTTTGGTGGGCACTGTTTTATACAGTACAACCTCTGTTGAGCAGCAACCTTTGAGAGCTGCAATAATTGGCAGTTGTTTAGAGGTATTTGTTCTACAGAGGTTAATTTTATAGTAAGTATCAGCTTTGGGAAATATTGAAGGTGTCGTTTTAGAGTGGAGAGGTTGTTCTGTTTACTGAGTTCACAATTGTTGAACTCCATTTTGAAAGTTGTTATTTGGTTCTGAAAAGTGTTTGAATATTTGTGTTTTGTGTTCAAACAGAGTTGCTTTGTTGTTATGTTTGATATTTGGTATATACTGTCCATCAATAAGTAAAATGATATTCTTGGCATACATACATATACATTGTAATGTTTGAGCCTGAACTAAAAGTGCAGAATGTTTGGAACTGTATACTTGCACATTTTTCCAGTCAAAGGTCTCTTGATCATTGTTCACTTCGGTTTAAAAAAGTATTGCAATGTAACGCTGCCTGTCACAAACTGTATCTGGTTGCGATTTTGGAATGTTTAAAAATGTGTTATGTTCATACACTACTATTTGGCTGCCATTGAGGCATGCATGTTTTACGATAATCTCATGATTTTATGCCCCAGCATCTACTAATGTGGGAGGCATAGTGATTGTTCTGTTCATTTGTACGTTCGTTTGTTCAATTGAAAATGTTAACCAAAACTTTCAAGTTCTTGAAACACAAGCGTTGCTTTGAAACTTGAGGCATACATGTTTTACAGACATCTCTTGTATTTGTGAATTACTACAAGTATTCTGATTTAACTAGGATGGGACAAAGTATCAAATAGTGAGAGACGAGTCAGCAGTAAGAACCCTCAATCACCTTCATCTATTACTTGTGGCCTTGGATTAGGAAGTTTAATGTTTCTGATGAACTGGGCGTTTGGTGAGGTGTCTCTTATCACTAGATGGACTGTCCGAGCATACCCTGACAACGGTCCGGAACCGTATCCATGGGGGTAAGTACACAATGGACTGTCCGAGCATACCCTGACAACGGCCGGAACCATATCCATGGGGGTAAGTACACAATGGACTGTCCGTGCATACCCTTACAACGGCCAGGAACCGTATCCATGGGGGTAAGTACACAATGGACTGTCCGAGCATACCCTGACAACGGTCCGGAACCGTATCCATGGGGGTAAGTACACAATGGACTGTCCGAGCATACCCTGACAACGGTCCGGAACCGTATCCATGGGGGTAAGTACACAATGGACTGTCCGAGCATACCCTGACAACGGTCAGGAACCTTATCCATGGGGGTAAGTACACAATGGACTGTCCGAGCATACCCTGACAACGGTCCGGAACCGTATCCATGGGGGTAAGAACACAATGGACTGTCCGAGCATACCCTGACAACGGTCCGGAACCGTATCCATGGGGGTAAGTACACAATGGAATCTGTGCATACCCTGACAAAGGTCCGGAACCGTATCCATGGGGGTAAGTACTAGATGGACTGTCCGTGCATACCCTGACACCGGTCCGGAACCATATCCATGGGGGTTAGTACACAATGGACTGTCCGAGCATACCCTGACACCGGTCCAGAACCATATCCATGGGGGTAAGTACACAATGGAATCTGTGCATACCCTGACAACGGCCCGGAACCGTATCCATGGGGGTAAGTACTAGATGGAATGTCCGTGCATACCCTGACACCGGTCCGGAACCATATTCATGGGGGTAAGTACACAATGGAATCTGTGCATACCCTGACAACGGTCCGGAACCATATCCATGGGGGTTAGTACACAATGGACTGTCCGAGCATACCCTGACAACGGCCGGAACCATATCCATGGGGGTAAGTACACAATGGACTGTCCGTGCATACCCTGACAACGGCCCGGAACCGTATCCATGGGGGTAAGTACTAGATGGACTGTCAGAGCATACCCTGACAACGGTCCGGAACTGTATCCATGGGGGTAAGTACACAATGGACTGTCCGCGCATACCCTGACAACAACCCGGAACCGTATCCATGGGGGTAAGTACTAGATGGACTGTTCAAGCATACCCTGACACCGGTCCGGAACCATTTTCATGGGGGTAAGTACGAGATGCACTGTCCAAGCATACCCTGACAAAGGTCCGGAACCGTATCCATGGGGGTAAGTACTAGATGGACTGTCAGAGCATACCCTGACAACGGTCCGGAACTGTATCCATGGGGGTAAGTACTCGATGGACTTTAAGAGCATACCCTGACAACGGGCCGGAACCGTATCCATGGGGGTAAGTACTAGACACTCAAAAAAAAAAATTACTTAGTAAAATGTTATTACTTATTTCAAGTAATGTTCAGTAATACTTACATGTACAGTAATTAATTACTAAGTATTACTTACTTTTTAAGCTATAGTAATATAATACTACTTGACGTAATTTTGCTTCTTTAAGTAATTTAATCTGAGGGGAACTTCTACATTTAAGTATTTATATTACTTAAAATTTGTATGAACAATAATGTTGTACAGTATAGAATTTGCAATCAGAGTATACAGCCCAGTAAAATAAGTTAGGGCAATTTTATCACAATATCTCAGACCCCTACCTAAAATTTAAATGTTGAGCGGAAAATGATTTTCCATTTTAGTAATAGCAACCTTAATTGACTACATCACCGCCACTTTCAATACAGACGTACAGCATCTTTACACAAGCCGTGTGTATACCAATTTACTTTATTTTTATTGGTGTACCTTGAACAGTATGTTAAGATACATGTATACTCTGAAATACAAACTTGTCATAAACTTTAACGTGAACAGACGACACTTGCAATATAACTTGCATGGTTGACAGTTGTAAAGAATTTTGTTGACCAGGGTCAACAATGATCAACACAGCACTTCAATTCAGTCCACCATTAGACCATGGTCCAAATCAATAGGGTCATCTACTGGTCACCACCAACCTCCACACCCAGTTTGAGGAGTCTAGTTTAGCAAAAATGGTCGACCGCAAAGGATTTTCTTGATTTTCAATTTGGCCCCGTTGACACCCCTGACTTTATTACTTGCAGTTAAATTTGCCGTGTTAGGTATGTTTCTAAATGAAGTGTATTTTGCACATGCAAGACCACATTGCGATTTTCCTTAAGGGGTATGAATATGAATTGGGACTAGATTTATGATATCATAATCAAATAAGGCCACTTCAACTTATGAGATTAGAAATGTATATGGCCTAATGTGACGCTACTCATTAAGGTGCACATTTTTTACATAACAAGGTGCATAGTTGTTGATTTATGACATCATAGTCATTTAAGGTCACTTCAAGTTGTGAGATTTGAAATATCCATTACCTTGTGTGATGTCACACATTTACAATTCACAAAATTAGGTGCATAGTTGTATCATCATTTATTGTGACTTTGACTTTGTAAAATATTTTTTTTTGTTAAAATTTCATAATTTCAGAGCGGTAACTTTAACAGCCTTGTGTTTTGGGACTTACATGTCAGCATGTCGTCATGTTGCCATCAGTAAGGTCTGGTGGTTGATAGCTTGTGCATGTTTCTACATTCTCTACTACCTCCCTACATGGATTGGATTCTCTGGTTTGTTGATTTATACAGTTTTTTTATTATTAGGTTTTTGGATTTGTTTTGAAAATTTAGCTACTGTAAGCTGGGAGTGGAAAAATAACAAGAAGTCTGTAAGGGCCATAGGTCACTCTTTGCCATTGTGTGAGCAAAAATTTCCAGTAAACCAAAAAATAAAATAAAAATTGGCCTTAAAGAACAACTCTATAATAAGACCAACTGAAAACTAAGGACACTATTTTCAAGTTCATTTTCGCTAAGTACATTCTTGATTAGAATTTCAGTCATTTTAATTTCAGACAGTTGACACATTTGTACATTTTGTGTCATTAACTGAACCACTTTTTACACTTCTACAGGCATGATTCCTGCTTGATCTTGAAAAAACGTTTATATATAAACTCAGTGAGATAAAGATAAAGAAGCTGGTTAGGTACATAGTGGTCAGTTTTGACATAATCTTCATGAAACTTGGTCAGTATGTTGGTTTACATGGATTTAAGAAACTAGGTCATACCATAAGTATCTTACTAATTGTGACGTAATTGAATGTACTCAAATGAGCGCTTTAAGGCCAATGCCTCTTGTCTTTATAGAATCTTTTATATTATATTATAGGTGGTATTCTGTTGGGTATATATGCTATGTCTGTGTGGCCTGAGATGGCAGATCGAGCTTCTAGATGTCCTCCAGCCAGAACTCTTTTCATCGCCATACTGACATTCATGATACAGAACTTCTTCCTGGTGTGGACCGTGGCATACAACTTTGTACCGCTGGGTGTATATACTAGAGAACATACCGACATACTGATTGCAATGAATATGTTGTGTATTGGTGCTGGATTGTTTATAGGTAAGTGATGCCATTTTGATAAAAATATCACAAAATGTCTTATACCTGTGTCACAAATCTTATCCCAAAAGCATCCAATGATTGGCTGGCATATTTTTAAGCTTGTCTAGAGAAGCTTTTAAATTATTCCAGGAAGGAATCTACTGTAAACCTAGAAATTATTTCGCGCGATTTAATTTCGCATAGTTCACGAGTCGTAGAATTTCGAGAAATTAAGTCACCGCGAAAGTGCAAAAAAACTTTAATATGGACATTGATTGCGGCAAACTTAAAAAACGTGAAAATTTGTAGTCACGAATATGCCGACGATCAGCAAAACGCGAAAGTTAGTATTCGCGAAAGTAGATTGGTTTACAGTAATTAGGATTGAATCGAAATCATTAACAAGACATTAGGGACGTTGTATGAATACAAGGCATGGCTTAACGACAGCAATACATCTAGAAGGTGACTTGACAATGTCCCTCTGATCATGGTCAGGACATTGTATGATTCTGATCAGTCCTTTTGCATCCTGACAATAGCCCAGTGGAGGCCACCACCATGCATCAAGTATAGACAATATACAGTAAAGTTTTGCTAATAAGACTACTATGAATACATTAAATCATGCAGATTTTTGCAATTTCAAAAAATGGAAGTGGTTAATTTAGAACAATAAAGTCCACTATTAAAGCTTCTTCACTAATAAGACCACCTCTTTGACTGGTCTTATTAGTGTAACTTATAATGGTACATAATGTATGATAGCGAGGAAAGTGTAATCTTGTGGTTTGTACTCAAGATCTGTTTATGCTTGTATGAATATTCCTTGTACTACAATGTCCCAAGGTCCCACCTCTTTGAAGTGTCTATGGGAATCACCAGAAAATGGATTCATGTTGAGCCAAAATACTGACTCAACAGGCATCCAACTCGTGTTTGACTGAGATGGGGCACAATGATTGTATTATTTGTAGGTGGATCATGCCAGGATGAAGGTCATACAGCGTACATCACTATAAACAACAAGAAAACACCCCCATCAGGATTCAATAAAGGTATGTACTACATATTAAGTAACGGTGCTTGTTTCAGTTATTCTAGGGGCCAAAATTTGGCCCAATCCTCGCTCTGAACAGGAGCTTACCCCCTCTCACTATCCTGTTTTGTGATGGCAAATCTGAAATGTGGTGTTACAAAGCTCTGTCCACCAGCTATTGAACCAATTCTGACATATTTGTTCCAATGGAATTAAATCTTAACAAAGCAGGTTAATAATATTTGGCTGTAAGCTAGTATTACATGTCAGTGAAAAGCTCCATATACCACCTCTGTACTCATATAAATATCTGTGATGTTTCTCATTGAACGGTGTCTTATCACCGTATCTGTAAATGTTAATTCTAATACCGGTACTAATTTTTTAAAAACACCAGATTCTATTTTAAGTTCACCGCACGTGACTGAAAGTACCAGATGTTCATACTTCCCTTATATTTTTCATAACATTTGTACCCTGATGAAGGCTTTGTGAAAGCCGAAACATTGGTCTTTAATAAAATTATGATAACCTAAACGTGCTTTGATTGTGTAGCTGCATTTACACTTAGTTATTAATTCTTTATTTGTATTTTCCAGTGCTAGCCGTGTTGTTTATTGTTGGTTTGGCCGGGTATGGTTACAGATATAACCCAGGGAGATTTGATCATCCTATAAAGGTGATGTATGATTATTGTATGAGATCCTAACCCAATCTCTAAAAAAATGATTAAATCTCAACCTGAGATAATAGTCCTGCCCAAAAACAAAGAAAAATTGACCTAACCTTGCATTGGAGTATAAAGTTATAAAATATAAACAAACTTGCCAATTTTGGAATCGTAGTACTACAATGCCCTTGATTTGCCAATTATTTGCAAATAAAAATATATTGCTAGTGTTGGTTTTTCAAATATTTTACTTGCTTAATGAAGAAGCCCCATTATCTTGTTTAATGATGTACAATAGTTTATTTGCATCCTCAGCAATCACCGAAACAAATCACTGCAGCTATATGGACATATCATTTTGGTTACGATAACAAAGGTTGGCCAAGTCTAGAACGAACAGCTTCACTTCTAAAAGATACAGGTAAACATGGTATTGATAATTATGCCCCCCCATCTTTGATGAGGGGGTATATTGCTTTGCACATGTTGGTCGATCTGTCGGTAGACCAAATGTTTTCTGTTCAATAACTCAAGAAAGAGTGGCGTAGTTACAAGTGAAAATTTAAGTCAGATGCTCATGAGGTGAAATAATTTTACCGGTACATCTTTCACAGAAAAACACAAATATTCTATTCATTTAATGCTTTATTTCAATATTTCTAAATCAATAAGCAACTAATTGAATTTTATTGACCCGTATCGCGGGTGCCTCATTATGCTGATGTGACATAATTTTCAAAGTGTGCGCTGACGTTCGACCGAATAGATCTCCAAAAAGCAGTTGATTTCCGACGTAAATGTACCCAATATGGTTACTTCACTTGTAGTGTAAGTAAACATATTGGTGTTGATTATTAAGTGTATTTCTGATGAAAGAAAACATATTTATTCAGTTTGTATACATATGCTATCTAGATCTACTAATACAGCAGCCACTGAAAACAGCTCACCGTTAACGATTTGAGTAATGAACTAATCTGAATTTGTGTTTGATTATAATCATGTATTAAGTTTTATTCAAATGACTAACTGTATATTTAAACTACTACCGATGCAGTACAGCATTATTCTTCGGCTACATTGGCTCCAAATTGGTGATTTTGTGAGCTATCCACTGAGAGGACATGACAGACAGTATCATTTTGTGTGCTAGACGTCAATAGGTATAAAGCAAATTGGGGCACACCACAGGGATTTCAAAAGAAGTCCGTTTGAGTGAAATTATCAACATTGAAGTTATCAACAGTAAAATTATCAGATAATCATTCCCTGCTATTCCGCGGTCAACCACTCCTAAGCATTAAATAATAAGCAATATTGTCATCTGAATGTTCCATTCATTTTGAAAACACATTTTCTGATTCCTAAAACTATGACTTTGTTTGATCGTGTTAAGTCTCTTTCTTTCTACAGATGCTGATATAATAACCATGTTGGAAAGTGACGCATCGAAACCATTTCTTGGAAACAATGATCTTGGTCAGTGGCTTAGTGAAAAGATGGGCTTTTATGTTGACTTTGGACCTTCTACAAAAGATCACACATGGGGGTAAAGTATAGATCAGAGATTTTGACCTGATCCTGACCTTTATGCATGAATATATTTCAAGGCTTGCACTGAATATATAAATTTCCGCGAGCAAATCGTGGAAAATTGGTCCTTTAGATTTGTGTTGGTATTACGTCTCAAGCGTCTTCGATACTTTCTGCTTATGAAAACATACAAATGGGATTATAAATATAGACAATGTATCAGCTGTTAAATTATGCTAATAGAAGGTCAAGAGTGATGTTAAATTCTCTCGACTATATTACTTTTAAATTAAGTATTACTTGTAAATACTGTAAAGTTATCATAAATATTTTTTTTAGAGATGGGACCGAATACCAAAATCAGTATTCGAATATTCGAAATTCATATTCAAATATATTCGAATATTCGATTACCGATGTCAGCGTATTCGTTTACATTTGTATACCCCTACCCCCGTAATGAACTAAAGTTATGGAATTCGTTAACTTGATATTGTTTTCTAAACCGTTGATATGTATACACTAAACGATGTTGATGCAGTAATAAAAATATTTTTTGCAATATAAATCCTCTTGTTTCTTCTACTGGACAGTTTGTGAATAGATTTTTAATATGCTGTTGTTTTGTTGTTATTTCTAGCAGAAATGGTATAAGTATGAACGACTACAATTACGAATATCGTTGTCATCGTACAACGTGTGTTTCGCACTGTTGGTATATGCAAAGAGTTATCAATACGAATGAAATGTGTTCTCCTTGGTCATTAATGTTGGATCATTAAGTAAATAAAAATAATAAAAAGGTTTTCTGTGACCCCATTCAGTCCGCACCAGACCAATTAAGCTGAACAATAGATCCATCACACCATATTCAAACTGCTATTCATTTTGTAGACAAGCGTCTTATCAACACATTTACCGATACCACAACAACATTATACATCTATGCAAAATGCTAATCCTGCAGTAGATCCGCTAGGCTAATTGTTATTTTTTGTTGGTCAATTAAAACCATCCCACACACTTGTCAGTAAATGTTTTAGCCTGTGTCCGGGTTATCAGGACGCTTGAATACAGACGAAATGCAAGCGTTTCGGGTGTCAAAAATGCAATCGATTTCGAGAGTATTTTGGAGAAGTGTCATGCTGTTTATTCAGATTATACGATTGTATCAATAAATCGATAAACGTAGCAACAAAATATTGATAAAGGCAGATTATATTATAGGTATTATATGGCCATTAACAGCGTACGAGAATAATTAAAGTGTTGACATTTTGTTATTGAAAATGACAGAAAAGTGAGTTTTTTTCGAATATTGAAATTAGATTTGAATATTCGTTCGGTTTTCGAATATTCGGTCCCATCTCTTAATTTTTTTCAAGAATTTATCTCATTTCATTGACCGTTATCAAGAAACCTGAGTTTCTTATATCGTTTATTGAATCTAATTAACACATTACTTAAATTTTTAGATTATTGGTATTTTGCTGGCTAAATCTTATAAATACCTGTATAACTTCTGATTTCAGAAATCTAATTCTGTCCAAGTATCCATTTGTGAAATCCAAACATCATCTGATGCCTTCACCTTATGGTAAGCCCTTTTCATAGCTTTTACTTGTTTATTAGCTTACCCAAACATGTACAACTGACCGTTAGGTCAAACTCAAGTTAAATGTTCAAAAATCCAATGTTTTCTATTAATTATACTGATTTTCTGGGGTACAAGACCCAAACAACCATTCTGACATGATAGCCTTAGTTTCATTAGTCCAGGTGTTTCGATTTAGAAATGGTTGATTGACATATTAAAAAATTGACTACTTAAGACAGGTTGTTGCTTTATTCATTTGACCACTATCACAGCTTTGACTGTTTATCAGCCTATTAAATGGTACTGGTATATCTCCCTTGCTTGGTGCTTAGCAGAGTTAGTTCCAAATAACTGCTGATTCACTCCGTGTCAGGATTATATGACTGGGTAATCTCAATATGACTGAAATACAGTGGTATTAAAAACAGTTTGTTGTTTTGTTAGAGAGTAAACCTATTTAGTTTCAAATAACTGCTGGTTCACCTAGAGACCATTAACATGGGCGAGCGCTACGTAGCGCTCTCCACAGTAGGTAATCCTTGCCTTCTATATTTAATTGAACAGGAGGTAACTGAATTAAAGGCGCTTGGTAGCACTTTGCTTAGGCAGGGGACCCCAAGTGCCATGATTATGTGACTGGGTAGTCTCCATATGACTGAAATACTGTTGACCAATGATACTAAAAAAAAATTGTCTGTGTGTTGTAGGAGAGTTAGCACCTGCAGTGACTGCTACCGTAAATGTATCAGGTAGTTTAGTGGACTTTGTTGTCACCCACATGGGAAATGATCGTGACAGGATTGATAGAAAACTGCAAGCTGAATTTCTAGCCAAGGAACTGCGGGAAAGTGAAAACCCGGTGGTGTTTCTGGGTTATGTTACATCTAAACCTGGTAGTCTAGAATACTTACAGCTGATGAAAGAAGGAAATGTGAATGATATAGATGATACAGATAGAAAACGATTCTGTGAATACATCATGTATAGGGGATTGAAAAGGTTTGTATCTTATGTAATGCGGCATTTTCAGGCCATTTTTGTGTGTACGTTTTTGAGGACATTTTGTAAATAAATTTTGTGTTTTGTATTTTTTAAATTAATATTTTGTACATATTAGAAAGAGAAGAAAATGAACAGAAATGTATGAAACAAAGAAGTATAGAAACAGATAAGCTATCACGCTGACAACATCTGATAATTCTACTTGAAATATTTTTATCACCTTTTACAGACTTTACAATTATGCAAATTTCACTTCTGCTGGCTTAACGATTAGATTATCAGGGTACTAAGTTGTATCTGGCAATTTTATTAGAGCATTATATGTAATACAGATATGACTGATGACAATGGTTTTCCATTAGAATTCAATTACGCAGTTAAAATTATATTTTGTATATATATCTTGTTCTTATATTATTGTTGATTGTGGACTTGTGAGAATTCTCACGCGCAAAATACAAAGTTTGGAAATCCGAACAGTCGTTAGTTCTACTTTATTCCAACAACAGTGAATGCCGGAAAACCGTGCATAACACTTATATCATGATAGTCATGACTATACTCGTGATTTTACTAAGTTCTTGCAGGGGTATAGCAGGGCGATCTCCGTAGTTTGACCAACAGTGCTCATTCATTGTTTCATTGCTAATGTAATGTAGGATTTAACTGGTTTAAGATGGAACAGTACACATTTTTCATGCGGGTGTTTTACCATCTCATGATCTGTATGGCCCTGGGGGGAGGGGGGATTTTACTAGTGGTTTGAAAAAACAGCGTATGGGGGACTGTGGTTTCAATTGACTGGTGCATATATGACGTTAAATGTATTCAAATGTTATTGATTGGCAACTGGTGTAATGTCAATTGTTGCTGTTGGAAGTATAATAAATGTTTTTATTACCTGTTACCTTGTAGGTTAGGATATGCAAGGATAACACATGGTGGACTGAGTGATACAGAATTACAAATGGCTAGATTTGAGATTCCAGATAGTCCTGACAGTTACGTGGACAACGCCCGAGTTACCTATGTAACCAAGTACATTCCAGAGGAAATTTTATTCAATGAAAAGTAAGATCTGACATTGATTATTATTCTTCCCTATAACCCTATTTCTATTATAATTCCTCATCAACTTTATAAAAAAGTGCAGAATATTATGCTGTGTGAATGCAAAAAATATTTCCTTTATACCCTATTTCTATCACTATTTCTTAATATCTTTATTAATAAGTGCATACTATTATGCTGACTGCATGCAAAATGCAAGAATATTTCTACTAGACTATTAATAATAGGGCCTAAAATAAAATATTGTTTGTTTCCCCATCCCCTACCTACCCGAAAAAAACGGCCCTACCCAAAATATTTTATTGCCCAAATTGAAATAAAAAATTTTTATGAAATATTGGGGAATTTGTTTACAGACTTGTTTCTTTCTATAACATTTTGTACACATTCTAAATTTTAGATTGTTGGTTTTCACCTTATAGTTACACATATTACTATATTAAATTATATGTATGTCTTTACCAATAACTAGTATTCTGAAAGACTTAAAAAAAATATTTAACCTACCTACCTACCCATTCTAAATCTGCTTGGGTCGGGATGGGGAAACAAAGAATATTTTAAGTTTGGCCTAGTTGTTTTATTAAACTCATCCTGTACAAGGAAAAGATCTGGCTTGTGGAATATCCAGCACACTAGTAACTGTAAACTGGTAAGGTTAAATAACCTAAAGCCAATATTACATCCTTCAGTACAGTGTTACTGATAATGAACAGTTTACCTAGACACATTTTGTGTAGGCCCAAGTAAAACTAGGGGGCCCTTGGCATGTCCTCTGCAGTATTCAAACTGTAGATAGCGTGTGTGGTGTATATTTGATCATTTCAAAAGAAGCCAAGTTGTCCTTACATTGCATTAACTATACATGGCAAAATGATGTATAGACCCGGGCTTTGTGGCAGTCACGTTACTGATGGACATAGTGTATGTCTTTTCAAATGTCTTAAATAAGCTAAGGTACTGACTTTCATTCACTGTACAGTACACGCTCTGTAGAGCAACACCCTTTGGGAGCTGCAAATATTGGCCTTGTACAATCACTGTGGTTGTTGCTCTACAGAGGTTAAATTTATAGTAAATATCAGCTTAGGGAAATTTGAAGGTGTTGTTATAGAGAGGTTGTTGCTCTACAGAGGGCCACTCTGGAGAGGTTGTACTGTTTATAAAAATATTATTGTGTTGTCATGGTTTCCATCTTGTTTTCTGTTTCTAGGTTTGGTACTCTCCATCACGGACATGGATACTTCCCAGATCACAGATTCCACATGAGTACACCGAAATATTTCCTCCCATAAAACCTCATCATAGAATATCAGATGTGTTTGATTAAAATCTGGTCATCATTATGCGCTACCAGGAGCCCGCTGCCTAACCAAACCGCTACCGAGTGCTCGAGGAAATTGCTTGCTTGAAAAAAGAGCTACGTAGCGGACAAAGCGAAAAATGATATGCTACCGGCAAGCGCTCGCAGATAGCAGACCATTGCGTAGCAAAGTGCTACCGAAGCAGTCCATTGCACAAGAAAGTGTCGTTTTATAGACATAGGAAAGCGCTCGATAGCGTATTTTGGAAGCAGCTTGGTTAGGCAATGGGCTCCAGATTTATATACACTGATGCAAGGAATTTGTTCCTGCATTCCAAGTTTTTTATAGCCTGATATGAAATTCTTGCTTTTCAATTGGTGATACTTAGACCACATGGTCATAATTAAAGCCAGGGCCATATCCAGAGAAAAAAAAGCACAGAGGCGCATATTTTGTAGGATGTATTTGAGGAGTTTTTTTAGCTCACCAAGGTGAGCTTTTGTGATTGTTTTTTGTCCGTCGTCCGTCAGTCTGTCTGTCCGTCCGTTAGGCTTTTGACCGTTAACACTCTAGCACTTTCAATTTTGCTTTGATCTTCATCAAACTTGGTCAATAGTCGTATCTCAATGGAATCTAGGTCAAGTTTAAAGTTGGGTCATGTGGGGTCAAAAACTAGGTCAAAAGGTCAAATAATAGGATAACCTTATCAACGTTCTGGAGGCCACATTTTTGCTTTATTCTTCATGAAGTTTGGTCAAAATGTTTAACTTGGTGACCTTAAGGTCAAGTTCAAAGTTGGGTCATGTGGGGTCAAAAACTAGGTCATAAGGTCAAATAATAAGAAAACCTTGTTAACACTTTTGAGGCCACATGTTTTCTTTGATCTTCACCCAACTTGGTCAGTAGTTGTATCTTAATGAAATCTAGGCCAAGTTCGAGGTTGGGTCATGTGGGGTCGAAAACTAGGTCAAAAGGTCAAATAATAGGAAAACCTTATTAACACTTTGGAGGCCTCAGTTTTGCTTTAACCTTAATCAAGTTTAGTCAAAATGTTTATCTTGATGACCTTAAGGTCAAGTTCAAAGTTTGGCCATGTTTAGCAGGTGAGCGCCCCAGGATCTATGATCCTCTTGTCTTCAAAAGACATGCTTATTTTGTAATTTTTCCTCTGCATGGCTACCGATCTGAAATTACTTGAAAACTGAGACATTCAAAGGAGTTCAGTGTATTTTTCAGTCAGGATCGATCAATTTTACAAATTATATTATTATGGACTATAAAGCTATGCAATATTATGTATTCTTTGATTAGTATATTTTAATTCAGATTTGAATCTTGTTCTAGCGATGTTTGAAAATATTGATGGACATAGTTACTTCCCTTTCCAATATGTATTTACAGTGAAGTTCCGCTAAAAAGACCAGTCAAAAAATGGTGTTATTTGCGAATCGGTCTTATTAGCGGACCCTTTTTATGCCCCTGTATCGATAGATCAGGAGGCATATAGTGATGCACCTGTCCGTTCGTTCGTTCGTTCGTCCGTCCTGGTTAACCCAAATTGACCGTTTCTTCTAGCATAAATATGGCTTGCTACAAAGCTTTTAAACTTGCATGGATGTTGTATATGAACACTCTCCACACACCTGTATCACCTAACCCCATTTTGACCTTCACCTTGACCTAATTTTGGACTTATTTATAGACAAGGCTTCCACAGGGGGCATAAGTGTTTATTGAACGCAGTCTTGTTTGTTCTAATTTAATACTTTGGGACCACCACATTGGAAAAATCTGCATGATTTTGAAATAATTGAAGTGGTCCTATTAGCAGAACTTCACTGTTATATACATATAATATATTGTACATATTTATTAACCTATGCCTTATGTACCTGTTTAAAATTGCAAGTATCAGTGTCTGACTGGGCTGATTTAAAATCTGGACTTGTTTAAATAGTGACTATATAGTAACCTGACTTGACTGGTTTAAAGAATGAACATCTTTGGGTGTAATTCTGTCTTTATACTCTGACACGCCCACTCATTCCATTCAAAAAGTGTACATTATTTTCGTAAGCGGACACTTTTGTGAGCTATAAGAAAACTGTTTCAATCAGAAAATAAATGCCGTTACTGGTCAATTAGATGAAAACTATGACTAATCTGAGTAACAGTTAAATAAATGACATAGCAACTGATTGCCTAAAGCATAAAGCATAGAGCTAGGAAATTGTAAAAACACACAGCATGGATTAATATGCTGCATTACTGTAAAAAACATCAAGTTTGTGGTGTTAAATTTTAATCAATGTTTTAGTTGAACTATATCATAAAATTTAATCCTCACAATATATCTACACCCAAACAATTATACAACAATGGCTTATTTTTTATAATCACCAGAACAGGGAGTAAATTCAATGAGTTTACAGTATTAATTATCAATAGCAATTGAAACAGACCTACAAACCATTTGTAAGTGCAAATTGACAATCAATTGCAAGATACCTCAATTATATACATCCACCGATTAGTGGCTAAAACGTTTTTTTCATGAGCATTGGTGATGTCATTAAGAATCACTTCAATACAACATTATACCAATAAATATATTCATGTGAAAAACGTATGTTTAAACTAGAAAATCTGTCATTCCGTAAAGGATCTTATCATAATACAAGCAATCCTTTCAAATACAAACCAAATACATTGTTTTAACATTCACAAAACAGTTTACGATCTATTAGAAGCTGTTTTTGATATGAACCTGATTGAAAATATTTTCATGGATTGTCTATTTTTTAAATACAAAATAAAAGACAAATTATATGCATAGATATACTGTACCTATGTGCATCAAGCCTGTATCATCAGTCACCAATGTGGAAACCTATAGATGTGTATTATTTTATGTGGTGTAATATCACATGGAAACTCTTGATGTTTACTCAATAAATTTTCACATGCTAATAAATGCTCAGCACTGTATGAATGGTCAGTTAGATAATCCCTTAAGATGATTAGGCTAAGCCTATTTTGAACGTTAGAATTATATTTTCTGAACTGCAAAACATCTTCTGTACTTGAATTGTGCCAGAATAGATTTTGATAACCATTGTCCCTCTGGTAATCGTTTTATTTTTGTCGGAGTGTAAGTCAGATATAGTACTAGTGTTTCGTCAAAAGTGTCTTCTTACAAGGGTTAGTGTACAGTTTGGGGAGGACAAACAACAAATTATCCTCGGCTTCGCCTCGGACAATTATGTTGTTTGTCCTCCCCAAACTGTACAATAACCCTTGTAAGAAGACACTTTTGACGAAAAACTAGTACAGTAACTATATCTATTACTTAACCCAGGTTTGACTGTATATAGAACTCCCAAAGTTAAATAAAGACCAGTAGTCCGCTGCTGAATCATTCCAATTTAAATAAAGGGGGTCAGGTTAATATTATTTTACAATAATCGTTTATGGTTGTGATCGAGTGCCTTATCGTTTTGCCATATTGTTTTATTTTATTGTTTTTAAGTTTCTTATTTCTTTTTTGTAATGTCAAGAATTATACATTGATACATTGATCAACTTTAAAGTGTGTGCAATAGTCAGACTTACCTGTTTAAAGTATGTCCAAAGATTGTTTAATGCAACATTTTGTGTATAGTACGGAGAATTTGATGTGATCCTGACCTTTATGCATGAATACATAAATATTCAAAGGTTCTTGTGTTGAATATATAACTTTCCACGAGCACATTGCACAATGCACAATATCGGTCCTTTAGATTTGTGTTTGTAAAACACCTTGAGCGTCTTCATAATGCTACCTGCTTATGAAAACATACAAACCGGAGTTATAAATATAGACAAGATATCAGCTGTTAAATTATGCTAATAAAGGCCGAAGATCGCGTCAAATTCTCTCTACTATACTTTTATATGCTGGCATTTTCTCACTTTCTCATACATAACATAACATAAATTTATTGATTTAAGGCCTCCGGCCCATAACAATTACAAAATTACAATTGCAAAATACATCGATGTCAGCACATGTGTGAAACATACAAAACATACAGACAACAAGCAAACAAATTCAAACCTATGTACATATACAATTGATTCTTATTATTCATTTATCGACCGTTGCTTTCTTAGTTCAAATGCATGATACAATCATCATACATACAATCTATAATTACCAATGTTGTGTATAGTTGATCTTGCATGAGTGGTCATTACATATAAGTTTTATTAAACATGTGGACAAAATAGTATAAAACGTGCTTTGCAGAGTGTCATAATTATTGTTTTTGTCGCCGAGTGTGATAAAACTTACATGTAATGAGTTCTAATGTAAGATTCTATTTATCACATAACCTTAGAGAAAGCTAATTTTTCTTGCAATATGCTGATGTGTTCTGCATAGGTTTAAACCAAAACTTAGCACAACAACAAATATGACGTTGATATTATCCTGACGTCAATGGGTGATCAAAGCATGGATTGGCCAACGTCATGTCACCGTCTAATTTAAATATCTATTGCACGCTTTCGCAGTGCCAACCAATATTTACAACACAGGTTTACGGAACTGCTGGACCACAGGTCATGTGATAAAATTTATTGAACAGAAAAATGAATTTATGTTTATAAAATTTATTGAATAGAAAAATGAGTTCATGTTTATGCAATGTTTACACCTAACTGATGCTCAACTTGTTTTATATTTCACCTATTGGTATGTTTGTAAGCTTTTATTGTAAATTTTTGTAATATCATTATTGAATACTTTTTATTCTCTTAAACACAACTCTAAATAATACAAGTATAACAATTATACATAAAAAGTGTACAGACTAGAAATGCTTCTCATAAAGATCAAAGTATTACGTGAATTATTTTCTGTTGTGGCTTTTGTCTGATTGTTTTAATGTTAAATTTGTCAATACCCTTTCGATAGCTTTCCTATAAAAATGGAGCTTATGCTTATAAAATAAATGACATTTATTTATTGCTATAAATTGCTGAAAGCATACATTCTAATATTATACATTATGTATACAGTAGTACACATGTTACTAATATGGATACACCGTTTCTCAGTTCCATTAAATAATTGTACTGTTTTCAAATGACTCTGATGGAACTAAAAACCTATGTAACGCCCTAATGGAACTCAGGATACATGACATGTGAGTTCTGTCCAAGCGTTACATAGATTTTCAGTTCAGTTTGAGTCATATGAAAACTGTACAATTCTCTGACAGAACTGAGAAATAATGTATCGGGATTAGTAATGTGTGTGTTCTTTGAAAACTAGTCGTAATTGAAATGTGACAATGGATAACTCGTACATGTGTAACTGTGTGAGAATGGATGCATGTTTGTCTTGCATCACAGACTGTTCAGTTAAATGTAGAAGTTCGAACAGATTCCTCATTTGATCATCTTTCTGCTTTCTTACGTCTATTCTCATGTACTATATGTGATATTTTATCATCTTTTAATTACACATGACCATGTATTATATGTTTGTAGGAAACAATAATCAGAATCTCGTGAATTGTCTAACTATTTACTTGTTTGTTAATTAACATCCTAAAACGTTTTTCTTTGGTGTGTATTTTATTAACCCAACCAATAAAATCAGTTGCAGGGTACAGAAATAGCTTTGTCGGTCCATAAGTTTTCTCTGTGTATCTATCTGGTAGAATTGTATGATACTTGAAAGAAATATAAATTACCATACTTAGGTGTGATGTTGTCAAGTTCCTTTTCTTGGTCAATTTTCCTTGGAGTTGTTGCCCTTGATTTTTTACCATCCATCAGTAATGAAACTAGTTACTGCTGCATAGTTCAACTATATTTCTAATCATTGACAAAGCATACTTGCCCAAATATGCCATAATATTTACAACATATAAGGCAGAAGATACCAATTCACTAAATTAGCTTGTTAGTCCCCTACCGGTTTTTGACCGGAGGGGACTATAGGTTTGCCGTCTGTCTGTCCGTCCGTCCGTCAAACAAATATGGATCCTGACATAACTCAAACAGTTTCCAAGCTAGGTTTATGAAACTTGGTATGTGGATAGGGGGCAATAAGGGGATTATGCACGTCTAAAAACATTTTGATTCTGACAAAAATTGTGGTTGCTATGGCAACAGAAAGAGTGAAAATATGCCAAAATCTGGATCCTGCCATAACTCAAGCAGTTTCCAAGCTAGGTTAATGAAACTTGATATGTAGATAGCGGGCAATAAGGGGATTATGCACGTCTAAACATATTTTGATTCTGACAAAAATTGTGATTGAAAATGGCCTCAAACCGGTAGGGGACTTCTGTATTGCTTGCAATTCTTAATTACTTGTTATTCTTCGAATGTACTGAACAAATCTATATGACATTAGTGAAACCTTACATGCTGTATTTGTCTTTGTTTTTGTATTTTTTTACATAGAGTGATAAAATTTTATATTTTGATTCTTCAAATTTTGAAGGGGTTTGATTATCTGATGTAAGATGTGAAATAAAAAAAGTTATCAGTATTTTCCTTGCTTAATGCTCAGCATGTGAAAGGTAATTGCTTTATATGAAACTCTCATTCCGATTTTACATCAAAGCCTTTAAAGGTTTGATGTGTACTATTATTTGGTATGTGAGTTGTGTGGTTATGACCCCCATCTTTGATGAGGGGGTATATTGCTTTGCACAAGTCAAGCCTTTGAAGGTTTGATTTGTACTATTATTTGGTATGTGAGTTGTGTGGTTACAACCCCCATCTTTGATGAGGGGGTATATTGCTTTGCACAAGTCAGTCGGTAGACCAAATGGTTTCTGTTCATTTACTCAAGAATGCTTTGCCCTAGGATCCTCAAACTTTACATGGAGGTCAGACATCAACAGTTGATGATCCCTATTGATTTTGAGGTCAGTAGGTCAAAGGTCAAAGTATTTGTGACCTTTACCATTTCTGACTATTGGAGGCATACATGTTTTACAAACATCTCTTGTTTATTTGTGGTTTATTGATGTGTTGTTTGAAATGACAGTTGGATTGTTTTATATTCGGATCAAACATTTATAAAGTTCATCTACTTCACCCTACTGTTACAAACATATGAAATAACTTCATGCCAATCACTGTATAATGTAAAGCCTAGGTCCCACTGAGGAATTCCACATCGGGTGTATTCTACGGATTTCTTCCGATACCACCCAATTCATCACATTTCCTTCCGATATTACAAACTGTGTTATGACTTCCATGAAGTTTACACTAGACCACAAGGAACGTGTTTCCGATGTCCTGAATGCTCATTAATTTCAATCAGGAGTACATCGCCGAGGCAAAAAATGCCCAATGGAACCTAGGCTTAACTGAAGGTAATGTCGAGGCTTCCTTGTAAATGAGCAGGATTGAGAGTTTGATGTTTTCATACTTGCAAGTTAGATATAAAGGGGATAATGGCTTTTCTTTGTGGCAATGGATACCATCAGGATTGAGGTGTCGAGAATGATTGTTAAGTTTTAGAACTTTTTTCTCGATCGACCTAAAATAAATTAGTATTTATTAATCAATTTGATACATGCATTACAATTTATTTTCAGGACAATACCCATTAGTCGCCATTCTGATTTCAACAGTTCAAGTTTTATCAGCAAAATCGGCAAACTATAAGCCTTTGACCAACAGGGGCATTTGGGCGAGATATAATCGCCCATGACTTTAATTGATCAAATGTTTCGCTCTTATTGAATTGTGTTGTTTAATTTCATTGTTAATTAATACATGCATATGAAAAATAGTCAGACTGTGTGCAGTTTTTGTGTCGCCTTTTCAGGTGACATATAGGTGTTACTTTAGCGGCTGCGGCGTCACAAATTGCTTGTCCGGAGCATAACTTTGTCACCTTAAGTTCAAATGACTCAAGATTTGGTATGCATGTATCTTACAATAAGCCGAAGTGCAGTGCGCAAGAACCATAACTCTACCTGTCATAGTTTTTGAATTTTTTCCCTTTGATTGATTTTATCAGAGCATTTCTTGTCCGGAGCATAACTTTGTCACCTTAAGTTCAAATGACTCAAGATTTGGTATGCATGTTTCTTGCAATAAGCCGAAGTGCAGTGCACAAGAACCATAACTCTACCTGTCATAGTTTTTGAATTATTTCCCTTTGATTGATTTTATCAGAGCATTTCTTGTCTGGAGCATAACTTTGTCACCTTAAGTTCAAATGACTCAATATTTGGTATGCATGTTTCTTACAATAAGCCGAAGTGCAGTGCACAAGAACCATAACTCTACCTTTAATAGTTTTTGAACTATTTCCCTTTGATTGATTTTATCAGAGCATTTCTTGTCTGGAGCATAACTTTGTCACCTTAAGTTCAAATGACTCAAGATTTGGTATGCATGTTTCTTGTAATAAGCCGAAATACAGTGCGCAAGAACCATAACTCTACCTGTCATAGTTTTTTAATTGTTTTCCTTTGATTGATTTTATTAGAACATTTCTTGACCGGAGCATAACTTTGTCACCTTACGTTCAAATGACTCAAGATTTGGTATGCATGTTTCTTGCAATAAGCCGAAGTGCAGTGCGCAAGAACCATAACTCTGCCTTGCATCGTTTTTGAATTATTTCCCTTAGATTGATTTAATTTGAGCATTTCTTGTCCGGGCGGATAACTTTGTCACCAAATGGTTGAATGACTTGAAATTTGGTATGCATGTTTCTTACCAAAAGTCCAAGTGCAGTACACAAGAATCTTAACTCTACCTTGTGCCATTTTTTATTTTTGTCCCTTTGATTGATTTTATAAGCATTTCTTGTCCGTGGCATAACTTTGTCACCATAAGTATTAATGACTCCAAGATAGGTATGCATGTTTCTTGCTGTGACATTTTTTTGTCCAGAGCATCACTTTGTCGTTTTTAGTTCATATGACTATAGAACTCTTGTGAGTCGATATGTAGCCCAATAGTGGATAGTTTTCCATGACAAATGTGCATGTCGTCAGGCGACACATGCGACTCGCGGAGCTTTTATCTAACATGTGTGTCTATTTTGGCTTAATTTTGTAACTCTTGTCTGAGAACTTTCTAAACAAACCTCATACATGCAGTACAGTACGGAGAATTTGACACACCTCTCAACCTTCTATTTGCATGCAGCTGATAAAGTGTCCATATTTATATTATTTATAAACCGGTTGTATGTTTTCATAGACAGAAATTATCACAAAGAGACTTAAGGTGTAATACCATCACAAATCTAAAGGACCTATATTGCACAATTTGCTCGTGGAAATTTATATATTCAACACAAGAACCTTGCAATGCATTCTTGCATAAAGGTCAGGATCAGGTCAAATTCTCTGTGCTATAATACATGTCATTTTCATATTAGGATTTTTTGCCCCAACTATAAAATTTTTATATTTATGTGTCATGTTTATACCAACGGAAATAAAAAATTGTGATAAGAGATGTAGACAACTTTCTTGTTTATTAGATACTTTAATACTTCTCTTCGTGTGGCCTCTGTAGCTCAGTGGTTAGCCCGCTTGCCATCTAATCTGGCGACCCGTGTTCATATCCCGGTGGAGGCACACATATGCCTGCCATATTTCAGCATAAAGCTGGCTGGCAAATAAATGCTAAGCTCGGCATTTAAAAAAAAAAAGTACTTTGACATACAATGTATAAGTTTGATTTGTTGGACAGATGTGCGAAAATCTTGTTGATGTTTGTGTGGTATCCATTAAACATAATTGTATGATTACATATCGATGGTTTGGCGGAAAACTATTGTAACTCACTATTTTGGAAATTGGAGCCATCGATGTTTACACTGCTTTCTTGTTTGATTGGTTAACTTTCAGCTGAGTTGACTTACAATCTGTGATATTCGACGATACCATGCATGCATTTAATGATGAGGTACTGCAATCGCCCTATGTGCATCGTCTGTCATCATCAATTTCTTCTTCTTCCAAATAATTTGCAGGGCCCACTCTGGGGCATTGTCGCAAATGAAATGACTATGTACAAGGTCGTTGCAAATCACACACCGTTACGATAAAAACATATAAAAGCTGATAAAAACCCTGAGTACAACTCAGTTTCTGCGGCCTGCTAACCCCTCCTTGAAGGCTTCCAAGGTCTGGGCTGTGGCGATGTGCTCTGGCAGTTTGTTCCACAGACGTTAATACTCTATTATTTACTGCATATTTACATATCCTTTGAGACCAAGCTGTGGGGAGATGTCAGCCACCTACAGAAGGCGATGCAGTTCATCACCAAACTAAAGATATTAACGGCCGTAAAAAATGGAACACGAAAGAAGAACTGAATCTTTACGAAATGTTTTCTCTGTTTTCACTGCAAAGTGGTCTATGCCAATTTGTAACTGGGTCACCTGGGGTAGAACCTATATCACTTAACCTATTCAAAGTTGAGTTGGCATTTTGGACGTATGGGGTAAAAACTAGGTCACTGGGATTTAAAAACCTAGTTAACAACCTAAAGGTCACAGTGTTTACCTAATATTTATGAAACTTGTCTCGATAAAATCTACTGGGTCACATGGAGTTAAGAATGAGGTCACATATAAAAATCTTATCTTATTTTGCCAAAATTGCACAGCGCTTTAGGACAAATGACCCTCTTGTTGCATAACCACTATGGAGATGTTGTACTAGTACACATTGTAAGTCGTGTCTTCAAGAATAAAATACTGTAAATAAATATGTGATATAAAGAATTTACTGGATATTCAAATGCTACTGAAGGTCACAAATGACAGTATTCATGATGACAGTCTTTGACTGTATACCATGTATACTCATGTGAGGATTATCTTATATATTTCCACTCAATCTGGTTAGTCAGGTCAGGGCTAAGTGTCTAAAAGGACAGCCCTGTTATGACAGAAATGGCTGGACTCGTCCAAGAATAATATTTCATCGGACCCCTTCCTTAGAAAAACAAGTAATTAAAAATTGCAAGCAATACAGAAGTCCCCTACCGGTTTGAGGCCTTTTTCAATGTTTCTGTTGCCATAGCAACCACAATTTCAGTCAGAATCAAAATATTTTAGACGTGCATAATCCCCTTATTGTCCCCTTTCCACATATCAAGTTTCATAAACCTAGCTTGGAAACTGTTTGAGTTATCTATCTACATCTACATGATACGTCGACGCGGTCACACTTGACCATTTAGCGACGGGTGGTTTCTGAATAAAGAAAAAGTTGTGAAATAGATAGGAATTAAAGTAAGAAGAAAAGTGGGATAGATCAAAGATAAGAGTAAGTGTATGATAGTGTTGAGCAGCTGCTTTTTTCGTCTTCCTCATCCCAGACCTCTCCGGTTATGGTAGCCACGGCCGACACAGCCCTGGGAGTCATCGATGATTTACTTGCAGCTGACACGGGCCTTATTAGATATGAAGGGTAGACAATCCCCGCTTGAAAGATACCAAGTCGGGGGCCTCTGCTATTAGTGCAGGCAATTTATTCCAAGATGATGTTGTTCTTGGAAGGAACGAGTTGTTATAGTAGGATGAGTTGGCTGAAGGTTGGCGGTATTTCTTTGAATCGGACGATCTGGTATTAGTAGATGATGTAGCTGGAGAGAGATGCTGGTCTACCGGAATGTCCACCAGGTTGTTGACAATCTTGTAGAATAGGGTCAACTGTGTCTTCTTCCTTCTACTCTCCAGTGTCTCCCAATTCAGATGGCTTAGCATGTCCCTGACGCTGCTAGTGTTATGGTAGTGGTTAGTTGCATACCTCGCAGCTCTCCTTTGCACCATCTCTACGTGGTTGGTATGGCTCTTTGTATGGGGATTCCATATTGTGGCACAGTACTCAAGCTGTTGTCTTACCAGCGAGAAATAGGCGTTAGACTTTACTGCTTCATTTGATATCCGTAGGTTACAGCACAAGAACCCAAGTGTACTGTTGGCCTTCTTCACGGTCTTATCAATATGTGTATTCCAATTTAGGTTTCCAGTCATGTTGACTCCAAGGTACTTGAACACACTGTCTGTGTGACCCTAGAGTGTGACCCTTCAGTGTGTAGCTTGACATGATAGGGCTTCTCTTTCTGTGGACCCTTAAGATGATGCATTTTTCTGGGTGGAAGGACATACCCCATTTCTTCTCCCACTCGGCTAGTTTATTCAGGTCCTCCTGTAGGATGTGGGTGTCTGCAGCGGAGTCTATTTGCCGATACACAACACAGTCATCTGCGAAAAGTCTAGTCTTCGAAGAAACTTGTTTGGGGAGGTCATTTATGAATGCCAGGAACAGGATAGGGCCGAGGACGCTACCCTGGGGCACATCACTGACCACTGGCACTGTGTCGGACGTTGTACTATCTACAACCACTCTTTGTGTTCTGTTTCCGAGGAAAGACCTGATCCATCCGAGTGCATTTTCAAGATTTGGGCATATTTAAACTCTTTCTGTTTCCATAGCAACCACAATTTTGTCAGAATCAAAATATTATTAGACGTGCATAATTCCGTTATTGCCCCCTATCCAAATACCTAGCTTAGAAACTGTTTGGGTTATGTCAGGATCCAGATCGGACGGACGGAGGACGGACGGACGGACGCTGACCGACCGACCGACTGACGGTCAAAAACTCGTAGGGGACTAATAACTGGTTGAACCCCCCCCTAGGATCTGCATGTGATAAATTTACACTGTCATCAAACGAGTCGCCATACATGATTAGAAAGCAACAACAATGTTCATATTATCAACTTTAATATATCACATATATACACAGGTCATTGGCATAATTTAAGATCATACATCGTTGCCAATCCAAAAACTAGACCTACTCTGAAAGCCCACTGTATAAATCATTTGGCCCTATTTACTATAGAATATCAATGTCATGCATCAAAGACAAGTTAGTGTAAATATACAAAATGTGCAGGCAGTGTAATTTCTAAGGCAACTATGTAATTTACAAGCAACACTTCAAAACCCTGTTGCATTATGTTACCAAACACAAAGAAGGGCTATGATCGATGACATAGGTTGATCACCTGAGCTATATTCACAAGTTGGAACAATAGATCATCAAACAAAAGGTAAAATAAGGCATATCCAGGTGTAAAAAGATAAGAACGAATCGGACAATGAAGGAAGCATTCAACAGAATTAGAATAAAAGGGGTCCATGTCAAAATGACGAATACTGAGTTGTGATCACATGTGATTGGTTATTCTTATTGATTCAGATAACAGTTAATGTATTATAAATTACTAACCGGTTAGCAAATTGACAGAATAGTTGCATCCCATTATAATTTATAATGTACATTCGGAAGGACAATGTACTATAATGTACACTCGGAAGGACCAATCACAGAATATACACAGGAGATACCATAGAAATTGATACTGTGTGTGGAAATATCCAGCTTGTATAATACAGCAAATATGTTCTTCTTCCCGTTTAGTACAGGTCCCAGTCTGGGTCAATATCGTACTGTTTCTTAAGATAATAGAGATCATATTTAGCTCCGGTATGGAAATATCATAAATAACCGCATGTGACTAGTCCATACAGTGCAATCCATCCAAAATGCTTCTTTCATTGTCACCTAACTCTTTGTACAAAAACCTAATTTTTCAGGTCCGGTTTTAATAAATAGAAATCAGTTTTACCTCTCTACAACAGCTAATTACATGTAACTTGAAAGTGTACCCTTAATGAGTGATTATCTAAAGAGGTTGCTTTGTCCACACATATAAATATGTGCCCTACTGAACATGTTGAATGCTTCTCTCTAACGGTTGCACTGTTGTCCAAGTTCATACACTATACGACACTATACTGTGAGTTACATCAATATGCAGTGGATTTACTTCTCGGTGTTTCTTGTTTGATTTTCTTTGCTATGTATTCATTGAGCAAGTTTTCTTTGAACAATGTCCAGTCGGCCTCTAGCTGCATATTGTCCTGCAGCATCTCTTCAGATGGGTACACTTTGATCTGTTCACGTACACCCATCTTACAACGTTGATCCGCATACTTGAGGAATACCTTCTTTGATAACATGATCACCTCAGCACCACGACTTACCTAAAATGATTGCATACATTATAATCATGTTTTCCAATGGAAAATAGTTTGTTGCTCAACGATTTTCTAAGCAGCACATACACGTATACATGTACACTATGCCGTAGATCAAATTCGTCAGGACTTTGAAATTTGCTCGACATAGGCCGGGTGCTCGGAATATCGATGTTCGGCATAACGAAGTTTTACTGTATATACAAGTTTCTTCACGCTGCTCAAATGTTGCAATTTCTTTAAATTGACCTAATGCCAGTGTTACATTAACACCTTTATATTGCAGTTAAATAATGACTTAGTGTTAATGAAATGAAAAATAATTATAAAAAGAAATCATAAATAACAAAATCATAAATTACAAAGGTTTTGAAATAACACCATAAGGAAAATAACATAATCCAATATTAAATCAATGAAAATTCAAAGTGCTTGTACTGGTCCTCAATCAGGTTATGAGCAATTAATAATTTGGGCATCTTCCCTAGATAAAAATTCTGCCAAGTTATCCGCATTGGCATTAACATTCCCAGTTGATTGCATCTTTTAAAACTAAAACCTTGCACGTATTCCTTCAAATTAAGCCCGCACACTTGTATTTTGAATGGATGTATACTTTACAACATACCAATGATAATATAGGTGCTTGGTTAGATCCAATATCAAACAATTCCTCGTCCGCTTCCATCACATATTTCAATGTATTCAAACCCTGAAACAGTCAACATATCATTCTTAAACAAATAAGCAAATATAACGTGGTCAATTGCGATCATGCATCGTGAATTTGGTATAATGTGCATTGCCCTGTTGATACAATTGTGTATCCTAAAATAGAATGTTTCCGATTACACACAGGACATCTCCGGTATCCTTCTCTGGGCACATTGCTGATCCAAAAACCTCAATCTGATCTACATCTACTCAAATACTAGTACACTCACAGGGTATTGACGCATATTATTTTATGCGTGTGCGACCGCCTTATATCTCATATACGACTGAGATATAAGGCGTTCGCACACGCATAAAATAATATGCGTCAATACCCTGTGAGTACACTAGTATATATTGAACTTAGTATCGTATGTGTACTGTTCTTTTTGTACTCTGTTGTTTCTACGGTAACCATTCTTTAACTAGCTGGCGGCTCACCAACCGACCGCATCAGTTCTAGCCCAGATTCCGCCAGAATTCGAACCGTCGATCTCCCGCTTCCAAGGCGGACGCCCTAACCACTCGGCTACGGTCGCGGTATTATATGTTTGCATTGGCAGCGCTATCTAAATAAGATATTTCACTCGGTTGTAATGATAATTAGTTTTCTTACGAAGCAGTCCTTGGTATGAAGAAGTTCAACCATGACAAACACATCTTCCTGTGGAGGAGCTTTGGTAAATACGTCATCAGATAGATCGGGAGTTGTAGCTTGATGGTAAGAGGCGGTTAGTTTCTCACGTGACGGTAGCCGCTGAAAAACAAAACATAGGATTATTTTGCCGGACAATTTGTTTGTGATTTCGCGGGATAAAAATTAACATTTTATTATTTGTTATTTAGCAGGGCAAAAAATAAGTTATGTTTTTTTGCAGGCTGTTTAATCCGATCATTTACAATGGCCGTCATGCTATGCGCAGATAATACGCTCAGTAAATTCCGGCAGCTAATGAACCTTACCGATTGGATATGGACCAGATAAATTTAAATAGTGATTTATTTCAACGTTAAAAAGGACCAAAAGGACTAAAAGATCCTAAAAATATGTTAATCATTTTTAGACATTCGGAAAGTACAATAAATTTACTTTCAATTGTGGGGTTAACAAATTTGATAAAATCGAGAAATAAAAACCAAATTTGACCATGAAGTCCTTTCACTTCAAATGGCTCAGTTTATAAAGAATATAGTGTGAACCGATAGTGATGGTTTTCAAAGTTTAAAAGACCAAAATGCTTTCAATTTAAAAATGATTAGAAATAAGCATAATATCGGATAAAGATGAGATAAACTCTTGTACTATGTACAAATTTGACATTGCAATCCGTTCAGGAATTATAAGCGTTAAAGGAAAAGAAATAACAAAGACCACACGCATATATACGTCACAAAACTAACACAACAAAAAACTAAACGAGAAAAAGAAACTAAAGGTGTCAAAAAAGCCATAAAAAATTCAATGCTAGATATATGTACTTGTACATAAAAGCAAAGAACATTATTTCGTTACCAGACGAACACTTTGTGCGACTTTACTACACTTTTACTGCAATAGAATTTGTTCGTATGCAAGAACTGTTGGAGGATAAAACAACAATAAGCAAACAATAAATCAAGATCAAAGAAGCAACTAACAGAAGGTCTAAATATTATTTTCTAGTGTATGGTCAATTAGGTGATGTCGTGTTGTCTTACATCCGTGGTGCTTAGACCCGTACTAACAGACAATGGCATATGAACACATCGAATACTACGAACACAAACTCAACAGGAAGCAATATAATTTCAAATAAAGCATTGACATAACCAACTATAGACAATTAATTTACGCTCTCGAATTTTTCCTCAACACATTTCCATATGTAAGTCTGAAAATTATAGAAAAACAGTAATATGCGAGATTAAATAAAACAAACATTGTTAATTTATAAGGAACGCTTCAAATCGTGTTAGTTTATTATTATTAAGCGTGTTTAACACAGCACTCGGTATAATGGCGTGATACAATTTAAGGGAGATCACTCAGGATAAGCGTCCTTACAAAATTATCAGGTTTCAATTTTGGCGTATTCTCGTCTAACTTCGCACGTGACACGGGTCTGGAGTTGTCTTTGGGTTTAAGAGGTTCCAATTTGATCTCCGTATTGAATATCTCTAAGTCAGTTTTCTGTTTCTCCGGCAAAAATCGTACCCTTGGTCCAGTGTGTGTAATTGAACAGTTTTTGGCGGATGCTGCACGGATAAACATCTTTGGGAGCTGTTTGTCGACGACTGGTTCCGGCGACTCCTCGCGGCGCACGTCCTTGGTAACCGTCTTGTCCTCATTCTGCTTTTTAAATACCTCTTCGTGTTTCTGCATTATTTTATACATTCTACTTACAATACATTGTTCATACAAAATACACATTCACGTAGTCCTACGAATATGACCTATGTTAGTATATTTACAAGTTTGACTGTCATCTAACAAGATCAATTTAATGTTTACTTGTCATGTCAATGGTATCAAGTTTATCAGGATCGTGGATTCCTGATTTCATTTTTTATTGCTACGGTGTATCATTCATTAAAAACATGTTCTAAAGGGAGAGGAGAAAAATATCAATATTTTCCAAATAAATTTGATATATCGACCTACATTGTATGTCCATCATTGAATGGTATTGGGATCAAAAGTTATACAAGGTCGACGAGGCATACAATAAGGGACGGGATGGACCTAGGATTTCTTCCTTACTTACACTTTGTGGTTCATACACATCTTACTGCTAATAATAATACATGGAGTACTATGAAACTACATGTACATGTAAATCAACATTATTTTAATAATTAGAATCGAGATTTTATGCATATTAATTTTTCATTTAGTTTTCTAATAGCGATGATGGGCCTACTAGTAAAGTATGATTGATACACTGTACATTGTACTACTAGCATTAAAGTCTGCATATGAATTGCGTGCCCCATGTTTCTACTTACTCGTCGTAAAGAGTCGTAAAACTCCGTCATATCTCGGAAGACCTCTGGATGTATGGTTCGTTTTTTACTTCGTATCTTGCCTGTGTTGATTTTGGGACCTGCAATAAAATATGAAACTTGATAAGTTCATGCTTGTAATGTTAGTATCTAGTAGTTAATGCAAAAAGAGCGGTAATGTTAGTTACTAGTAATTAATACAACAAGAGCGGAGTATCCCATAGTGATGAAAAAATGAAACAAACACAGTTACCCTCAACACGAACTACGTGTAATACTATTTAGTATTTATGTATCTAGTTTGGCTGCGTAAAGAAAGCATTTGGGAATTTTGCAGCAAGCCCCTTAGAGCGCTGTAATTTCTGAAATGTAGTATCAACTTTGGTAGAAGCGCTCCTCCCAAAACGGACTGAACATTATATGGATAAGCAAAATTAACACCAGAAACCAACACTCTCGCGATATTCTTTCAAATTACAATGATTTCAAAGGTATAATAACAAACCAGACGGGGATAGCACTCGGCAGAAACAGCAGAGTCCGAGAGGCTCAAAATATCATACGCAAAAAAAGAAACCACAGATGCAAGCACACTGCGTTCGAGATAACGAGAGTTGACTGTATTTCTGTTGTATTAAACTTACAATTGTTAGGCATTCCAAGCTCTGGTAATATAATATCTGACATAGGATCTGACTTCAGTCTAACTTCGCGTTGATTTCGACCTTTCACTGCCTTCAGTTTCTTCAACACCTCACATGTGCCCTTTAATATAACGAAATCATCTCTAAATATATTATAAGAATGTATTCGCTTTAAGCTTTTTATCCCGATCATTTTATTCAGTTTGCAATTTCTTGTTGGCAACGAATGTGTTGCTGGTTTTATTTATTTTAACTGTCAACACAATTAAATGGTAATGGATGGTATATCACCCAATCGTGGCATTCACTGTATACGACTTTCTCCTACACATTGAATGCCATGGAAAGTATGTCCATGACTGGGGGCTATGAATTGGCGATCACCAAATGACTGATATACTGTAGTAGTGACTTTAAACCAAATAACACATAAAGAGTTCGAACCCACGCCAACAATCACATGTCTTGTGACGTATACGAAATGCAACTTTGCCAAGTTCAGTGCTACGTAACTATATAACAGTCCCGTATTATTCATAAGGTCGCATTGGCCCAGTGCGATGTTCTGCAACGAAATAAATTGTATTTCACATGTGGGGAGAAACATTATATGGGTATGTTAACATTCCTTAGAGAATAGTGTGTTAAATCTAGTACACACGTGTTCTATACTACAAATAATTAACAAAACAATGTTTTAATGTACATATAATTTAGAAAATTGTTTTGCAATATATGACTGTAAGTTACATACCGACATTACGAAGTATATCCATTCACTATGTCGATCATTGTCTGTTATCAAACTGCCTCGTCTACAAGTTATAGAAAACAGTGGTGAACTATTTTACATTAAAGTCCCATCATGCCTTAAATGGCTATTTTCAAAAAGCAATAACTTGGCAACCTATCTGCAAAATGGTGCGTTTTAAGTTTAGTCACAATGGTGTAAAACACCATAAGATGGAAGAAAACGAAATAAAGCCTTCAGTTGGTTTGTAAACAAAATAACGAAATGTAAACAATAAATGCCTAATTCAAAGTGTAAGGGAAGCAACTCTTGCAAAATTAGCATTTTTTCATCCATACATTTTACTAAATGTGATTTTTGGCATACTGTTTCGACAGTTGACATTTTTTCGTCAAATATAGGTCATTTGCGAAAAACATCCTAATTCTTTGTATTTAGTATACTTACTGCATGCTCGGGAAAAAGTCTTTGGAGAGATAATGTGGCTTTAAAATACATTGCCTTTTCAATATCACGAATGTACAGCTTTTCAAACGAGTACGAGCTGTATTGTCTTCGTTAGTTACACTTTTCTGCCCAGAGATGGAAAAGAACTCGCTTGTAACTAAAACGATTGGACAGGTTATGTTTTTACCTGCCGAGGGTCATGTCCTCCACTTGTGAATTTATTGTCAGATCCTTACATGGTCTATAAGAAATGCTATTAGTGTTAATTGCTAATAAATTCCAAGAAAATAGGTTATGTCAATGTTTACTGGCCGCCATGTTTATGACCGAAATAGTGTTATAAATGGCGCTAAACATACTAAAAAATAATAAATGTTTCGGAAAGTTTCGGTGCAAGCGACACGAATTTGGTGTATGTTGGTTAAACATGTTCAATATTTGCGCTTGAGTATACATGTAATGTTAGATTGAACTTACTTGAAATAATGTGCTAGACAAGCACCAGGTTCGAGCTTCAGTACTTCTGTAGGCCAGGACTTCATGAACGGTATCTTTCTGTACAATGTAAAACGTACCAAACTTTTAAACAACATCTAGGTTTAAAGAACCACATGTAATAAATGTTTATACTAAAGAAGACTGGGTGTTCATTTTAAGTAACAGGTGCTAATGTATGATAATATAATCTAATGTCACGTATTAAATATAGAATAGAATAGAATATGTTTATTCAGAAAACCACATGAAAGGGTGTCTTCCATACATAGCTGGGTATTGCCGAGACAATTCATACTATGGGATAATACATATAACAATACAATATTTACAATGAAGTAAACCATTCAACGTAATATAGAACATTAGCGAAACATGAAACATTATTAAAACACTTAGTAGTTATCTGGACACCATGTTTTTTTAAATGAAATTACAAATTTGCTTGCATTCTCCCGGATTGATTGGATTAAGAAGCTTTCTAAGAATGGTTAAAGAATTTTCTGAGTCTGGTTCGATATTATCGATAATAGATCCAGTGCTATTGTAATATATATTAAGCAGCTTGTCACCTTAAGATCGTTCAAACACTGTACGGACAAGCAGAATTGCGTTTCTTCCCTACAACAACTCTGGAGGGGGGGGGGGGGGGTAATTTGTCTCCGAAATATGTTATAGGGGGTGGGACCATTGTATTCTAAATAATTACGAAATTCAGATTTGCTGCACTAGTATGAATGAACTTTATAGCAAAAACTATTTGAAAAAGTTAAAGTTGAAAGTGTTACCAAAGTCATGGTCATCTGAAGTTTTAAATGATAAATTTAACAATTGAACAACGTTCGAAACAGAGTTTTGGTGCAGGAATGCATGGGACCCCAAACAGACCTTTGTCTTACATTCAGGATTTTGCATTACGCCTCAGTAGGGCCCCTGATTGCAGTAACAGTTTCCCATCACACAAAAGTATACATTGTACGAATATATTTAGAAATAAATGTAGAATAAGTGTCTGGTACCTAGCTCTATGATCTTACCGAAGGTATTTAATATGTTCTGGTTCCTCGTCGGGATTTTCTGCTTTCATAAATATTCTCACAAAATCTTCTTTGCCGATCACCAGTAATTCCATCGGTGTCGTACTTTCTACTGTGGCTGTCCGTAATGTGTCGAACAACAGACCGATCTCCTAATGACAATAAAATAATAGACATGTTATTTTTCTATGACTGAGGCCAAACAGTGTTGGTATCTGGCCTCATAATTATGAATCTTTTTCTCCATTCTCAACTCAATTTGATCATGGAATTCTATTAATTTTGCTCCTTCATGGCGTAACAATAATCAACTTTATAAGCATGCTTTGTTTAGGGCTATCTCCTAACATAACAGTTTTAGTATAGCACAAACATATTTAATAATGATAAAACCATTTGAATTTTGCGCACGGAATTGAGTTATGTAAGAAAAAACATTTATAAGCAAAAGAATCGTTTATGAAAGTCAGTAAAAAGTCTCGGGTCAATATTATTTAGTGTATGCTACAATATTATATTTTCGTCAAAAACAAAATAATATAGACGGTACAACAATCAGTTACATTTAGCAGATATAGCGGATAGACAACAACAACAACCTTTTCTTGAAGTCCATGTATGCATATACAGGAAGTATGCGCAATAAATATTGAAGTACGAGGAAACAAATGTTACAAAGAACAAATAACGAGTCTACAGAAACTAAATAAATTAAAAAAATAATCACATGAGGCGCATGTCCTAGCGAATATAGATTTCTATATAAATTATATAAAGTTTGAACCTATAAGTTCGAACGGTTAAAAACCCCAAAAAAATGTTAAAAAAAACATGTATTGAAGAATTACAGTAGAGTTGGATACATGTATAGAGATTTACAAATAAAATAAAATCTCTACAATAGCTTTACATGATGCACCGAAAGCAACACTACAAAAGAATATGCATGCACCTGCACAAGCTCACAACACTAATTGCATATGGATTCATGCCAATGTATCCTATGGTGGATGGTTTACGCCATGTCGTATGTTAACAAAGCGAAAATCGATAACACGAAGATAAGACAAAGTTGAATTTAAAAATCTAAAAAACATGGCGAGTACCAACCAACATAATACCCAAATGTCAAAATGAATGCATTAAATATCAACCATTTCAATTTAATAGAACATCCGCACAATAAAGCTTATTGTGTTTGTACGAACAATTATCAACATCATTTTGCTCGGGCGTAGAAATATTCAAAAGAAAAATGTATTAACTTTCTTTTTTCCCATTAGCTAGTGAGTTGTTCAGGCTGAGGACATAATCAAAACATGAAAACAATGAACTGATAAGGCAACAAAACCCAAGAGCCGGACACATCAATTGTTTTTACCATTGATCAATACGTTGCATTCTACTCAGTAAAATGGTTTGTATCGAGGGTTTTCTAATAACTTTTATTCGATTGCATTAACCATTAACCTTTAACATTCTAACTGATTGATGACAAAAACATCAAACAATACATTGCAGAAATATGCTTGTAATTTATTATTATTGGAATAATTTCCGTTTATGTGAAACTTATAATAAATCAAAGAGAATAATGTGAAAGGGGGAATAGTGCTGAGAAGTATAGCATTTACTGATACAATAGAATTTATGAAATGCAAAGTTCAAGCTTCAATTATAATGGAGTGACTACTTGAGGTATAACACAGAATGTTGCCTTGGCAGATCTCATTGACAGGAGTAAAAAGATAATAGATACTCGGACAAGGGCGGTGGCACTCAACTTAAACAGACGAGCACAGAAAACATAAAAACATCACATACAAAAAGGACACATGAAAACGAAAAGGCACAGACAATACAACTACAATATTACGACATCCAACACCGAAAGTATGCGCTGCCTCATTTGTCAGTCAAACTCAACCGGAGTAAGAGCCAGGTGACAAGAATATAACAAACGGACGACACAGATCACAAGGGCAACCCACAACAGATACAATGTACATGCTATTTTGAAAGATATGAATCAGCCTTATGCTGGACAACGAAATTGCAGAAGGGCACGTACAAAATAAACATAGTTACACAAAAAATGCACAATGATCAAAGATTTTTGGATTTTAACAGTGGCAATAAAGAAAGCTTTACTAAGGGGCTTCCTCCTTGGTACGGACAGCAACAAATTTCACTGGCGGCTTAAACGTTTTACAGTGCACCAAACCTCACGCTTACTCCACAGACAACCTTATAGAATAAAAGCTTCCCGTCATGTAACCCCCCCCCCCCCCAACAAAAAGGCCACAGTGACAGGAAATAAAACAATGTAAAACATGGCACGGATTATATGAACAGCACCCATCGAATATAGCACAAGTACCCTATGACCTATCAGAAGTTAGAACAACAAGAGAGCAAGACGTCAGTGCACATATAAAATAACATGCTAACAAAATCAAAATATGTAGGTATACGAAAATAAAGCAGTGACTATTGATCTAACAATTATAATATACTTGTATTTACCCCGTCTTCCCAGGAAAACTGTATATGGAAAAATTCAAATAAGGCATCATATACGTGCATTTAACTGATGAACATTTCTTAGAAATATCATTCATAAGTTGATATCTAATATAAAAGTTCAAAAATAATAACGATGGTTTTAGCATGGAGCATTGGAACACCGTATAAAACCGATTAAAAATACATGTGTGTAACTTTAAGTTAACGTCACGGAAGCATGTCCTTGGTAGAAGTGTCTACAATGCACACATATATGTATTTTATGATTTTATAATTTGACTTGCGTTGGTGCAGGATTTGTTGGAATACATAGAGATAGCTTACCCCGAAACTATGTCCCTTCGTCAATCTAGCTGCTACCTGGGCTTTAGACTCACCCGTACATGGATCCTGAATCATTTTCTTAACAAACGCTGTAATATAGGGAATAATTCATTTTTCATTTTACACGTTTAACATTGCAGTTGCAATACATAAGTTCCAATATATATTTTACTTCTAACGAAAAAGGATTACAAAGGACATACTTACCGGAGACAAACGGAAATGACCGAGTTTTCACGATTGCTTAAAGAAGAACATGTACCGAAAACATGTCTCTATAGAATGTCAAAAATATATTCTGATCACAAATAATACTTTTTGTTGGATAGCGATTTAGTTAACAACTCCAACTTTAACCTTCACAGAAATTAATTTGCGCAATTATAGGGTATGCCCCTTTTTCAATATTTAAACCAACCCAATAAGAGAACCAATTTTCAACGGTTCCATCGACGGTGTTGTAATTGAGATTATACTGTATGCTATAAATACGTTTTACAATTTTCAGATATTTAAATGAAATAATTAACGTTTTTTAAATGTTAAAGGTTTTTCCGGCTCACAGTTCCATACAATACCAGATTGATTGTTCATTTGTGTAAACAATACCGCAACAGATATGCCTGTGTCTATGAGCAAACTCGTATCAATATTTAAACGGAAACCGTATCAGCTGCGAACAAAATCGAACTATTTGTGTTGAAAATGAAAAATGAAATAATTATCATTATAGATTTCTATTGTATTTTTTTTAATATTTGACTGAAGAATTAATAATGTAAATATGTCACACGCCAGGGAGAATATCTATTTACAACTCACTATTGTACAAGCAGTAATATACAAACAGCAATTGAAAAGTACAATGCCTCTCCAACATGTTATGTGTTGGGAGTTAAGAGTTGATATGAATATTCGACCCATCGTAATAGAAACGTGGTTAATATTCAGTACACATTCGTTATAGATGCATCATTAAATCATATTATTATTTGCTTACAGTGGATTATGGAGATTTTTCAGTGAAAATAACAGTGAAACTACCACTTTGTTATTTTCAAACGGACACGTCCTAGTACGGTGCATCTGGAACCCTTCATATCGACTAGGTTCAACCCTCAAAAAGAGTATGCCGCATGTACGTTCAGCATGATACAAAAAGATACGTGTGAAATCGGGAAATATAATGACGCATGGTTGTCAAAATCCAATAAAAAGATTCGTGTAATTTAATACGTTCTTGAACTATCTTTGTTTAATATCCGACATGCTCGTGCCAGCCTGTGGATTATCTATATCGCTCAAACAACTTTCACAAGAATGAGTGAAATAACTCTTCAAAGCATGATCGGAATGAGTATTGTATTTATTTAATGGTTTTATTCTTCAAATTTATTTGAATAAACGCAATTCAATTTTAAACTCCGTTTAATCATAGCTAATTGATACTAAATTTCAAAGTAAAAATCCTCATTTTAACCGCCTCAGTGTGACGTTATCGATAACACGTGTTATTTTAGAAACCTATATCAAACATACCCATTCCTGATAAAATGAAATAGAAGGACTCCGCATGATGACCTTGTCGCACTATAACCTTCTTTGCACCAATTCTGTAAGATTGATATAAAAGAAAAATGAAGAAAAAACACGACCATCTTACAGCAACGGCTTTGAATGAATTCAACGAATTCAAACTGTTTGAGGTATTTTTATGTCGTCGTTTGTTTACGGAACACCCGGGCATCCTAGACAGACTTTACAAATATAAAACTAATTATTTGATCAAATATATCTTATTTTAAAAGATGTGTTTTACTAATCATAGGCGTGGCAGAGTAGAACATTTGCCAAAACAGACAGACAAACGGACGTTCTCACTGACTTGACATTGTAGGGTTTTCTTTTGTTCATCCTTTTGTTTGTAAAACCCAATAAGCAACATTTTGCACCCCGTAAGCAACGAAATGAATAGAATCTAACTATAGCCTATTGTTCCACACCCCACAACTACAAGTGGGTGAGTACGGCAGACGCTCGGATGGACAAAGGAATCAAAATATAAGAAGGCGATATTCTGACAGTAGAGAAAATACTTAATACATCTAGGATACAGTCAAACATGTGTTTGTGATCCCCTTATTGACTGAAATAATCATTAGGCTTGAACAGATATGGAACTTGATTATTGATTCTTAACCTACACCTCCTTATAGCAGAAACATTTTAAATATCACTTGACTAACAACAATGTTATACGGCATTGTCAAATACACTCAAGCACTTTTCTAATTGGTCACATTTCAAACCCGAATACCTTAACTGTGATCATATTATTTGATGATATTTTGCACACTTAGGTTTTATGTATGACTCAACATTGATCCAATGCCTGACCATGTATACGTTGATACTTTGAAATTTTTATTTCGTAATAAATTAGGTGTTAGGACAATGTCTTTATAAGTTTGTGTGTAAAATATCATCAACCATTAGGATCATAGTTAAACGTATTGGGGTTAGAAAAGGGTTTCATTTAATGACTGAGCCAAAGACAAAAATCTTCAAAACTGCTTGAAAAATTTACTTACGTCTGATACCAGGCCACTTTGCAAAGTTTTTCTTGTGTGTCCACCGGGTATTCGGACAAAGACCGCAATGACTGAAGACCATTCATTACCTGAAAACAGATAACCAGTTTTTCGTGGTACAAAACAAGTTTGTTAAAGACAATGAGTAAAATATTTACGCTCTTAGAATGAACAAATGTCGGTCCGCCCAAATGTGTGCAAAACTTTATAGCATTATACCTACATCGGACTCCAGCGTGTCACCAAATTACAAAATTATTTAACGGAAATATCACAAGAATGAATGCGCATACATACTGTATGTTAGTTTCTAAACACGCACGTCATTTATCAACACATCCCTTAATTTTGCATATAGTCACATTTCTATTATATAATTTCGAAAATATTCGTTATGCTGAAGTAGTCTGTGACACGTGACTTTATCAGTCAACACCTTTTAGATAGGTACTACTTGATTATATTATATAATACATTGTCATTTATCACATAATGACAATAGTTGGATCTATATCAATACCTGTTTGACCATCTGTGGTGTCCGTGATTGCCATCTTGTCGTTAATATTTTGCGTACGTCAGAACTCAGCGAAATCTGAAAAATTAACAGTTTACTATATTTGATCAATTTGGCCAAATAGGCAACGGCTATGAACAGTTAATGCGTTTATTCGGCAGAAGACCAAATCTCGGTTTGGACATTTATATCCATACAAAAATCATTGAAAGGTTCGTACAACATTGCTGTAAACATACAATGCATGCATTAAATACAACTACAATGTATGTAGCATAACTGTCTCTCAAGACCACCTAAAGGACAGTCAAATGGTTTTTGTTGACAGGCATCTCTTTCAACGGGCAGTTCAAATATTATTGTAAGATGAGAGATGCTGAAACAATTATAGGGCAAGCGCTGTTCTGACATAACTTACACTAGTATGCATGTGTATATGTAAATGATGAAAAATAATCAATTTCTATTGACGGAAGCATAATAAATGTATTTAGCAATTTGCAAAAGTGTACGAGTTGAGGTTGTGGATATGAGCCATGAAAAATTATGTATGGGATCGAGTTTGTCATATCGCGGGAATTTGAAATTATATCCATAAAATATCATAGCAGTCGATCCTATCAATGAGTTATAACTTGATCGCTTACAAGTATCCTCTTTTCCTATGGTTTCAGCCACTTAAGAATCAACATCCTATGTTTAGAGTGTTATAGTTAGTCTTTTATCTTAACAAATTGACCAAATTATTTGGTCTGGGTAGTCTATTTGTAAAAATATAGCTATTTAACTGACCAGGGGTAGGTTTGTCTTAATTTTATAGTGTTTCCTATGGTTTCGGCCACTCTAGTTGAACGTCCAAGAAATTGTATTTTTTGAAGGATTCAAAGTGAAATATTTTTAGGTAATGTACATCAACATGTCAACTAATGTTTAACATAAATTTATTTACACCCAATGCCTGCAGAGAGTGAAACACCCTGTTTTTTCAAGAGGGCCACAAAAAAGTCACATTTTTTCTACTTTTTGTTACAAAATAACTTAAAACGGCTTAATTTCATAAAAATTGATTCATGAACAATATTGGGAAGTGTATCCTAGTTTTTTCATGCAATCCACATACTGGAGTAAAAATGTCCACTCTTTGGGCTATATTTTTCAAAATAAGGGGGTGGCTGAAACCATAGGAAAGGATGAAACCATAGGAAAGAAGAATATATTTTATTTTGCTATCACTGGCTACGTGAATCCATTTTGGAAGGGGGGATGCGTTACCATCCTTTCTGTATAATGTATAGAACCATTTTGAATGGACTGCTATACTATTTTATGGATAGAATTTCTAATTCCTGTGGTCATATTGTTTAAGAAAATTATATTACCTCCTTGTTCGCTTTGAAAAATTTCTTGTCAAATGAGAGACCAAATTCACTCATCGTAGAGGACATCACATTGTCTTCTATTTCATTAGCAATGTCTACAAATGACTTCAATTCCTTCTCAAAGTCGAATTGTTTACTGAAAGTAAATTAAAATATTTAATATTTCGAATAATAAATGTCGAATTATGTGACTATGTGTTAAGATTAATTGATCTGGAAATGGTTTTAGAGTTCTAAACAGTAAACACGAGCTTATGTACAACTTTAATATTTCAATCCGTTAAGGAATTAATAAGCGTTCAACTAAATTACCCCTTCTATTTTAATGTATATTTTTCTACGCACGGAGTATCGAAAAAAATGAAAGTTGGGTATGGATATTTATTTAAAACGCTTCGTAACAATAAAAAAACATGTTAGGTCGAATTCCGCATGGCGCATCCTGTTGAACAAGAGTAACAGGTATCTATGGGAGAACCTCAGAAACTGTCCAAAACAGACCCAAGTGGAAATAGCCCATTGAAGCATTGTGAGTCAATGGGGGTGAAAATGAGCAAGCAAGTAAGTAAGCCATTTACGACGAACGTCATATGTCGGTCTGGTAACAAGAATTTCTTTTCTTGATTTGAAACCAGTACTGTTAAATAGACACGTAAAATACTAGTGTACTTCATTCCATCATATCATTTATATTAATTGGTACTCATACAAAAATATTTTTCAATCAATGAATTAACCAAACCGATTTTTATTATTAATGCAATAAGGCGTCTTTAAAGTTCTTAAGTACTAGTATATAAATAGATTACATTGCGTTCGAATTCGCTACCCATGCAAGTAATGTTATTATGAATTATGACATGTGATTGATTCGACTTGACATGGATGTCGATAACATAACGAATATGTGCATGACATACTGAATCGACCGTTCTATAAATACTTAATATTCGCCTACTAACACCCTTAAAGCCCGAAATAGTTTTAAAACTAGACAGGTGAAATTAAAACGCATTAGATTAACCAAAAAGTTGAACGGGACTTAGAGAAAAAGTAATAGAATGTCGGAGAGAGAAGGCAGCACTCAACTTAACCAGCCGAGCACAGAAAACATAGAAACATCACATAATCAAATTACACGACAAAATGATACTTGTACAGTCCACCAAGTGAATGGCGTTTATAAACACCTGTCCATGCTGGTTCAGAACAAGTTTGCTACTTATTGCATGCCAACACGTTGGTAATCCTATAGCAGAATAGAGATCTAACATTTTATATATGATAAGGTGGGCATTAAGTAGAACTCCTGGAACCCATGTGGTCTGGGAGGTTCCTAGAGAGGACTGGAATGGCAACCAGCGCCAGATCATTGCATACATCGTAGAAAGTGATCAATTTGATCTGAACACTTGGGGGTCCAAGCAAAAAGATTATATTAAGTCGGACAGGGAAGGTAGCACTCAACTTAACCAGCCGAGCACAGAAGACATAAAAACATACAAGGCACTATGCCCAACACAACCGAACGAGAACACACGCAACTCCAGTTAATTGGAGGGTTTTGTTTTGTGTGCAGTAATCCCAATCATTGTTCCTGTATGGCGCCGTGTATCCTGGACTGTTTATGTGCCTTAAAATCACCGTCAACAAGAATGGAACCACAGGGTTGAATGGTAGGTCAGTTACAGATTATGTTAACTGGATATAGGTATTATATAAGTAAGGCAATATGAGTGTTTATTTAGCGAACGAAAAACGACTTTTACAACTTGTATTTAGTTAAAGACCAACATGTATTACGATACCTTATTCGTATAATAATTCTATTTAAAGCACAGCTATTTTCAGGGGTTCCACTAGCCTTTGAATCTGAAGGGTCATTTTGATACTTTTGGCTAAATTTTACCATTTTATAAGCAAAATACCTATGATTTTAAGAAAAAATGACCGTTCGAACCAATATTGGAGGGTTAAAATGTGGCTCTTTGGAAATTTCAAGAGTCAAAACCTCTATTTCTGTGTGATGTGGAACCCCTGCCTTTGTCTTATGTGACCATACTGGGCACATTTACTTTACATTCCAATCCTTTAACGTCAGACACCACGTTAGTTACCATTATTTAACTTGCATGTGGCTCCGAACAACTGACCATACCAAAATGCACCCTAACGGAATTCGAAACGTCCTTGAGTATTCATTATAATAATTATTATACTTGCTAGGGGACAAAAAACTTATTATGTCGGTGTATGAACCAATGGCAACTTAAAAAAGTTACCAATTTCCAAGGGCTGCTTTCAGTAATTTAGCTGTTCAGTCACCCTTTGATATTTTAACTTCCCCTGGTCATTGGGCTACCTGGGAAGGCTATTTCTCTCCTGGTTGATGTGCAGCGAGCATCGAGATACGGCGCCCAGGAATATTGAACATGTTCAGACACCACCCTCGCAGGTACCAATTCACACCTTGGGCGAGTGGAGCTTTGTGTGTTATTCTTGCTCAGAGAAATTAAGCAGTGGCGCAGACAGGGAGCGAACCTGGGACCCGGACCACCGCTCCCCAAGTATGCTGTTTCTTAAAGCAAGATGTTATCTTTACACGTGTTTATTTGGGGTAGAAATAGGGATAAAGGTCCCTGTGCCCGTTACGTTTACATTTGTGTTTTGAAAATTACATTTGGCTCATGGAACGATTTTATAGAGAGACCAAATTGAATATAATACAGGACATAGCATTTTATAAAATTCAATAATTGTGAAAGTGAAAGTAACGAGTGGATTTGTTGCACTTCTAGCTACCGTTTCAAGTTCATGTTTACTTTAAAAAATACGATAGTTCCGCAAACATTAACGACGAGAGTTTCATTAAAAGTTCATATTAATATAATAAAATAATCGATTATAACTTTTTGTAAATCAACTCCCGCAGCTATGGTTAGGTAGAAGATATTAGAAACTTCAATATTGATACTGAATTAAGTAAACACCCGACGTGCGAATGTATTATAATCGTTAATTTCATTTTCCCCAAACAAAACAAATAACAACGTGAGAATTAAAGAGTATGAAAGCGATAATGCTGTACATTTGTACATGTTTATGTATTACCTGGGTATTTAAAATATTCATTCAAACACACTCCGTGCCTTGAAACAAGTACGTATAAACTCTCTTACTAATTGAAATGAAACAGGTAATACATTGAAAGTTCTAACTTTAATTCCCAATTAGGGCACTTAACCATCTAGAAAAATAACTTCAAATATATGTAATGAAACAGACATTGCATTGAAAGTAAATTGTAAGTTCCCAATTAAATCAGCCCAAAAGGACACTTTTAAAACGGATGAGAAAACTACTTCAAATATATTATAATTTTATTATTGACCGACTATTTTATGATTGTAACGTAGCTGAGTGTGAAAATATTTGGAAACTTTTAACACTATACGTTCAATATGTTAATTAATTGCTTTGTACTTTATTTAATCACACCAATGAGTCTCTATTCGGGTCACAAAAATTATAGAGAGTCGTGTGTCTGTTGTGCCAAACAGGTATCCAGCTTCGTATGGCTACGGTCCCATAGAGACTCGTCCATGGGCGGGGGCTGGCGGTGAATTCATTTTACGCGTGACAGAGATTGGACCCATTGAATAAAGCAAAGCATACGGGAGATGTATGATCTTTGGAATAAAGTAAGCTCTCCAAACAGAGTTTGCCGTTTTGTAGTCATTAGGTCAATAGAACAAATTGGTCTGTATTATGTTACCCGTCTGTGGGACATGCTTTTCGTCCAGATATTTGTTAAAACAACGTTTTGAAACCACGTTGAAACAAAGTCTTCTTGGATTTTCTTGTAGAAATACTTACTAGCTATGGATCTATTTGAATATATATGTAACAGAAAAGGCAATGACATAGTATACATGTACATGTGTGTAAACATCTACTTACTTCATAATCATATTGATCCATGACATGACGATCACAACCAGTCGGGAATATTTCTTGAAAAATGTTTTGGCCTGGAAAAAAAGCGTTCATACAGATGCATATATATATGTGTAGAAAAGAAATAAAATAACACCTGGGGTAATGTACTTAAAGATAAATTCTATACTGGTTTGAACCATACAAAAACACTGCTCCTGGAAAAGGCTTTAGAGCAGTACTTAGTGAGATGGAAAATTTAACCATGAAATTTGATTCACGAACTAAGAAGAGTTTGAAACTAAAGAAACAACAAAATTAAGAGGTCAATAAAGGGGACATCATTTGTTTAATTCCAAAAATATTAAGGTGAGAAGGACGACTTGATGTCTGGACAGTTGTTTTTAAACACATCTATAAATGCAAAAGTATGGATAGTTTCTCCTATATCACCCACTTAGAATGAGAACATCGTAAAAACAAAAACGTTATTTCAGTTTGGTCAACTTGACCTGTTCTGATTTTCACGAAAATATGGTAATAAGAAGCGTCTAGTGGTGCAGATTTCAAATATGCATGAGTCTTATAAGGTCTTATAAGGTCACGTACGACCTTCTCATTCTAAGCCAACGTACGATATATGTAATACTACTTGAAAGTTATATAAGCCAAAAGGTTTACCATTCCACCGGTAACAAATCTTGACGGAACGTAGAAACGTTTCTCTTCTTCAAACAAAGCAGTTTTGTTACCATCACCGTCACCTTTATTTCCTTTCATAAGTGAATAGAATTTCACATTTATCTTTTCAACGTTTGCTTTCAATAAAGTAAATCTAGCCAATCGATCTTCTGGAAGATTTAAGCTGTCTTCAATGCGTTGTCTACTTTTAGATACTGCTAATTCTTTATCTAAATCGACAACCGACAATTGTTTCGGCAACTTTGGTTTTTCTTTTACTTCTGTCATTTGTAATACCTTGCGAAGTTCAGCGCTTCCAATCATAGTTTGTTTGCTACCAAGATCAACACTTTTACGCAATCTACTCTGTCTCCTCGGTAACTCTGTTAACTCCTCGGAACTGTCACCCGTTGCCACTGTATCCTCAGAACAGCTCTTTATTTTTTGTAAGAATTCAATTTTACGCAGTAAGCGTTCTTTCATTGACATTTCCGCCATTTTCGGCAACTCGTGTAAAAATGTTTTCTGTATCACTGATACTTTTAAATGACGTTGTTTCCTTGATTTATTATGTACATCAGCCAAGTTGTAATTAAGCAAATCCGAATCAACTTCGTTCCATAATACAGGCAGATCTAAACGAGACTGGGTATTGCTTCTCTTCGGTAATGTTTGAGATAAAACGCGGTATTTACTCCTAACTCTGTCGATCGCTTTCTTCGATCGGAGCAATAACCTAGAAACTCTCTGCAGTTCCGATACACCGACCGACTTACGTGCGTCGTTATTTTCACCTTCACTGTCGCTGTCCGTGCGTTCATTTTGAATTTGAGCGACATCTTTAATTCGTCCCCACTGTTTCTTTTCTGGCTTCCCAGCACTAGTGCTTTCGTTTTCTCTGTTGTTTGAGTTCAGTACCATAGACTTTGAAATTGTCGGAATATACTCCGGGGTCGATCCCAGTCGGACCCTCCGGGGGCTGGGTTCAACTTCCACGGACATTGTGTCCAAGTTAGTTGGTTACTACAGCAACTGGATCTGTTGTAAAACAAACAATGAATTAGATTGGTAAGTAGATATACATGTAATACTATATTGATATGATGAGTTGGGCAGATTAATAGCTCTAATGTATTCACTAATGATATGAACTCGTTTGGCGTAGTACAATCGTAGGCGTATATTGCATGTCGTCATGAGTCGTTTTCGGTACCGATATTCGAATATGTGACCACCTTTCGATCCAAATATAGATGCCTTAATCACTCGGTCATTGGGACGGTATGTCAATCAAGTTCGGAAAAGAGGGGGAGGGTATGGATATTGAATTTGAAATTCCTAATTAATCAATTTGACCATGCCCTCAATGCATCAACCGAGCTCCCCATAACGTAGTGAGGCATGCATTGTCTTCGTGTAGATTGTGGCCTCCGTAGGTCAATGGTTAGCGCGCGTGCCGTTTAATCTGGCGACCGGGTTCAAAATCGGGTGGAGGCACACATATAAATGCCTGCCATATTTCAGCGGAAAGCTGACTGGCAAATAAAGGCTATGCTCGGCATTTAAAAAAGAGCATATCAATTAACATCGCTTATATGGCTAATCATTGACAAACGTTTGACCGGTTTTTGATAATTATGTCGACGTAAATCTGACGGCTATTAGTTATGATAATTAGCATTAGCAATTAGATGAATCAATCACGTTTCAAATCCAACATACCCAACACCCGATTTGTTTCAAGTTAAACATATCTGAACTTTTTATACCAAGTGTCCAGACATGTTACTTTCGACGCGTAAACAAAATGACCATGACTTGACTTGGGACCATTTATGGATTATCTTTATATCGAGTGGTTTGTCAGTGCTAGATTAACGGATAATCCCCCACTTACGGCTAAACACTTTAATTATTTCTCATAAATGACTTTTTATAATAACTCTCGACGTAACCCTTCTAATCTATTGTTGTGCTGTGTTTTCACATCCAGATTGAAAAACAAAGCGAGCGTGGCACGTTGTAATGGTGTGATCGTAATAGGTTTGTGGGCTCTATCCTAAATCGCAGTATACCAGGGTAATGTTTCATCAAAGCACTTACGGAAGTCATAAATTTACGTCAAAAATTAAATTATTTATAATTGTTCAACAGCTACAAATTATGGTAAATGGATGTGTAATATTAACAATGATTCAGTAATGCACTTGTACAAACCCATACCAATCCCAAATTTGCAGTTGTAAACGCAGTATGAAGCTTTAAAATTTGAGCGTAATTTGAATATTTCCGTAAAGAGATTTTATAAAATAGTACCCTGATCTGTTAACAACTATCTACTAGTAATGGTAGTGGTATGGCTTCCCTGCTCGACACTCATCATATGAAACTTAGAATGATGCCAGAACTAGTTGACACGGGGTCTAGACTATGTAACTGGGACAGTCTCCAGCTAGGTGAATAAAGCTCTGGGACCTTTGTCTAGAAAAAGGCTTGAAGTCGAAACATCGAAACAAATTACAACATGTATTGTTTCTGAATCTCTTTCAAATTGTTCAGATAGGTGAATGAAATACTTATAGTTCGAGATACAAATGCGAACATTCAAGATTACTAGTAGCTGAAACTTCAGAGAAAATTTTGGAAAAGAAAGTGCCCTAAATTAACTGACGTCTGAACGTACACTATTCGGGATACAAAATTATGGTGGACATGCTCCAGATTCTCAAAAGCATAAACTTCAAGATATACTTGTAAGCGATGGTACAACCTGCGACAGCTTGAAAAATCGACCCATAGTAATGTTATATTTTGTTGTTGTACTTTTGACTGTTTATTGTTTATGTCATACGATTTCCGTACACATGTTTTTGCATAGAGGCTCACAGGGAAGACTGGGCTTGCCCAACTGTGACGCCTCTTAAAATAAAGTCGTTATTATTATTAGTATTACTAGTATTACAACGTCTTTAGAAGTGTCCTATTCGTCAATATGTGTGAAATGGAGCACCCGGATAAAAATACAGTTCTCGATACAACGACGCTGTTCGTTTCCAAGCAAATGTCGTTATAACGAATATGCATGTCAGTATACTGAATTGATACAAAAAGCGTTTTAATATTTTTGTCCCCATAACATGATGTCAGTATAATGAATTTGTCAGTAGGGTGTCGTTATATGGTGACCTTACTGTACCCAGACGTTATCAGAATTAAAATGGATGGTTTTATCTTGGATGTGTTAAAAGTACAGTCAAGTCTCGATACAACGACGTCGTTGTAAGGAATATGTCAGTATACTGAATGGATACAAAAAGTGTTTAAAACATTTGTCCCCATAAAATGATGCCAGTACACGTGTATATGAATTCGCCAGTGCATCGGGTGTCAGTATATTGAGACCAGACTGTGGTAACTTCAATGCTAGAAATATTAGATAAATTATGGAGCCTCGTGATATTAGTTTCAATGGATTGTATTTTATATTCTCCCCATGTCGCCGTATTAAAATATTAACCTTTAAGACAGTGTTAAAACCCAAAAGCTATTTTCAAACCTGTCCGAATTTTATATTTGCCAGTTGTTGATATAATAATGAACATTTCACCCAACACTGAATTGTATGAAAATTGAGTTAATTAAAATGTTTTACAGGTTACAAACGAACACGCCTTACCTTTTATAAAACACCCGTCTCTTTTCGTCTTATAAATGCCTGTCTGATTCAGTAATTTGAAAGCATGTGTGGCACCTTTCTATGGCTTACTTTTCAAACATATACTTTTATATAAAGAGTTTGCTCTGAAACATATTAAGACTAATAGAACTTAGGATATCAAATATCACACTTAGCCCTTTTACATACATTTGTCTAACTACATCCATTGGTATTTCTACGTATTATGAACAGTATCTTTAGTTAACATTTTATAAGAACGCTTCGCTGCTGTACATTATCATTGCTTCAAATATTTTCACAATTTCTAGTTTTATTATTACCATACAGAGGTCCTACTCACGCACGATAGATAATCCTAAATCATCAGGTTCGAATCTAGTTCAGGTGCCATTCGCACAAATCCATACAGCAAAAATTCTATTATTAAAATTCAGCTTAGGAAATTTCAAATGACCATTATTTGGTCAATACTTGGTATGGTATTTTGTCTTCAAATAACTTTTATTTTTTCTGCAGAAACGTTTATTCCTTCTAGTGCAGCTATGACCCCCCCCCCCCGAAGTAAATTATTTGATTTCCACGATTATGTTCGGCAAAATCTTAATATTCGTGTTAAGCGCCGTTTTTTCAGCATGTCAGTCATATTGACCTAGCTTGTTTTCCTCAAATGTACTTGTTCTTCCACAAACGACAGAAAACTCCACATGCGGATGACATGAATGTAGTCAATGTCAGAGAATAGCATAACTTGTCTGGTCCAGTATTCGATCCAGCAACCCACCGCCCGTGACAAATGAGTGCTCTGCCCATCCTGCTATCCGTGTGGGATCTTTTTTGGGGCGTCAAATTATCAACTATAATTCTGACCGAATGTCTGGCATTTTTTGTTTCAACTTTTCTATTTATTTTTTGGTCTTACAGCCTTTCTGTCATAGTCAGCCTAAATAGATTTGATGGAAATTGTGACTGGGTATTTTTAAAGTTTTCAGTTTCATATACATTTTGTATATATGTCAAATGTTCATCTAGTAAATGAAATGGTAGTCTTCGTTGCAGCATGTAATTACACGCGATTAACACAATGAAAAAACTAACACTATAGTTTGTATTGATACCTCAACCAGAAGTTTTGATATTATCAAATCTAAGTTTCATCACTAAATCAATCTATTAGAAGTATTTTGAACTCATTAAACGGGAAAGCTAAATACTTACACCTCAACAGGGGTATAACTTCAACATAGCCTAGGAAGATGTTCGCGGGTGTGCGTATTTCTTTTAATGAACTTCTTCGATTGTGAAACAAAGCCCTACAAACTATATTACGTAGGAATCTAGGAACAGATCCATATGACAACAGTACAATTATCTGACGGAACTGAACGGCCGGTTTCCTACCGTGGTGTCGAGCAATGACAGGGCCGTCTTGGTATTACGAGAAGCTCAGACCTTTGAATGAAATTTGTAAATTCACACTCACCTCTTAAATACACAGTCTACCACATTTTATCCAATATCCAATCTTTTTCCACGTAAAAAATAACGTTTTTTAAGTCCATCAGTTTTATTCAATTAAAGTGATATACATGCAGTTTTCTTTCCAATAATTATTAATAAATCCGAGGTTATTTAATCAAAGTATAAAACAAAAATAACGTCCATCAACTTTATTCAATTAAGGCGAAATCGTTCTTTTTCCAATATTTATTAACAAATCCAGAGTTTATTTAATCAAAGTATAAAACACGTGAACTGTCCCAATAAACGTTTGGTTTGTAGCCGTGATAACCGACTCTAACAAAATCCTTCTACGGATGAATTAACGATTATTCTTAGATACGTCGATGACTATGAAAGCTATTGTCAAAAAGCATTACTACTACTATATGGATTAATAATGATTTCATTGTGTATTTTGACGTATTAGAAAATGTATTATCCGTTTAAATCTCGCTTCAAAGTCAATAGGCAATAATCGGGCTCCAACGCACTAATCAAATGTAATCGACTATATAAGAACTTGTTGTAGATGATTTAATGTTGGATTATTTTATAGGGTACATTTAAGTATTGGACAATTAGATGTCATTCTTATTCAACAATGGCTGAATAAAATAATAATTGTTGATGTTACGCCTGTCTTTATTTATATCCCTTTCAATTATTTTTAATTATTTGTTGTAGTAGAACGCGATATAGTAGGAAATTATACACAGTAAAATGTAATTGCTTTTTATATTGGTTCAGAAATGGTGTCTTTTCAATTTGGTTTAAATGTAGTTTATACTGTTTTAGTCATAAAGGACAGACTGTTGGCCTGACCAGGATTCGCCTCGAGTGGAGGTCATGACTATATAGTTGTAATAGCCAGCATAACCTAACCTGGATTGCTCGGCTAACATTCCAACCATTAACCAACAGTTCTAAGCTGGCATACAAATAATTTCTCCGGTATACTGTTTAAAAACTTAATTATAATATGCGTTACTAATTTCGTTCCAAAACAAGACTGCTTATGCCCCAGAGGAACCCTTGTCCATTAAAACTAGCCAAAGCCAATCAGGGGCATTAATTCTGTTGAAATGTTGGATAGTGTGACAAGGCTTTTGGCAATGTCATGAGCATATGATGGTAAACAAGTATGCCAAGTTTGAAAGCAATGCCTTGATGGACTATGATTAGAGTTTCAACAACTTGAAAGTTTAGGTCACCATTTTCGAATGGTCGAACGAACGGACAGACAGGACAATCACTATATGCCTCTGCATCAGTAGATACCGGGTCATATTAATTCCAATTAACGCGGCTCAATTGCCTAAATAACAATTAATGAACGCCAATTGATACTACGAGAGTACTAATGTATAAATCCGCAAAATGATTTGTTTTATTCGTGAATGTTATTAAACAATGCCTAACATAACATGTTTTCCTTGTACGGTCATACACTTGTATAAATTGTATTATTTATAAGGGATTGATTGCTATTGTTACTGTGAAAACAGAATTGGATTTTGCCATCAGGATTTCCTGTTTTACAGAGATAATTGGTGCTCGAGGGACACGTGGTCGGGTCACGTGGTCATGTCACTGTCGGAAATGTCAATAATTGTATCTCTGTGTCTGTGACAATCTGACGGGTAAGCTTTCAGTTAAAAGGTTCAATAGACATAATTCATATTATATTGTTATGTAAATATTATATTGTTATATAAATGTCTGGCGCTTTGGTGAAGTAATGGGAGGGGTGTTGAGTTGTGTATACTAGCAACAATCGGGGGGGGGGGGGGTATTACACGCTAGTCTCAACGTACTGGCCTCAAAAGTATGGATGCAATACAATTAGTAGGTGCATACACACGTTGTAGGGCTAAAGTTTGGAAATTTTGCTTCGAATGCCAATACATCTAGATTTACCTCCATTAAAAGTAGAATGTTTATGCACATTCCATTTTTTCTTCAACTTTAAGCTCGAGTTCAGAATTGTATAATCAATTAATTCAATTAAATGGCTGTTATCTGCCCAGGAGTAGGGGTGGGCCGATTCATCGAAATATCGATGCATTGCGATTCCGAGTGTCCCGATAGTACGGATCGATAGTAAAAGTCTCGATCCAATAACTATCGCCGATAGGTCAAATATCGATAGTTACGATAGTTTCCTTTTTATAAATAAAGTTTATTAAAATTTAAAACAACTTCCGTTTTCGTTAAAAAAACTTATAGTAAATAACTACATGCATCAACACAGCCACAATGGACCAATATCGCAATAATTTTATAAATCTATTTCTGTCAAATTCATTTTAAATCATTTCCATAAATAGTAGATTTGTATGCTGTACAACAAAGTGATATCTTACACAGTGCAAATTTGCATTTACAAGTTAATCTCTGTTTTTCAAATCTTGGCAATAACTATTGCAATAGTATCGCAATAGTCTCCAGCAATACAATAGTATCGCAATAGTACTTTCAGCAATAGCAATAATATTGCAATAGTCAAAATTGGACTCAATAGTCACCCCTACCCAGGAGAGCCAGTTTCGATACCACTCGAATTGTACCAGTTTACTAGACAGTGGTAGACACCTACATGTACATTGATGAAAGTTGGAAATTTTGAAAAACATGAAATTTGGACATATCCAAAATTTATATAAGGAAATTAAAGATAAACAGGTTTTTTGGTACTCTCAAAAACCTGAAGTTCGGGCGCGTGCGAGAAAACTTTCACCCATACATGTATAATGTCATGTTTCCTTAGCAACAGCTAGGTATTATAATACTCGTTCATACCTGTACTGTCACCTCTGTACCACCCCATTCTAGCCTAGTGTGCGCGGATCTCTAGTACATGTAGTATAATTCTAAGTCTCAATAGAAATGGTTGCTTCAACCCAGGAGCAGTGACACAGAGTTCGTTCAGACCTAGTTTTATGGGAAATAATCGTTTCACTACAGGTGTAATTTTAATGTCGATGTGAAACGGATTGATGTTGATCCTATGAACACAGAGTTCTGGAGACGGACGAAATGATGGATGGTCGCAGAAATCCAAAAATGAAATTCCCTGATAATTTCCCTGACTGAAAGATGATTTTTTTTCTCACAGCTGTGCATAACGTGTAATAGCCACAACATAATGCAAGGTCGACTGACCGCTTTTTATCAGTGTAGACACGGATATACACCTCATGTATTCTTTGGTGTAGATTTAAAGAGTATATCAGTAAAAGTGATTCTGCACAAGATTGAACAAAAATGAGCAAAGGAAATGCATTTGTCATTTTTATTTGTAAACAAAGGCTACTGTTATCTGCAGCGCACTATAAATATCTAGGGTAGGAATGTGTACATACATTTCAATCATAAACTGCACATAGTCAATTTCGTTTTTGGCCCTGATTAAGGTCAATATAATCATTTATAGGTATATTTACAATAATTATTAACTGCCAAGATTTAAAATAATGGAAATGGCTATCTGTAGTTTAAATTTGAAATGTAATTTAGACAATCCTAACTTAGATATTTATCTATAGCAATCCCCATCAACCTGTTTCATAATAGTGAAATTAACAATGCAACGACTCAATTTCTCAAGGGATTCCTTTATTAATTTTTATCCAAATAAGGCATAACAATATATAATATCATGACATCAATTATTTCTTCATTTTCTGTCTCTTCAACAAACTGTCCCTTAAAGCAATCTGAAAGTATAAGATTAAAAACATGAAACATAAGTTACATATGAAAGTAACAGTAATCTGCCATAGTTGCAGTCATGGTCCAGTGTTAGTGCGCTGAATTTGTAACTTGAAAATCTTGGTTTTGATTCCCAGTCACAGCAGGTTGAACCCTTCCTTGTAAATACAACTAGGTCATTCAGCGTAGGCATTCTTTTGTTTGCTGAATCTTTTCTATTCAGCTTTTAAACTTTGCTGTGGAAACTGGGTCATTCAGCTACTTATAATTTATTATACTTTTCGACAGCTTGGACTTGGGCGGACCGTCGCTTGTTTAGTTGAGCTTTGTCTCTTTATGTGTTTTATGTTTCCTGTGCTCGGTTGGTTCAGTTGGGCATTGAGTTTTGTGTGTTTTTATGTTTTCTGTGCTTGGCTGGTTGGGTTGAGTGCTGCCTTCCCTGTCTGACTTAATATAATCTTTTTACAAGGTATCATCATAAAAGTTCATAGGTGGATGGATTTCATTGAAAAGAAGTGAAGTGCTCAAGAACTGCAATTTTATAGTTTATCATCTTGGAGTTATTGCCCTTTGTTATTTGCATACATGGCTTTATGTCCAGAGCTTAACTCCAAAAAAATGACAAATGGTTTAATCTTGAAACTTCATAGGTTGATAGATCTCAGTATGAATAATAATAGGTAGAAGTGCAGTACTCAAGAAATGCAACCGTATACATTTCCTAATTATCCTTATATTACTTTATTGTTCTTTTTATTATTTTTTGTCAACAGCATTTCTAACAAGGTGTACAAGGTATCCACTTGAAATTCATTGGAAGATGGATGGCTATTGCTTAATTTTGGAGTAAATGCTCTTGGTTATTTGTCAATTTGTTTCACACCTTAAAATTTGGGGGGAAAATGTTTCCAATGATATTAATTTTTTCTAACTTTGTTTACGGAAAGTGTCACAATGATATAATTTTTCTAACTTTGTTTACTGAAAGTGTCACAATGATATAATTTTTTCTAACTTTGTATACGGAAAGTGTCACAATGATATAATTTTTTCTAACTTTGTATACGGAAAGTGTCACAATGATATAATTTTTCTAACTTTGTATACGGAAAGTGTCACAATGATATAATTTTTTCTAACTTTGTATACGGAAAGTGTCACAATGATATAATTTTTTCTAACTTTGTATACGGAAAGTGTCACAATGATATAATTTTTTCTAACTTTGTATACGGAAAGTGTCACAATGTTATAATTTTTTCTAACTTTGTATACGGAACGTGTATCATATTTGAGAAAGAAAATTGCAAAAAACATCATAGGTCACAGGGTTCCATTTGACACGGGATTAGGGGTTTTGATCCTTGAAATTTCCAAAAAGTCAGATTTTGACCCTTAAGATTTTTGGTTTGAAGGATCATTTTCTCTTAAAATCATGGGTATTTTGTCTATAAAATGGTAAAATTTAGTCAAAAGTATCAAAATGACCCTTCATATTCAGAAGCTAGTGGAACCCCTGGGTCACTGTACTTGTTTAGGATTTATCTGCCTTGATTTGACAATGTAAGTACATTACCTGTTTATCTCTGAACGATCGCTTCTTTTTTCTATTCATCACTTTATGTTTGATCATAGTATAGTTCTTGCCTCTCTCCTTATCTTTGTTTGATGTACTAGCGTGTGGGTTCATCTTTCTAGGACCATGTGAGTACTTGGGACGGTCTTCACGACCAGCCTGGGGAAAACATGATGCAAAATAGATGAATTTTCATCATAAAGAGATGATTTGTTACTATAACGTCTTTATTTTCTGTAGATAACCAGCTTCATGCTTATAGTAAAGGACACATAAAGGAATATCATAATTATTGTATGTATTATTACTTCAGTACACAGAAAAGCCCGTTATCATAAAATTTCTCAGATAATTTTTCGTCGAAGAAAATCTTATTGATTAACTTTCTAAGATTTTTATGAAACAATCTTAGTTTTTGTCAAAATTGATTTTTGTATGAGATTTTATTTCCAAACAAAGTATTTTTTTATTAAAATAATTGCAATACATTACCATGACAGTAGCCAATCTAGAATTCTTGTCGTGAGCTCTCTTCTTATGTACATTCTCAATCATTCCCAGTGTCAACAATTCACCTCTGCAACAGAACAATAATAAACAGTGTGTAAAGCTTTAATTTGGTTCTCAAATCCCTGCAATACAAAAATCACAGGTGGCAGCTACTACTCAGTATTCAATGGTGTCTTATCAGTTAAAACCAGCCATTAGCTGAAACTAATTATACTGAGCATCAAGGAAATGCATGTACCAGTACCATTTTTAATGAATATGGTATGTAACAGTCTGGGATTGAACCCAAGACCACTCAGTCTGGTACTCAAAGCAAACGCTCTTACCACTGGGCCATTGAGGAGGATAACAAGTGATCATGCCCAGGCCCTGATCTCCCGAAGGATTTTAGTTTGAGCAAAATCTCATCTCGCATTTTATCATTTATCTTTTAAGTAATTTCAATGGGAGGCTGGATTCAAAATTGACCTCACATAACTTACACCTTATTTTGAGTTTATTACAGCAAAATGTCAAGATTACAAACTTCTGACTGTACAATCATCTAATTTCGATGGGATGAAATTTCGTGGTTTTGGTGAAAAAGACCATTTCGTGGGGACGTAAATTCGTGGATTTTGTATTTCAGAAAAAAAAAAATCGGGTGAAAATCTGCACTAATTATCAGAATTTCATTAATTTGAAACATCAATCAATGCTAATAAGTAATATTGTTAATATAAGTCTCTTTATGAGCTGACAAGCAAACATGGATTAATGCATAATTATACTAATACTGTATGTCAAACTGTTTATAACGATTACCTCACAATCCATTTTATATAGTGTTATCATTTCTACTCTATTGTTTACATGTTTGCGCATGTAATTTATAATTTGTGTTAAACTCTTTTGGTCCAGCTGAAATTGACAACCGTACTTGACACGTCTAAAAATAGACATAGTGGTACTGTGTAAGTTTACCTGTATGTACAACTAGTGGAAGCTGGTTAAACCCAGATATTTGGACATACACGGTTTAAACCACGAATACGGTAAGTTGTGTTTATGAAGTCACAATTCAGAAAAAATAGTATCCCTTATTGGAAACGTACTATACTTTGATCAGGTAATGAATGGACAGTGTGATAAAAAATAATTATGGTTTATGCTGTAAGTAAACTTTAAAAATCCTAGACTCATATGTATGGGAAAAACGAACTCTGTAAAAAATGGCGGCCGCGGTAAATTTGCACATTATCAATTTACATATTAGTTGGAAATTTTTTTCGTTGGGATTTGATTTCGTGGTCCAGGTCATCCACGAAATCCATGAAATTTAATCCCCCACGAATATTAATGATTTTACAGTATCTAAAATTCAGACTCTGATTTGACCAAAATCTCAATTTGAGCTGAGATCCTACTTGAGGTGCTTCGGAGATAGGGGGCCGGAAGTAAATAAACAAGTGGACAACTATTTACCGTTCTTCTTCCTCCTCTTCCTGTTCTCTCTTACGTTTCTTGCCATCTCTTGTCTTCATACCTTCTGTCTGTCTGGCAGCTTGTAGTGTCTGGATCTTCTTGAACTCTTCTTGTGTTAATATACGAGATGTAGATATAGTCGTAGCTTTCTGTACCTGCTCTTCCTTTGTCTCAGGTATCTGTGACATATCAGCCTGGGAAAAGCGATCATCCGTCTTTATTAATAACAAGCACATAGGCAATTAACACAGATATGCAAAAATCTAAACAATAGTACTTCAGCTTTTTTGTTGCTGAAACTAGTTCATTCAGCTTGTTGACAGCTGGGACTTGGGCTGATCATTTTCTCGTTTGGTTGTGTGTTGGGCATTGTGCCTTGTATGTTTTATGTTTTCTGTGCTCGGTTGGTGGAGTGCTGCCTTCCCTGTCCCATAGAATATTATCTTTTTGATATGAAAGATAACAAGATCTCACCTCCTCATCAGATGAGTGTTGAACATCAACCCAATCCTCCTCATTATCATCACCATCATCATCACTACATGATTCCCAGTCTTCTCCTGGTTTCTTCTCCTCATCATCACCTTCTTCATTCTCAGCATTTTCTGACAGAGCCTCAGTACCTGTGACACACATCAATTTTTATATACAGTCAAACCTCTCTAGAGTGGACCTCTGTTGAGCAACAACCTGTCTAAAACAACACCTTCTAATTTCTTATTGACTGATTGACAGAACATAAACCTTACAAGAGCAATTTAAGCAATGAGTAGTTTAAACAAGCTTTTCTTTCCTAGTTTTTTCACTGTGACCATCAAAAATTATTTTGACCTACCCAAGAAATTGAATCAGTACTTTTGTGAGCAACTGACAACTTCTCCACATGCTGAGAACATGCCTATGTCACAGCAAAGAGTAACCAACTAAAATGTATGTCTCCCACAAAGGACCATAACTCTCTCAATATTCATCTGATCTAAAATTCCTGACAATATGCGCAACTAGACTTGGTACCAAGCATTCATGTGAAGTTTCATTGAAATCAAACCAGTGGTTATGGTTATTAAGCACAGACACACAGTCATGTGGATACTCATCCAGCACAAAAACAATATATCTGCCCCAATAATATGAACTAAGGCACAGCCTATTTTAGCGAATTTTATCTTAAATTTTAAATTCTTCATTTTGATAAATTCTCATAGCTACATGTCAGTTAGTTCTGGATACCTTTTAATGAAATGGAATAATCATTGCAAAGACCTTGGACTACATGTCAGTATTGAAACACAGCAGTAGACACCTGTCAGAAGTCCTTAATTATTAGTAACATGATCATCCAGTACAGAATGATTGCTGATCATATGATTCATAAATGTACAGTCAGTAAAAAATTTGTGACATTTTTGGGTACGAAGTAACGAAGGACGAAACAAACCATACGAACCTGCTTTCGTTTCACTGTATTACTACGTTGATTATGTGTATAATAATACGACTTTCCTTGTTTAGAACAAGTACTTTCATGGCGTAATCAGTTGATCAATAACTGATTCTATGCAGGCTGTCATATTCTGTGTTTTCTCTGTTTTCGAAGCGTTCCAAGATGGCGGTCGATCAAAGTGCTATACGAAGTAACTGAGTATTTATCTCCCTTATTAAAGTGTGTTATATATGGGCCTACTAGAGTTTTTGGAATATTTTTGAATATCATTAAAATATAAAAGAAAATTTATGCGCTATAGAATAACGCATTTTAGGTAACTTTTGTTACTCTATTGGCGGCCATTTTTCTGTATCTTTCTGTCACTTCGAGACTATAACACAAATTTTCAGATCCATTAGTGAATTCAAACTCTGACCAAACCACGTGACACGTTGACGTAAAGCGAAATGTTTTCGCTATAATGTGGGAGACATAACTAGGGAATTGAATTCAGATGTGTGGGCACTCTACCTATTGCACCAAGCAGGGTATGGGGCTATGAGAGTAGATGTATTTACCTTGTAGATATGTTCTTGTATCTTTCTCACCATAGTGCAGTACCTTTATATCTTTAGATGCTTCTGTTGGTTTACCCTACAAATAAGTGGATCATAGGGTCAATATCATTGTGAAAATTATTGCATTGTTTGTTTATTTTGGTTTAACGCCTGTTCTCATCCATGCTATTGTTCAGTTATATACAGTGACCAATTCTCCTAACCAGTTTCCAGGACTGTATCCTAACCAGTACGTACTTACTATTCCACAAGAAACCGGCAAATTTAACACATGTTGAGGAAAATCATCACATTTTCACAGAAGGGCATAACCTACAACAAACAGATATCAAACTCGCAAATGAAGCTAGTTGGCCTAAATAGAAGATAATTTTTGTTCAACAAACTTGCAAATTCTGCATGTAGTTTCAAAATAATTGAAGAGGTCATACTGTATAGTAAACCAACCTTATCCTTCTTCAGTAGTAATTCTGGATTAATTTTTCTATACAACTGGATCAGGGACCTTGCTGCCATCATTACCGCTAAAAGGAAAAAAAAACACCATAACAATGTTAGTTTATACTAATTTATTTAAGGTCGATTGTGAAACAAGTTTTTCAACTTATATTAATCACTCTCAACACCTTCCATCGCCATAAGGGTATGAGAGAACAGAAACCAGTTTTCCTTTTTGCTGAGCATCTAGGAACGAGTTATTGTTGCCATTTTTATTTCATCTTTGGTATGACACAGTCTGGGATGGAACCTGTGCCCTCCCGCACTCTTAAGCTAACGCTCAAGCACTGGGTTATCATGGAGACAGTTAGTTACCATGTTAAAGCTCTACCACTGTAACAGCATTAACAGGTAGGTCTTAACATGATTTATTTGTATAGATTAAATATACTACTGTATACATGGAGTAACTGAAAACCTATAAACCAGTGGAAAATATTTGAAAATGACAGTACAGCGATCAATTGGGAATAGTGCTCGACTTTCTGATGATCCCTACTACACTGCTGCCATCTACTTCATAATCAGCATATAACAAAGTAGTGACAACTTGACTTACATCTATCCCTGTGTAGTTTATATTGTGTTAAATCATGTAGTAAGTCATCAGACACAGCTAGAGGACACCGACAACATATTTCCTTGACAGCATTTAACCTGAATAAACAGACCAAATATGATACAAAATATGGATAAAGTGACTAGAAAACATGTAAGTGAAATAAATAAATTATTAGTCAACAGCCATTGACTTTGATACAAACATCAACATACTAGGTTAAACACTGGAGGTGAACCCTTTCATCCCTTTTTGACCTTTATGATTCTGGCAATAGGGTCAAGATTTCTGAATTAAATTGACTCCTAAAATTCAGCACCACATGGAACCCAATACTTATGTCTAAACATTGTAAAATGACTGTACATAAACTGATTACACTAACTATAATTAGACTAACACGTTTGAAGATTAAGCATAGTGCACATGGGGAAAATTCTTAACTTCTTGCCTTAATTTATCATCAGATATGACAAGAAATTATTGTACATGAGCTAGTGATACCAGTTGTGCAAAATTGTCTACATGCTATCATTGCTAACTTATTATATTCAAAATTATAGTGGGTGTTAAAAAATTACTTAATTACTCAATGCTTATTACTTATTATCTGACCAAATTTAAGCAATTCAATAAACTTTTGAACACTCCTCTAACAAAATAAAAGAAGTTTAATACTTACCCAACAGCCATAACTTCACCAGAATTTCTATCTGAGATAAAATTGTTAGCTATGGTCTTAATCACACCATCAATATTCTGAAAAGGTAAAATTGAATCTTTAATTAGGGAAAAAATCATAACAGAATACTACAGAAAACATAATTCTATATTTAAAGGGATGAATTTCAAATGGTCCTAAAGTGCACCCAGGCTAATGTAATGTTTACAAGCACGAATCATGTATGGTCAATTGTTGGAAAATGGTTTTATAAATTACTTAAGTAAACAGATATGGTCAGTTTGGTACTCAAAACATCACTGATAAATGTTTGATTAATCCACCTTTGTGGGGTATAACAAATTTTCCCACCTTTATCATGATCTTAATCATGCTATAATCCACTGACTTTGATGAACCAGTCAAGCGAAGAATGATGTCAAAGAAATTGCGCCAAAATAAAAACAATTAAGTTATACCACACACATTACCACTGACTTTGATGAACCAGTCAAATGAAGAATGATGTCAAAGAAATTGCGCCAAAATAAAAACAATTAAGTTATACCACACACATAACGAAAGTTAACAAATTGTATTCAGTGTGAAAGCAAACTGCTGTTCTACATTAACACAACTACTGATATATGATTATACATACCTCTGGAGGAACCAGCTCATGACTAGACTGAGCAGCAAACAATAATAGTCTGGTTACCTCTGTAAATACAGATGAAAGCATGTGAAGACAAGATATATATGTATCAGGACTCAGGACAATAAACTCCATCATATCAGACATGATCATACTTATAAATTTGAAATGGATAAAAATCAGAAATGGTAAAGGTCACAGTGAGCTTGACCGTTGACATACTGACCTCAAAATCAATAGGTACTGTTGGTCATGAACCTGCATGTATTATGATCCGAGGGCAAAGTGTTCTTGAGTTATTGAATGGGAACTATTTGGTCTACCGACTGACTAACATGTGCAAAACAATATACTCCCTCGCCAAAGATGGGGGCATAATAATTGCTTGACTATAATAAGAAACTAGTTGCATGGATGAAACTTTCCAGGACATTTCTGAACTTCATGATTTTGAATTTTTTTATATCAGTTCTCTTTGATTTTCCTATGTAAAATAACAATTTTTCAGCACTTCAGGATTTTCAAACTTTTGCCAGTGTAGTAATATTGAGTACACTAGCTCAGGAAAATAATTGGTGATCTGACACCTGTTTCACAATGTGGCATGAAAAGGTAAACAGTTACTGATTATATATCAGAAAGATTTTATGATTGTGAAACAGGCTAAGACAACTAGATAGTTACCTCTTTGATGTGGTTGTAAAAATCTCTGTATATATGGGTAGAAGTTAAACACAAATAGCTGAAATAGAATAAACAGTAATTCTATAATTATACATGATTATATGATGCAATGAAACATCAAATACTCGCCGCATTTAATGTGCTTTAATGGGCTAACATAAAGTCAAATTTTAATGTTTAATAATATGAAAATAAAATGTATCTGCTTATTTTTAAACAGCGACCTAGATATTTGATCAACCTCTCTTTGAAGTTTGAAGATCAAAGGTCAAACTTTTCTTGGGTGCTTGAATCGGAAACCACTTGGTCTACCAGCAGACAAACTGACTGACACATGAAAAGCACTATGTATACTCCCTAATTAAAAATGTGGGGCATAGAAATGGTATCAGTCAGTTGCTTGCTCAATATTTAAAAGGGGAAACGTGGCTTCCCTTATTTCATATTCTCATGGCAATGGATACCATCAGGAATGAGGTATTGAGAGTGGATAATATACTTTGTGGAACCTGCTTTACAATCAATATAGAGTACGAGAATAAATCACGAACTGAACCTTACCTGATGTACACCAATCAATCTGGATACAAGGTCCACCATCATTAATTTAACCTCAAATCTCTCTGTAGTAGACTCCAGCTGTCGGAACAATTTCTCACAAAATCCTGCAGTAAAAAAATCATGAAACAGTTAACTGTTTACAAATAATATATAAGTACATATTACATGGGTTCTACTGAGGCATAGTGCCCAATCCTGAAAATCAGATGCAAGCCTATTTTGCATGCCATTAGTACACATCCCTAAACCAAAACTCTGTTTCAAACATGGCTCTATTGTTGAAATTCAGCATATGAAATTTCAAATGACCGTAACTCAGTCAATACTTGGTATTTTTTCACCAAATAATGTTTATTTTCTTCAGAAAAGATTGTTCTTTCTAGTGCAGCAAATCTGAATTCCGAATGTCCGATCTATTTTCCAACTTTCCAGAAGTCTATTGAAATGCCATTTTCTTTATCAGGAAATATTACATTTCTTTAAGACTATCCATTTGATATAAATGTTTCAGAAAAACAGATAAGCCTCATAAAAAACAGCACACACAGATATACATTTTTGTATATTGTTATTACCTTGAGGATCATGGATTAAATGTAGAGCTGAAAAGTTAAAAGTTTCAGCTTTCTTCTTGTTTTTCTTGTTTTTCTGAAATAATTAAAAAACACATTTTGAGATTAAAATCCCCTTGACTTTGAGTAATATAATTTTTATGGATATACAGTAGCAAATATTAGTCCAATACAATGAATGAGTTTATCAATATGTTGAATGGTTGTAAATATTGAATCAAAGCAGGGAGCATTTTTTATTATTTTTATAAATAAGGTGAATCAAAATTAAATCAGCACATGGCTGTGGCAATCCACAGCATTATACTTGTTAGATAGCTAGTCAAACTAGGTTCATTCACGAGTTACTACACTTATATGAAATTGTTTTGACTACACTGCATATTGGGGACAAGCAGAAAATTGTAAAGTATTTGACCTCTTTTATAATGTTACTTTTGATTAAATTTATAATGCAAAAACACTATACCCTTAGGTTCTGTAAAGCTCTGTCTAGTTTCTTTTGTCTTTTCCGAGTCTTTTTACCAACTCTATGGCCTGTCAGAAGTTCTTTCTCAGTCACTGTTTCCTAAAATACAATATAACATACTTCTTAGGCTTCTTAGACATGTCATCTGTAAAATTTAACAGTCAGGAAACGAATATTCTCTTGAATAGGAGGATTTTTCACACAAAAACATATGTTTCCCACAAATGGGCCAAAACTCATTCATGTGATGTTTCATTGAAATCCGACCAATGAATAGGAGATTTATATAAGGCACAGACAAACTGTAGCACATCCAACCAGAAAGACATCCATTAAGACGTCCATCACAAACTCAATTACTCTTCTCCAATTTATGCGAGAAACATAATTATTGGTTCTTCTAAGGCATATTGCCTAATCCTGAAAACTTAACGTCTCCTGAAGTCTTTTTTGAGTGCCATTAGCACACACATCTCTACACCAAAACTCTGTTTCAAAACATTATTCTATTGTCAAAATTCAGCATAAGAAAATTTCAAATGACCGTAACTCAGTCAATATTTGGTATATTTTCTTCAAGTAACTTTTATTATTTTCTTCAGAAAAGTTCACTCTTTCTAGTCCAATAAATCTGATTTTCCGGATAATTCCGGAATAGTAGGAACCCGGCATAATTAATGACATGAACATACCTCATCTTCACTATCGCTGTCCTTTTTCCCATCCTCATTATTTGTACCCAGGAAAAACTTTGTGGCTGCTACCAGAATCTATCAATGGAGAAAAATTACAAGGTGCCTTAATTTATACGATAGTTTTACATGTACAAGCAGTTTTCCAAGTGCTTTTAACCAATAACAAAAGAGTTTAGATATACAAAAAATCCACAAACTTCTGAAACACCTCATGTATTCTTCATATTTACATTTCTATCAGGGATGAATCGAGTACTGACCACTAGTACTCAAGTTAAGTAAGGTTAACTTTCTATATCATTAACTTGTAAATATCTATTTTCAAAGAACAAATAAACATTTATTGGAATGAATACGAAATCGCATGAAGAGAATTAAAGATAACCCATATTTTTTTTAAAAACTATCAAACTTTTTCTATCACACTACAGGTACAATGTATGAGCTACTAACTTATTTTTCTATTATTCGAGGAAAGGGGCAATGATAAACTGGTGCTGATAATTCACCACTACTTGGCCGAAACAAGAGAGGAGTTATGTGTATCATACCTTTGTGACTTTTGAAAAACACGCTGTAGTGATAACATTGACTGTCTTTGCATCATTCCAAATATTTCTCCTGTATAAATCTATCATCACATCCTGTAACAGAAAGACAAACATAACAATGAACAACCTACTGTTAAATCATTAATATTCATGAGGAATCATTAATACATGAGGAATCATTAATATTCATGAGGGATTTTTATTTAATTTCATGGATTTCTCGGATGACCACAACCACAAAATCAAATCTCCATAGAATAATTATACCAATTAATATGTCAAGTTTACAGTGACTGCCATACTTTTATTATATCATTTTTTATATTTGTTATATCATTTGGAAAACTTTTGGAATCCATTGCCATTTCCACTCTATACCCATTGGCCCTCCTTGTACCGCAGATTACTAAGACATAGTAACAGTATCAGTAATACAGACTGAGAGTAAACCCTCTATGCAGGTAAAGAACCACCAAATGCCTACGCGGGCCAAATGGTGATACACTCAAGTAGTCCTTAAAAAAACTTTGGCTTGCCTGTAAATGGGGATATTTCTTGACAAGAGTGAACTGGAGTGATGAAATTGAGTTTAAATGCATTGTAAATATGTATGTTATGTAGTGAAACTGGAAAATCTGGAATATCTTGGTATTATTACATTGATACCAAAGTGAAAGTAGGATAGGGTAAAACCCGAATTGAATCAGTCCGGACATGTGTAAAAATAGGTAGACCATGTTTGATGGCCAAAATTTTTCTTAGAAGATACATGACCCCCCTTTTTTATTGTATTATTTTGAAGCTTAAAGGTACTTCTTTAAAATGATATATGTCTTCCTGCTGGCCATAGACTAAAAGATGTAAACAGTTTGGGCCTACTATTGTAACTTTACATTGAACTAAAGAGCAAATTTATTTGGTGGTTTCTAACCTGCATAGCCCAGAGAATTTGACATGAAACTCGACTTCTATTAGCACAATTTAATAGTTGATATATGTATATTGTCTTTATTTATAACCCAGGTTGTATGTTTTCATTAGCAAGAAGTATTACGAAGACATTAAAGGTGTAATGCCAAAAAAATCTTAAGGACTGGTATTGCTTGCCAAAATTGATATATTAAACGCAAGAACTTTGCAATATATTTATGCATAAAGGTCAGGATCAAGTCAAATTATCTGTGCTATAAATAGATCACACAGACGTCTAATGAAAGTAAAACATACCAGAGACATCTTGGCTGCTATTGGATTGTTATCCTTCAACATTGTGTACATAAAATTCTGTAAAGTCTGAAATAATATAGAAAACAATACAGTTATATAATATTATAATTATTATATATATACCAGTAGTAGAAAACATAATCAACTACACGGAAAACATTATTCATTCTTAATATAATAATAGTGTATATCTTGACAGGATAGCATAATATCTGTTATATCAGAGGTCCTACTGAGGCAAAATGCCCAATCCTGAAAATGAGTGGCAAGCCTGTTTGGGTGGCATTAGTATACACCTTTACACCAAAAACTCAGTTCAAACTTTGTTCTTTTGTTAAGATTCAGCTTATGAAATTTCGAAAGACAATAAATTTGTCAATTCTTAGACTTTTTTCATCAAATAACAAGACAGGTGATTCAGTTAATCAGAAAACATAATTCAATAAGTTTGTAATACCATAGTTGCTTAAAACATTCAAACAAATGCTCTCTGATATAGTAAGAGTAGAAATGGGTAATTTAACACACAGACCACTTATTACATCTGAGTACATGCACAAATACTGTAAAAACAAGTAAATAAGAGTTGCAAGCAATACAGAAGTCCCCTACCGGTTTGAAGCCATTTTCAATGTTTCTGTTGCCATAGCAACCACAATTTTTGTCAGAATCAAAATATGTTTAGACGTGCATAATCCCCTTATTGCCCCCTATCCACATATGAAGTTTCATAAACCTACCTTGGAAACTGTTTGAGCTATGTCTGGATCCAGATTTGGGCATATTTTCACTCTTTCTCTCGCCATAGCAACCACAATTCTTGTCAGAATCAAAATAGACGTGCATAATCCCCTTATTGCCACCAATCCACATACCAAGTTTCATAAACCTAGCTTGGAAACTCGAGTTATGTCAGGATCCAGATTTTTTGACGGACTGACTGACGGACGGAGGGCAAACCTATATTCCCATCCGGTCAAAAACCGGTTAAACTCTCCCACGAAATCTAATGACCACAATTAATTGACCTTCCAAATACAGACCATGCATGTACCCTTCAATGTTTTGCAATCCATGAATTTACAACCCAACGAAAATGCATTTTTATCAAAATCCACGAAATTTAATACCCATAAAAATATGTTATTTTACGGAAATTAGTTTATTTTCAAAGAAAAAGAATAATACACATACCGTGTTGAGTTTAGCGTTTTTATGATTCAAGTTGACTGCCTTGATATCACTGACAATGTATGCATACAGTGTTTTACGAAGCAGTTTATCTTGACATCGAAACATTTCAAAGAATAATTCTAGTACACTGGTTGCAGGTATCAGACTTTTATTCCTCAACAGAATAAGGGCTTTACAGAGTGTCTGAAAGAGATAAACAATAGTTGAGAGCTGGTTACAAACATAGTTAATATAACATTAATAACTTATCCAATAATACCCATCTAAAGCATATAAAGAATAATTCTAGTACACTGGTTGCTGGTATCAGACTTTTATTCCTCAACAGAATAAGGGCTTTACAGAGTGTCTGAAAGAGATAAACAATAGTTGAGAGCTGGTTACAAACATAGTTAATATAACATTAATAACTTATCCAATAATACCCATCTAAAGCATATAAAGAATAATTCTAGTACACTGGTTGCTGGTATCAGACTTTTATTCCTCAACAGAATAAGGGCTTTACAGAGTGTCTGAAAGAGATAAACAATAGTTGAGAGCTGGTTACAAACATAGTTAATATAACATTAATAACTTATCCAATAATACCCATCTAAAGCATATAAAGAATAATTCTAGTACACTGGTTGCTGGTATCAGACTTTTATTCCTCAACAGAATAAGGGCTTTACAGAGTGTCTGAAAGAGATAAACAATAGTTGAGAGCTGGTTAAAAAATTAATTAATATAACAATAATAACTTATCCATCGAACGCATATTAAAAATAATTAAACAAAGCCAAGACAGATAGCATGTATAACTATAATGCCGAGCATAGCCTTTATTTGCCAGTCAGCTTTATGCTGAAATATGGCAGGCATATATGTGTGCCCCCACCCGGATTTGAACCCGGGTCGCCAGATTAGACGACAAGTGCGCTAACCATTGAGATAAATATACATACAATTCAGACATTGTTGTATACAATGTCATGATTCTACGCTTATAGTCTCAGAAAGCTATTGACACATTTGAGACAAGTGAATGAAAATCTTTTATCTCTGATTTAAGATACAGAGCTAGCATGATTTTGTTAATTGATCATGTATAAATAGCATTTCAACAAATAAAGAATTGCATTAGATAAAGACAAGACTGCGTTCAATAAACGCTTATGCCCCCTGTGGAAGCCTTGTCCATAAATAAGTCTAAGTCCAAAATTAGGTCAAGGTGAAAATGGGGTCAGGTGATACAGGCGTGTGGAGAGTGTTCATATACAACACCCATGCAAGTATGAAAGCTTTGTAGCCAGCCATATTAATGCTAGAAGAAACGGTCAATTTGGGTTAACCAGGACGGACGGACGGACAGACAGACGGACAGACAGGTGAATCACTATATGCCTCCCGATCTATCGATACGGGGGCATAAAAACAAGATGAAAAGATCACTAGACCATACCATTCTCATACTCCTGTCTAAGTTTGAAGAATGACGTTGTAGTACATCCCTCAAATCTTGTGGGTAACTTGCCATTTCTTCTGGATAGCAATGAGCCACCTTATGATAAAATAAATACATTATGAATATTGATGAGTAAGATGAACAGTATTCCATATTGCTACACAATACACAGACTTTACAAAGTATAGACAACAATTTATATTTATTTTCTTACGTCTTATCGTTGTACATACTACAACAGAATGTACATAATAAAGATTTATTGAGGCTATTTAAATAAATACATAATGGAATATTTGCTGTAGAAAATAAGAAGATTCACTTTTAAAGTAAACTGCATCATATTATATTGTTAAATTGAAGCATTTAATATTAATACTTTAAAAAATAATATTATGTTTGTTTGTTATTAATATTTTAATAAATAAACTTTGACAAACCTGGGCTAAGAAGGTGAGAAGTTCATCAAGTGTTTTAGAATACTGGGATGGTTTTAACTGGAATATTTCAAGGTTTGACTGGTAATGGCGCAGTTGTTGTAAGAACTAAAAATTAAATACCAGAGTTATAAATACTGTACATATAGAAAGTTCTGTCAGTGATAGAAGTGATATTGAATGATATATCAACATATTATTTAGCCAATCAATTATTAATTCAAATTTTGAAATATCTTTACATAGGTAAATGAATGGAACCACCCAAAACCCTCAATTTTCCTGCACAAAAAACTACTTTCAGTTAAATAACAGTTCACAAATTTCAAAATGGTCCTTGTTTCCTAGCAAAGTCAAATCAGCTCTTAGACTAGTAGGGGCTAGGGCTTTCCTTAAGGAACAAACTCCTAGAGCCCGTAGCCTAACGAATGTCACTCGAATCACTATGCTAGAAAACAGCTTGCTTCACAAAAGCAATACGTTGCAGCAAAAAATTTATATGCTTCTGGTGAGGGTTGGCGGATAGACTGTCGTACAGTGAAGTGTTACCGAGTGCTACCGAATCGGTCTGTTGCACCACAGATACTTGGGGTTTGGACCCCGCCCCCACTTAAACATATCTGGGACAAAGAAAATATATTTGTAAATGCCTCTCTAGCTTAAATAACACAAATATAAAAATGTTCGACTGAAATTTCCTGCAGACCTTCCAAGAATATCGGGTCGTGTTTGACTCATTGTGCAACTTTCCCTTCTATATTTGGTGTCCTTCAGTCAAGCACACATTATTCTTCATGAGGATGATAATGACAGAAACCGATCCCCGCTCCTGCCCCACAATTTGCGAGAAAGTTGGCAATGTTTAAATTAAAACACGCCACGCAGATAAACGTCTGATCAATATGAATGTACCACGTCACAATGTAAACCAGATAACCATTCGAAACACCTCGTCTGGGTCCAACATTAAACGCGGGACACAGTTTTTATGTATCAGGCCTGGACCCACCGTTCAAATTGTCGAAAGATTATCATTATGTTTATGGCAGAAAATGAGTTGACAAATTTTGCACACTTTCTCACATAATATGAAAGCAGGAGTGCTGTCAGATCGAGTATCGACAGTCTAGCCATCCTAAAGATTAATGTGTTATTTACCGAAGGACACCAGAAATATACCGGAAAATTGCAAAAAGAGTTTTCCTCGATCAATTGTTCTAGGTTGGTGTGCAGAAAGTTCAGAGAAACATTTTTATAAAATTGCTGAGAAAAGGTATGCTATCGGCAAGGATTGCTCACTTGAAGCACACGTCTTTGCATGTACATAGGAAAGCGCTCGATAGTGCAATTGGTAGAGGTTTAGTTAGGCAACAGGCTCCAGAGCACAGTGCCACAGTCACTTGTAAGGTCTAAGGTAGCAATGTTAGAGGATCGATACAATATACGGCCGTGTATATATGACCATTGAAAACTCATCATACTATATTGACAACTGTGTATCTAAATAGTGCTCGATTTCCACATAAGTATGCTCATATTAAAGAGGAATAAATAAGCATTCTAATGATATAAAATACTTGGTAGTTTACAGCATCCATGAGTCTTTACTTTCTGTTAAACATCGACAAAAAACAGTTTAACAAAACTTCGTTTTCCATTTTGCTTGTTTACGTCGATTTTGAGTGTAAAATGACATCATACCATGGCTATTTTAAGGTAGAATATTACATTTCAATTGCATCATGTTGGTATTTTCTTACAGAGAAGAGGCTCCCAAAGGGAGTGATGTAAATTTTAAACGATTTCCTTCAGTAGTTGTCTCGGAATTAGTCTTCATAAAAGGGCTAATTTGAGGTTCATTTCACTCCCAGAAAAAAATGTTCGGCGCTTTATGCGCTATGTGGTCTTAAACAGTTAGATGTCATCTTTTTACCCACCAAATTTCAGGAAAATCCGTTCATGCCATTTTTTGCCATTTGCCGTCAAAAAATCCTTGTCAAGAATTGCAGAGAAATGCCTGTCCAAAATTATGTCCCCTTGCTACTCTTCGTAAAGAAGGCTATTCACGGACGCACAAATTAATTAAAATTTATTGTTTAACACATTGTTTGTGAAATAATTCATTCGAGTTAGACCTATAACAAGACACAAAATATTCAGATATATTGAATTAGATTGCCTGCTAGCGATGACAATATTATGCAGTCAGCAAGTGCGTGTTCATGCATTTGTCACATGTTTTCGAGACCTAATTGTCTGCCTCAATCATCGTCTGTTTGGTTTGGTAGTTGTTCTTAATCACGAAAAGATACAAGTTTTAAATTATATTTCCCTCATGATGTAGGTTAACTTATTTTAGCTACCAGTCTGATTTTTTAGCTCATCTGTGTGCTTTAGTGATCACTCTTCGTCCGATGCTTGTGTAGACACTATACTGTAGAGGTAACAAGTATGGCCTAATCTTTATGAAACTTGGTCATAATGATCATCTCAACAAAATCTAGCACAACTTTAATATAGGGTCATCCGGGACAACAATCTAGGTCACTAGGTTAAATCATAGAAAAACCTTGTGTAATCACAATTTTAGCCCAATCTTTATGAAACTTGGTGACAATGATCATCACAATAAAATCTAGGTCAAGCTCGATATTGGGTCATTTGGGGTCAAAACCTAGATCACTAGGTCAAGAAAGAAAGACCTTACTTTTCACTGGATCTCCATAGTCAGAATGATCGCCTAGATAGAATATATGTGGAGTGTAATATGGGTCATCTGATGTAAATAACATGGTCGCTGGTTAAGACAATACAATATGCAAAGCTTGTACACATGCATTAGAGTCTGCATTTACTTGAATCTTAGTCAGAAGTTGTAAATGATTACTCTGGTCATCATATGGGCCTGCATGCACTATAACTACAACAAGTGAGCGGCTTATAATGTCCCTTTGGGCTGATTCTTTAAAACATAAGTCATAGTCAACAAACAGTGTGGATATTACTTTTAGTTTTGTTTTCACGTCAGCTATTGCTTTGAAACTTAGAACACTTGTTGATCATCAGTATTTGACAAGGCAAAGCACCCTTCTGTTTTTTGCAAGAGTTATCAGCAATCTTAGTTTTCCCCACATTACCAGCTACCAAACATGTCCGAGTATAATATAAAAGCCTTCACTTAGAAAACTCGTAGTTCATGTAAAAAATCTTACGTTCATCCTAGCTGGAGCTGTTCAATGAAAGTATAGTAAAATCCCTGGTTCGTCTGAGACAGTCATAAGTGCGTGGCCATGAAGTTTTGTCCCTATCTAATTTGCCAATGAAGTGTGGCTTTGAGGGAGAAGGTTTGTGTGATACAAGGAATTCAGATGCGGTATCCTAGCTCTCAGAATAGGACCCTTTACTCTATAATGTGTCTGGTGTATTGCACATATACACGGGAGACTACCCCTTGGTTACCAAACAGTTCATCTGTAGTTGGGTGGAAAACACTAAAAACTTTCAGAAATGACCAATAACTGACCATTGAAACCTTCTTCACACTTCATAATATTTTAAGTGAAAATAAGGCATAAAAGTGGACCAAAACTGAGGGAACAATTATCTGCTTTCCACGAAATATAGGATCATTTTCAGCTGCTTGGCAGTTTTTTCCAACACCCTGAGAAACCAGCGGAGTGTTGAACTACAGTGTCAAACTGTCTTTTTCCAAAGTTTCACAGGATGCTAGCCAAAATGGCCCAACTGCTGATAGGGATTCTAAATTTCGTTGAGAGCTTACACATTTTCCCTTAGACTGGCATATGTTTCATAGAAATCAGTATAGAAATAAAATACTTTTGGCTATTTTTGTTTTTCAATGTTGAGAAATTATGTCTTGGATTTGTAGCCTTTAGTGATGTAAAAGTCACATGGTTTTGCTGCACTGTAACATGTATTCATAAAATTGTTTGAACCCTCTGTTGAAAATAAGCGGCTACTCTATAGCAAATATTGACAAAAAAGATGCATACCGAAACATACACAAGTAAGTGTACTGAGTATTGACTTTTTAGTGTACAGGGTATTGTTTTGTATCCTGTTAGTGTACAGAGAATTAAACATAATGTGATGACATTTCTCGCAACACATAAAAGTCAGTATACCACATTAAGTGAGTCCTTTGTTAGTGAAGATTTGTGTTATTTTTACGATACCCATCCTCTTCATCTGCAAAGGTATATATATATATATAGTTTTCTCTTTTAACAGTGTGTTATTTAACACTGTACTGTACACATCATACATACATGCATATATATTTGCTACAAACAATGATAGCTTTCATTGCAGATTTAGTTGTAACCATTTTTTTCATGCACAGTGTTGTTTTAATCTAAGTTTCCGAGAGGAAGCCCCTGCAGGGAGAGAGAGACATTAGATACAGGCATGTCCGGCGCTGAAAAATTGACCGAACCTTGCATTGGAGTATAAAGTTTTTTTCTTTGCTGATTTTAGTAGACAAGACCTTTCTAATTGAATTTTTGATGGGTGCCATTCTGTCACCCTTGAGCATTTTAAGAAAATTGAGGTAAAAGTTCAAAAATATAAACGAAACTGCAAATTTTTGGAATCGGTCAACTACATTGTTATTTATTATCACATTTTATAATAAATCACACTTATATGTAGTTATTAAGGTGCTGTTGAAGACTTCAAAATTTTAGTACCGTGCAATTATGCAAAGGGGGTATTTTTGGGGTAAAATGTTAAAACGTGCATGGAAAAGTGCGAATTTTCGGATTCGGTGGACTATAGCGGTGGACGGTAAATAATCGCTGTAATATTTTATAGTTACTTGCGATGAAGATTATACACACCTTAAGCTAGGCTATGGTACAGAATGTGGTATTGTTGGAGAAAAACAATAAAAATATAACGGAAAGAGCGATGGAACTGATGGACTACACTGTCATGGATAATTTTTTTGATAATTACGTTTGTAATTACTATGATATAGTCTATAGCAATGTGTTATTAATGATACCAATTATCTTAAATCATGTTATGGTGCAAAATATATAATTTAAGGATAGAACATACAAAATTGAAACGAAAAGTGTGAATTTTGGAAATAGGTTTACTACGCTGTTATAATTAATTTAACTTCATAGTAAATCACTGTGAGGTACATATCATCATGCAGTTCAAGTTATCTATCATCTAATGCCATGCTTTGAGCTGAATACGATGTATTGGGGTTAAACATCCAAATGTATATGAAAATTTTGAATTTACGGACAAGTCAGATTTCACTACATAAAGCCATTTCCGGCTTTATAACTATTTTGTATTACTCATCAACACCAAGTCCGCCATTATTGATCATACGAGGTACTCATGCATCATGATACATGCATCACAAGTCATGCCCTATAGAGTACCCACTACCACTGAGTACAAGCTTGCTAGGCCCCGTAGGGTATTAAAAGGACTCACCGTCACCAACCATTCCTAATATAATTGGGTTCATGCCACTGCTGCTTATCTAATGGTATTGGTTACCTTTTATTTCCTGGCACAGCAATTCGTTACCCTTTGTGGTACATAAAACTGTCTGGCTCAGCAATTCCTGCATGACACGGTCACTCATAGCGCTATATACATGTTATGTATAGATACTATATACTGTTATGTATATTCACTCCTTGATATCCTAGTGGTAGGGTGTCCACTTAGATTGCGGGATGTCCCAGGCTCGATCCCAGGCCCGGTCATACCAAAGACGAAATAAAATGCTACCATGGAGTAATGCCCTTGCATACCCTAGATACTTAGCATAAATTGGACGCTGGTTTCTCTCGCATGCCACCGTAGCGATGGATAACATTAAGAATTAGGCGCCGAGTATGATTAATTGATATGAGTTGACAGAACTTGTCTCACAATCTACCTAGCATAAACTACATTACTTTGGTATATAGTGTCTATTCCAGGACCCCATGAGTCACCTGACACTTTCTGTCACATGCATTCTGTGGTACCTAACACTGCTCTATTAGATAGCAAACACTTCCAGGCACAGCCATTCATATGCTACCCAACACTGCTTGGGACTGCCATTTATTGCTCTACGGGGTATGTAACACATCCTTTCCCAGCTCCAAAGGTTAGCATAGCAATTTATGACCTAAAAGGGTTACCTAATACTGTTGGAATCGTGGCAACGATTATTCCTGAATCTATAGGGATTCTAAATTACCCGTCAAGCCATCCCTGGTTAAATATTGCCTGACAGAGTCATTCCTGTTCATTTAATACATAATACTACTAGACGCAGCCATCCGTAAATCTATAGGGCAAGCAATAAATTTGGCGTTAAGTTAAAAAGTTACCGAGTTTTCGGGCCACTTTCAGAAATTAAGCCGTTGAGTCACCCTTTGACAATTAACTTACCATGTTGATTTGGCTACCTAAGGATACCTGCGTTCGAGCCTCCTTGAGGAGACTAGTTTTCCCCTGGTATGTGTGCAACTAACATCGAGATACGGCGCCCAGGAATAAGTACAGACACTTCACCACAGGTACCAATTCACACCTTGGTCGAATGGAGCATTGTTGGTTAAATTTGCTCTGAGAAATTAAGCAATGACGTAGAGTTGGGTCGAACCTGGGACCTCTCGACCCCAAAGCGTGCGCCCTACGGCGAGGCTATTACTTGCTCAATAGGTTACATATATGACCTGAAACAGCCATGCTTTAATTGGTACCCAACACTGTATGCAACTGCTCTTTGTTGCTCTCTGCGGGGTACTAAGTATATAACACACCTTTTTCTAACTTTACAGACTACCAAACACTGATTGTCATTGCTATGTATGACTAACTGACTAGAAACGTAAAGATTATAAGCCATGGCCATATATAGAGTTGTTTGTATGGTTGAGTGCCAGCGGTATGACCGTATGGGTTAGTTGTACTGCTGTGAACACCTACTAGTATTCCTTGATCTATGGGGATGTTCTGACTATACCTTGCCCTGTGTCCCCTTGATTTATGATGTCATTCCAGACTTGAAATGGCATTGAACATTGCATAGAACAGCCATACTATGCTCTATATGGTACCTAACACTGCTGTGGACAGGTATTCCCGGTTCTACGAGGATGGCAAAGCACTGTCTGATATACCAGTAGTCATTCCTAGCGGGATAGGATACCAACTACTGCGCCTGGTGCTGCTTTTGATTTGATAACTGTTTCTGGTATTCAACACTAGGGAAAAGTCAGTCGTGGCTCTATTAAAATCTATCTCTGCCTTGCACAACATCATTTCCTAGTCTATATTAGAAAACATCTACTAGTTCTGTGGGCTTTGCTAGTAATAGTTCCACGGTGTAACGTACATGTACACAGCATTCATGGATACTTTTAGGTACATGTACATTCAACATACTGAAGCCACTGATTATAAGTATCACATAACATGCTCTTGTTGAGGTTTAAATACCTATCAATCAAATACATGTATCTATTTTACGAATGGTGAAAATTCACAAATTCTCTAATATATCTGTATACCAGGTCCTAGTTCTATTCAATTTCGCTGATGCATTTAGATGAAATTTAATATCTTCTCAAAAGATTGCATATTTCTATAAAGCATAGAATATTAATGCACATACATGTAGTTTGTATAGAAACCTCTTTATATATTTGTATACATTCAATTTATTACATGCCTCCACTTTTCATTAGGTGCAATCATCCGAAATAAATCTCAGGTCTTGATAATTTCAATGTAAAACAAGTTGACCTACCGAATGCATTTTCAATCACTTGATTTAATTCGAATCAAATACAAACATGTAGTAGTCATTTCTATGAACAGGGATACTTTTAATTGAACTTTTAGGGTGCATTTATACGGCAGGGAACAGTGTTCCTACTGAGATTTTGTGTTCATCCACCGTATGTTTTAAAAATGTTTATCCTCAAAATAATTATTGTAAACTTGCTTCACACGACAGTAACTGTTTTGCATTAGGTTTCATTGCTATTTCCACTCATAAGTTAATATTTATTAATCAGAATGAGTTACAAAAACGTACTATCAAAAAATATCCAAGGGCAATGAAGTCTACGGATTCCATAAATCACACTTTTCGTTAATATTTTATAACATTTTACCCTAATATATCACATTGATCTCAGTAACATTGCTCATAGGTTTGATATCTTAAATTCTACATGTACATAAGAACATGTCGCGTCGACAATAAAATGATAAATGACAGCTTTGTCTACCACCTCGAACAATTCGCCCTTTTCCTTTATATTTCGAAGTTATTCCCCAAAATAGCACATTTTGCACATTTGCACAATAGCCAATCTTAGAACGTTTGATATCAAAACTTTAAGGTTATTAATACTACGCATATTGATTAATCACCAAAGAAAAGATACATGCCATTGTATAGGTCTGCATTGGTACAAAATCCAAAAAAATACAATTTTCCTTCAGACTTTTGAGTGTTTTACCCCAAAAACACCACATTTTGTACCATAGCCTTGCTTTAGGTGTTTAATATCTTAATGGCAAGTCACTATACAACTATCACAGCGATTATTTACCAAATGTAATGGCCAATGACGTTTAATTCCTCCGATTCCGAAAATTCGCACTTTTCCATGTAATTTTTATTTTTTTACCCCAAAAATACCTCATTTTGCATAAATGCAAGTCATTAAAATTTTGCAAACTTAAACTTCAACTTAATAATTACATATAAGTGTGAATTATTATAAAATATGATAATAAATGACATGGTAGTTCACCGATTCCAAAAATTCGCAGTTTCGTTTATGTTTTGGAACTTTTACCCCAATTTTCTCAAAATGCTCAAGGGTGACAGAATGGCACCCGTCAGAAATTCCATTAGAAAGGTCATGTCTACTGAAATCAGCAAAGAAAAAAACTTTATACTACAATGCAAGGTAGCTTGGGTTTGGGGCCGGACTATAGTGCCCATTACTTGAATTTAGTCTTCAAAACTTGTCAGTGGCAGACCGGTTATCTTCAAAAGTTTAGATTACCATTGCCGCCCAATGCAGACAAAACGAGAAAGCTGAAACTACCATAGCATTCAAATGAGATTTTCACTATACAAAACTAGCCTAAAATGGTGGAACCAATATAAACAGACACTACATCCATAGTGTATAAATGTGCATACGTCTATACCGCCCTTTGACGACAATGGACTACCGTATTGGCATAATTATGTGCATTATTTTAATTAAGTCTTCAAAACTCGTCAGTGGCAGACTGGTTATTTTCAAAAGCATAGAATACCGAAGCCGCCCAATGCAGATAAAAGAAAAAATCAATTACCTCAGTGTAGTTTTGCAGCATTATCAGAAAAATCACAAAATGACCATAGCGTCATTGTGTAAGTCATTGATTCAAAGCCTGCAAAACTCGACATTGGCAGATCTGCTTTTTTCGACTCTTAGAATACCAAAGCCGTATAATGCAGACACACAAAAATTGCCTAAGTTACCGTAGCGTAGAAAATGAGATATTAATTTTTTAATTAAAAATGAGTTTGATAATAATCGCCAAAAGCAATCCCTAAAGATAATTGGTATTTTTTGACAGTGAGGATCCTTTAATAACTTGAATCGGATCATTTGATTATTGATTGGAGATAACGCCGTTTCTGTTCATTGTTATACATAATGTATTTGTTTTTGTACTAAAATGCGGTAAAATACGAGAAACTTGTATTTTTAAAAACAATATTATGCAATATATTATAATAAAAATGACTTAGATTAATTTTTCAGCTAAGTGTGTACTATTTGGTTAAAAATATAAATGCAAGTTGTATCATCATAGCAAATCCAGAAACGCGGTACAAGCATTTTAAATACGCTTAAATATAACTTATAAGACAAAACCTAAAAAATCCTGGTAGTCTTACGCTGTACGCTGTTGGTTTTGAGGACTATACTTTTTGTAGTACGTTTTAGGAATCAGTGGCAGTCCTATGTACACTAGTGGTAATGGCGACCCATGTTTTAATGGTCTACATTAGTCTGCTTTGGTAGCGGAAAGGATATTGCTATCTAAGGAACATAGAAATCGAAAGAAATATGGAATTAAAGTTAACAGTTGGTACCTCATCTTTGTATGAGCCTGGATCTCTTTTGATGAGATTCTGGAGTTGTGGCAAGTTGTTTGGTAATTTGTTACGATTTCTGTCACTCATAATTGCGTGCTTTTAATTTTATGACAGAAACACGTGAAAATGTTTTGACCGGAAGTAAACAAAGTTGTAAAGCTAGCAGTTATTATTTTCGAAATCAAAAGCGTTTACCCAAAATATGAGATTTTGCGGTATTTTTAATGTATTTTTTATATAATATGAACTTGCTGCATATATAAGCAACTTTTGCGAAATATCAGAGACTAGAAAAGTAACGATATATAGATTCGAAACTACAGCTAGATTCGAAATTAAAACACCGAGAGCTCCTTTTACAAAATGTCGGCGCCCATGTATCCGAAGCTGATTCCCGCCGAAACAAATCCTCTTTGGTTTTCTGTAGATAAACCATGTGATGATGAAAATGAGTTGTCAGAATTAGAGGAAGAATACCAATCTTGGGTAGGTACTTAATTAATTCAACTTCATTTGATTTACTTATGTCGATGATTCGTCCCCTAGTCAATTCGTATCCCCGTGGTATTGGAAATGGCGCACTTAACAGTTTACGTCGTTATTTTGTTATAAATATAAAACGTTCATAATTAAAGTGATCGAGCAATGATAGGGCAATTCAATGGGAACATGTTGACACTAAATATCAATAGTCAATTCCATCAATGCATGTTGTATGACCATTACAATGAGGACACACTCTGCTTATTATGTCAAGTCCGCGTGATATGAAATGGTGCACCTATCCTGTAGGTCCCTAATGGTAAAAAAATAAAAGGATTCATGATGTAGTTGTTTCCAATTATATTTTATGGCTATATAGTCCATTTTTAGCTCACCTGTCACAAAGTGACAGAGTGAGCTTTTGTGATCACTCTTCGTCCGTCCGTCGTCCGTCCGTCAACAATTGGCTTGTGTAGACACTAGAGGTCACAGTTTTAGCCTAATCCTTATGAAACTTGGTCACAATGATCATCTCAACAAAATCTAGGCCAAGTTCGATATTGGGTCATCTGGGGTCAAAAACTAGGTCACTAGGTCAAATTATAGAAAAACCTTGTGTAGTCACTAGAGGTCACAATTTTGACTTAATATTTATGAAACGTATACACAATGATTATCCTAACAAAATCTAGGTTAAGTTCGATATTGGGTCATCCGGGGTCAAAAACTAGGTCACAAGATCAAATCATAGAAAAACCTTGTGTAGTCACTAGAGGTCAAAATTTTGAATTAATCTTTATGAAACTTGGTCACAATGATCATCTCAACAAAATCTAGGTCAAGTTCGATATTGGGTCATCTTGGGTCAAAAACTAGGTCACAAGGTCAAATCATAGAAAAACCTTGTGTAGTCACTAGAGGTCACAATTTTGGTCTAATCTTTATGAAACTTGGTCACAATGATCATCTCAACAAAATCTAGGTCAAGTTTGATATTGGGTCATCCGGGGTCAAAAACTAGGTCACAAGGTCAAATCATAGAAAAACCTTGTGTAGTCACTAGAGGTCACAGTTTTAGCATAATCTTTACGAAACTTGGTCACAATGATCAACACAACAAAATGTAGGTCAAGTTCGATATTGGGTCATCTGGGGTCAAAAACTAGGTCACAAGGTCAAATCATAGAAAAACCTTGCGTAGTCACTAGAGGTCACAGTTTTGACCTGATCGTTAAGAAACTTGTTTACAATGATCATAACAACAAAATCCAGGTCAAGTTCGATATTGGGTCAGGATCTTGGGTCAAAAACTAGGTCACATTGTCAAATCATAGAAAAACCTTGCATAGTCACTAGAGGTCACAATTTTGGTCTAATCTTTATGAAACTCGGTCACAATGATCATCTCAACCAAATCTAGATCAAGTTTGATATTGGGTGATCCGGGGTAAAAAACTAGGTCACAAGGTCAAATAATAGAAAAACCTTGTGTAGTCACTAGAGGTCACAGTTTTGGCTTGATTTTTAAGAAACTTGGCCACAATGATCATCTCAACAAAATCTAGGTCAAGTTCGATATTGGGTCATCTGGGGTAAAAAAGTAGGTCATTAGGTCAATCATATAAAAACCTTGTGTAGTCACTAGAGGTCACAATATTTGCCTAATCTGTATAAAACTTGGTCACAATGACCATCTCAACAAAATCTAGGTCAAGTTTGACAGGTGAGCGACAGAGTGAGCTTTTGTGATCACTCTTCGTCCGTCGTCCGTCCGTCGTCCGTCAACAATTGGCTTGTGTAGACACTAGTTATATAATAGTTAGCTGACTTTGTATATCCTCAATATACCTATTACCGGGATATACTAATTACCGGTAAAGTCAAAACAATCCGAGTATCAAATCCGTTTGCCCATGCTCGCTGCCAGCTTCAGTCACACTTCATTTGCAAACACCGGCGCTTCTTGTCAACCACTTTTACTGGCATGCGAGGTATTACCGGACAGCAGGTATTACCGGACAAACGGTCGTAGACGCTTGTTTTTAGCTCACCTGTCACAAAGTGACAAGGTGAGCTTTTGTGATCGCTCTTCGTCCGGCGTCCGTCCGTCCGTTCACAATTGCTTGTGAACACACTAGAGGTCACAAATTTAGCCTAATCTTTATGAAACTTGGTCACAATGATCATCTCAACAAAATCTAGGCCAAGTTCGATATTGGGTCATCTGGGGTCAAAAGCTAGGTCACTAGGTCAAATCATAGAAAAACCTTGTGAACACATTAGAGGTCACAATTTTGACTTAATCTTTATGAAACTTGATCACAATGATCATCTCTATAAAATCTAGGTCAAGTTCGATATTGGGTCATCTGGGGTCAAAAACTAGGTCACTAGGTCAAATCATAGAAAAACCTTGTGAACACATTAGAGGTCACAATTTTGACTTAATCTTTATGAAACTTGATCACAATGATCATCTCTATAAAATCTAGGTCAAGTTCGATATTGGGTCATCCGGGGTCATGAACTAGGTCACAAGGTCAAATCATAGATAAACCTTGTGTAGTCACTAGAGGGCACAATTTTGGTCTAATATTTATGAAACTTGGTCACAATGATCATCTCAACAGAATCTAGGCCAAGTTCGATATTGGGTCATCTGGGGTCAAAAACTAGGTCACTAGGTCAAATTATAGAAAAACCTTGTGTAGTCACTAGAGGTCACAGTTTTAGCATAATCTTTACGAAACTTGGTCACAATGATCAACACAACAAAATGTAGGTCAAGTTCGATATTGGGTCATCTGGGGTCAAAAACTAGGTCACAAGGTCAAATCATAGAAAAACCTTGCGTAGTCACTAGAGGTCACAGTTTTGACCTGATCGTTAAGAAACTTGTTTACAATGATCATAACAACAAAATCCAGGTCAAGTTCGATATTGGGTCAGGATCTTGGGTCAAAAACTAGGTCACATTGTCAAATCATAGAAAAACCTTGCATAGTCACTAGAGGTCACAATTTTGGTCTAATCTTTATGAAACTCGGTCACAATGATCATCTCAACCAAATCTAGATCAAGTTTGATATTGGGTGATCCGGGGTAAAAAACTAGGTCACAAGGTCAAATAATAGAAAAACCTTGTGTAGTCACTAGAGGTCACAGTTTTGGCTTGATTTTTAAGAAACTTGGCCACAATGATCATCTCAACAAAATCTAGGTCAAGTTCGATATTGGGTCATCTGGGGTAAAAAAGTAGGTCATTAGGTCAATCATATAAAAACCTTGTGTAGTCACTAGAGGTCACAATATTTGCCTAATCTGTATAAAACTTGGTCACAATGACCATCTCAACAAAATCTAGGTCAAGTTTGACAGGTGAGCGACAGAGTGAGCTTTTGTGATCACTCTTCGTCCGTCGTCCGTCCGTCGTCCGTCAACAATTGGCTTGTGTAGACACTAGTTATATAATAGTTAGCTGACTTTGTATATCCTCAATATACCTATTACCGGGATATACTAATTACCGGTAAAGTCAAAACAATCCGAGTATCAAATCCGTTTGCCCATGCTCGCTGCCAGCTTCAGTCACACTTCATTTGCAAACACCGGCGCTTCTTGTCAACCACTTTTACTGGCATGCGAGGTATTACCGGACAGCAGGTATTACCGGACAAACGGTCGTAGACGCTTGTTTTTAGCTCACCTGTCACAAAGTGACAAGGTGAGCTTTTGTGATCGCTCTTCGTCCGGCGTCCGTCCGTCCGTTCACAATTGCTTGTGAACACACTAGAGGTCACAAATTTAGCCTAATCTTTATGAAACTTGGTCACAATGATCATCTCAACAAAATCTAGGCCAAGTTCGATATTGGGTCATCTGGGGTCAAAAGCTAGGTCACTAGGTCAAATCATAGAAAAACCTTGTGAACACATTAGAGGTCACAATTTTGACTTAATCTTTATGAAACTTGATCACAATGATCATCTCTATAAAATCTAGGTCAAGTTCGATATTGGGTCATCTGGGGTCAAAAACTAGGTCACTAGGTCAAATCATAGAAAAACCTTGTGAACACATTAGAGGTCACAATTTTGACTTAATCTTTATGAAACTTGATCACAATGATCATCTCTATAAAATCTAGGTCAAGTTCGATATTGGGTCATCCGGGGTCATGAACTAGGTCACAAGGTCAAATCATAGATAAACCTTGTGTAGTCACTAGAGGGCACAATTTTGGTCTAATATTTATGAAACTTGGTCACAATGATCATCTAAACAGAATCTAGGCCAAGTTCGATATTGGGTCATCTGGGGTCAAAAACTAGGTCACTAGGTCAAATTATAGAAAAACCTTGTGTAGTCACTAGAGGTCACAATTTTGACTTAATATTTATGAAACGTATTCACAATGATCATCCTAACAAAATCTAGGTTAAGTTCGATATTGGGTCATCCGGGGTCAAAAACTAGGTCACAAGGTCAAATCATAGAAAAACCTTGTGTAGTCACTAGAGGTCAAAATTTTGAATTAATCTTTATGAAACTTGGTCACAATGATCATCTCAACAAAATCTAGGTCAAGTTCGATATTGGGTCATCTTGGGTCAAAAACTAGGTCACAAGGTCAAATCATAGAAAAACCTTGTGTAGTCACTAGAGGTCACAATTTTGGTCTAATCTTTATGAAACTTGGTCACAATGATCATCTCAACAAAATCTAGGTCAAGTTTGATATTGGGTCATCCGGGGTCAAAAACTAGGTCACAAGGTCAAATCATAGAAAAACCTTGTGTAGTCACTAGAGGTCACAGTTTTAGCATAATCTTTACGAAACTTGGTCACAATGATCAACACAACAAAATGTAGGTCAAGTACGATATTGGGTCATCTGGGGTCAAAAACTAGGTCACAAGGTCAAATCATAGAAAAACCTTGCGTAGTCACTAGAGGTCACAGTTTTGACCTGATCGTTAAGAAACTTGTTTACAATGATCATAACAACAAAATCCAGGTCAAGTTCGGTATTGGGTCAGGATCTTGGGTCAAAAACTAGGTCACATTGTCAAATCATAGAAAAACCTTGCATAGTCACTAGAGGTCACAATTTTGGTCTAATCTTTATGAAACTCGGTCACAATGATCATCTCAACCAAATCTAGATCAAGTTTGATATTGGGTGATCCGGGGTAAAAAACTAGGTCACAAGGTCAAATAATAGAAAAACCTTGTGTAGTCACTAGAGGTCACAGTTTTGGCTTGATTTTTAAGAAACTTGGCCACAATGATCATCTCAACAAAATCTAGGTCAAGTTCGATATTGGGTCATCTGGGGTAAAAAAGTAGGTCATTAGGTCAATCATATAAAAACCTTGTGTAGTCACTAGAGGTCACAATATTTGCCTAATCTGTATAAAACTTGGTCACAATGACCATCTCAACAAAATCTAGGTCAAGTTTGACAGGTGAGCGACAGAGTGAGCTTTTGTGATCACTCTTCGTCCGTCGTCCGTCCGTCGTCCGTCAACAATTGGCTTGTGTAGACACTAGTTATATAATAGTTAGCTGACTTTGTATATCCTCAATATACCTATTACCGGGATATACTAATTACCGGTAAAGTCAAAACAATCCGAGTATCAAATCCGTTTGCCCATGCTCGCTGCCAGCTTCAGTCACACTTCATTTGCAAACACCGGCGCTTCTTGTCAACCACTTTTACTGGCATGCGAGGTATTACCGGACAGCAGGTATTACCGGACAAACGGTCGTAGACGCTTGTTTTTAGCTCACCTGTCACAAAGTGACAAGGTGAGCTTTTGTGATCGCTCTTCGTCCGGCGTCCGTCCGTCCGTTCACAATTGCTTGTGAACACACTAGAGGTCACAAATTTAGCCTAATCTTTATGAAACTTGGTCACAATGATCATCTCAACAAAATCTAGGCCAAGTTCGATATTGGGTCATCTGGGGTCAAAAACTAAGTCACTAGGTCAAATCATAGAAAAACCTTGTGAACACATTAGAGGTCACAATTTTGACTTAATCTTTATGAAACTTGATCACAATGATCATCTCTATAAAATCTAGGTCAAGTTCGATATTGGGTCATCTGGGGTCAAAAACTAGGTCACTAGGTCAAATCATAGAAAAACCTTGTGAACACATTAGAGGTCACAATTTTGACTTAATCTTTATGAAACTTGATCACAATGATCATCTCTATAAAATCTAGGTCAAGTTCGATATTGGGTCATCCGGGGTCATGAACTAGGTCACAAGGTCAAATCATAGATAAACCTTGTGTAGTCACTAGAGGGCACAATTTTGGTCTAATATTTATGAAACTTGGTCACAATGATCATCTCAACAGAATCTAGGTCAAGTTCGATATTGGGTCATCAGGGGTCAAAAACTAGGTCACAAGGTCAAATCATAGAAAAACCTTGTGTAGTCACTAGAGGTCACAATTTTGACCTAGTCTTTATGAAACTTGGTCACAATGATCATCTCAACAAAATCTAGGTCAAGTTCGATATTGGGTCATCTGGGGTCAAAAACTAGGTCACAAGGTCAAATCATAGATAAACCTTGTGTAGTCACTAGAGGTCACAATTTTAGTCTAATCTTTATGAGACTTGGTCACAATGATCATCGCAATAAAATCTAGGTCAAGTTCGATAATGGGTCATCTGGGGTCAAAAACTAGGTCACAAGGTCAAATAATAGAAAAACCTTGTGTAGTCACTAGAGGTCACAGTTTTAGCATAATCTTTACGAAACTTGGTCACAATGATCTACACAACCAAATCTAGGTCAAGTTTGATATTGGGTCATCCGGGGTCAAAAACTAGGTCACAAGATCAAATCATAGAAAAACCTTGGGTAGTCACTAGACGTCCCAGTTTTAGCCTGATCTTTACGAAACTTAGTCACAATGATCATAACAACAAAATCGAGGTCGAGTTCGATAATGGGTCATCTGGGGTCAAAAACTAGGTCACAAGGTCAAATCATAGAAATACCTTGCGTAGTCACTAGAGGTCACAATTTTTGTCTAATCCTATGAAACTCGGTCACAATGATCATCTCAAAAAAATCTAGATCGAGTTCGATAATGGGTCATCTGGGGTCAAAAACTAGGTCACAAGGTCAAATAATAGAAAAACCTTGTGTAGTCACTAGAGGTCACAGTTTTGGCCTGATCTTTACGAAAATTTGGTCACAATGATCATCTCAACAAAATCTAGGTCAAGTCCGATATTGGTTTATCTGGGGTCAAAAACTAGGTCATTAGGTCAAATCATATAAAAACCTTTTGTAGTCACTAGAGCTCACAATATTTGTCTAATCTGTATAAAACTTGGTCACAATGATCATCTTAACAAAATCTAGGTTAAATTCGAAAGGTGAGCGACCTAGGGCCCTTTGGGCCCTCTTGTCTGGAATTATGTATTGAAATTTGTACCAAATCATTCAGAAGCTTGTTTGGAATAAATCTAGAAGAAAAAATATATTCAAGATTAACGAAACATTGTCTAATCATCGAAAATGTCGTCCGCCGCTGTGTGTTTACGTTAGCGGCGCTGGGGAAAATCTCCATCGTGTGCGCATGCGCAAAATAACACGAGCTGAGCGCGTGAGTCATTGATTTTATAGGGTTAAATTAAACCGCAAATGTTTATGTACAGAGCCCATGGTCGAGTGGTTAACGTCTTTGATTGTAAAGCGAGAGGACCCGCGATCGAATCCTCGCGGCATCAAGATTTTTATCTTTTTTTATTTTAAATTTAATTTCGTCCTTTTATACCAGCTCTAATTTCAGCAGGATATTGTTAATTACGAAATTTGTCAACGGATAGCAGTTGAGTAATCCTTTTTAATATCTTATCCATAAATCTGAAATACTTAGGGTTGCTTTTTAATCGTTGAAATCGACTTTTGTTTGGTAAATTATGTACAGTATATTACGGCATTTGACCTATCATACAGCGCCACCTGGCAGGAAAACATGGCGCGTTACGGGTTGTAATCACGAAAACCGTGACATATTTTTGCATAAATAGGAAGTACCAACCCTGTTCTAATCATTTACCTTAATAATATTCCAAATTTTAAGTTAAAAATGACTGAAAACGACTGTCCGGTAATACCTGCTGTACGTCGTTGAAAAAAGCGTAAAAAGTGCCCCTGTTTGGGCCCCTTAATTTGGATGTTCTGGTGACGTCATTTTTCGGGAATTCTATTTGTAGGAAGGCCTTGAACCCAGGTATGTGTCAACACAAAAACATCTGACTAAAAATCGATTTTTAACTTCACAGGAAGCTTTTTATGGCATTTCTGTCCGGTAATACCTCGCATGCCAGTAAGCCAGAAATATTATCATTGATACCGATAAATTCATGTTTTTGTTGATCACTGTATTGAAAAAGACGTATTTGCTCACCAACCATGACAATTAAACACATAATTCCAACCATATTCACGAGTAATCGCCGATGGTTTCATGCGTCTGCCTCGGGCACTTGGCCCGTGTGACGTCACAGAATTACGTATTACGAATATAGGTCATTCATAAAATCTACTAGATTGAACTTCTGACCTGAATCACTATTTTCGTTTAATATTGGATTTTCACTAATTGCAGGCCCTAATTGATTGAACATTCGTATTTTTTTATTTTACCGGTAATTTGCACATCCCGGTAATCGGTATATTGAAGATATATTCATCGGGGGTATTATTAAAACTGTTATCACGGGACAAGTTTAAAATATTGCACTTCAATTAGGTGTTTAAGCAAAAATGCTAAATTTTAGTGCCCACGTGGTAAAAATTGACCACTAAAACTTTGCACAATGATAAAACAGTCTACGCGCATTCCACCCTTTCTAATTTTATTTTGATAGTAATAATCCTAATTGTTAACTGAAAGATAGAAATTTTACCCAGTACCAAACATGTTTTACATGCCGTCGTCAAAATGATTATTTTGTACGGACCGTACCGGTTTACCGGTAATTAGTATATTCGTGAACAAATATGGCGGACTCCCATGGGTTGTTGATATGATCTATTTAGGTCATAACTTAAGTTTATCCGCTCGTATTTTACACAAATTATTAATAAAAATAATTGTTGCATATATCTATGCCGGTTTATGCAGTTGTCAAGTGTGTTGGTTATATTTCGTCAAGTTTTAAAACTAGATTACCGGTATTTGGTATACCCAGGCTACTTCTTCTTAGATAATAAATCAATAATTAGTATCGAGACAGAATTGCACTGGTTACTAATTGCCATTATACTTTTTGAGTCACCAAGACAACTTGAAGATGTCCAAACAAGTGTTAAATCATCTATTACTGTCATGTAAGAATCATTCATGGCATCTGCATAGTCTGATCTGTCACCAACTTGACTTGGGAATGCCGAAAATATCAATGACAGTTAATATTAACAAAATTTTCGAAACATATTATTTCAGATTTTGACTAGTTTTTTCAGTTTTTCTTAATAAGAAAATTACATCCTTGTGGACACCATTTCCTGTGTTTGACAGTGTGTAGGACATTTTAATCATGTTACATGGTGTTAACATGGATGCCAGTGCTCTTTACAAAAAAAATTTGAAGTTAAAATTTCATTTTACAAATTTGTGGGATTACGATATTTGAGGAATAAAGTGACATAAAAAAATAACAACTAATATGGGTACAGCATACCTTTCGAGTTCTAAAAGCACCAAATCTTACTTTGAACATTGTTTATTTGCATTACAGACCAAAAACCATACATCCTTCCAAAAATATACTGGAAATGTATGTCATTTTGGGTCTTAAACTCAAGAAAAGACCACTAATCTCAGGTGCGCCATTTCTGATACCGCGCCACAACCCATACCACCACGATACTCTACCTCTCGGCCCACTGTTTGCCCTGTAAACAAAGACTCTACGTATGTATACATTATTGTGTCAAAATGGCATTTATACAAAAATCCATTTAAATTGACCATGTCGAGTTTTTTAGCTCACCTGTCACAAAGTGACAGAGTGAGCTTTTGTGATCACTCTTCGTCCGTCGTCCGTCGTCCGTCGTCCGTCCGTCGTCCGTCCGTCCGTCAACAATTGGCTTGTGTAGACACTAGAGGTCACAATTTTAGCCTAATCTTTATGAAACTTGGTCACAATGATCATCTCAACAAAATCTAGGCCAAGTTCGATATTGGGTCATACAGGGTCAAAAACTAGGTCACTAGGTCAAATCATAGAAAAACCTTGTGTAGTCACTAGAGGTCACAATTTTGACTTAATCTTTATGAAACTTGGTCACAATGATCATCTCAACAAAATCTAGGTCAAGTTCGATATTGGGTCATCCGGGGTCAAAAACTAGGTCACAAGGTCAAATTATAGAAAAACCTTGTGTAGTCACTAGAGGTCACAATTTTGACTTAATCTTTATGAAACTTGGTCACAATGATCATCTCAACAAAATCTAGGTCAAGTTCAATATTGGGTCATCCTGGGTCAAAAACTAGGTCACAAGGTCAAATTATAGAAAAACCTTGTGTAGTCACTAGAGGTCACAATTTTGACTTAATCTTTATAAAACTTGGTCACAATGATCATCTCAACAAAATCTAGGTCTAGTTCGATATTGGGTCATCCGGGGTCAAAAACTAGGTCACAAGGTCAAATCATAGAAAAACCTTGTGTAGTCACTAGCGGTCACAATTTTGACCTAATCTTTATGAAACTTGGTCACAATGATCATCTCAACAAAATTTAGGTCAAGTTCGATATTGGGTCATACGGGGTCAAAAACTAGGTCACAAGGTCAAATCATAGAAAAACCTTATGTAGACACTAGAGGTCACAATTTTGTCCTAATCTTTTTGAAACTTGGTCACAATGATCATCTCAACAAAATCTAGGTCAAGTTCGATATTGGGTCATCCGGGGTCAAAAACTAGGTTACAAGGTCAAATCATAGAAAAACCTTGTGTAGTCACTAGAGGTCACAATTTTGACCTAATCTTTATGAAACTTGGTCACAATGATCATATCAACAAAAGTTAGGTCAAGTTCGATATTGGGTCATCCGGGGTCAAAAACTAGGTCACAAGGTCAAATCATAGAAAAACCTTGTGTAGTCACTAAAGGTCACAATTTTGACTAAATCTTTATGAAACTTGGTCATAATGATCATCTAAACAAAATCTAGATCAAGTTTGATATTGGGTCATCCGGGGTCAAAAACTAGGTCACAAGGTCAAATCATAGAAAAACCTTGTAAAGTCACTAGAGGTCACCATTTTGGCCTAATCCTTATGAAACTTGGTCAGAGTGATCATCTCAACAAAATCTAGGTCAAGTGCGATATTGCATCAGGGTAAAAAATCACAGGTCTTGCATGTACTGCTATAACAGGTGAGCGACCAAGGGCCCTTTGGGCCCTCTTGTTTGTTGATCTAGCCCCAGGCTTGTTAAAACCGTCATTGCAAGTCCACAGGTAACTGTATCATTAATAAACAGTACCTAAAAAAATAAAAATAAATGTTTTTGTTAAATTTAGAATTCTTATACAAGGTATATTTCCCGGAGAAGTGATCGTACAGTCACTGGGTGTATTTTTTTTTTTCATAATTTAAAGCATTTACGGCATTAATCATCTATTTAAAGCTGTGGGTGATCAAAAACATCTTTGTGAATCGAAAGCAATCGAAAACATGCTTAAATTTACCTTCGTACGATATAATTCATTGTTTAAACTTTGATTTTATTTTTCGAGGGCGAAAACGCTGTAGGGACGGCTGTAGTGGTTTTTAGTGTGTCTGACGGGTATTTCGAACATATTTTATAACGGTCGTTTTCATTGGCGTAGTATACATCGTTTGTACGCTGGTAACCAAGTCCTGGGAAACCCCAATGAAATCAACCAATGAAAATCGTTGTTACAAAAAGGAAATCACGCGTATCATTCGGAACGTTCGGACTAACATGGAGTCATTTTGACATTTAAATATGCCAACGATTTGTTTTTCGGCTTACACGTATACATTCACTGAAGTGAACATGTGTCAACCAGGTAAATCTGTTCCAACTTTTTCGTTCTTTAATTTTACCGCATTATTATGTTTCTACACAACGGTAAATTCGACATATGTTGGTGATTTCCTCAATATTTCCGTTTTTTTTGTTTTTATTGAGTCCACCCCAGTGACCGGGTGGACATCGTGATACGTATTTATGGCATAACTGTTTAACTACTTGACCAATTTCGATGGGATTTCGCATGAAAGTAGTTATAGTCATGTTTTTTACGAATATAATTACTTTATGAAGATATCGAAAGCCAATTCTTGTTTTTGATACCTGGTCAATTCATGGAAATACACCTCGTATAAGAATTCTAAATTTAACAAAAAAAATGTATGTTGTTGCAATGAATAAATTAAAATGCTTTGCAGGTAATCAGATTGAAATCAGACTTAAAACAACAAAGTTATTGCATAAATAAAATTTGAAAAATAATATGGGCTGTTCCAAAAGAATGGCTAGAATGGGTTTGTCTTTCATAAAAAAGATACTGTATACTTTAGTAACAATTTCTTGTTTAGTAAAGGTGTTTCACTATGCCCTTTAACAATTTGTGAAGTTTCATTAAAATAGCACCAGTTGTTAAAAAAATATTCTAAAATAACAAGCTAAAAACGTCAGGAGTGTGACAAAAAAGTGTGACAATTTCAAAAAGAATGTTTGTTTAGAACATCCATTTACAAAAAGCTTGAAGATAAACAAGGTTTAATGTTGTTTAAGGGATAGATGTATGTCTTAGGCATCAACTGATGATAATATGAAGAATGTAATACTTCAAGGAACCAAAATTGACACCTTTTAGTCTCAACATGGTAGTTAAATAAAACATGACAAAAATGTACCCATCCTTGCTTTATAGACTTGTAAGACTTTTATGAGTAAATATACAGGAGCAATTTAAGGTATGTTATATAGTTTACTGTCTCTAGATTCAATTAATGTATAATAACCACCTCTATGGTTATTATATTTATCTTCAGCTAATTTTAGAAAATTATGGTTAAAATGGTCAGGAGTGTGACACATGGCATATTTCACAATATTCTGTCAATATACCTCAAACATATGTGCAACATAACATGATTTTCCTGGAAGCCTATGTCATGCTTTAAATATGAAAGACAACCATTAAAGATTTTAGAGAACTATTATTGGGAACACTGCAAAAATGTGTATGTCAGGAGTGTGACACATTTTCTTGTAATATAGTTTCATTCTTTGATGGGACCGTTTTTGCACATTATAGCAGGAGCTTTGTGCTCAAATTATGATGATATATGAAAAGGGAACACAAAATAAAGCATAGATTGTGCAGAATATGTAGATATGATTCTTAAACATAGTATTAAATCTAACTAAAATTACCACAGAGTGACAAATTATATACCACGGATATACACAGAACGGATAAGCTGGTCTAAAAATAGCCTAGTTATGACCTGACTACCCATAATGCATTGCGCGCTTCGGTAAGCACGATAATTGTGAACATGACTTATCCAAAAGAAATCTTTTTTTCGTGTCAAAACCACAAAACTAAGTGGTTTGATCATTTTCAACAAATAGAGGACACCCCAAAGATCACAAAAAATATTGATTTATTAGAAAAACAGTCGTAAATAAGTTTCCTTAGGGGTTTAAAAAAGTAAATATCGGAAGCAATCCAAAACCCGTCGATTGAAAATTTATCGATCAGGATAGGTCACAGAAAATGTGGTCTATGTCACAATTGACAGATGAATCGTCCAAACTATCTATACAAAAACTTTCCAAACACATAAGGGAACAAATAAATTCCCATCTTTGCTTATTTTGACGAAGAGTTGCTTTAAATGAAAACAAATATCTCATTGACAAATTAGGCTGAATTTATGAAATAATCCAAGATGGCGGCGGCTAGCGGGGAAAAATAGCGCCAACTTGAGAATCTCGCCAAGTCTCGTTAAGTCTCGTACAAGTAAGCCGATCGCGATATTTCATTCCAGTATGGCGGCCTATATAGGAAATATAGTGGGGGGTCGAATGAGTTGCCATTCCGTCTAATGTATTTCCGTGTATATACCCATAATACGACTTTGAAGAGCCTTTTGACTCCACCAAAATCCTTGATACAGTTACCTCCTCTTGTCCACAGAGTAAAGTAATCACTGTGATTGATGAATTATGTGGAATTTCATGTCAATACAAAATGTATCTTTCTAGATATTGAGTCTAAAGTGAACATTCTATGATAGAAAAGGGCAATATCTTCGTAAAAATTGATCTCATGGAAGCCTACTTTTGTCTACACAATGTACTGGTAACAGAATGGGAGGGTCTCATCTCTGGTAATAATCTAATATGTTGAGGTTTAAGTAAATCTTTTATACTTATTGAGAAAGTTTGATCAATCATTAAAGATTTAACAAAATGTAAGTTACAAGGGGCCATAACTTTGTTAATAAATATCATTTCAAGCAAACTTGACTGCATTTTATTATGTTACACTTGGTATGAACTATATTTTAAATATGTCATGCCTTCCATGGGTTATTTCCAGACTCCATGAAATTGACTTTAAGACAAACTTTTTAGAACAAATCACTCTCATATAATTATATGATATACCCCAGATTTCATTCTATGGGGGTGTAGAGTATAAATGTACAAATGCATGAATTTGATAAGATCTGAATTCATTCAATGTTCATAATAATCTGGATGCGTTGCTTTGTTTCAAAGCCTCACATTTAGAGTGAAGAGGAGTATATAATTTATTTTCCAAAATTAATGTGCAATAATTTATCAGTAATTAAATAATATTTATTGTTCAATGATTTACAGTATGTTCCGGCACCCAATATATACATCATCGCCATTTCCGATTCCCATTGTTGATATGAATTTGTTGTTGCTTTTTAAATCTGCAGAGAATTTATTGGTTTAAATTTTCAACAATATATCTTAAGTCATGTACCTATTTGATTCTTTAACTTATCATCATGCATTATGTAATCAGTATGACAAAGTAATTTTTCGCTTGGTTGAAATATCATTGTAGATAATGGCTATGATGTCAGGAGAGTGACACCACTGCTGCCATACTTTAAGGCAACTTCAGACCTTTTGACAGCTAGAATTTTCATTCCAATTAGCATGAATAAGTAACTTAGATTTAAAACTACAAATAGAAAAGAAAGGCTTGAAGAATTTATGGAATTGGCCAGAAAGACTAAGGATGTATAATTTTTAGCTCACCTGTCACAAAGTGACAAGGTGAGCTTTTGTGATCGCTCTTCATCCGTCGTCCGTCCGTCCCGTCCGTCCGTTCACAATTGCTTGTGAACACACTATAGGTCACAAATTTAGCCTGATCAATACGAAACTTGATCACAATGATCATCTTCATACAATCTAGGTCAAGTTCGATATTGGGTCATCTGGGGTCAAAAACTAGGTCACTAGGCCAAATCAAAGGAAAACCTTGTGAACACATTAGAGGTCACAATTTGAGCCTAATCTTTATGAAACTTGATCACAATGATCATCTCTATAAAATCTAGGTCAAGTTCGATATTGGGTCATCTGGGGTTAAAAACTAGGTCACGAGGCCAAATCATTGAAAAAGCTTGTGAACACACTAGAGGTCGCAATTTGAGCCTAATCTTTATGAAACTTAATCATAATGATCATCTCTATAAAATCTAGATCAAGTTCGATATTGGGTCATCTGGGGTCAAAAACTAGGTCACAAGGCCAAATCATTGAAAAAGCTTGTGAACACACGTGAGGTCACAATTTTAACCTAATCTTCTTCACATTTTTTAAGCTACGGCTATTACGAAATTTGGGATACATGCATAGTTTTACGAACCCAAATGAACTTTGACCTTGATATTGACCTAATGACCTACTTTCACATTTCTCAAGCTATGACCTTCAAATTTGGAACACATGAATAGTTTTACAAACCAAAATGAACTTTGACCTTGATATTGACCTAGTGACCTACTTTCACATTTCTCAAGCTACGACCTTCAAATTTGGAACACATGCATAGTTTACAAACCAAAATGAACTTTGACCTTGATATTGACCTAGTGACCTACTTTCATTTTAAGTATTTAGGTATTGTTTTGTCTTTATACCATTTATTTGTACAGTTATATGGAGGAAAATATTTTTTTTCCAATATATTTTGTTTAAATTATAGGTCAGATCATAGAAAAACTGTGTAGTCACCAGAGGTCACAATTTCGACTTAATCTTTATGAAATTTGGTCCTAATGATCATCTCAACACAATCTAGTATAAGTTTGATATTAATTAAGTCATCTGGGGTCAAAAGCTAGGTAACATGGTCAAATCATAAACTTGCAATAGAGGCTGAATTTCCTCAAATCTTATTCAGAAAATGTGTAGGGTCACCATAGGTGTGTGCATGCACTAGTACGACAGGTGAGCGACCTAGGGCCCTTTGGGCCCTCTTGTTTAACATAATATAACAATAATCTGTCTCTTATGTTCGGTGTAAATGTCTTTGAGGACACTATCCTGACTGTTTTCTTTTTCAAATATGCCTCGTAATTGTTAACTATTGTTATTGCTATATAATGGTAGTTTTGTCTTTATGTCAGATATTGAATTAAGGCATTGAAAGTTTTATGTCAGGAGTGTGACAAAATATACATAAAAAAGCCCATTTCTGGTAGAACTTTGTAAATTTGTATGTTATTGTTTGCCTATAGATTTTTTCAAAATAGCTTGACACACTCAAATTCAAATAAAAGTATGTGTTTTTCCAGTTATGTTTCACTCTCTTTATCATACAGGGAATTTCAATTCATGGAAAGTAAATATAAAAGGATAAAAGCATGGAAAACATTATTTTTTTAATTTCATATGATACCGCAAGTACTTCAGCACTTATTTCTGATACTTCAACATATATTCTAACAGAAACAAACAATAAAATAAAAATAAATAGTAATTATTGTTTGTTTAGCACATAAACAAATATTCCTGTAATTTTGTTATTTTGGGGAAGATTTTGAATTATAAAGCTACATTACTTTTTTATTTCTTTACATCTGAGTAGAACTCGATTGGTTTTGATGACTGTAATGACTGTACAACATTATGAAACAATATATTTGGACTTTTCAATAATTTCAAATTTTAATACTTTTTTCACTTTTCTAGCCATTTTTTTTGGAATAGCCCACATGCGTTATCTCCCTTTTAATTAAAAGAAGTTGATGCAAAAATCGCAACGGTGAAATTATATTTTTTTGTAAGTTTTCTACGCTATAGATGTTATTGAAGAAAACTGCCCAGTCAATTTCTTGCAATTATCAAGCTCTATTATCACATCAATACAATTCATGCAGCTTTGTCACCATTTGTAACTAAATTTAGTTACTCGAAGGCGTTACTAAATTTAGTCTTGTCCCCAACCTGATAATCATTGCCACTGGACATTTCAGCGCTGTCCACTACGTCCTGCAGAGGTCTGAGGTGTGCCAGTCGAGGGGGATTAATTCTCAGGTAGAACTCTTCTGCCATAACCATTCAAAAGCTGATTCTTATTGCAAATATGATTAAATATGAATAAATCCACATTTCAGATTGACAGCATCTCAAAGAAAGATGACCACATAGTGCCAATAGGAAAAACAGCGTCAGAGGTAAGTTCATAAATTCAATGAGGTATGTGAAAGCTCTGACTCTTCAACATATTCATTTAAAGTTGCTATCGGGTCCAGCTTCTCTATTGTATCCAAAATAAATGCACAAACTATAAGAAAAGTATCTAATTGCCAGCCAATAGAATTCTAATTTCTTCCGATAACTCCAATTCCTGCGGATTTAAAACCAACGTCCCGATTACGATTTCATATTGGCCGACATTGTCTTCATTGGCGCTAGCATTAAGAACTGGCCCCATAACTCAAAAACCAAACACAAATACACATGTATGAAGTTTTTATGCTTTAAAATTATGAATAATAGTATTCTCGCTTTTATTATGTGAGTCTCAGTTCAATTGGAATGATAAAACATAAAGATATCATTTATAATTTTAAATCATAACAACTTCATATTTGTGTTTGGTTTGTGTGTTGTGGAACCAGTTCTTAACGCTAACGCCAGTTCATAAGATCATTAAACAATCCCATCTCATTCTGAACATGACTCCTTAGTTCTTTATACAAACAAGCAAGACTACCTCTGGTTTCTGTCATGTTGATCTCAAGTCGAATTGGAACGGTCGACCACTGAAACAGTGTTTCCAAAATTCCATTGTCCCAGTCTGGATTTGAACTGGGGACCCAGAAGTGGATTGGCAGTCTAGTGTGTTATCGAAATGACCACCATCACTAATGCTCTTAATGTTCTCATTAATGAATAATAAGCGGCTGGATAGCTTAGTTGGCAGAGCATTCACCCTCTAAGCGACTGGTCCCAGGTTTGAGCCCCGGTCTGGCTGCAAGTTTTCTCACCCTTTAACATAAATGTATTGATATAACTGTTGATATATTTCAGCAATTTGATGAGGAAGAAGATGAGGATGATGATGATGGGGAAGATGATGATGATAGTGATACAAATGATGATGAACTGGATACAGATATGATTGATGATAGAGATTCACCAGAGGAGGTAAAATTCACTGACAAGTTGATCAAAAAAAGTTGTTTAAACAAAAGTTGCCATTCCTACAATTTATCAAAATCAATTAAACTTGTTTAAAAACAAAATTTGCCATCCCTAGAATTTATCCAAAAAAACCCAACTTGTTTAAAGGTAAGTTGCCCTCCCTACAATTTATCAAAACATTTTCAAAAACTTGAAAGTTTTTATTAACATTTTCGGATAGACGCACAAACGTTCAGACAGGACAATCACTAATGTCTCCCACATTAGTAGATGCTTTGGCATAAAGCTTTGAGAACACTTCTAAGGCTTTGTTTTCTTCATTGCAGGTTGATATGGAAGCAAATGGAATGGCTCTGACTTGATGTAACTCTTCTATGATACTTCACAGATTGTTGTGTTATATACACAATATGCCAGGGCAAAAGTGAGAATAGTAGGAAACGTTTGTCATTCAAGTACTAATGTTGTATTTACTATGTTACTGAGAATATCAATGTGATGAACATGTACTAGATAATTCATACACGTTCAGTAATTTACTGGAATACAGTTTGCTGACAGTTATTTATACATACAATATGCCAGGGTACAAGTGAGAATAGTAGGAAGCATTTGTCATTCAAGTACCTATGTTGTATTTACTATGTATTTACCACCTACCTGCTCATTTCTTCACCCCTGATTGATGTATCATTTGACCATTTAATTCTTAATATTTTAAACTTGTTTAAACTGGAGACGTCAGTAGTGGTGGGCTTTGATACATGTTTGTACTATACATCATGTTGTACATAGTTAAGGTATCCTACTGTCCACCCTTTACTTCATAGATATGTTAATCACGTCCCTGTCAATCACCAAATTATATTCCAATGAGTATGGAGGGGAGATAATCCAATTACAAAAATAGTCTTATCAAGGGAGATCATTCCTGATTTTTGTCCTAAACTACACATGTACACATTCTAGATTATCTCATAGTCAGAATTGTGTAGGGTGTATGAAGAAAAGAGTTAAGCTAGTCATATGTATGCAACTTACATAAATCTTAAACATTACATGCTTATGTGTAAAAATGCCCTAGAAAAAAATCATAAATTATTCTTGTGAGGAATATTTCTTGACATTATGTATACAGGGGTTCTACTGGTACAAGTTATTTATTTGTTACGAAAGATTGTAAGACTGTTTCATTATGAATTCTTTTTATGCCCCCGTATCGATAGATCGGGAGGCATATAGTGATTCACCTGTCCGTTCGTCCGTCCGTCCTGGTTAACCCAAATTGACCGTTTCTTCTAGCATCATTATGGCTTGCTACAAGGCTTCCAAACTTGCATGGATGTTGTATATGAACACTCTCCACACACCTGTATCACCTGACCCCATTTTGACCTTCACCTTGACCTAATTTTTGACTCAGACTTATTTATGGACAAGGCTTCCACAGGGGGCATAAGCGTTTATTGAACGCAGTCTTGTTTGTTTAAGAATTTCGTTTAAGGCTTACCTAAGATCTGGTCGTGCATGCGCAGAGCACTTTAAAGACTTATAAATTATCGATTGTCTGATTGATATAGCGGTGTTCGTACAGAAAAATAGCTTAAAACGACGTATTGTGTCATAACTATAATTTTAGCATAGTGTGTACCTAAAATTATTTACTCGTTGTAATACAAAACTGTTTCATTATGAATTTTTTTTAAAAATATACAAAATTATTTGAACATGGGCAATGTGTTGATGCCCCCTACGCCCACACCTGAGAATTGCGGTTCTAAATTGATCTTCCCAGTTTTGTAGTAACCTGGGAAAGTAAAAAACTTAAAAATTATGTCCTGATTTATTTTAATACAATCTCGCCAGATGCTGTTGCAGTCATAGCCTTGGGGTTGTCCTCCAGCTTAGAGTCTGACAGCAATAAAAGTTTAGCATGCTCTCCACCAATTATTTTTGACTTCCATGATTGGGATACATTTTCCCCAAATTTGTCATGAATGCTTCACTTGTAACAGACTCGGGGCTTCTAGCTACAGTGTTTATAGTAGGTAGCGTTATAGCTGGCTGCTGTTGTGCTGAAGCATCTTCCGTAGCCGTAGCAGATGGAGTAGATCTATCATCAACGTAGAGATCTGGTTTAAACTGGCCGGTGACACCTTGTCTACATTTCTTTTCTTCCCCCTTCGTTGGGCCACCATCTCACTCAATTGGAGCATTACCAGATTGCCAAATATGAAAACAAAAGTAAGAAAATACACATCAATAATCAGTGACTAAAATTAGATCTACCAAACTACAAATCAAATGTCTACTACTGTGATATTGCTTGCAAAGTTGGAATGTTATGACGCGATCAAATAGGTTACGTCACAAACATTATGACGTCATTATAGTTACCCTTACGTGTCGGTTTGCAAACAAAGTAAGCCTAGCCACTTTTATGTCCACTAATATAACTGGACCTTTATCTTTTAACCAGGTAATGAAATTCTCCAAACAGTCTCTCAAGGGTATGGCTGGTGAATCATTAAGAAACAAAAACGCCTCCCTTTGCAGTAAGCCCAGTCTCTCTTGATTCTGCGAAAGAAATGGATTTGCTCAGAATAACATATTCATTGAATGACTGACCATCTACACAAGCAGCCAGGTGCAAAATCTCAGCATCCATTGTCAAAGAACCAGTCTCAATGTCACAAAACACTAGTTTCACCATAGAATTAACAGTTGCGAGTTTTGGCGACTGTTTATGAGCAGGAATGATCATCATGCATAGCCACTGCTGTCTTGTAGGTCGTCCCTTCCTTCTTTTCTTTGTTGTTTTGCATGTGCTTCTTCTGAAGTTAATTTTGTAGCTCTCTGAGTTTAGTTTCATTTTCATTACTGTATACCCTTTTCAAACACTGCTGAGGTTAAAACGAAGGATCTTAATACAACTACTTCCAGGAATTATCATCAGCAAACAACAATGAAGTTGACAATAGACATTATATCAAATTTCAATATTAATTCAGTAAATTCTTTATTCTCCCTTTTAGCCTGATTTAAACCCTTGACGTTCCAGCATAATGTTTTTAAGTTGCTCCTACAGACGTCCTATACTGTTTCGGTGTAAATTTCGCCATCAATGTATAAAGTGTCATAATTGATGTATGCACGTGTCTCTTTCTTTCTGGCCGCTTTCATAACTTTCACTAACTTTTGTCTCTTTAAAAGCACTTCTCTGGGATATTGTTCACTTACACTGGTGTCTTTGAGATTCCATGCCCTTTTCCTAACCTTTTCTCTGTCTTCGAAATTTTCGAAAATAACCTGGATTGGTGTTATTTTGTCATCTTTTCTTTTCTGGCGATATCCACCTATAATAGTCGTAAAATCCAAAGATGTAACTTAAACAGACAATAAGTACAGGATCATATCCATAATTTGACCTCGACTTTCCGCCTTCTTCACTACATTGGGCGTAATCGACCAATCAGAATACTCTGCTACAGGTAATGTAATGTGTCGAAATGGTTTGACTACTTCACAACCTTGTGACAAATTCAAATTCTTGTTCACAGTGTTGATGTAACTGTTTCTATAAATGTCTTTCTGTGCCGCAGCAAATCCCAGATTCCAACTGGCGATAACAAGTTTCCACTAGCAGAGAAATGAGGCCTAAAATAAAATATTGTTTGTTTCCCCATCCCCTACCTACCCGACTAAAAAGGGCCCTACCCAAAATATTTTATTGCCCAAATTGAAATAATATTTTTTTTATTTAAAATTGAAAGTAAAAATTTATTTTTTTGTTTACTGGCTTCTTTCTTACCATTAAATTTAAGACTGTTGGTTTTCACCTTCAAGTTAATTTTAAATTTTACTATTTGTATGTCTTAACCAATAACTATCATACTGAAACAGTTCCAAACAAAAATATTTACCCTACCTACCTACCCATTCTAAATCTGCTAGGGTCGGGATGGGGAAACCAAGAATATTTTAAGTTCGGCCTGACATTGCTTTGGTCAAATTAGTGGCGGCAGCTCTGAGGTTTCTACGGTAATCCCGTTTGTCAGTTTTGTACATGTTGTATATTATTGAATGATTTGATCTTCTTAGTTGAACCTCCTGGAGAAATTTTTCCAGAGCTCTTTGTTGGCAAATACTAAAAGAACTGAATTCAAATCTTTCCTCAGTTCCTCACCACACAGATCTTTGGATAGTGAGCCATGTTTATATGAACTTGGGTCGCATTTATACCCACACCAATCACCGTACTTTGAATGATCGCAACATCAAGCTTTGTTTGAGACCAGGCATAAGTGAAACACTTCTTGAAGTATGCAATAACATTATTTGTCAGATGCTTGTGTCTCTTCTGTAACGTAAAATTGTTCGGGTACATTATTTATGAGATTTTCACTGAGGTTATACTGCTGTAATATAATTTGGTTTAGATCTTAATCACTCGAGTGATACTGTATTCCTAGAAATGGTTTCGCGCATTTTAAGTTTAAGTTTCTAGCTTCTTCGTACTTAACATGCTAAAATCGCAAAATCATTCGACGAAGGATAATTGTACTTGTGCATACATGACATTGAATCTTCTGTCAATAAATCCATCTTTATAAAATCTAAGAAAAATTATTAATTTATTGTGTTAATTTCTCAATATAAACATCAATTTCAATCCTCTGAGAATCGTGCATATTTTAGCTTGTGTAAACACAAACGCTGTTATGACGTAGCGTGTAATGTGCTCAATGTAAACAAGCACAGGGGTACATGGGTGGGGTGTTAACATTCAGTTGATTATACTTCTACTAAGGTTTGTTTTTGTCATGATTAAAGTCAATGTATTCCTGTTCAGGTATTTACAATAATCACTTCACATTTATTTGTTTAACATATGTTTGGTGGTTAATTTATAATTGTAACATTTACCGGTTTATGTTGATAACACCTAATGAAAACACTATGAAATCCTTTGTTATAAAGAGATTAATTGATCATCGTAATTATTATCATGTCATCTAAGGTCACAATCAATTGAATTTGATTGTGTATACACGGATGGTGATGACAAACAGTCCTATTAAAATTGCATTATGTGTCAAACATACCTTTATGCCGTAGCGACTTTAGTTTCGCGGAATTCGCTGGCCTTATGATTCCGTGAAAATTTGTAGCCGCGAATATGCCGACGGTATGAAAAACGCGAAATATTGTATCTGCGAAAGTATCTAGGAATACAGTATTCGACTTCATTGCTAAGCTAGAAATTTCACTATCTGAGTTCAGAATGCAGTGGGCCATTTATAACCAAACATAACACAGTTTAAATACTGGCACCTACACTATATTTATCCCCCCCCCCCCCATCTTTGATGAGGGGTTATATTGCTTTGCACACGTCAGTTTGTTTGTCGGTAAGTCTGTAGGCCAAATGGTTTCTGCCCAATAACTTGAGAAAGCTTTGATCTTCAAACTCTACATGGATGTTGGTCATCATCAGTAGATGGCCCTATTGATTTTGAGTTCAGTAGGTCACTGTTACCTAAACCATTTCTGACTAATGGGCTGCCATGGGGGCATTTAAGTTTTACAAAGATCTTTTGTTTGTAATACTTTCAGTACATGGATTTGAATGTCTAAATAACTTTCACAAGGCTAGTAACATCATCAAGGGCATTGTGTGCACTGTACTTTACGTCCATTATATGGTCCAGTAGATATTCCTGACTATGTTTTTCTCCTTCGTGACTGAAATGCCGAAAATTAGGCAGTAAATCAAGACCTCCTTTAGGCTTTACACACTTCTAGGAACTCGTAACAGTTAAATTAAATTAATGTGATAAATATTCTGTAAATATAATTCAAAAGGTCAAGATCAGTCGGTACTAATTAGTCAACAAAAACTGAAAAAGAAAGACTTGCCAAGTTGCTTACCGATTGCCTGTTTCTCTTCTCATAGGCAGCATATTATGTTCTTTTTTAGCTCACCTGTCACAAAGTGACAGAGTGAGCTTTTGTGATCACTCTTCGTCCGTCGTCCGTCGTCCGTCCGTCCGTCAACAATTTGCTTGTGTAGACACTAGAGGTCACAATTTTGACTTAATCTTTATGAAACTTGGTCACAATGATCATCTCAACAAAATCTAGGTCAAGTTCGATATTGGGTCATTCGGGGTCAAAAACTAGGTCACAAGGTCAAATCATAGAAAAACCTTGTGTAGACACTAGAGGTCACAATTTTGACTTAATCTTTATGAAACTTTGTCACAATGATCATCTCAACAAAATCTAGGTCAAGTTCGATATTGGGTCATCCGGGGTCAAAAACTAGGTCACAAGGTCAAATCATAAAAAAACCTTGTGTAGACACTAGAGGTCGCAATTTTGACTTAATCTTTATGAAACTTTGTCACAATGATCATCTCAACAAAATCTAGGTCAAGTTCGATATTGGGTCATCCGGGGTCAAAAACTAGGTCACAAGGTCAAATAATATAAAAACCTTGTGTAGTCATTAGAGGTCACAATTTTGACTTACTCTTTATGAAACTTGGTCACAATGATCATCACTACAAAATCTAGGTCAAATTCGATATTGGGTCATCCGGGGTCAAAAACTAGGTCACAAGGTCAAATCATAGAAAAACCTTGTGTAGACACTAGAGGTCACAATTTTGACTTACTCTTTATGAATCTTGGTCACAATGATCATCACTACAAAATCTAGGTCAAGTTCGATTTTAGGTCATCCGGTGTCAAAAACTAGGTCACAAGGTCAAATCATAGAAAACCTTGTGTAGACACTAGAGGTCACAATTTTGACTTACTCTTTATGAAACTTGGTCACAATGATCATCACTACAAAATCTAGGTCAAGTTCGATATTGGGTCATCCGGGATCAAAAACTAGGTCACAAGTCAAATCATAGAAAAACCTTGTGTAGTCACTAGAGGTCGCAATTTTGACGTAATCTTTATGAAACTTGGTAACAACGATCATCACAACAAAATCTAGGTCAAGTTTGATATTGGGTCATCCGGGGTCAAAAACTAGATCACAAGGTCAAATCATAGAAAAACCTTGTGTAGTCACTAAAGGTCACAATTTTGACCTAATCTTTATGAAACTTGGTCACTATGATCATCACAACAAAATCAAGGTCAAGTTCGATATTGGGTCATCCGGGGTCAAAAACTAGGTCACAAGGTCAAATCATAGAAAAACCTTGTATAGTCACTAGAGGTCACAATTTTAGCCTAATCCTTATGAAACTTGGTCAGAGTGATCATCTCAACAAAATCTTGGTCAAGTGCGATATTGCATCATATGGGGCCAAGAACTAGGTCACTAGGTCAAATCACAGGTCTTGCATGTACTGCTATAACAGGTGAGCGACCTAGGGCCCTTTGGGCCCTCTTGTCTCTTGGCAGGACCAAAATTTCCCTTTGATGTTAATAGTGGTTCATTCTTGCAGAAATTGTATATTGTTGGCACAGCATCTGAGGCTGCAACATGAGCTTAAACTGAACACCCACACTTCTCATCACATTTGGGTTGCGCATAAAACTTTCGCCCGTGAAGTGTTTCGCACAAAGTCTCGAAGTTTTCGTCGGTACGAAAGGCATTATCTTCCGGTCTTTCCATCTCATAGACTTCATGGACTTTGTCCATTTATCACGTAAAGTAGCGTCCTGTGGGAAAAGAAAAAATCCCTTCGTCCTAATCTGGCCACTGACCTTTAAGGTTTTCCCTGGATGCAGCAAGTACTAATCTCAGTTGCCTTCCAATGGATAGCTGTGCAGGAGTTAGACTATTGTACATATAGAACCACCTCCAATCCAGTCAGGGTATTCTCCTGCACAGTTCCCCATGTGAAGGCAACTGAGATCAATACTTCCTACATCTCTTTGAAGTTATAGTCCCGTGCTTTCAGCTTTTACCTGGTGACAAATGCATCGATGCTCTCTACACCTTGAATCTCATTGTTAAACACATATCTCACAAAGATTGGGTTTAACTTTGGTTGGACATGCGCTTAATTTAAAGCGATCATAGAATGTTGATATATTCTTTGAATCTTCGTCACTGATTCCAATCCAAGACTTGTATATGTCCTGATCTTCATTATAACCAATCCACAGAAGTAAGTAAGATATATTTGATTTCTTCACTTTTTGACTTTGGTGGTTTTTAGCTCACCTGTCACAAAGTGACAGAGTGAGCTTTTGTGATCACTCTTCGTCTGTCGTCCGTCCGTCAACAATTGGCTTGTGTAGACACTAGAGGTCACAATTTTAGCCTAATATTTATGAAACTTGGTCACAATGATCATCTCAACAAAATCTTGGCCAAGTTCGATATTGGGTCATCTGGGGTCAAAAACTAGGTCACAAGGTCAAATCATAGAAAAATCTTGTGTAGTCACTAGAGGTCAACATTTTGACTTAATCTTTATGAAACTTGGTCACAATGATCATCTCAACAAAATCTAGGTCAATATCGATATTGGGTAATTTCGGGGTCAAAAACTAGGTCACAAGGTCAAATCATAGAAAAACCTTGTGTAGTCACTAGAGGTCACAATTTTGGTCTAATCTTTACAAAAATCGGTCACAATGATCATCTTAATAAAATCTAGGTCAAGTTCGATATTGGGTCATCTGGGGTAAAAAACTAGGTCACAAGGTCAAATCATAGAAAAACCTTGTGTAGTCACTAGAGGTCACAGTTTTGACCTGATCTTTACGAAACTTGGTCACAATGACCGAAACAACAAAATCTAGGTCAAGTTCGATATTGGGTCATCTGGGGTAAAAATTAGGTCATTAGGTCAATCATAGAAAAACCTTGTGAAGTCACTAGAGGTCACAATATTGGCCTAATCTGTATAAAACTTGGTCACAATGATCATCTCGACAAAATCTAGGTCAAGTTCGACAGGTGAGCGACCTAGGGCCCTTTGGGCCCTCTTGTTTAATATTAGTTTATATTGGAGTTTAAATTTCTCCCATTCTTTGGGTAAATTCAATATATTCCAGTTGAACATTTGCTGAGGAATTCCACTTAAACCACTCCTTTATAAATACGACTTTTGAGTTCCTTGATGAGACTGGATGCTGGCACAGGTAGTTAGGTACCTGATGGAGCTAACTGAGGGTCGATAATATTACCTTCAGCGATACCGAAGAATAACAGGTTGTCACGCATTGAGAGACATTTGAGGTCAATGATACTTCCATTATAATAATCATGTTGTGATTTCAACTGAATGTTTTCGTTACTCAACAAATTGACTTCACTTTGTAACCTTGCAATGTTTTGTTTATTTTTATCGGTCTGTTGATTCACAGAATCATACTTGTCACTCATCAAATTATGACTGATCTCCGTCACCTAGATTTTAATTTCCATATTATTTAAACGATCCGTGATTTGATTGATTATTGTAACCAATTAACAATATAGTTGTTACATGTCTTGCCCCAAGCAGGACATAGTTCTTTCTTCATTGGATTATGAACATCCACAGAATTTACATGATTTATTCTCCGCAGATTTAGCAGGTTGTTGCACTTTCTTCACTTTAACCTTATTGACCCTGTCTCAGCCTGTTGGTTGTTCATCTCTACCTGTTTATTGGCAAGTTGGCATATGAATGGCAAATTCTGATTGCCTTTATATAATGTAGATCCAGATTGTCATCTTGTATTTAGGCAATTTTCCACCAAAGTTTCCACTTAAATTTCCACCAAAATGCCACCTATATAAAATTTCCACTAAAAAATAGAAAGGGTGCCAGAGCAGGCAGGGTAGGTGGAGTATTTAGACATTTTTCCACCTAAATGGTGGCATATTTTTTTTTCATTTACTTAGATATTTTCCACCTATTATGCGGAAATTGGTGGCATTATAGGTGGAAATTGGTGGCATTAGGTGGAAATTTAAGTGGAAATCGGTGGCATTAGGTGAAAATGGGTGGCATCTGCTGGAAAATCCTGGTGTACGTTAAAGGGTATAAAATAATATTATTTCAAAAGGTCCTTTTATTTTTCTAATTTTATAATCAAGACAAGTAGGTTCAAAATCCAAGTTTCAATGTTTTGTTGATGTCCTTGATGGCTTCAGTAGGTGCCTTAGAACCCTCCATGTATCAGTTTTCTTTGTAGATGGCCACTTCTCTAGCAAACAATCTGTTAAAAACAAATGATTTTATTACACCCCTTGGCGTCGACCTCCACCTTGACCCTAGACCTGCAGCCTCACCCCCAGGGGGTGTCCTGTCCTTTAACCTGATGAACCGGAGGTAATATATTTTCAACTTTAACCCGAAGGAATATACTCTTAAGTATTTTATTCTGTAAGAGTAGTCTCGCTTTTAGCACCACACACCGAGTGTTTATATGTGCTTTTATTTTGTGTTTGTAATAAACCCATTATATGGCTTTTTCTTATACCTTTATATCTTCTTATCTTATCTTAATCTCCTGGATCCGAGTCGGATCTTAAGGTCGCAACAAGATTTCTCTATCCAGCTCTGTTCTTGGCTTTCGCTTCAGTCTCGCCCCAGGTTAATCCCAGTTCTTTCAGTTCTGCTTCTACTGTTCGGCGCCAGGTGGTCTTTGGTCTTCCTCTTGGCCTCTTACCCTGAGGTGTCCATCGGAGGGCTATTCTGGTGTTGTTTGATACAGGCATTCTGAGGACATGTCCTAGCCATCGAAAACGTCGCTGTTTGATTTGTTGGATGATACAGATGGAATTTGTTAGATCAAGAAGGTTTTTGTTGGAAATTTTGTTGGGCCAAAATATTCTGCAGATTTGTCTGAGGCAGCCATGGTGGAAGGTTGAAAGTGATTTCATGTCAAATTTGGTCACTCTCCAGGATTCACTCCCATATAGTAGTATGGATTTAACATTGCTGTTGTAAATACGCAACTTTGTTTTCCGGCTGTATTGGTTGGACTTCCATATTGGTCTAAGTCTATGGAATGCTGATCTTGCTTTCGCTAGTCTGTTTTTGATGTCCTTGTGTGTAGGGTCTGCAGTGCTTACAACTGAGCCAAGGTACATAAAAGTTTCAACCTTTTCAATTTCTATATTGTCAGCAACTAGTCTGGCGTTGGATGTTGTGTTGAAACGCATTTCTTGTGTCTTTTTGGCATTGATTTGGAGCCCAACTTAGTTTGCGAAATGGATGAGTCGACTTGTTTTCTCCTGCATATGATCGTGTTTTGATGACAGAAGAGCTATGTCGTCTGCGAAGTCAAGGTCCTCTAATGTTGTGAACATGGACCATGTTATGCCTCTTTTCTGGTTGTTCGTCTTTCTCATTACCCAATCAATGGCAACTAAAAATAGGAGAGGCGAGATGATGCAACCTTGCCTCACTCCAGACGTGACTTCAAACCAATCAGTAGAGTTGTTGTTTAGTAGTACAGCACATTCAAAGTTGGTATAAAAACATTTGATGAGGGTTACTATCTTTTCTGGCGCTCCATATGATTGCAGTATTGTCCAGAGTGTCTCTCTGTTAATGCTGTCAAAGGCTTTCTTGAAATCTATGAAATTTAGAAATAAAGGAGTCTTCCATTCGATGCACTGTTCTATAATGTTCTTAAGGGTAAAGATCTGATCTGTGCAACCTTTTCCTCTCCTAAATCCAGCTTGTTCTTGCCTCAGTGTTTTATCTAATTCATCGGTGATTCTGTTCAGGAGTATTCGGCAAAGGACTTTACTTGGGACCGATAGTAGTGTAATCCCTCTCCAGTTGTCGCAGTTTCCAAGATCACCTTTCTTCGCCAGTTTTACAATGAGACCTTTTGACCAGTCATTTGGAATATTTGCTTCTTCCCAGATGTTGTTGAGGAGACCATGTAGTTCTGAAGATGTTGTTTCAATATCTGCTTTCAGTAGTTCCGCTTGAATTCCATCTATGCCTGCAGCTTTCCCTGTTTTCAGTGACTTTATTGCTTTAGTTATTTCTTCTTTTGATGGAGGATTGATGTTTATATCTAGGGTGTCATTTTGAGTTGTTCCTTCAAATAAAACAGTTGGATCCGGTCTATTTAATACATCTTTGAAATGTTCAACCCAGCGCTCTGCCTGTTCTTTTTCTGTTGTTACAATTTTTCCATTTTTGTCCTTCACTGGGGGTGGTTGTTGTGTTTTTCCACACAGTGTTTTTGTGATCTTGTATACTGTGTTTAGATCTCCCTTTGATGCCACCTTTTCTGCCTCTTCAGCTTGATCTTCAAGGTATTTACGTTTGTCCTTCCTTGCACTCTTCTTTACTTCTTTGTCTTTCTCATTGTATAGGCTTTGCATTTGCTCTCTCAGTCTTGGTGATTTTGTGCCGAGGACTTTTTCTTTTAGCTTCCCTCTTTCTTCTATGACTGTCATTGTTGTTGTTGTTAACCACTCTTTGTTGTTTTTCTGTTTATATCCTATTGTCTTTTCACTGGTTTCATTATATATTTGTTTGATGTTTTCCAATTTGTGTTCGATTTGGTTATTTTCACTTGGATCAATGTCTTCTAAAGCTTTGAATCTGTTTCTGAGTTCAATGGTGAATTTACGTTTAACTTCAGGTTCTTTGAGACGTTTTACATTGAAGACTTTTCTATCAGGTTTGTTGATAGTATCTACCTTTTTTAACTTCAGTTTAAGTCTAGCAGCGATAAGATGGTGATCACTATAGACATCTGCTCCTCTATATGCTCTTGTGTCTTGCAGGGAGCGTCGCCATTTACTGTTGATAATAATGTGGTCTATCTGGTTTTTATCTCGGCCATTTGGTGAATTCCAAGTTACCTTGTGGATATCTTTGTGTTTGAAGATGGTTCCTCCAATGACCAATCCGTTAGTTGAGCACAAATTCGCCAATCTTTCTCCATTTTCATTCATTATGCCATATCCTTCACATCCCATTACTCTTTCATGCTCACTGTTGTCATTTCCAACCTTGGCATTCTGGTCTCCTATAATGAGGAGGACGTCATGTTGGGGTGTACGGCTGATCTGTGCTTGCAGAGCTTCATAGTAAGCATCTTTATCTTCTTCTTCAGCATCGTTTGTTGGTGCATAGCATTGTATAATGGTCGTCTTGGCATAGCTGGAATTAAAGCGAGCCCTTATTAATCTCTCATTGATGGGTTCCCATTCTATCAAGCTCTTGGCGCACTCTTTGGTCATTATGATTGCAACTCCTTCAGAGTGTTTGTCATCATCTCTGCCAGAGTATATGATGGTATGACCCTGTGAAATTGTCCTACCAGACTATGTCCATCTGCATTCACTTATGCCGAGAATTCCTAGTTGGTATCTGGTCATCTCATTTATAACTTGTGCTGTTTTTGAGACCTGGTACATAGTCCTCACATTCCAAGCTCCAATTTTGGGTCCATGAGATTACGGTTCCTGGTTAAGGCTTCCCGAGATGGGCTTTCACCTTGATCATTCATACTGCTGCCTGGGCAGCCCGATATCCCATGAGACCCGGCTGTTTGTTGATTTCTTGTATTGATTTCTGTAATATAGTCTTTTTACGCTCAACCCCCAACTTGGAGGACCAGGGGAAGTTTGTTTGAGGTTCCCATCCTCTAGATCAGTTGCCTTTCAGGGCTAACGAGTAATGATCCACCCATGTTTGGTTAGAGTTATCTCTCATAGATCGGTTACTTTCACCACAGTTAACGAACCCGTTCTGTCCGGCTATTTAACCCATAGCTGGGGGTTTGGTTTGTAAGGCATATAGGGCATAATTATCCACTCGCCGGTGGGCCTAGTTTGCAATACATCTGGGGGCCAAACCTCCTCCGAGTCCTTGTGGTTCAGCCTGGGGCCGCAGGGTACCCAGTTTCCGTCTGTCACCTCTTGGAGGATCCCATTTCTGGGCCACATAGGTCTTATTGTGTGATAGGCTATAACTGGCAGGGAAGGCTTACGCACTCGGCTTCCTTTTCACAGCAAGCTGCTATCCAGTGGTGAGGCTGAAAGCGAGAGTGACAAGCACAAACGAACAACACACACACAGTTACGCGTCGCACAATCATTTGACAAGACATACCTTTATATACAACTAACTATATACTATTTCGATGTCTTTTATTTTACTATATCTATGCATATTTATTCACAGTTTTCTTTGAGCATAAATCTACTACATGCATCCATCCCCCATTCAACATCTCTCATTCTACTAAGTAATACATGTCTTGGTACAGATAATGGTACATAAGAAACAAAACAAAAATCATGGTATGCAAACAGCACATAAAATTTAGTATGATTGTGAACACCCAGCTTTGTGTTATTGTTTTTTTTTCATACATGTATGCTTTCTATGTGTTTCTGGCATGACATATATATATATATATAAATTGTGTGCAGCTTTCCTGTTTCAAAATCATTTTATAAACTTTGTACACACAGCTTACCTATATTTTGTTTGCATGCTTTTCCGTTCTATAGTTTGTTTTTGATTGTGTTTAATATGTTTGTACTTTGCTAGTGTTTGCCTATGTTTGCTGCGACAAGAACCAAATCGGCTGCTTTTGTTCTTGTGCATTCTTTTGTGAACCGTACACATACCAAATCTCTGCATGTATTTATATCCTATTTGTTCATTGCTAATGCTTGCCTATGTTTGTTGAGACAATATGTCAATTGCCCCGCTTTTGTTCTTGCGCATGCTTTCGCAAACCAGAAATATACATAAAAAAAATTTGCATGCCCCTATATTCTACATGATTGTATGCTCTATAGTTGACCATAATTCATATGCTGGTGCTTGCTTACTTTTATTGAATTCAATTGGCCGGCTTTTGTTCTGGCGCAAACCTTTCCAAATCACATACCTACAATCTTCTTTCTCCAAGTGTGTATATTTTATATATATGTTTTGTAGTTGGACTGTAATCCATGTTTGTACTTTGTTTCTTGTGCATGCCTGTGCAAATCATAATCTACATCTGTGCTTATTCTATATGTATGTTCTATAACTTGACTGCAATTCATATGTTTGTACTTGACTATGCTCTTATATGTTTGTACCTGGCTAGCGCTTGCCTATGATTGTTTCGACAAGAATTCAATCAGCCAGCCTTTGTTTCTTGTGCATGCTTTCACGAATCATATACCGACAAATGTTCTGATTCTGTATGTTCTATAATTTGATTGTAATTCATATGTTTGTACTTTACTAGTGCCTGCCTACAGTACAGCTCGCGCGATTTTTGCCTAAATCACTTTGTCACTGTGACCAAATCTGACCTAGTGATTCCACTCGTCAGTCAATCACCCGTCACCGCGACCGCCGCGATGCGTGATGCCGATAAAACGCGGTGAATGTCGGTGATTCGCGGTGAATCCACTCGATACAGGTAAGTTCTACTGTAATGTTTGAATTGATGTACATGTGCAGTAGAAAATATTTAGAAATCGTTAGTAAACATTTTTTCTCGACGGTAATTACACAATAACACCGTACTTACATACATGTACTTGGTGAGATGCATTTAACACCAAATTTTATATCCAAGTCGTTATTAACAACTGGGAATGTCATATCAAAACACGTTATCCATCCGTTAAGGAAAACAAATCCATGTACACACGTCTTAATGCTTATCACATCGTTTAAAATTACCAACTGACCAGACGTCGGCATATGCCAATTACCGATTACTCACAATGTCGCACGTGTACTCGTTGTGTACTAAGCGAGCAATATGACGCAATAGAGTTTAATATTTGGAATTATATATTTTAATACTTTTTTCTAACATATTTTACACGTAGGCCTACTCATAATAGTTTTTCCAAGACACCAAGTAACACAGTCGCTGTGTTTTCATTTGTCAAGTTCAGTTGGGAGAATATTAAAAGTTCGATTCAACCGTTGAGAGAATATTAAAATGTGTAACCATGCATGTATAGCAATTATAAACATCTAAGGCCACTTCTTTTATATCTTCTGGTTTACAAAACCGCCTACCCTCAAACTGGGGAAAATATTGTGGTCAAGTGAACTAGGTGGACTCATTTTCGAAAAACTAGACTCTATTTTCTGTAAATAGACGGATGACGTAAACAGCGACCAAATTGTACATGTAATTTAATTTAGTTAACTGCGTGCGCAAGTACCGGTATATTTTGATTAATTTATAATTTAGTGTGACCAAATGCTATTTTCCAGGATGCTATATTGTTCGTACATCGCATTATTGTGACAACTAGTCAAAAAGGCGAGACTACGGAATTATACTTGAAAATACGCGGGGTACGACTTTGAATTGAGACAAGGAGAGTTGAATTACCTTCAAATATTAGATCTAATCCATTATTGTTACACATGTGTTTTATCAATGCAATATTATAATAATCATGAATTATTACACTAACACTGATTAACAGATTATAAATGAGCGATGATTTCAATATGTTTCGATAAATTGAGTCAAAGCGTGCAAATATTCGCAGATCAGTCAAAATTTGAATGTGCATCGGCTACGATATCTTTGATGTCAGTTCACAACAGTTTCTTTTGCCCGATAAAGGTCGGCAGCGTCTGAGTATCATTCATTTACCGATTGTCAGCGACTTCTGAAGTTACAATGTCGGTACGACTGTCTTTGATCGGAATGGTAAGGGCAAGGTGATTTATAGTTGCGTTTTTGTCAACATCCACATCCTGCTATTTGTTGACTGCATACGTTCAATTAATGTTTTCATAATTTATTTCATAACCTGCACCCGTTTTATTAATACTTCACCATTTTCTCGCTCGTACATCTACGCACATAGGCTGCCGTATACTATGCTATGGGCGAACGTATACGTAACGCCGTTGCTATGGATCGTACAAACGAGTACCTGCTTCTGTCGCAAATTTTAGTAAGGAATACATAGGTTGGGACTGAAAAATAAAATAATTCTTTACGAAATTTTTATGGTGGGTTTTAACACTGAAGCATTTTTGTGGCCTTACAATAGTTCTAAACTCCCGCACTGCCAGCATATATATATATATATATATATATATATATATATATATATATATATATATGTATATATCTTCCAGTGACACTTACGCACTAGGTCACACCTGTGAACTTTATGCATATCAAGGGCTACACAGGGGTGTCAATTACTATCAATTATACGCTTGTAATAAACAAGTGCACATTGTAGGTAAAAATTAATTGTTTGTGAATTCCACTATTGCCACCGCAAAACATCGTGTTTCCACCGTGTTGTCACGGTGGCGATGGCCACGATGGGCTATCCACCCTAATTTAAAGTCTAGGTGGATTTGGGTGGGTTCACGGTGGCATATTTTGCGTTGCCACCCAGAGTCGTCGCCACTGTGACGGGTGGACTTTGGAAAACCCACCTTGCGTGTACTTGTGTTTGCCGATTTGCAATAAAGTTTATTTGTTAGGTTTTTTTTATTTTCTTGCGCCCATTCATCCGCCGGATAGGCTTGTCTCCTAGTGACCGCTTTTTAATTTCTGACTGTCCACTGTGTACTAGTGAGTGCTGCTTTCCCTGTTCGAGTGTTTTTTATCATCTTGTTAATTACGGCATGTGCGTAAAAATATTGTGGACTCGATTTATAAATTAATGTTGAGGGTTCGCAATAAATACTAACAAAGATCTAAAAATACAACTCGTAAACTTAACTTATTTTTGTATAGCGATCTTAATTCAATAATCGCCACGTTTCAATCGACAGCAATTTATAGAATTGTGGTTATGTACAGTCAACTGTCTTTAAACGACAGACTTTACAGTTTTTATGTGTGTCCGAGTACCTTATATCTCATATACACAATTGCACACACAAACATAATTTGCGTCAATACCATGTGGTCTAAAACAACCGACCTCCACAGAGCGGCATTTTTTCTTTAATATCCTCCCTAGCACGTCTTCAATTGCACCGCACAGACAATCACGTGAATAAAGTTCACAAACGACGTCTTGCATTAGTAGACTAGTCGTTTGAAGTTGCCGCCGATGACGTTTTATGTTTGCCGATAAAAGACCACAAGCCGACGTCAAAGAGACTCGACACGCCCAAAGATCGAAATGGGTTAACAGGTGCAATGGAAATTTACCCAGATTTATACGCCTATAATCGGACATGCGTACGTGTCAAACAACTAAATGTTGACATGGTTATTTTTTAGTGTTATTTACGAGAAAACTACTGCACCAATATTTTTTCTAGGATTTTTTTAAGGAATTAATTAATGGACTTATGTAATTATTATGTAAGTACAATTTCACCACATTCTAATTTGCACTTCAATACGTGTCGGAAATAAAATATAAACAAACAAGAAGCAGTGCCGCTGATCACGAAAATCGATTAATGCAATTAGCACTTAATTTTGTTACCGAAAATGCGTGAAACACAATTAAATGTAAATGTAATTAGCACATGTAAAACCATGTGATTATTTTCACTGTCCGGAATGGACGCGAAATCGAGAATAATTCAATGCCAATTCAGAAGATTACGTACCTGTATCAAAACGAAATCACCGCGATTCGCAGTGATCACGGTGAATCGCGGTGATTTCCCCGTCGCTCATTTCCGTGATCAAGCCCGATAACGCGACGGCAATTTCACTCCGACCGACATCGTGATTTCACTCATGTTCACGCATCGCGGTGATCTTGGGTGATGCAAGTGGAAAATCACTCCTACCCCATTCGCGGTGATGCGCCATGTTAGGCAAAAGTCGCGCGAGCTGTACTGTAGTTTTGTTGCGAAAAGTACCTGATCGGTCGCTTTTGTTTCTCGTACATACCTTTGTGAATCATATACTTTTATCATGTGACCAAAATTACATTATATCGTATCGTTAACTGTGACTCTTAAGCATATGTTTGTACTATGCTAGTGCCTGCCTATATTTGCTGCTTCAAAAATTCAATTGGCCAGCTTTGGTTCTTGTACAAGCTGTTGTGAATCATACTGAATGCCTATGAATATTCTGCATGTAGTTGGTATATATTTTATCACCAGCTCACTGAGTGTTGCTTAACACATGACTATCTACTCATGTAGAGTAAAATGTATTTGCTAATGAAATGCAATTAATATGTCATCATGCTAACCGGGTCAAATCATGGCTCATGGTCAAAAATCCTTGTACTGCACGGCTTATAAAATTAAATCTATTGATCTGCTATTATATTTTTAAGATACTCAATTTTTCAGACAATCATATGTACAGGTATGTGTATAATGCGCCCTGAAAAACTCGAGTCAATGTTAACTTGTAACGTACTACCACCCACATAAAACTTTTGTGTTGTGTGTTCTGTCGATCTGTCAAGACTGTTCTGTGTTCGAGGCTTCTGTTGAGGCCAAATAATAAACAAGTACAGTGTTTCCGTTTGGCCTACACTTGTCAGACCGATAGAGCTCTACAAGATATAGTTTTAAAATATAACATCATGCAATGCCTTGTTTGTTTATTTACATACCTGTCAAATAACTTTGTTTACACTCCATTGGGGTTTCCCAGATGTTCATGTAGTCAAAGAATAGCGTTCATGCTCCGATTAGTGAACAATGTGACGTCATTCTGTAAACAAACAAACACTATTTATCCAAAAAGCGAAGCACAGTGGAGAACAATACCACGAATCAAGTTGCACTTTAATAACGTATCCGTGCCACTATTGTCTCAATATTTAACTCTCCAATTGTTATATATTCCAAACATTAAGAACACTAAATATGCAAAAACTCACTGGTTCTACACCACGTATACTCTCCATAAACAGAGTACCTCTCACTACTGCATGCACAAGCCATTAAAGCAGTCATGAAAATAGCATTAAAATTTTTCTAATGGCATTTTCATGGGAACACCATTAAAAAACCCCATTACCTTTTAACGATTTAATGGCCCCATTTTTAATGGTATAGTTAAAATCCTCTTAAACAAGTCCATTAAAAGCTTGTTATAATTAGTTACCAATGGCTGTTAAAAATTTAGTTTTAATGGTCATTAAAATCAGATTAAAAATATGCCATTAAATTTTTACCCATACTGGCAAAGACCCATGAAAAATAATTAATGGCATAGATTTAATGGGTCCTTAAAATGCCATTAAAAAAATCGCCTGAAAACCCCATTAAATCGTTAAAAGGTAATGGCCATGATATTTTATTAATGGCCATGATATTTTATTAATGGCCATGATATTTTATTAATGGTTTATTAAGGGTCACTAAATTTTAGTGTCAGTTTATTTAAGGGCCATGAAAGTTATCCAGTTCCCCAAAGCCATCTATTAAGGGCCATTAAAGTTTTTTGCCAAAGCCCTTTATTAAGGGCCATTAAAGCTACTGACCTTGCATATAGTCTTTGATCTGCACAATCCATTTAGCCGGAGTGCATAATGGTGACCATGACCATAAATAAGGTTAAGGTCAAAATTGGATGGGATGGTGATAATTTAAAGTTTCATAAAGTTGTGACCATTCAGTCAAGAGTTACAGCAGTTCGAAAAAAACTTTAACCAATTTTCAACGTGTTGAGAGACAGACTGACAGACGGACAGATGGAAATCGCCAAACCATAAATCTGGATTTTAATAATCCAGCTAAAAGCTCACACAGAGCCTTTGGCAGCATCAGAATATTGCTCGATTGGACAGGTATCGTGTTGCAAACTTCACTCTGCTTTATCATTTGCATGCATTTTTTTGTAAAAAAGGAACACCATATATGATTACTTAGTCCAAATTCAAGATTTAGCCCAGTAACACAAAGAAAATATCAATTATCTAGCTGAAAATCTTGCCAAATCAAGCAATTTTCCGAGACCGCTTGGATCAGGTTAGCTAAAATTCAATGTATACAAATGATTAAAAATAGAATAATGCTCTTATACAATAATATCTTTAATGTTTCATAAACAAATTAGAACAAGAGCTGTCGGAGGTACTAGCTATTGCTTACCAAATAAGGTTAACTAACGCCAACGGCTACTACGATAAACCAGGGTGAGTGCAATATATAGCTCCCTTTATTTTTTGAACAGTCGGGCTAAAAACTCTTAACACTAATAAATTTACTAGACAAGAGGGCCCTTTGGGCCCTAGGTTTAGGTCGCTCACCAGTCGTAGTAGTACAGGCCAAGATTTGACCTAGTGACCTAGTTATTGATACCAGTTGATCCATTTTCAAACTCAACTTTGATTACATGTAAACAAACATTCTGACCAACTTTCACGAAGATCCAGTGATATCCAGCAATATCGAACTTGACCTGGATTTATTAGAGATGATCATTGTGACCATCTTCCATAAAGATTAGGCCAAAATTGTGACCTGTAGTGTCTACACAATGTTTATCTATGGTTTGACCTAGTGACCTAGTTTTTGACCCAATATCGAACTTGACCCAGATTCTGTTGAGATCATTGTGACCATGTTTCATAAAGATTAAGCTGAAACTGTGACTTCTATTGTCTACACAATGTTTATCTACGGTTTGACCTAGTTTTTGACCCCATATGACATTAACATTTGAATGATGCACTAAATATAATATTTTCAGATTGATGGTAAATATTTGTGCTGAATTATTTATTATTCCATTCATTATGGAATGAGTAATAATGTTGTGAATTTTAGCAATTCAGATCCATGATCAGCATACAGTATAGGAGTGTCAATTGTGTTCTGATTTTAATGAGATTGAGAGTGAAAAAGTTTCACATACGAAGTTGCATATCAATGCACTATACTGAAAATTAATAAAGTGCCAAATCTCCGGTAAAATGGGCACAGGAAAAAATACACGACTTGCGATTATCTATACATCATCTCTTGGATCAGGTTCGCTAAATTTCAAAATGTCAATTGCCTAATACTAATAGATCATACATGTAGACTGTGTTCTGTGAAAATTGGGATTTTTTTACGTTGTAAACGAGGTCAAGAAAAGAGAATAAATAGTGCATGTAGCATGTAAAACTCTACATTCATATGCAACTTAATGTTGATATTCTAATTATAAAGACATTTTGAACTGTATTTATTATCATTTCTTGATGTCATTTACAATGTCCAAATGTTGCGACTTTCACAGAGCTAGGTCTATACTTGTATCATATATAGTTGTTTTATTAAAATTTAAATTGACAAGCCTAACTTTTAAATGCATACTGCTCAAACTTGCTCTTCAGTTTGTTAACAAAGAGTGGAACATTGTTTATTTTTATCATATCCCTGGCTTTATCGAAAGGTAACTTCACTTTCATGACACAATAGTTTGCATCTGGATCTTTCTGCACATCTGAAAGGTTCAATGTAACTATGCCTTTGTCTGTTTTACAATCCTGCAAGTATATCTTCATTTCAAGTTTAGGCTTCACAATAATTCTAGCCACCGGCTTTTGGCAGTTAACGATAGACTGTCCATCAAGAACACCTAAAAAGACATCTCCCTTGGCCCATTCATAAATTCCTATGTCTTCAAGTTCTGAATTCAGATCTGCCAGAAGACTGACTGAATTTGTATCCGAATCTGAATCTTCTACTGACTGACATTCATTTGAAAAACATGACACATCCTTATAACCGTCTTCACTTAATGTTTCAATGCTAGTGAGTGAAGCACTAGAATCCACATCTAGATCAGATGCACTAGAACCCACATCTAGATCTAATGACCGTGAACTGATTTTGGATTTTTTAACCGATACACTAGAATCCACATCTAGATCTAATGACCGAGAACTGCTTTTGGATTTTTTAACCGATGTACTAGAATCCACATCTAGATCTAATGACCGAGAACTGATTTTGGATTTTTTAACCGATGTACTAGAATTCACATCTAGATCTAATGACCGAGAACTGATTTTGGATTTTTTAACCGATGCACTAGAATCCACATCTAGATCCGATGACCGAGAACTGATTTTGGATTTTTTAACCGGTGCACTAGAATCCACATCTAGATCCGATAACCGAGAAATGATTTTTGATTTTTTAACCGATGCACCAGATGACAAGGTCTTATTACACAATCTTACACTTCTCCACGTAATAACACGTTTTACTAGTCTTGCATTTAGTGTGGTATGGTCATCCACAGGACTTGGCAGTTCAATATCTGTATCATTTAAGCTGTTACAAATATCATAAATTGTTTTCACGACCACTTCTGAATACACCAAACCGTACATAATCAGGACGCCATCGCCTATAGGTGTTTTATTTTTGGATAAAATCACTACATGAGCGCCCACCTTCAGCTGCTCATTTAGATTTACATTAGACGTGGAAGTTTCATGTGATGATTCTGATCGTTTTCCCTTTTTACCTTTGTCAAGTAAATATTTACGGCGGTTTTGCAAACTTTCTCCCAACCTTGTCCAGAGTTCCTTCTTCTGTTGAAGAAGTCCTGGCGCAACTTCAAATGCTGTGAAGAAGGCAGTTCTTTTATTTTCGGAAATATCCACTAACGTAGGTGCACGTTTCCATATTTTTGATGAGACAGCTGCATCTCTAAGTAACTGGCGGAAGTACAACTGAGCAGGCGTTGGTTTACCTCGTTGATTTTTAGCTCACCTGAGCACGAAGTGCTCACTGGTGAGCTTTTAGGATAGGTGGCTGTCCGGCGTCCGTCGTCGTCCGTCGTCCGTCAACAATTCCTTTAAATGACTTCTTCTCCTAAACCAATTGATGGAATTTAACCAAATTTCACAGGAATGATCCTTGGGTGGTCCTCTTTCAAAGTTGTTCAAATGGTTCTGGTTAATTTATTAATTAGGTCACAGGAGCTAAAAATAGATTTTAAAAGTGAAAACTTAAAAAATCTTCTTCTCTGAAACCACAGGGCCTACAGCTTTGATATTTTGCATGAAGCTTCATCATGAGATCCTCTACAAAGATTGTTAAAATTTTGCCCCTGGGGTCAAAACTGCACCCGTCCCGGGGGTCACTTGTTTTGCAATAGAGTTATAGAGAGAAATCTTTGAAAATCTTTTCCTCTGAAACCACAAGACCTACAACTTTGATATTTTGCATGTAACATCATAATTATTGGGGTCCTCTAACAAGATTGTACAAATTTTACCCCCATGGGGTTAAAATAGCCCCCTACCCCAGTCACTATGTTATTGTAGAAAACTTTGAAAATCTTCTCTTATACCACAATGCAGACTCCCACTGACCTCACCTTTAGATAAGAAATAATGTTGGATATTTCTTTCTTGCTGACATTAATGACTTTTCAATGAGATATACTAAACCCTGACTCTGGTATCTGAATTCAAACATGTGTAGACCATCTGGTCCATTTGTTCAGTCAGTAGGAGAAGTTTATTGTGTGTTCAGCTAGTAATTGTAGTCAATTAAGAAAATTGTATGTTTTACAGTATCAAGCTTGTACCATGTTTGTTAAGCAACCGTTGTCTTATAATTATAATCAATTTGATTATTTCAATCCATTATTTCACAAAATATCATGCCCATAAAGTGTATATATTTGCATACAAGTTAGTTGTGTTTTATATTCTTCCACCAAATATATCCCTCAATCTAAGGCTAACCTTAATAAATTCTTTGGTTGGAGTTACTCTATCTACTCACGAAAATCCCAGCAACATATTTGGCCTTCAGGAGACATTTTTTACTTTAATGAGATTACTAAGTGTTCGTAAAAAATAATTAAAAACATTCCCTACTTACCTACCCGCCTAAACATTTCTGTGTAACTCCAAACAAAGAATTTTTTAAGGTCAGCCTGAGATATTTGGGGTAAATTGCTTTCTACATGTCAGCTGTCTGGTACACTAAATGGTTTCAGATCAATAACTCGAGAACAGTTTGGCCTAAGATCATCAAACTTTGCTTTGAGGTTGGTTATCATCAATAGATGACCCCTATAATGTTTTTTGAGGTCATTAAATAAACAGATAAGGTCATTAACCTTAAACATAATTATCATAGAGGCATATCCTACTATTCCGGAATAATCCGAGAATCAGGATTAGCTGCACTAAAAAAAATGAACTTTTATGTAGAAAAAGTTCATTTCTCGACTTAACATCGCTCGAATATTACTCAGGTGAGCGATCCAGGGCCTTCTGGGCCCTCTTGTTTTTCTCCAGCATCTGATCAACAGTATATGGAACAGTGTTTTTTTTTTTTCAACACAAACAGATTTATTTTCTGGCAAGTAGTGTCTCTGTTGATCATTGTCATCACCTAAATCACTGTCATTGCTAGGTTCAGACACTGTACTGCGATCCTTTGAAAAATCAAGTTCAGGTGCACGTGCAAACTCTTTGTGGATAGCTATAAACTTTCGGGCCTTGAAGCGATCACTGAAGGTTTGAAATACATCCTTTACATCTTCTTCAGGGAACTCCTGAAGCATCTCCATGTTAATGCCATTGTCTGAAAATAAGACAAAAATCCATGAAATTAGCCAGGTAAGGCATTATTTAAAAGTACCTTATTTTAGTGTTTGAGACCAGCCTAGAACCATATCAGCCGGACAGTGTACAAAAAATGCCGAATTATCAGGTGACGTGCTGTTCACTACTAAGTATAATCTAGTGCTGAAACGGTTAGCCGAAATTACAAACCAATTAACTGGTATCATTAACTGGTAACTAACCGGTTAATCATTAGATACAACCACTAGACGATCGGCTTTATATATGATTAATATGCTGGATTGCTGATTACACACGCAACATTACATAGGGTATAATACTGGTGATGAAAACCATATTAGAAACCATTTTATTGAGTTACCGGTAATAAAGATCGAACCAAATAACTAAATGATTTCAATGATCAAACCGCAAACTCAGATAATATTTCCAAAATTGATATTTTTTATAAAAGGAACACATGGTCGCTACAAAATAGTTACCTTATAAAGGGAAGCAACTAGTCTGGTTAACCGGTTAGTAAAAGTTGTAACCGGTTAATCGGTAACCATACGGACGGTAACAGGTTAATCGTTTCAGCACTAGTATAATCAGTAAGCTACTTTTATTGAATTGTTGTCACAATCTTGTGGGGGCTGATCTGCATCTGTGATGGTTGGAAACGCTATAAGGTAGGATTATGCTTGATGCGACTCTGCATCATAATTCAGGGCCATAATTCTGTCAAAAAGGGTTGAAATAAAAAAAATGACAATATGCGCTAGGGCATCTCATAACGGTACTTCTGTGAACGTTTGGACAAAATTCCTTGATAAATGTAGGAGATGCACACAGAAGAGTATATGTATAAAATCAACAAGGGCAATAACTCTTACAAAAATAGTCGAAACACAAAAGCCTGATAATATGCACTGGGGCACCCGATAACAGTACTTCTGTGAAAGTTTCGTCAAAATTCCTTAAGATTATAAGAAATGTAGAAGAGTCGGTTGGTCGGTCGGACTGACGCCTACCATTACCATATCCCCTTCGGCAGGGAATAATTAAATATAATACAAGAATTGTGTTTGAGAAATGCTACTGCCCCCCCACCATTGTCCTGTCCGATGAGCAGTATGCCTGTATTTACACCACTCTTGCACCCCTCCCACTGACCCCCGGCCAGATTGTTAATTTGACCTTTGAACTCTCCTAAGTGTGACCTTGAACCTACATTATGTTGCGGCATTACCGTATAGCGGGTTATTTCTGCGGATTTTTTTTTCTGCAGTTCGAGGCTGTCCCGCAGAAATATCTACTGCACATTTAAACTATCAGCAGTAATTTTTGACGCAAAATTAAACTTCGATATTATACTTCAATATACCGGTAATAAACCGTTATCTATACATGTATCTCCCGAGTTTGTCGTATAATGCTGTGTTATTCACACATTAAAGGTGCTAACCCTATTGATTGTGGTTGATTGCCTTTGTTAGGTATCAATGAATGAATGTGATGTGTAATCTTTACAAGCATACACAATTATGTAAAGTTTGACTAGGTTATAACATATCGGGTCAAAACTTCGAAGTGAGCATTTTTATGTACTTTCAGGTTCATGCAAACCGCAAAAATTAATTCCCGATTTTCTGCCAGGTCGCAGAAATAAAATTTACCCATTTTAGGCCCAAATCGCAGAATTTTTTTAACGTGGAATTAACCCGCTATACGGTATTTCCGAAAGTAGCAGATGCCTCTCTGTCTCTCCAACATATATAGAGGATCTTACATGAGTGTCTTTCTATATTGAATTTATTAAACGAGTTGGATAAAATGATAAAATGCGAGGCTCTGCCGAGCATTTTATCACTTTTATTCAACGAGTTTAATAAATTTAATATGGAATGACACGAATGTAAGATTCTTTTTATCACATAAACTAAATACACAGTAAAAGTTTGTCAAGAATGCACACACTTCCCCTTTGGCAAATAAACTCCATAGGAGTAAAGCGGTTTATTGAAAGAGCTAAGAAAATAGTGCAACAATGTATACACCAATATGTTAATTTTTCTGCCTTTGAAAAAAAATATTTTTAGGGTATCTAAAATCCTGCAGATGTAAAACTATGCTTAACAAAGTAAATAACTAAATCTAGGACCACAGCAACACAACGTATTCTGTTCTGTTCCGTGTTCCGTTCCGGGTTTTAGTAACAACCAAGGACAGGGGAAGTAACTAGGTTTTCCGCGTGAATTTATTCGCGATTCGTCTGAATAGCCGAAAATAACTGATTGTACACGATGCAAGTACTTGGTAAGCAAGGAAAATCGTCTTTAATACTCAAAATTAACTGAATATATACAATGAAATCAACATACGATGCCGTGTGTTTGTGTAGATGAAAGATATTTGGTATGTACATTTCGTCCCGATCTTATTCTTACCCACGTTTAACGGACCTACCGTCATGTTTACTTACAGTTATAACTCTTAAGTTCTTGTACATCTGTTATTGTGTGATTATAACATGCCCTAGAGTGCTCATAATCGGATATAAAATTTATTCTATTCTAAAAATGTATTCTTTTACTTTTTTGACAACGTGTATGAATACATGAATAAAGTGACTCGCCCTTGTATCTACTTCATTTGCATGTTTATTACACGTGTGTATTATGACTTTTATGTAATGGGTTTATTAAACTCCCAGAGCCTAGTTTATGTGATAAACCAACATATACAATAATTCCACAAATAATACAGATTACCATGTCAAACCAGACGATAAAAAATTGGAAGTAGTAACTCCCTCGCTTGGCCCTGCATTTAGAGTGTAGTTCTACGACTGGTCGGCCCGGTGTCAGGACTGGGTGAGGTACTTGTTGGTGCCTACAACATGTATCCCAAGTGTGGCAGCACAAGATTGTCTTGGTAGGCACCGTCGCTATATGACTAAATTACTGTTGAAAAGTGAAGTTAAACCCATATAAACAAACAAATAATACAGCTGTATACCTATTCATACTCTATTCTATAATTAATGTATAAATATGTAGGCCCCTATGTGTGGTTAGGCCAAAACAAAATGATATTGTGGTTCTAGTAACCATACCTGTCCTATGTTTTTGCCCCTACCCTAAACATTTTATTGGCATTTTACTGGAAGTCACCGCGGATCATTAATTTTCCAGTGCATAAAATAATTTTAAAAAATAAAATATTTTTCCTACCTACCTACCCTTTTTTTTCAGCATGTTACCAGAACCACACTATTAATTTGTTTTGGCCTAACAATAGGACATTTCTGGATGTGTGCCAGGCTTGAAGGCCTCAACTGTCTGTGGCTGAAATTGTTCTAATATTATAGATATTATATATAAGTTTCTGTTCCAACTGTTTGTCCTCCATATGTTCAGGTTTTGAAGCATGTCCGTTCAAGCTTGCTGTCTCGAAGTGGCACAAATTTTAAACAGAAACTAGAGAGACAGCAAGTTTGTCTAAGGTTACGCCTATTTTCATATCACAAGCAGCTACGGAGCAACATTACAGTATTATTTGAATCAATAACGATTTGTAACGGCATTGACGCAAATTCTTTTAGTACACTACTGACTAATCACATTGTCATCCGAAATTACGTCTGTCCGAAATATGGGAATAATTCGTTAAAGATTTTCCTTTAACCGGACAGTCTGAAAATAAATGCGGGCATCGCTCAAGAGTTCACACCAAAATCGTCGAACTTACCTATGAAAGACTGTCGCCCTTCCTCAGTTAAAGATTGTTTGAACGTATAAAATCTCTCTTCGCCCATGGCTGCTTTTTTACGCGCCGAAAGAACACCGGAAACGATAAACGCCGTATTGGAAATCAACAGACTGCGCTCTGCTTAGTTCATAGAAATTGGTGGTATAAATTAACTGAATTAAGAACCAGTCTGTTTAAAATGAAAACATCCGGCGCATGTCGTATTTATTTTACGGTTTATCGTTTCTTTGGATTGGAGAGACCAGGTATGTTGTGAGAATTACGTTCTTTTGCTCAACAGAAAATAATTTTTGCGCTCCTTATGCATGCTGTCAAAACATGGGCAAAATTGAAGTTTGATTCCAAATAACATCAGATTTCGCGACCCAAAGAATGTTATACCACGGACGGTTAACAGTTCGAGTTTATTTGTTCGTCTTTAGCTCACGATCACCTGACCACAAAGTGTTCATGGTTAGCTATTGTGATGGGTAGCAGAACTTTTATACTGTGTATATATACCAGGCCTGGGAGAAACGTCTGCACTGCAGGGAGAAAAGTCTGTAAAAAATAATATGTAATAAATTATTTCATTTCGAACTTCCGCACCATACAAATGCCTGCGGAAATAGTCGAGTGTGTAGGGAATATCAAAAGAGAATGAATTGAGTCAAAGAATATGTATGATGCTTGATTACCGCTATATAATTGGCACAAATTAGAAATGATATATGGCTGTTGATCCGACGACTGGTGTTTATTGTTTATTTCCATTTCCTGAAGGCCTATACACGCCTGAAGTCATAAATTTCTGTATACAGAGCCAAATCTCGGACGTAGTTCGTAATTAATTAAGTGATGTTGATTATACAAATTTTTGGTCAGCTGTCCGATTTTTTCGGCATTTGAAATTATAGAGTTGTCCGGGACTAAATTTTACTTTTTTAGCGCATTGTCAGCGGTCCGAAAGTGATTTAGAGCTGTCCAGGACGTCGGACTATAAGATTTGTAGAGCCCTGCCTGAATGATACATTTTATATTTCAGATTTTGTTTAGTAACTGCCAGCTCATTTTAACCAGTTGAGAGGAACATACTGAAAACAATTTAGTGCGAACAGTGATTGGGCATGTCGTCCTTAAAGAACTGTATTTGCCAAATGTGCAAAAATGTTGGTGAACCTGTTCAAAGGCACATTAGGAGACGACACGAACTCATGTATGGCATTTTTGTTCCTGCTGACGTAGATGAATATAGCTCGGAAACAGAATCAGGAACATTATTCACATGTACGCAGCAGCATGATTCGGATCCATCTACACTAGTCGAATGTTCTAAGTACACACTTGGTATTTTTCATTTAATTGAAAAAATATTAGACCTATCTGTGAATCGAATACACCATTGGAATCAGGAAACTATTGTCTATCACGTTAATTACCATTCTAAAATGTAATAACAACATATTAGAAAACCACCATTTAGTTCACTGCTTAAAACAACGAAGTCGCACATCAATATCGTGTATGACCACAGTCTGTCCTGTTGATAGCCTGACATCTCTGAGGCTCTGAATTGATAAAGATGTGTACCAATTGCTGCGTGAGTGCATTCAGTTCAAGTAAAGGGTGCGTTATGAGTTCCTATACGGTCTGGTGTTGTCGTCGTGCTCGGAAGCGACGCCCAAACTCATCGCAGATGTATTCTATCGGATTTAGGTCCGGGCTACAAGGCGGCCATACCATCGTGCAACCTGATTAAAAATTGCATTAAAATCAAAGTCCATGTAATGAAAATGTGTTCGTATCTTACAAAAGACATGATTGATAGAAAATAAGTGAGTTTTGTTAAACTGTAGTAGTAATTCGGATGATAAATGCCTATTGAAAGTTACTTTTCCATGCTCAAACTCAAATTGCTCCATACAAATGAATGGACATATTCTGTTCAGTTCAACGATTCCACCTTATTTCACGATCTTAAAGTGATACAACTATCAGTCAGATGTTGTCATAATCGTGTTTTGACGCATTCAGCGACTAAATGTAAATGACGTCATGTGACGTCTTAATTTTTAATCGAGTCAATATAAACATGCATTTTGTTCGTGAATTAAATGCAGCTACCATAATAATAATTATGTGCATGAGTTAAGAACCCCAAAACAGACAATAAATGGATTAAATCTTACCCGTCTTATTGACATGCCGGTTACAAGCATTCCTGTCGCACTTGCGCACTCCTCAAGCGTCATTTACGTTATATAATACGAAATATTTTTATGGCTTTATGTTTGGGGGTCGAACATTGATCGTGTATGAAATGCTCTGAACAAATTTACACATATTTCAGATGTGTGCACTAGAAAAATGTGATTCTATCATTTTCGTCACGTATCAATGATTTTTACGTAGATCTTGATTTTTCTTTTTCTGTATTAAAGACAATCACCTACACATGATATCTATACAGTTTTAGTGAGTTTAGATAATTATGTTCCTGATTTATTTTAGTTCTAAAAGTGTGTACTTAGAACATTCGTCAAGTGTATACTTGAACCCAAGACTGATAGCCCAGCCATCGAAAGCAGGTATATCTTTAAACAGATTTATGAACTTAAAGGGACTAATACATACTTCTTGGACCCAATATGGAAAAAAGAACGCTTATAATTGACTTCTAAGCATCATTGCATTTTAATTCTATGTCTAGTTTTACAACAATAGATGCTGTTTGTTGGGATACACTCCATACAGTATCATAATAAACTATCATCATTATCCTATTTGTACATCTACTTTCTCCGAAATTTTAGTTACATGTGAATTCTTAAAAATAGAATTTGTCGGGGCCCAGGATAAGTAAAACGGTTAATAGCGGCACATGTGAGCGAAAAATATCTTGTTATCGAATGCTTTCTCTCACATTAAGTATGCATGGCTTTTTAGCTCACCTGAGCACTTTACCCTGAGCACGAAGTGCTAAGTTACCCTGAGCACGAAGTGCTAAGGTGAGTTATAGTGATCGCCTGATGTTTGTCGTGTGTGCATGCGTCCGTACGTCCACAATTTAAGTGTTTACACAATATATACCACATTTCTCGAGCAGAGAATCAACTTGTAGAGATTGTATATGACCATCAGATGTTGGACGAGTTCTTTACTGGACTAGATCTGACCAGTATTGTATATACTAGAGTAACGGCCCTTGAATTAGTGAAAAATGCTATATTTCACATTGTTTACACAATAGAGGCCACATTTATTGACCAAAAATTGGAACTAAACCTGCAATAATTGTATGTGTCCATAAGATCTCAGACAAGTTCGATAATGGGCAAGGTTGGACAAGTAATATCAGAGTTATGTCCCTTGAATTAGCAAAAATGTTATATTTCAGCTTGTTTATACAATTGAGGCCACATTTATTGACCAATTATCACCAAACTTGCAGTAGCAGAGATTATATATATGGCTATAATATCTCGGAGGAGTTTGATAATGGACTAGAGCAGACCAGTATTACCAGAGTTACGGCCCTTGAATTAGCGAAAAATGAGGCCACATAAGTTTTGTGTGTGCTTCATTTAAAAAACCTTGACAGAATTCAGTGCAACTTGGTATGAAATATCAATTTGAAGGATAGTTGTGCACGTCATTTTCGCATTCTTATCAGGTTATTATACCCCACAAACAAAGTTTGAAGGGGGTATACTGGAGTCACCATGTTGGTCTGTTAAATCGTGTCTGCTCTGTAACTTTGTCATTTCTTACTGGATTTTAGAATTACTTGGTATAAATTTTCACCGCATCAAGACGATGTGTCATGCGCAAGACCCAGGGTCCTAGCTCAAAGGTCACACTTAGAGGTCAAAGGTTATATAGTCATGCAAATCGTGTCAGCTCTGTAACTTTGTCATTTCTTACTGGATTTTAAAATTACTTAGTACAAATGTTCACCACATCAAGACAGTGTGTCATGCGCAAGACCCAGGTCCCTAGCTCAAAGGTCAAGGTCACACATGGAGGTCAAAGGTTAAAAGGCATAAATAGTCATGCGATGATACGTAGTAGTGTGTTACTTATTTTTTGCCACTGCAATTCAAGATGGCCCGACTGGCAGCCATCTTGGATTTGTTAATCTTTTTACAGTGGCCAATTTCTATGAAATTTCATACAGTTGATGCTTATGATGTGTAGTACGTAGTGTGTGACATTATTTTTAGTTCGACAAAATTCAAAATGGCCAACTGGCGGCCATCTTTTAATTTTAAACAAATTATTTTATTCCTGTGTCAAGGCAGTGCTGCGGGGGTATGATTCATCACTCCTGTGATAGCTCTAGTTTTTAGCCGATTTTAGGCCCTTTAAATCTTTCAACAATTGCCTTTGTTAAGGGAAGGTTTGTCTGCGCTTCATCTCCAAAATCCCTGAACGGATTTCAATGAAACCTGACATGAAGCATCGATATGAAGGCTAGAATCCTTTATAAGGTTTCAAAAACATTTCTAGTTTCTATTCTACTTATATTTTTTTCAGTTCTGAAGATGAACATACCACTTGTGAAAATACATCAGGTAGTGACATTTCAAGCACAGATGAAAGTGAGGAATGTGAAAGCATGTCTGACATCGAAAGTTCAAGTGATTCAGCATCTAGTTCTGACCGTCCATGGTCATTCTGTTATGATAAAAGCATATATGAAGAGGGTCCAGCAATCCAAACTTTACCAAACTCAACCACGACAGTTCTACAATGGCTGGCTTTGAACTTTTCCATGTTTGTTGCACACCCCGCAATAAGCAAGGCAGCATTTACCCATAACATTCAAGTGCAGAAAGTTACTCATGGTGATGTAACTAATACTTTGCCGTCTTCTTATTATGAAGCAAGAAAACTTTTAGATCCATATGTCGTTAAAAAAGTGGTATTTGATGTTTGTGTAAACGAGTGTGTTATATTTAGAAATAGTGGTACATTACAATGTGCTGACATGCTACAGTGCCCTGTTTGTGGTGAAAACAGATATAATACAAATTCTTCCAGTAAAACTAAAAGGCCTGTTTCAAGAAGAAGATTCACATATATTCCAATTGGCCCTAGACTTGCCAGATTGTATGGTGAAGTTAATCTTGCACAGCTAGTTATGTCTCATCCTGGTAGCGATTATGATGGAGATGAGATGTGGGATGTTCACCATTCAGCTTCATGGAAAGAACTATATTCGGAAAATGGTTACTTGGGGGGGGATAAAATGGGCATTTCTTTTGCGTTAGAACTAGATGGTGTGAATCCATTTCATAACATTGGGGCTATTTATTCTATGACACCAATTATGTTAACTATTTTAAATTTTCCAAGACATATCAGAAATGCATTTGGAAATATAAACCTTGTTGGTATTATACCTGGTAAGGAGAAGTCAGAGTCTTCAAACGTGAGCCCATATATGGAAATATTAGTAGATGAACTGATTTTTCTTACCCAGACCAAAGCTTATAGTGCATATGCATGCCAATGCTCCAGTTGATGTAAAGTTGAAGCTTCTATTATATGTTTTGGATTATCCAGGCCTCTCAAAACTGTTTAACCAGCATGGAAGTGGTATTTTATTAGGCTGTCACTGGTGTTATGTACGAGGAGAATATAACAAACACTTAAGCAAAGTTGTTTACTTTTCAAACAGGTCATATTTAGAAAAAGAAGACCCACTACGTCTTGATGAAACAATGTTTGCTTCAAAGTCAGGAGACATTTCTGAAAGACCAAAAAAGCGAGTATTTGTTAAGGAACATTCTTATCGCGAAGCATATGAAAATGCAAAGAATAAGACACTTGTAAGCGCAACTAGTTGCATCTGCCACTGGGTGTAAACAGAGTTATTCTGTTTGTAAGTTACCTGGACATGATCGTGTTAATGAAAGCCTACCATACTGTTGCCACACAGTGAAAGATGTTATTCAAAACATAATGAAAGTTGTCACAGGTAATTATGTTGACATTAATAAAATAGTTAGTGCCGAGAAAGTGATGGGTCGCCTACACACCTTGCAAAGATCTTCTTCACTGGATACAACAGTTTTGGCCGATGGTCAGGCAAAAAGCAAAAAGCCAAGGCTTGGAAAGTCGCAATCAAATGAATCAACATTGCCATTTATGTTAACAAAAGATGAGCTTAGTGAGGCAGACAGACGAGCTAACGGTATACATGTTCCAATAGATTTTGGATTGAAACCCTCGCCATTTATCAGCAAACCGGGAAGTTTGAAATCACACGATTGGAAGCAAATAGCAACACAGGGTATCTTAAAATTTTGTCTCAAAAACACATTGTCGGAAAGATGTCGAAAAACACTGTTTATAGTTCTTGACAGTCTTACCAATCTTTGCCATGAGCATGTATCAGTTGAAGATATTGATCAGATTGAGGTGGGCCTGAACAGAGCATTAGCCCTACTTGAAAGAGACTTTCCTCTGTCTCTTGCAAACATTACTACGCGTATTCTTCACCACATTCCTGATGGAATTAGAAGATATGGTCCAGTATACGGAACATGGATGTATGTGTTCGAAAGGTTCAACTCGTCGATCTGCAAAAGAGCGCTTAACATGAGGTATCCGGAGTCCACAGTTATTGAGACATTCATAATACATGACTGGTGTAATTTCATGGTGTCTTCAGGCCGCATACCAAATGTTACAAATGCAGTAGCAACAGACACAGTTATCCAAGAGGATGAAGGCAGCAACTTGGAAAATTCCAGTGTAAAAGTGTCAAAATCTAATGGCGCAGATAAAAGACGATTAATTCATTTGAGAAACAGAGACCTTCGGTCAATACATAAACAACTTGAAGGCCCATCTTGTGATAGCTGTGAAATAAATAAGTACCTGTATCATACAGAAATCCACCCAGTTACAAAACGAGGAACTGTTTTTACTTCAAAGTTGTATGAAAAAGAAACGGCTAAAACAGTTTCATCTTTCGTGTGCAGTGAATTTGTAAGAGGTGCACCAGGACAAAAATTAGACATTGGGACATTTTTAGAATTTGGAAGGATCTGTTACTTTGTTGAGCATGTTTCAGAAAGTCACTTAGAAACTGAGAAGAATTGTTTTGCCTTTGTTGAATGGTTTGATAGTGTTCAGTTTGATAATGACACACATCTCTGGTTTACAGACTTGAATTGTGGTGATAAAAGGAAGTGTTCCTATATCAAAGTAAATAAGTTATCTAAGCCATTAGTGACTGCAGAGGAGACAACACCTAAACATTTACTTTGGTTTCTGAACAGTGGAAAAATACCCGTGGTTTAAAGTATGCAATACTAGATGAACTGTTTTACCTATTATGAGTCAGTGGTGAGGATGATTTAAGTTACTTTTTAATGTACTTCAGTATCTTTCAGTCAATTAATTCAAGTTTCATATAAATTCAAATTGATAACTGTATAAAGTTATTTCAAATTTAGTTTTCAATTGAAACTTATTTGTGAGCTCTCTAGTTCAAATATTTTTGAACCCCATTTACACAAAAACAAGAATTTTCCTGAATGTCAAAAAACACCAACTTGATATAAAAGTCTGTTAATTTTTTTGGCATTGTCGGAAAACTTGTATGCAGGTCCTTTGAACTGAAAATAACTGAAATATGAATATATTTACAATAAAAATATTCTGTAGGAATAATTTCTGAAGGAAATTATGGAAGAAAGTAACTTGTATGAGTTATAGTAACTTAAACCAGTCTCCCCCTGACAGGTTATTTGATGGACATTAAAATAATTGGTTATTAGAATTGAAATGGAATGTCATTTGATTGTCCCTAAAATACCTCCTTTTATCTGTTCATGTCCGTTAAATGTCATTTAATGGTCTTAAATGATGTCCTTTCAATATTTTCATGGTGTACATAAATAGCATATTTGACATTAATGGGCATGAAATAAATTGTAACTGCCATTAATTTTACTTCGATCATAAATTTTTGTATTCATGGCCATGAAATGTAATTTAATTGCCATTAATTTTACTTTGATAATAATTTTTTGTATTCATGGCCATGAAATGTAATTTAACTGCCATTAAATTTACTTCAATCATACATTTTTGTATTCATGGCCATGAAATGTAATTTAACTGCCATTAATTGTATTGTGAAAAATAAATCCTACCAATTTAGACTTTAATGGGTGTTAAATTAAATTTAACTGCCATTAATATGACTGTTAAAAATGAAACTTACAAATTTTCATGGCTTTTTCCTGGGCCTTAAATTTTCAGGTCGAAATAACATTTGTTTAAAGGCACTTTCAAAGCCATGAATGAGATTTTTCATGGTATTTTAATGGGATACCCATTAAACTTGTTAAACCTGTTAAATAAGTTGTTACGAGAATTAATGGGGTAAATTAATGTTTTTTTCAGTTTTCATGGGCATTTAACAGGAATTTAATACATATTTCATGGCTTGTGCATGCAGTAGTGTATTCCAAACATTAAGAACACTAAATATGCAAAAACTCACTGGTTCTACACCACGTGTACTCTCCATAAATAGAGTACCTCTGGTGGTGAATAAAAACACGGCACTATTTTTAGACGGACACGCGTGTAGTCAATTTTCTAAAAATGATAAATTAAGATAAAAATAGAACACACCGGGGAAACCCCAAGGGAGGTAAATAGTTAAAATTTATAATCCCTACAGATTTGTCCCCCTTGCATAAGCTTGTGTTTGAAATTGTCTCATATAATAACTGTATGTTGATACCATGCTGATACACTACAACGTGTGATTGTTTAGTTTATAGAAGTATGACAACTTCCAGATAAGAAGCAAAAACGTCTGTCAAAACAATCGCACAGCATTTACTGTGTTAAAAATAAAATCAAGCAGGATTTTTTTTGGTTATGCTATTTATTAGCTTGGAAGGCAATGTTGGTTAATGACTAAAACTAGTCTTTACATGGATATGTAAAAAAGATGACATGTTCACTTCACAAAAATCGCAATTCTTGACGGACACAACTCCCGAATTTCCGCAGACCATTCTATTGATAGGTAAAACAGCACAAGATGTGTTAAATTACATTTCTGTATCGATAATATCAAATAAACAATAATAAATCTATCAAAAAATCACACTTATTTGATCACTTCTTTCTTTGTTTGAATGTAATACATAATTTAAAACAAGTTATTTTTTCCGTCATTTTCTGTCAATCTTATGCCGATCATACAGGTTAAGATTTCTTGTCACATTTATGCTAGTTTCATGTTCTGTGACATCCATTTTATACAGGGGATCGTAACGTACCAGATTAGAGTCAAAACACGATGCTGTACAAGACTGACAGGAAATCACATTGACTTCGAGCCGTGTGATCGTCAATTCTGTCAAACTTTTCAATTTTAGATCGCAACATAATATGTAATCGTTTGTGAGATCGCGATTCTTAAAACGGTTCGGCCCGCTACTATGATGACGACGCATGCGCATAGACCGGGAGTGAATGGCGGCGAAATGTTGAGAGTCTAACACGTGGTAAGTAAATCGTTTTACAAGTTGTCTGTCAGATTTATTTTATAATCGCTACATATTACGATCGATATGTCATGTTGCATTTTCAGGTTTTAGGAGTGTTATTTGTTGCAAACTTATTGTTTTTTGTGTTTTTTAGACATAAACGAATAGTTTAGGAACGATCTTGGTCATACAGATGCTTCCAGACGCTTGAAATTTAGCTTGAGCGTAGCGACCGTAAGCATTTTGACGGACTGTTGGTGCGATTTACATCAAGTCTGACGGACTATGTTGCAATCGTCAATGTTTTTGACAGACATATTGATGGGATCGTAAGGTGTTGACGGACAAAAGTGCGAAGCATAATTATTTTGACAGACACTGTTGCGACTACGTTATATTTGACGGACCCTTTTTGCGATCTTTCTGGTTGACGGACAATTGTTGATTTATTAATCCTGTTTCTTGTAGCAATACAAAAATCTGCCAAAACCAATAGAAATATCCATTTTTAGCATAATGTCCGAGTTATATTTGCTTTCTGGCATAATCAATGCTGGAATAGGGTAGAAAATCTGCCTGGAGCGATCGTAATTATTTTGACAGACTTCGGTTGCGACTACAGTCATTTTTGACGGACCTTTTGTTGCGATCTTTCTGGTTGACGGACAATTGTTAATTTATTAATCCTGTTTCTTGTAGCAATACAAAAATCTGCTTCAGCCACTAGAAAAATCCATTTTAGCATAACGTCTGAGTTATATTTGCTTTCTGGCATAATCAATGCTGGAATAGGGTAGAAAATCTGCCTGGTAGCGATCGTAATTATTTTGACAGACTTCGGTTGCGACTACAGTCATTTTTGACGGACCTTTTGTTGCGATCTTTCTGGTTGACGGACAATTGTTAATTTATTAATCCTGTTTCTTGTAGCAATACAAAATCTGCTTCAGCCACTAGAAATATCCATTTTAGCATAACGTCTGAGTTATATTTGCTTTCTGACATAATCAATGCTATAATAGGGTAGAAAATCTGCCTGGTAGCGATCGTAATTATTTTGACAGACTTCGGTTGCGACTACAGTAATATTTGACGGACCTTTTGTTGCGATCTTTCTGGTTGACGGACAATTGTTAATTTATTAATCCTGTTTTCTTGTAGCAATACAAAATTCTGCTAAAACCACTAGAAATATCCATTTTTAGCATAACGTCTGAGTTATATTTGCTTTCTGACATTATCAATGCTGAAATAGGGTTGAAAATAAGTCTGATAGCGATCGTAATCCTTTTGACAGACACTGTTGCGATCAACAAAGTCGTTTGTTAAAATCATCAATAGCCATTAAAACTTATGGAGTAAACATGAAACTACGCTCACCCAAAACATGAGGAATATATAAAACTTATAAGGAATGTATAAATGTATGTTATACACTGAGGCCAACATTTTTAAATTTTCTGTTTTACGGGAGCGCCAACCATAATCTTTTCCAAAATGATAAAAAAATAAAATTCATTAATGAACTTCTGTCGACAGTGCAATTTAATGACACCCGAAAAAAAGTCGTGAACGATTTTAACCAACATTCATGAATTAGCGTTTTCTGACAACCCACGAATGTTACGTATAGCCGATAAACACAACATTCTATCAAAATGTAAGCTCCGTATACCCAGCGATATGATTGGTTAAAGGCGCTGTTACTGTGGGTTCATCGACCAATTAACGCTTAGCTTCCGTGTCCGTTCAGCAATACATATATTTCTGCACGTGCGCAAATGTCCTATATGACTAAAATTGATCAAGAAAAAATTGTGTAAGGTCACATTTGACGCTATTTACGAGTGATTCAAATCAATAACAAAGCACCTACCAGTAATTCATATTCCGAAGAGTTAATTCATTGATACGATAGTATCACAACAGTTCAACAAACTAAAGCAGACAAACAATATTTTAACTCGTCAGTTTCATACCTGAAACGCGGTAAATCTCTGTCAAGGTATTTGATGGTACCGGCGCGGTCTAAGCTCTTTTAACTTCAAAGGGCGGCGCAATGACTCAGCACACTTTGAAGTGCGACATGCGAATTTTATACCGTAAATCGTATTCGATATGTACGTGTATTTAATTATAGTAGTTGATTTATGCAGCAGACTTTTTCATAGAATAATTTGCTAGATGTCTTACTTAAGTTAAACGAGCGAACATTGAAATCGAGTAATAGACGAGGTGTTTAGTTTTTCCAAGGACGATGCACCGGTATTATTCGAGTTTTAAACACATGCTTATGGTATTCAAACAATATATACACGTTAAGAGGCATAAATAACAGTAAATGGTCGGGAAAACGTCGGCATCTTGACGTGCGAGTTGCACTATTTCGGATATCTACATAGTTTCGGATAAGTTCATGTTAATGTTTAGATGTTTTTAACCTTATATTTTCAAGCTAATTGACATATTGACATCATGACCCCAAGATCTACACAAGAGTAGGTAACACAATTATCTACAAACCATCTGCCCTTTTCGACATAGAAGCCCTAACCTCTACACAACAGAGGTTAACGCAACTTTCAAGCTTTTGTTTGAATATATAATGATTATACCATCCTAGTTTGACATGAATAAATCGTATCATATCATTTAAAATTTCGGTTCCTCTTCCATCAGTTAAAATGACAACGCGGGGCATACTGGATTGTCATCCAGCTGACTTACGGAAGGTCGGTGGTTCTATCCAAGTGCGCACTCATGATGAAATATGCTCGAAGGGACACAGGTCTGGGGTCTTCCAAAAAATTGGAAGTCGCCATATGAACTAAATATAGTTCGGTGCGACGTTAAATCCAACAAATTAAGTAAATTACACTTACCTTTCAATCCATCTGTCGTTGTAGAAAAAGACCATGGCGAATAGATCAACTGAATACCGACGTAAACTAAAATTGGAGGATCCAGACAGATACCAAATGTATCTGGAAAAAGCAAAAGAGCGCAATAAAAATAATAGAGAAAAGCTTAAACACGAACTTCAACAGAAGAAACCTGACAAAGCTGCTATTGATAAAAAGAAGCATTTACTGGAACTTCAGCGACGTAGACAGAAGATATACAATGAAAGTAGAAAACCCGAAAAGCTTATTGTTAACTTCACCGATACTTTCCGTAAAACAAATACAAATGTTCAGAAGAAAGCTCAAAATAAGCCACAAACCAGACACAATGTGCAGTCGAAACGCGATTACAATAGACAAAAGAAACAAGAGGAAAGGCAAAGACTAAGTTACCAGAAACAAATGTGGATACGCAAAAAGGATCGGGAGAGAAAACGAGAAAAAAGAGCTAAATTGAAGGCTGCAAAGGTACAGAACACTTCACTGCCATCTCCGGTTCAAGAAACAGAAACAGGCTTCCAAACAAAGAAAACAGAATGGAATGTTACCACAAAAGTGCGTGGAAGAATACCCGGAACGCCAAAGAAATTTGCCCAAGTGATTGGAAACATCTTGAATAAAGCCTCCCCACGAAAAAGGAAGGCGCTTGAACAATTGGGTATTGAACGGAAGATGTATAAACAAGATCATGGGAAGAGTCTAAAGAATAAACCTATGTCATCTACAGCCCGAGTAGTAGCGGCGTCGCTCATTAAGAAGTACAGACCTCTCAAGAGAAGAAGCAGGATTGATGTCCTGGGAATACAAAAGTTCTACCTGCGCGAAGACATTTCGCGAGTTATGCCTAATAAGAGGTACGCCACCAAGGACGGCCCAGGCTATATCATGCTTGTGCCAGTTCAGTCAGCACATTCTAAGTACTTGATAGAGAACCCTACTAAACAAGTAAGTCTAGGAAAATTTGCTGCGCTAAGAAAGAGAAATGTCCGTTTATTATCAAAAGAGCACAGGAACTATTGTTGCTGCATGTTCTGCATGAATATACGCTTCAAGCTACTTACATTGTCCAGGGCCATTTCAGATTCCACAAAGAAAAAAAGCAATGAATCAGACTTGCCATATATTTTGTTATGCCCAAAGGGGGACAACGACCGTTTCCATCAGCCTAGCTGTATTAACGGATCATGCGATAAGTGCGGGGACTATAAGAAAACACTGAACACTTATTATAGCAGTATTGGCGAGTCCCGGCAACTCAACTGGAGTAGATGGGAAAAGGTGAAAGGACAAGATGGGAAAGATAAAAGAATTGTCCTTACCAAGAAAGGTACAAAGATGGATCTCTTTGGGGAACTTGTAGAAAGTGACATCAAAAAACCTGCTCAGGGGATAACCTTCTTCAGACATTACTTTAATGCGATGTGGCAGACCCTACAATTTCAACAGACGAAGAAAGTTCTTCCAGATGACAATGTCTTACAGGTAATGGATTTCGCGAAAAACAGAGAAATCAAATATCAAGACGAAATTAAAGCAACATACTATACAGCAACCCAGGTTACAGTCCATCCTATTGTGAATTTTTATAAAGGTGAGGAAGGGCTCGTGAGAGAATCATGTGTGGTCATATCAGAAGATCCAAAGCACGACTATCATGCCGTTCATCATTACACTGAAATTGTGAAACAACATATCCGTAAACAAATCCAGAAACCAATAAACCGATACATAGTATTCAGTGATGGCTGTAGTTGCCAATATAAGTCGAAGGGCCCCTTTGCTGATTTGGCTGCTGACACCACAGCTGTAAACCGTAATTTTTTTGGATCCGAACACGGAAAAAGCGAATGCGACGGGGAAATCGGGGTCATCAACCAAAGTATTGACAGAGCAATCATAGGGAACAAGGTTGTTATAAACAATGCTGAAGAGATGTTTAACTACTGCAAGGACCACTTAGAAATAAACGAACCCCTTACAAAGCGAACATTTTTCTTTGTTAAGGAAAATACGATAGATAGGGATCGGCCTGACACCAATATTAAAACTATGCCAAACACGAGACAGTTCCACCAAATCCGTAATATGGAATCTCAGAAATGCCTACAAGTTAGACGGCTAAGCTGTTTTTGCAGAATGTGCGAGTTCGGCAATGGGGATCAGTGTTTAAATGGAAAGTATGTTGGACCGTATGAAATAAAGCATATCCTAGATGATAACGTAGGTAAACGGAGAGGCGATCCTAAACAGAAAGAAACCATAAAATCTGAAGCCTCAGATAATGAGCATACCGAGAGTGACAAAACTGACAACAACTCTGAAGTGCAACCTGGAGAAATAAATCAGCCGCAAGTGCCAAACGACGAAGAAAGGTCAAGGTATTTCCTTTCAACATTACAGTCCTTCACAAGATGCAATACATACAAGGATTTGGACAGAGAAGTTAAGAAAGCGGACGAAGAAGTTATCCAAAGGTTCGGAGAAATCGAGGTCAACAAGGACGTGAATGTTATGGAGCAGCACTTGATTGGGGATGCTACCGCTCAAGGTATAATGAATACTGCTCCAAACTACTTACCAGAAGAACTTCAAGGAAGAATCCCTGTGAGAGTGAGTGGCGACGGAAATTGCCTTCCTAGATGTGGAAGTGTTCTTGCATTTGCGAATGAAGAACGATACACAGAAATCCGCTGCAGGATTGTGATGGAACTAGTAAGAAATAAAAATACATACCTGACATTGTCACACATCAATCAAGATTGTGACATTGATTCCCATGAAGCTAAGAACCTTTTGAAAACCTATAGCATGTTCTCCGAACACTATGTACCAGGCACAAGGCTCACACATTCGGTTATTGTGAAAGTCTTTGAACAAGAGGTAATGTCGATTTGTCAAGATAAAACTTTCATGGGTATTTGGGAGATTTTTGCATTGAGCTCTGTGCTTCACTGCAAATTGTTTTCTGTCTACCCTGATCTTGGATCAAACCTTCATCGCCTGACATTGAACAGAATAGTACCACCTATAGAAGATCACCATAACAATGTACTTGCCAGTATTGTTTGGACTAGTACGAGAAATGACATGAATAAGAAGAATTGGTTACCAAACCATTTTGTTCCGTTAATTCCAGTTACAAAGCAGGTAGATGTTGAAGTTGTCGATATATCGTTTGATGCTTTCGACATGATGGACACCTCACTTGATTCTGCAATTGTTGAGGGAATTCTCAGAAGCCTTAAAGATAGTCCATCTAGTGAGCCATTCACAGACGGCAATTACAAAGACAGGTCAGTGTATTATATATTCATCAATCTTACAAAATCTTCTCTGAAACCATAAACATCAAAAATAGATACTTAGTAATATATTCTGATATACACCTTCCTACTTTGTTGCAGCAGTGATCAATTCCTTTATTGACATAATTCATTGTTAAAACCTTACCTTTAATAGATTGTTGACCTGTGCCTTGAGATAAACTATTGCTTATCTGATATTTACCTTCCTACTTTGTTTCAGCAGTGATCCTTGTGTACATATTAACATGGGTACTGATGGAACTGTACAAGACCATGTAGACACTGTTGATAATGGAGGATATGATGATACGCCAGACCTTGAGGTTTCAGGAAATGATTTTAAGTCAAGGTAAAGATACAAACTCTTATATACCTGGTAGGGATGTTTGATGCCTGTAAATTGTTTCCACACTTCCTAGATTGACATACTTCATTTTTAAAACCCTACCTTTAATAGATTGTTGGCTACTGCCTTGAGATAAACTATTGCTTATCTGATATTTACCTTCGTACTTTGTTTCAGCAGTGATCCTTGCGCGGATGTTAACATGGGTACTGATAGAAATGTACAGGACCATGTAGACACTGTTGATCATGAAGGATATGATGATACGACGCCAGACCCCGAGGTTTCAGGAAATGATTTTAAGTCAAGGTAAACATACAAGCTCTTATTTACCCAGTAGGGATGTTTGATGCCTGTAAATTGTTTCAATACTTCCTATATTTACATAATTCATTGTTAAAACCTTACCTTTAATAGATTGTTGACTACTGCCTTGAGATAAACTATTGTTTATCTGATATTTACCTTCCTACTTTGTTTCAGCAGTGATCCTTGTGCGGATGTTAACATGGGTACTGATGGAACTGTACAGGACCATGTAGACACTGTGGATAATGGAGGATATGATGATACGCCAGACCTTGAGGTTTCAGGAATGGATTTAAAGTCAAGGTAAAGATACAAGCTCCTAGTTACCTAGTAGGGATGTTTGATGCCTGTAAATTGTTTCCACACTTCCTAGATTGACATACTTCATTGTTAAAACCTTACCTTTAATAGATTGTTGACTTGTGCCTTGAGATAAACTATTGCTTATCTGATATTTACCTTCCTACTTTGTTTCAGCAGTGATCCTTGTGTGGATGTTAACATGGGTACTGATGGAACTGTACAGGACCATGTAGACACTGTGGATAATGGAAGGGATGATGATACGCCAGACCCTGAGGTTTCAGGAAAAGAATTCGATTTCAAGTCAAGGTAAAGTTAAAAGTCTTAATAAACTACTAGTATGTTATGTATCAGAATTGGCAGAGAACACTTGATTACCTGTTGTCTCCCCCTTTTCTTTTTGTCTCCCCATTCTCTCTTTGAGTTTTTTGGAATGAATTTCGGATAGTTTTCATGGTGTGCTGTGTGCAGTGAAGTACAATCTTACGTATTCATAGAAGTTATTATTTAAAATGACATATGAATATTGCAAGTTCAGTAATGTTTATGTTAAAAATAATTAGGTTTGAAACTGGAGACTATGTGTTGGTGGAGCATGGTCAGTCTTTCTATCCTGCAGTAGTAAGTATGCTTGTTGGACTGTTCAGATGACTTACGGAGCAAACCGAGCGTTCTACAGCGTTTTATAGCGTTATACATTCAATTATGCATGTTTTCTTTACTTTAGTACTCTTATGTACTGTTCGGTTGTGTGCCCTCGTGCACTGCTGTTTCCGTTGAATGCTTCCTATTTGTTATAATCGTTTTGTTAATAGTTTGACTGTTTGTTTACAAATAACCTCTTGTTGTTATATATATTATACAGAGTTCGATATAATTGCTGTTAGCTATCTTTTTGTTGTTTATCATTTTAGCAAATTTCAACTGCGTTATTGGTTCCATTTATATTAATATATCCACTTTGTGTTCTGTTATCACGAAAGTCATGTAACAATGAAGACATACTGTCACACTAAACGTCAATAGTGATATGTTTGCTTTATATGTCTATGATTGATTGATGGCACAAGCAGCTGATCAAACAAGCACTCATAATTCAGATTTCGACGATGTCTGCTCTCCTGCAATATGTTTTATATCTATAGTATTCCGTATATTGTCGATGATCAAGTATGAATACCCTGCTACACATCCCACAATGACTTACTGTAGTTGAATACTATGTATTTTTCAGGTGCAAAGCTGGCCATGTGTCACTTATTTTAGCTTTAGAAAGAAGACAGGGCTATGGACTATGAACGATATCCAGTATACGGTGGGTTTGGAGGAGATAAAGCGACAACTTCATCCACCGGGCATAGTTATGCGTGGGAGGCGACGTTTTTACCAGTTTAATGGTAAATACTTGTAATATATCACTATGTATATATGTATGTCCTTACATTAACCTTTTTATCACACAATGCTAATTTTTTATTACTTGATCAATTATCATTACAAATACTTTTAAAAAAACTTGTTTTAAATGTTTATATAGTGATATTATCAAAAACATAACTTTGATTTGAGTAGGACACACCGTAATGTCTTCCATGAAGTTTTTATGACGAAAATAATATATAAGGTTACTTCGAGAAATTTACCCCATTCTGGAAACAATTAAGTGCCAAATTGCAGACTAAAATAAAATCTTTCCTTGACACTGCTCATTGTTAGTATTTGTTATGTTATTACTTTCTGAATAATGTAGTTTCTGCTTTCTCTATTTTCAGATGTGTTTACTTGAAACCATGCATGAGTGGTTCCAACTTACAGCTTAAAAAGCAACACTTCTTGTTATACATTGTAGTTATTGTACAAGTACTGTACTGAATAAATGTTTGAATTTAACATGGTTGTTAGTAATATTGGCATCAACTACATAAACAGCAACTGTTAACGCACATATATATACGTCTAGCTCCACCTCATAACAAAACCAGAGTCGGGCTTGATAAAATGTTAATAATAAATTTCCATGTAGCCCTTATGTCACTTAAAAGCAGGCAAATGCTTTACATATTCTGATATTTGAATAATCAAAACTCTGTAAATACCTGTTATTTAAACTCTATTAAGTTTTACAGATGATAATGAAAGTTATACAATGTATCAATTGCATGCGTCAGCTTTGGCGAGTCTAAAGGTTCCTACATACTATAGTTACACTGTTAACCAACCGTTTGCTATATGTATGAGGGAGCAATAAGGTGGTTTAATCCTGTACGTACTACTGCTTTAAAAATTGAAGTGCATTTGGAAAAAGTAGACCGAATAAGAAAAGAATATGGAAAACACGTTTAATTATTCCGTCTATTGACTTTTTTTAGCTTGTTCCATGTAAAATCACTAGTAAAAAACCTTTCATATTGTGTGTCAGTCAAATTATGACTTAACAGCATTGATGTCTGTCAAAACATGAGCTTCGCAACAAATCTGTCTGTCAAAACATGACGTTCTCAACATTCATATCTGTCAAAGAAAAACAATCTCAACATGAAAAATTAGCTCTAATTCCTTTGAATGGTGCACCAGACCAGCAACTCTCAAACATAGATATACGCTTGTGCTTCGTTTTATTTAAGTAACGGTTAAAATTATGGTGACTTTTCTGACGGAGTGTAATCATCATTTTCTTGTGATGTGATCGTCACAAATTTCTGTCAAAATGTCCGTCAAACACTGACGATCTCATCATCAATTTTAAAATCGTCATAACTTTTTTAATTTCAATGTCATAACTTTAAATTATACATTTTATTGTTCCTTTTTAACTATATTTTAATTTCTTCGAAACATCGAACTCATCTGGTAATTTGACAGACACCTCGTTTGATGGGAGTATTTTGGTGCTTCTTAAATGGAAGTTGTCGTATACTAAACACTCACACCCCATGTAAACTATATCCTCCATCTACACATAGATTAGTTAAAAATGAGCCATTACTGGGATACATTTAATAATATACTTATTTATATACGTTGGAAATATAAATATACAACGTCACGAGGATACTATTAATTTATACAGAAGGTCGTATACGGACAATAGAATGTAGATTATAAGCAAAACATGCAATACAATTATATACAAGTCATTGAAAATTTGACCGAATCTCTCCCAGTCTGTGTGTGATGGAATTATGCAAACGCAATTCGTCTCAACATAATTGTATTAAAATCCTATGTAAATTGTATCGCAACTTTCAGACAATCAAGTCGGGTCCGACTGCAATGATAGAGTTTGTATATATAATCTTATACTTTCCGGTCTACCCCAATAGACACCCGAAAGTACTCTTGTATTGTTACATTTTCTATGTATTTTAAATTGTTTCTTTATGATGTTACTTGCGTGTTTTTTGGTATGATCCCATCTCTCTTTATCCTTCCCCTTGTGAGCCTTTCTATCATATTCACATATAGTATATTTTTGAAACTACTGTGCATTATGATCCTGACACCAATCTATTCTTACTTACTGATAACAAATGACTTGGAACCTATGTACTTTTAACACCAAAGGGCTTTCCTCCAGAGAAAAACGGATAAAAGATTTTGAATATTTAAAACAGAAAAAATACGACATCTGTCTTTTACAGGAAATCCACTGTATTGATAAAAATGAGAAAGAATTATGGAAAACCGAATGGAAAAATGATGTATTTTTAAGTGGTGACAGCACCAACAGCAAAGGTATAGGCATACTCATTAGTGAACAAACAAACTATAAAATTATAGAATATAAAGACATAATCAAAGGTAGACTCAAATTACTTAAACTTGAAATAAACGATGAACCGTTTGTCATAGTAAACTGCTATGGTCCAAATGTAGAAGATAGAGCCTTTTTTGAAACATTCAAAAACACTATTGAAGAATATAACAATGAAACACTGATTGTAGGTGGTGATTTTAATGTTGTCTTAGACTTCAACAGAGATAAACTAAACGGAAGAAAGGATACAAATAAACATAACTCCGAAGAATTAAACAATATAATTTCAAATAATAATTTATATGATATATGGCGTCTAACAAACCCCGAAGGTAAAAGCTATACCTGGCATAATAATACAAAACCACCAATATTTTGTAGACTTGATTATTTTTTGATCTCACAAGATCTAATTAACATGGTTTCACATTGTTCTATATCGCCTGGATACAGATCAGATCATTCAATAGTTAATCTAAAAATAGATCTACAAAAGGTTGAAAGAGGACCGGGGTACTTCAAGATAAGCAATAGCATAATTCTCAACCCCGAGTACCAAAATATTATTCGAACTTCTATCCAGGAAACAGTCCAATACAATAATGCGGCAAACCCAAATACTCTGTGGGAAGTAGTAAAAAGCACTATTAGAAACGAATCTATAAAATTTACAGCGAAAAAGAAAAATGATAATAAAAAAGATCAAATGCAAATAGAACAAAACATCAAACAAGAGGGCCCAAAGGGCCATAGGTCGCTCACCTGTCCTAGTCGTTCATGCACCCCTAATGGTAGCCTCTATTGCATGTACAAGGTTTTCATATTGTCTTATGCTTTAAAATTTACATCACATTTAGACCCAATGACTTATTAAAGTGATTTGACCTTGTGACCTAGTGTTTAACCCCGGATGACCCAATATCGAACTTGACCTAGATTTAGTTAAGAAGATTATTGTGACCAACTTTCATAAAGATAACGCCAAAAAAGTGACCTCTAGTGACTACACAAGGTTTTTCTATGATTTGACCTTGTGACCTAGTTTTTTACCCCGGATGACCCAATATCAGACTTGACCTAGATTCTGTTGAGATGATCATTGTGACCAAGTTTCATAAAGATTAGGCCAAAATTGTGACCTCTAGTGACTACACAAGGTTTTTCTATTATTTGACCTTGTGACCTAGTTTTTTACCCCGGATGGCCCAATATCGAATTTGACCTAGATTTTGTTGACAAGATAATTGTGACCAAATTTTATAAAGATTAGGCCAAAATTGTGACCTCTAGTGACTACACAAGGTTTTTCTAAGATTTGACCTTGTGACCTAGTTTTTGACCCCGGATGACCCCATATCGAACTTGACCTAGATTTTGTTGACATGATCATAGTGACCAAGTTTCATAAAGATTAAGTTAAAATTGTGACCTCTTGTGACTACACAAGGTTTTTCTATGATTTGACCTTGTGACCTAGTTTTTGACCCCGGATGACCCAATATCGAACTTGACCTTGATTTTGTTAACATGATCATTGTGATCAAGTTTCATAAAGATTAGGTCAAAATTGTGACCTCTAGTGACTACACAAGATTTTTCTATGATTTGACCTTGTGACCTAGTTTTTGACCCCGGATGACCCAATATCAAAATTGACCTAGATTTTGTTGAGATGATCATTGTAACCAAGTTTCATAAAGATTAGGTCAAAATTGTGACCTCTAGTGACTACACAAGGTTTTTCTATGATTTGACCTTGTGACCTAGTTTTTGACCCCGGATGACCCAATATCGAACTTGATCTAGATTTTATAGAGATGATCATTATGATTAAGTTTCATAAAGATTCGGCTCAAATTGCGACCTCTAGTGTGTTCACAAGCTTTTTCAATGATTTGGCCTCGTGACCTAGTTTTTAACCCCAGATGACCCAATATCGAACTTGACCTAGATTTTATAAAGATGATCATTGTGATCAAGTTTCATAAAGATTAGGCTCAAATTGTGACCTCTAATGTGTTCACAAGGTTTTCCTTTGATTTGGCCTAGTGACCTAGTTTTTGACACCAGATGACCCAATATCGAACTTGACCTAGATTGTATGAAGATGATCATTGTGATCAAGTTTCATATTGATCAGGCTAAATTTGTGACCTATAGTGTGTTCACAAGCAATTGTGAACGGACGGACGGACGACGGACGAAGAGCGATCACAAAAGCTCACCTTGTCACTTTGTGACAGGTGAGCTAAAAAATTGAAAACGACATCATTAAATCACCTCTTAATCATGAACTTTTAAAAACACTTATACAGAAAAAGAAAAGCTAGACCACTTGTTAGATGAAAATATTAAAGACATCTTACTACGAACAAAAGCGGAATGGGTTGAAGGAGCTGAGAAAAATACAAAATATTTTTCAAGCCTAGAGAAAAAACAATCAAAAGAAAAAACAATAACTAAAATTGAACATAATGGCACTATAAAAACAAAAACAAAAGACATCTTATTAGAAATTCAATCATTTTATAGTAAATTATACAAAAAAAATGACCAAATCGAGCATGACTCTGATTTTTTCCCTGACATACATAAACAACTAAACCAAGAACAAAAACAAACATGTGAAGGCCTTTTAACGGAATATGAATGTGGTAAAGCACTAAAAGAGATGCAAAATAGAAAGAGCCCTGGCTCAGATGGCATAAGTACAGAATTTTACAAAATCTTCTGGAATGACATTAAAACATATCTTATAAAATCTCTAAACTATTCGTTTCAAAATAATCAACTAACAGAACTTCAAACACAGAGCGTGATCTCTCTTCTACCAAAAAAGAACAAACTATTAACTGACATTAACAATTGGCGACCAATTTCATTGTTGAACGTGGACTACAAAATAGCTTACAAATCAATAGCCAATCGAATGAAAAAAGTACTTGACAATATAATTAATAAAGACCAAACTGGATTTATCAAAGGAAGATACATTGGTGAAAACGTACGAATATTATATGATGTAATAGAACAAATAAACAACGATAACGAGGAAGGTTTAATATTTTTCTCGGACTTCCATAAAGCATTTGACAGTGTAGATCACGATTATATATTCAAATGTTTAGAATATTTTAACTTCGGTAATACAATAATTAATTGGATTAAACTTTTCTACAGAGACGCTAAAAGCTGTATTACATTAAATGGCAACCTATCGAATTTCTTCAAAATCGAGAAAGGGGTGAGACAAGGCTGCCCTCTGTCCCCTTATTTATTTATCATAGGCATTGAACTATTATCGCAAAATATAGACAAGAACGAAAACATAAAAGGGCTAAATATCAAAAACACCGAAATAAAACAAACGCTTTTTGCTGATGATGCCAGTTTCTTCTTGGATGGGTCAGAAAAATCTTTCAAAAACCTCATAACAACGTTCGAAAAATTCAATCAGGTGTCTGGTCTAACATTGAATGTGTCTAAATGTACAGTGCTAAGAATAGGATCATTACGTAGTACAAATATAATATATTGTAAATCAAAAAAATTCAAATGGACATCAGACGAAGCTACAACACTAGGAATTGTTTTCACAAATAACCCAAACAAAGTACTGGAATTAAATTTAGACCCAAAAATTGATGCATTCCAACATACCCTCTACAAATGGAGGAGATGGAAGCTGTCTCTAATAGGAAGAATAACAGTTCTAAAATCATTTGCGTTCCCAAAACTAGTGTATCCTTTAACTGTTTTAAACAACCCAAATGAACAAAGACTTAACAAGATAAAAAATATCATGTTCGACTTCTTGTGGGATTCCAAACCTGACAAAATATCTCGAAATATGATTTATCAAACATACGAAAATGGAGGACTAAAAATGCTAGATATTGATGCTTTCTTAAATTCGGTGAAAGCAAGCTGGGTTAAAAGAATTGACATCAAAACAGAAGCCAAATGGAATATAATCTATAACAACGAGCTCTCCAAATACGGGTATAATATATTTAAATGTAGCATTAGTAAAACAGACGTAAGCAAACTTAACTTCAACTACACATTTCTAAAAAACATTATTTCATCCTGGAGCTCAATTAACTATAAACAGTCTATGGATTACCTCCCCAAAGAAATCTTATGGAATAACTCGAATATAAAACATACAAACGGTAACCTATTTTTATACAAAAAATGGATAGAGAAAGACATCATATACATAGATCAAATATACGACTTTCAAATAAAGGATTTCCTAACCTTCGAACAAATACAAAACAAATACGGCATTGAAAACGGCGATTTCCTCAATTACTTGTCACTGATTAAGTCTATAAACAAAACTTTGAGAAAACAATTAACAGACGAGGAAAACATACCATCTGTACAACCAGAATACCTATTAGACAAAATAAAACTTAGTAAAACTGGAAATAAAATATTGTATGAAAAACAAATTAAAACAAAAAAGATTAATGCCAAAGCACTCAAAAAATGGGAAGATGAATTTCCTGAAAAAACGATCTCATGGAAAAATATACTTACAACACCATTAAACTGCACCATAGATACCAAACTAAGAGAATATCAATATAAATTCTTAATGAAATTAACACCAAATAACGATTATCTTTATAAATGCAAAATAACAAGTTCCAGATTGTGTGACTTCTGTTTGATGCACACAGAAACACAAAGACATCTCTTTTGGGAATGCCAATCAATCCAACATTTTTGGCTTAACATACAAGACTATTTGAATAGTAAAAACATTAATGTTAACTTAATGAACTACAGAACAATAACACTAGGAATGGAAAATGAAAAAGACAGCAAAATAAAAAACATAACCAACTTTATTTTTATATTAGCAAAATACTACATCAGCTCTTCTAAATACAATAAAACAATTCCTAACATAGAACCATTCAAACATTACCTCGCAAGACATATATCCATCGAAAAAATCATTGCAATACACAAAGATAAACTAGAAATATTCGAAAGAAAATGGAACAGATTTAATGCCTAGCGTGATAACGCAACACTTACACAAAACAAAAATGTAAAAATAAAAATATTTTTTTCTTAAATTGATTTAAAGGCTCAAAAGATCTTTTTCACAAGATCTTTATCTTTCCTTCAAACTCCTTTTTTCTTCTACCCCCCCCCCCCCCCCTATCGTTTTTCCTTTTTTTCCCTTCTTCTTTTTCTCTTCTGATCAAATATCAAACCACCCTCTTTAAGAAACAATTCAGTACACATACTAATAACCACATGACAATTCAATCAAACAAATATTACTTATCTTGTGTTAATTGTTGTTGTTGTTGTGTGCATTGTACTGTTTTTTTTTATGTACCTATATGTATCTGAAAACTGAATAAAAAGTAAAAACCAAAAAAAAAATTTAGTATGATTGTTAATATATAATGAATCCACCACCGTATAAGAATGTTTGTCCTTTAATATATTTTCATTAAATCTATCATTATAATAGTATTTATCTACTAGTCTATATCCTTGCACAATTCTGTGAACTGGGTATCCATTGTTCATAAATTTGCCTCTGAATTCAACATCAAATAATACTGTTCTCTCTTGTATGAAATACATTCATGCTATAGCGCAAACAAATTTAACTGGTCCCGAACCTTCTATTGGCATAATTTAACAGTTGATTTTGGAGTATGTTTTCATAAGCAGAGAGTGTTACAAATTTGTTTGAGGTGTACAGTACTATATGCACTATAATCCTATAGTGCAGCCAGGATAATGTGATGTTTACAAACATGAATGGGTTACGTCAACTTTTGAATTTTTTTTTTTTTTTCAAATTACAAAAGTAAACATAAAAATTATATGGTCAGTAGTTTTGTGCTAAAAACATCACTGATAAATCGTGCAATTCAGATTGTAATCCTCCTATGAGGATTATACAAAAATGTCCTACCATTCTCATTATCGTGGGCACACTATAATCACTGACTAGGCATGACTTTCTTGCAGAAATTGATATATTCCACAGATTCTGAAGAAGGCTTAAGCTTGTAATATATTCATGCATTAAGTCTAGGATCAGGTTAATTTGTTAGGGCTATAGTATAAATTGAAGTTATCTATGACACACCTGATACGCATTGAAACTAATGAATGTCAATACAATGTACATGTATTATTATTAGTTTATTACGCAATATGTGAAGTTACTCTATGAAAGCTACCCAAGATGGGATTTTTTATCGTCAAAACTTTCTATAAGTCTTGCACAAGTGGTATACAGTATTTTTATTGGTTTGTTATTAGTTGACAGTAATATCCTTTTTAACAGAACATTTTGTGTTTCATGAATTTGACCACTTGAAATATAAAAAAAGACATCAGAACAAACTTCAGAAATTTATTCATACATTAAGTTTCGGATTTTATCCAACCTTCAATGTACCATGTATTTGATGTTACTACATTAAAAATTTAAAAGAGCAACTCCTCACTACATTATTCATTAATCATTAATTGATTGTCCTGGATGTCAGTTAAGCCCCGTTTCCATGAAGCGTAAAACCTACGCCTTCTCAGCGTGTATTTATTCGGCGCGTATTACGCGCCACGCGCCGAATAAATATAATTCGCTTCAGTCTATGTTGCATGATGACGATTCCATTGACGCGTTTTTCGGTAAATAGGGTAAAATGACTTTTTGGGTATAAATTGATATAGTTTACTGGATTCTAGTAATGTTTTATTGACGCCATTCATCTTAAAGTGCATGAATTTTGTTTTAAAGGTTGACAAAAAGCTCGTAGAACTATCCCTGTCTTTTTGAAAAAACATCAAAAATTTTGTCTGACCAAAAACGCAACCACAATCTCCTCCACCTCATATTCTTTCAAAAGGGCTAGAAAACATGCAATTGCATCTTTTGTTATGGCCTGAAAGTCCAATTGTCTTTAAAATATTGATGAAAGATACGCGTTTTTATCCAAAAAAACGCGTCTGTTTTCAGCTTCATGGAAACAGTTTTTCAGCGCATAATCGGCGCATAATGCGCCGAAAAAAATATGCTCCATGGAAACCCGGCTTTACATGTTGAAAAGACTGTTGATGACTGTTGTATTATAATTATGACCATCGGGTAATATTATATTGACTTCAGTTTTTGATTTATCAATATCTATAAATGAAAGTCAAAAGGCAATTATAAATTAATTGCTAAATTTATAATCCAAATTATGTTTTTCTTAGAAAGGGTAGGGGGGGGGGGGGGATGTTTTACTTATGTATTTGTTTATTTGTATTTCTGAATAAGAATTAGTGGTTGAATGTACGTGCATGCATGTATATGCCACCGAAATATTTTACGATTCATGAAAAAAAGCATTCGTTATATTATTTTGTCTGAAAGTAAAAGCAGAATTTCGATTGAAAGATTATTATCTCAAACAAATAATAAAAATTGGACAGGGATGGCAGCACTCAATTAAAACAGCTGAGCGCAGAAAACATAAAAACAACACAGACCACAATTACCTGACCAGGATACTGTTTTATCAAAGCACTTACGGAAACCTTAAACTTACGTTCGAATTTCAATTCTTTATAATTCTTCAACAACTGCACATTTGGAGGCAGAATATGATTTGTATGAGTTCTTAATTGACTGATTATTAGTATTGCAAATCCATTTACCACACATTGTAGCCGTAAAATATTTATAAAGAATTTAAATTTGAACGTAACTTTACGATTTCCGTAAGTGCTTTGATAAAACAGTACCCAGTGCCCTACAGAAAATTAACTTAACTGCTGGGTGTCCCAAGTTTCCTTGGTGAGCATCAGTCGTGCATGGAGAGATTGGGTGGTCAATGAACATTATGTTGCGATGCAATACTTTCACTGGAAGGGTTGTTCATGAATTTGTAGACTGTCGCTCTTATATTCTGCCTATTCTGTTTAGTTTAGTTTGAACATATTACAAATGGGTTGATCCCATTCAGTGAATACTCCTCTCTAAATTAATAGCCATGTAATGATGTTGAACAGTAGAATGTTATGATATACTGATACATTACAAATGATTTATTCATGCACATGTTATACATCCACTTGTGTATTGTTTAACTTTGAAATGATATATGTTAATAAATATGTTAGAAACAGATTATTGAGTTCATGCCATTTTTAGCTCGACTTTTTAGCTCACCTGTTCACGTGACAGAGTGAGCTTTTGTGATCACTCTTTGTCCGTTGTCTGTCAACAATTGGCTTGTGTAGTCACTAGAGGTCACAATTTTGGCCTAATCTTTATGAAACTTGGTCGTAATGATCATCTCAACAAAATCAAGGTCAAGTACAATATTGGGTCACCCGGGGTCAAAAACTAGGTCACAAGGTCAAAGCATAGAAAAACCTTATGTAGTCACTAGAGGTCACAATTCTGACCTTATCTTTATGAATCCTGGTCACAATAATCATGTCACCAAAATCTAGGTAAGTCCGGTATTGGGTCATCTGGGTTCAAAAACTAGGTCACTAAGTCAAATCATTGAAAAACCCTTATTAGTCACTAGAGGTCATAATTTTGACTTAATCTTGATGAAACTTGGTCACAATAATTATCTCAACAAAATCTAGGTTATGCTTGTTATTAAGTCATCTGGGGTCAAAAACTAGGTCCTGTGGTCAAATCATAAAAAACTTGCAATAGAGGCTGAATTTTCTTAAATTTTATTCGGAAAATTTAGATAATTACCTAGCTCGGTCACCATAGAGGTGTGCATGCACTACAGTCTACTACAACAGGTGAGCGACCTACAACTCTTGTGTAATTCTATCATTTGAAGTAAAAACGTCTATATCAAGTGTGCTGTCATGTCATTAGATTCATCAATTTGAATTAAGAACCATTCATTTTGTAAACATATTTAATAGGGCATTCATAATGAAGCTGTTCCCACAAATAGGTATGTTCCTGTTACCAAAGACCGAAAACGTTTCTGCTCAATAACTTTAGGAATGAGATATTGTGATCAAACTTGGTGTTTAGGCCGCTTATATGCAGATGTAGCTTGGGGTCAATTTTGTGGTTGCTAGAGTCAAGGTGACTTAGTTAGGAATCAGCTATCATGATCAAAGTCAGTGTAATAGAAGCCTTTATGAAGATGTAGCTTGCAATTGGTTTTGGGGCCGCTGTGGTGACAAAGACTGCTTTTTATGCCTTTCTAGCATTAATATGGCTTGCTACAAAGCTTTTATACTTGCATGGATGTTGTATATGAACACTCTCCACACACCTGTATCACCTAACCCATTTTGACCTTCACCTTGACCTAATTTTGGACTTATTTATAGACAAGGCTTCCACAGGGGGCATAAGTGTTTATTGAACGCAGTCTTGTTTTTGTTATTTTTCATACTTGTTATCTATTTTGTTAACTTTGTTAGCATCAACAGCGATCACTTTACGGCCAAGTTTGGCTGCTAATAGAGTAAAAACACCTATATTACTGCCAACATCTGCATGCCTGGATTTTTTGTAAGAATCAATGTGATTAATTTCATGTAGTCTGGCTCCCATGTACCATATTCAATAAGTGAATGAGATATAAAAGTATCAATTTTAGGATCATAAACACAAATAGGGGTATTCCCTCTCGTCGTATGCAATGCTACACATTGGTTGGTGTTGAGAGAGTTTCTATCTTCTTCCCTTTCCTCAGAAGCGTTGAAAAGGTTGAGGTATTCGTGATTTTGCATTTTAACGCCTGGCTGTGGCATTAATTTAGCAATATTCCTATTGCATTCACACTGAACTGCCGGCGACGTTGAGGCTGGGTCAGGCGATATTAATGAGTTAATGAGTAACACATATGTTAAGACAAAGGCTACGAAACAAACTCCACCTATCAGCAGACATATTCTCGTATCAACTCTTTCACGACATCGGCGTATAACAGAACTGTACATAGTTGTGTCGTAGAATATACCTAAAGCAAAATAAAAATATAGAATACAGTAGACCCTCATAACACCATCATTTCAACGATAATACCACCTCATAAACAAGAACTTTTTCTAGGGTTGCCTGCAAGACAGTAAGAATGAGTAACTACAGTCTTGCAGACAACCCTCGAAAGGCGTGGATCTACTTAGGGGGTGTGGCTTGAAATTCGGACTCCGTAAAAGCTATGCCCGTTTATAGCTGATTTATATTTTATATTTACAGGGAGTAAAGAGTTTGCCGGACAGGTATAACGTCTGGCTAAGACAGTCCTCTAAGAAAGATAGCTTCTTGGACGACCCCAGTAAAATAACTGGTCAGACCCTTTGAAATTATAAAAATATATCAGATCTACCCTTTTCTTATCAAAAATACCTTCCTGAGAAAAATTCTGGATCCGTGCATGTAAGACCAACATTAGTTTTGTGTGTAACGGGAGACACGCCGTGTCTAGAATTACCCAAGAATAGACAACTCGCCGACAAGAAATATCAGTGTAGAGTAATATTTTTTTCGACGTCATGTAAAACATGGAATACCCACTGGAATTCGACCACAGAACAATTCTATAAATTGCCGTTGCCTATAATCCAATTTGCGTTGCACACCACGGTATAAATATAGATTATAGGCCACGTCTTTTTATAAAATTGTTTCTTGTTTGTCTGGTCGAGTGCCTGTGCGCATGGGCATACCTGCATGACGTTATGTGGCTGTTATTGGCATACAGAAACCTTTCTTTGTTTATACACGTTATGATCATGGAAGCACACCTGTAACGATAAGTTCATTGTGTCGCCTGAAAAGGCGACATATAGGTGTTACTTTGGCGGCGGCGGCGTCACAAATTGCTTGTCCGGAGCATAACTTTGTCACCTTAAGTTCAAATGACTCAAGAATTGGTATGCATGTTTCTTGCAATAAGCCGGAGTGCAGTGCGCAAGAACCATAACTCTACCTGTCATAGTTTTTGAATTATTTCCCTTTGATTGATTTTATTAGAACATTTCTTGTCCGGAGCATAACTTTGTCACCTTACGTTCAAATGACTCTAGATTTGGTATGCATGTTTCTGGCAATAAGCCGAAGTGCAGTGCGCAAGAACCATAACTCTACCTGTCATAGTTTTTGAATTATTTCCCTTTGATTTTATTAGAGCATTTCTTGTCCGGAGCATAACTTTGTCACCTTACGTTCAAATGACTCTAGATTTGGTATGCATGTTTCTTGCAATAAGCTGGAGTGCAGTGCACAAGAACCATAACTCTACCTGTCATAGTTTTTGAATTATTTCCCTTTGATTGATTTTATTAGAGCATTTCTTGTCCGGAGCATAACTTTGTCACCTTACGTTCAAATGACTCAAGAATTGATAGGCATGTTTCTTGCAATAAGCCGGAGTGCAGTGCGCAAGAACCATAACTCTACCTGTCATAGTTTTTGAATTATTTCCCTTTGATTGATTTTATTAGAGCATTTCTTGTCCGGAGCATAACTTGGTCACCTTAAGTTCAAATGACTCAAGATTTTGTATGTATGTTTCTTGCAATAAGCAGAAATGCAGTGCGCAAGAACCATAACTGTGCCTTGCATCGTTTTTTAATTATTTCCCTTAGATTGATTTAATTTGAGCATTTCTTGTCCGGAGGATAACTTTGTCACTATGAGGTTGAATGACTTGAAACTTGGTATGCATGTTTCTTACCAAAAGTCCAAGTGCAGTACACAAGAACCGTAAATCTACCTTGTGCCATTTTTCAATTTTTTCCCTTTGATTGATTTTATAAGCATTTCTTGTCCGTGGCATAACTTTGTCACCATAACTATTAATGACTCAAAAATAGGAATGCATGTTTCTTTGCTGTGACATGAAGTGCAGTGCGCAAGAATCATAACTCCCTTCAGATTGATTTTATCAGGACATTTTTTTGTCCAGAGCATCGCTTTGTCGTTTTTAGTTCAGATGACTAGAGAGCTCTTGTGAGTCTGATATGTAGCCCAATACTGGATAGTTTTCCATGACAAATTTGCATTTCGTCAGGCGACACTTGCGACTCGCGGAGCTTTTATTTTGTTTTGGGTTTAGCAACCAGTATTTAGACAACCTCCTGGGCCCATATGCTGTTCCTGCGAACCATGCTCTATGGCACACCCATTACATTCTGTTTCTACTGCATCTGAGTCATCACTAGCTATTACATATGTTGCTGACGCACTTAATTTATTGTCCTCAAAGTCTACCCTTCTCTGTTTTCGTTTTGGTTTCTTATATTTCTTTTCGTCATGGAATAACCTGCCTAGTCTTTCTTTCTGTGTCAGTGGTTTGTTCAACCTTTTTCGTTTTGGGGCCATGGGTGGTTCTGGGTCTACAATGATTGTATTGTCACTGTCTATGTCTACTTCGTCTTCACAACTATTATGCTCACCTTCATCTTCTGGGTCATGGATTGTATCCATATAGCCTTTAATGACTTCATTGAACCTATGTACTACCTGTTTGACTACAAATTTTAACTTTTCGTCATAGGGCATACCAACTGCTAATGCATTTGGCCATTTATCTACCCTGACCTTTGTAACCTCTGTTTCAAGGAATAAACTTGAAATTCTCTCTTTAAATTCATTATAGTGTGGTACATTTTTGTCCCAAGGTATTGGTACTACAGTGTTGTCCTTTTTCAGGATTGCCACGATATTGACCTTGTGATTTGTTGGGACACAGTTATAGTACAACATTTCACAAGTCTTGTACATAAGTTTGTTGTTTGTCGGTATATCAGCATTTTCAGTCCAAGCCCCTTGATCTGAGGCGTTTTCTAAGTGTGTCAATAGTGAGACCTTTGGGGCTTTATTGTATTCAGCCGGGTTGTCCAATTGGTTTACATTTATCTCAATACTGTCGTATAATACTTGCCAGTTGTCAGAGTCTTTTTCGTATGGGTATTGTTCGTCAGTCTCTGTATATTCTCTAATGAATTGAAATATTGTCCTAAAGAAGTTTGGGTCTGGATTGTCTAAGTTCTTAAGCATTGGTGCTTCAGTTACTGTTCTATAGAACATTCTGTTAGTCATGGCCTCATGTTGGTCTTGGAAGTACTCCCAAGGTTTTGTGTTGCCTGTCAGTATTACGGGAGTCCGTTTAAGTGTTACAGCATTTTTGTTCTTGACATTGACCTGAGTTGGCTTACCCTCTGTAACCCGTTTGAACACCTCTACTTGGTCTGCTTTGGTCAGTGTGCATTCAGGGATGTATATTAACAACTTATCTGTGCACTCCTGCCACATAAAGTCTGCACTTGTGATAGTTTCACCAATTTGATCGGTAATGACTGCTACAGCATTCATCCAATAGGATTTACCTGCATTGGATGAACCTATTAATGTGAATGTGTTTATCTTGTGATGTGCCATTGTCAAGACCCCGTATAAGTCTGATATGAAATGACCAACATCAAAACCTTGATGTTTACACCAGTCTTTGAACAGTTTGGCCGTTGCTGCTCTTGGCATGTACATACCCTTATCTGCTATGATTTTTGTTGTACCGTCTGTCAGTAATGTGTCCATGTAATTTGTGCCAGATTCTACTCTTTCTGCTGCTAATTCAGCCGTGACCTGATTCCATATGAGACCAAACTGTGGACTTGTTCTTAATGATCTAAAGTTTGATATGTCAGTCTTGTTGCTACTAATCATTATAGCTGTCAGGAGTTCTTGTGAGTCATGTTTGTTATATTTCTTAACAAGTGCTGTCAGTATTTCTATCTTGTCATGGGCCTTAGTTACAGGTAGTAACTTGTCCTTGGTTTCAGTTCCGGTCTTAGTCTTAACCATGTCAGTGAATGATTTAGTCGTGGGGCTCGGGCCCTGTTCTGCCAATTGCATTATGTAATCAGTTACACTTATCTCATTATCATTAGTTTCATTGTCAGAATTGTTACTTACTGCTGAAGTTGCTTTCCACCCCATTAAGTCTGATAGGAATGAACTCTGGCCATTATCATCCGGTTCTGCGACCTCTACTGTCTCGTCATTATTAAATTGCTCACCTACGTCACTATGTTCTTCAGTTTTGTATCTGATTAATTTGCTACAGAAATTAATGTTGTTAGACCCTGCTAGGACTCTAGGGGCCTCCTGTAAATGGGCAATGATCTTGGGTAGTGCCTGTACTTTGGCCACTTTAACCCTTATGCCGGCTGAGGATAACTTGTTACGGCATGTTCTCCATGCACTTAAGTGCCATAACTTTTGCTCAGATGCAACTATGATATGCATATGAAATCCATTGATTCTACATGCATCGTCCGTCTGTCCGTTATGCCATACTACTACGCATGGGTGTTCGTTACAGAATTGCTTAATAGCATTCAGTGGGGATTTCTCAGGTAAGTCGAGTAACCTATACTTATCTTGAGGGGTAGACCATGATAGTGTTGGAAAACAAGCAATCCCCTTAGCATGTTTGAAGTGTTGTGTTCCAGCATATTGACCCACAGGTTGTCCAGTTTTGAAAGCTGTCTTTAGCTTTCCTTCTTTATTATAGTCATATATTCTATTCTGAAATGTTTGTGGATTGATAGATTTTCCAATCTCACTTAAAATAATACTATAAGTATCAGTGTCTTCAAATGTCCCATGTAAAATTTCAGTAGGCGAAACCTTCTTCTTCTCCTCCCCAAACATACCAGTGAATTGTTCAAACACAGACCTACAAATTAAAAGGTGTAGTACCGTTAGTATAGTTCACTCTCAATGACCCCTCAAACCCTCTTGCTTCTATCCTGTTTAGCTTTGTTTCTAGTGCTTGAAATAGAGCTGTAACTGAATAACTTAAATTGCCATGATGCACTGTTGTAGAGTCAATAAAATAGTACTTGTTGAAGTGTTAGAGTGTTGGACTTCTAACCCAGAGGTTACATGTTCAAATATGGGCTGTGAAATTTCACCAAGACCATTTAGTGCGAGTTTGGGTTCATGAACAGAAGAAGCAGTCCTCTTAGAGTAGTTATATATATTTTAAGTTATAAGAACTTGAATCTGCAATGATTGTGAAGTAAAAAAGTTTTACAAGTTTAAACATAGCTTAAAGCCACATTGTCAATTCTAATGGGGCATTTCTGGATCATAAAAACGTCATTATTTTCTTTAGTGATATTTTGTTGCAGTTCATAAACAAAATGTTGTTTTAATTCAGCTTTTACCTTCTAGAAATTTTAATTTGTTCTTGTCTGCCAATCCAGGTTGAACATCAGCTTCAGTGGCACCTTTTCTTAGTCCAAACAAGGAGTGACTTTCAGTCTTATCTCGTGTGAAAAGAAGACGAAACAGCCTTGTGGCTCCCTTTTGAGCAGACTTTATGAACTGTAGTTCTGCCATTACTTGGGCCTAAAAAGTTAATATTCACATATAAAACAGAACATAAAAATTGTTTAAAAGCCATTCCAAAATGTTACACGGCTATGAAGCTTTTAAGTTTGAGACTAAGAAGAACAAGAGGGCCTTAAGACGGCCCTGGATTGCTGATCAAGTTTTTGATCCTGTAACCAACATATGCAGAGGACTAGAATGCTTATAGTTATAAATCATTTTAAGAGCTTTACCCAAGGATCATCAATTTGGTCAAAAACCATTTATTCTGATTTAGAAGACGGCATTTAAACTTAAATTAAAGACCTCACCTAGTTTTTGATCCCATGTCCTTCATGTGCAGCAGTCCAGAAAAGTTGATACTATAATTACAATAGGACAAACAAAGAATGTCATTTAAATGTTTATAGTCCTAAAACATAACCAAATAACAATAGTAAATAAAGTTATCTCCCTTTGTGATGGGTCACTAGCATTGCAATAATATAACAGCTGCTACTTAGAATTCTAAGCAAGATCATTTTTTGTATTATATATCTTACCTTTTTGCTCTGTAGCTGAAATGTACTTTTGTCAGAGAAGATGATATCGGCAAGATAGTCATTAGCTTCAATCAGTGTTTTCAATTGAACGGTACAACAGACTCATTTAAGTTGGTCAATGCTTACAGGAAGCAGAGAAGTGCAGTGTTCTACAGAATTCCCACAACAGATTTAATGCTCCATGTCAGCTGGCATCTCCCTGCAGTGCTCACAAAACACTAGCCTGGACTCTGGGTGCCTTCAGGTGGATGATGACCGCCTGGCTGTCTCACTTGAGGCTCATACACATCAAGAATGACTCTTGGATGCTTCTCCAACGTCCCAAAGAGTAGCTCCTTCGTACAGCCTGTATCCATGGTGTTCAGCTCATTTTGTAAAGGAATATTTAGTTTAATATTTCTCCAGAGTTCCAAGGAGTAGCTCCTTCATACGGCCTGTATCCATGGTGTTCAGCTCATTCTGTAAAGGAATATTTAGTTGTGACTAACGAAACATTAAAGAACTCTGGCCTCAGACATAGTTTTATTTGGAATATGTTATTGAATGAATGGCATTTAAAGACAATATATTACGATAATTTAGCAAAACAGTATTTAGTGTTGCTGGTGCGATAAGTAGCAAGTAATCTTTGTAACCAATAGGCACAACTTTATTTCCAAATTGGTTCCTTATGAGTTCTTAAAATTAATTTCGTCTCAGCTCAAAACACATGGTCAGGCTAAATATTTTGTACTATATTTTCACAATACATTTCTTTCTGTACACATTGTTGTCATATTAAATTATACCAATCTTGATGGAAGAAATCCGGTATACCCATTTCTTTCTGTATACATTGTTGTCATATGAAATTATACCAATCTTGATGGAAGAAATCTGGTATACCCATTTCTTTCTGTATGCATTGTTGTCATATTGAATTATACCAATCTTGATGGAAGAAATCCAGTGTACCGTAGCTGCCGAAAGGCATCTGGATATCGGTCTCTTATTGCCCAAACGCAACAGGATTGAATAACTCTCCTGTCACCTACACCCAAGCGTCCATGTTGCCATAAAAGAAACTGTCTATATACCATGTGTCTGTTAGCCTTTCTAATGTCTGCTTCGTCGTCAAACACTAGCACATCTCGTCTGTACATTCTCTGTAGATGTAGAACAGCCTCATCCAAAATTAGCAACCTGAAGTCCTGAAAGAAAATGAAACACATGCATCATGTTTGGCCTTTCTAATGTCTGCTTCGTCGTCAAACACTAGCACATCAGATTCTCGTCTGTACATTCTCTGTAGATGTAAAACAGCCTCATTCAAAATTAGCACCCTGAAGTCCTGAAAGAAAAATGAAACACACACATGTTTACGCAGGAATGGGTGCAGAGAGATCTTGTTAAAAAGTCCATTAAATGATTTCACATATAATTATGAAAGTTTGCATGTGTTTTAATCACTCATTGTGTTCATTATTTATAAGTTTTCAAATCAGATGCACAGATTTGTGGTTTTTTTTAATTATGAAGAAAATATGTCGTTTAAAATACTCCCGGTACTGTTTCTTCTTTTAATAATCTAGCCTCTTCTTTTAATAATCTAGCCTTTTGAATTCTGAGTAACGGCTAATTTTTGAGTCTTCTTCGATATTCATTATAGTACTCTTTTGTTGACTATTTATCAGGCCATCCTTAAAAATATGTATGTTTGCAGTAACGTGACCCACAATTTTTAGGGTGGGTAGGTTAGCCGATTTTTTTTTAAAGGAAACAGGACTAATAGCAATGAGGCAGTGCTGGGTTAGCAGGTCAGGGCAGAATATGATCACATCCGCGTCGAACCAATCCCCTGATGAAAATGAACTTGAAACTTTAACAATATCGTCATTTTACTTTTGTGGAAATTTATCATTTTCAGTCACAATATCAAAAACATCGAACCACGTGTCATGGGGATGAAATGATCTTATGGCGTTTTTCCTTATATGTTGGTGTGTACCGTCATTGTTTCTTATGGACACAGTTACTGAAAGTACTATCGTTCTTTCAAACTTTTGTTTCTTCATGGGCGACGCCATTTTGAAAATGAACAAACGCACAGACTCGAAACTAACACAAAGAAATTAAATACCGGAGATCGATTTACCGAAAAGACGATTTCCTTTGGGAAAAAAATTAGGATGGCCTGACATTAAAAAATCAAACTCTACGTTAAACCTGTCTTTCCTAGTCTGGATGATGTGCAGTGCCTCATCAGCTCTATTTGTGTCCTGGCGGGCTGGCTGTTTTCCCTTTCCACCTCTACCGCGTCCACATGCTACTGGCAGCACTTCCATCTCGAGTCGTCGGCCTCACCCTCTATCCCTTCCTGATGCTCGTATATCAACATAACTGTCTTGTACATCATTATGAACACTATGTTGTACATCATTATGAACACTATGTTGTACATCATTATGAACACTATGTTGTACATCATTATCAACACTATGTTGTTTATCATTATTAACACTATGTTGTACATCATTATCAACACTTTGTTGTTCCTCATTATCATCACTGTCTTGTACATAATGATCTACACTATCTTGTACAGTTGACTTCTCGTAATACAACATCAAAAGCTAGCCCACATAGTCGTAAGGTACAATATACTACTTTCTTCGAAAATGTATTTCTTTTTTTTAACAGTTCAGCGCCAGCATGCCCTACCTCTTCTGACAAGCATGTCGCCATCAATATGCAATCTTTGTCCAAAAAGTTTTGACTGTCCTTTTTTGTTGGCACTGTAGAGTCCATTATTTTCGTACTTACCATTACCAAACTGTCTGAACAATGTGGTTAGCAACATGCAATCTTTGTCTGAAAAGTTTTGACTTGTTTTTGGTTGGCAATTTAGCATCTAGTTTTTTGTTGTTTGTTGGTGAAAAATCACAGAGACGTTTGATATAGTTCAAAATCAAGCGTCTATAGTCACTGTGTTTTACTATTGTTAACGAGCAATGGTCGGTACTGCTAATAGTGGATTAACATAATTGTGTGCATATGGAACTGAGGGTAATACGTTGTGTAAGTTTGTGACAACATCTGTGGTTGTGATGTAGAATAACTCACAGATTACAGTGGTGATGAAGGTTAATAATGTGAGTATGAGGCAGTAGTGGTAGTATTTATGTTGAAAGTGATGGTTGCAACTCCTTGTCGGCCTTTGCACCCTGAAGAAGTCTTCTCCTGTTAATTTTGATGATTCTAGTGTTGCAGTTTTCTTCTGTTTGTGTATCATCTTGATGTTCTCTTGGGTTGGTGTGTTTTGTTACATATTTTCAAACACTTGATATGTAACATCATTTTTTTGGCACAAAAGATAAATAGCTCTAGAATGCAGTATATAATTTATAATAAACACATATACCGCTCTTTCCCAGTTCTATTTATCATGCTTGGTCTGTTCACATGTTTATTGTGATCAATTGCTGCCAGTAAATTTCTAGCCCGATACACTGGTGGGCTGTAAGCAAAACGCTTCGCACAATATAACAGGATGTGCTGATTAAAACCCTCCAGATCAGCAGAACTTCTGATAAAAGATAACAAAAAGTGTAAATAAAAGTAATATCTGATAGTAAAAAAAACAAGACAAGAATATCATCAGCTCAAATCCTGTGGTTAGTTCTCTGGGTTTCTAGCCCTGCGATCTGAGTTTAATAACCTTTCCTGGCAGGACTCATACCCTTTTATGAAAATTTAAAAATAATGTTGATTCTCTTTCCTCCACATGTGGAGAAGTAGCTCTTGTGGAAAGGCTAGTCAGTACTGGTTATTTGGATACAGTCCAGGAAAAACAAAAAATATAATGTTAGCTGAATCTGCCCCCGTTCATAAATGAAAAATTGTTGGCGTTTAACCCAAATAAAAGACAGCCATCATACTTGCCTTTCTGACTACCATGTCCCTATGTAAGCATATAAAAAAACGGATTTTGTTGGGCATGCAAATTGTGCACTCACCATTGTGAGTCTTTTATTACTAAAATAGTAACCACCTTATATTCCCATATATAGCTAAGGTTGGTGCGAATTGATTAACACCAAAGAAACAGTCTGTATATATACCTGAAATTCAGGTAATACCCAACATTGTTGAGCAACCTTTTATCCAAAATGATAGCAGCAAGCGCTTTGATACTACTGCCATCATTTTTTGTATGCAGCCATGGGATGTCTCTGGTTTCGTCATTAATGGGTTCATGTAAACACTCAGTGATCCCATCTTCACCATGTGGAACCATCCATGAATGTTTATTAACTACATGGTGCAGTACACTATGCCAAATTCCCTGAAATATAGAATGCATTTCAAGTAGCACACCGTTCACTGTGATGTATTGGTAACTTTAGCGACTCGAGCAATAATTCCAGTGTCCTTACGCTGAGTTGCAGTCCTTGTTTGAACAATATTGAATTTTTGAAGTGGTACCGGTAGTCATATACATCACTACATGACAGCAGCAGCAGATGTGGTTCAGTGATTAGTTTATTTATCATCTTGATGTTATCTAGGGTTGGTGTGTTTTGTTGGCCTGTCTTTGTTTTTTCGTTGGTAAACTACTTTTCTGTTGACTTGCTGGTCTCTTAGGTGAAGTTGTACTACTTTATGGTTTGGTTATAGTATTTGAGCATGTTAAGGAGTATTTGGGTACAAAGATCTTCTTGCATTGATGGTTACACGAGCCTTCTTGATAGTTACTTCCACCAGTAAGGCAGTCCATTTTAAAAAGGGAATGTCCACTCATTCCCAAATGAATGACCAAAAATGGCAAAATAAGGTGGTGATTTTAGTGCCATTTTTCTATATTCTGAGAATTTTCAGTAAGAAAAAAATAACAAAGTCATATTTATTTTCACTTTTTTGTAATAAAATGAAAACATTGAAACCAAATAATCAATAAAACCGATAATTTAATACATATTTTACAATTCTACAGATTTATTTGTTAAGCCGGCTTAACATTTGCTGGCTGAAACTATTTAGCCTGTTCAGCAAGTGCTTGAAACATAAAAACTAAACAAAATTTATTTGTTAAGCCAGCTAACATTTCATCAATACAATTTTGTTAAGCCGGCTTAACATTTGCTGGCTGAAACTATTTAGCCCGTTCAGCAAGTACTTGAAACATAAAAACTAAACAAAATTTATTTGTTAAGCCGGCTAACATTTCATCAATAAAATTGATAATTTAATACATATTTTACAATTCTACAGATTTATTTGTTAAGCCGGCTTAACATTTGCTGGCTGAAACTATTCAGCCCGTTCAGCAAGTACTTGAAACATAAAAACTAAACAAAATTTATTTGTTAAGCCGGCTAACATTTCATCAATAAAATTAATAATTTAATACATATTTTACAATTCTACAGATTTATTTGTTAAGCCGGCTTAACATTTGCTGCCTGAAACTTTTCAGCCTGTTCAGCGAGTACTTGAAACATAAAAACTAAACACAATTTATTTGTTAAGCCGGCTAACATTTCATCAATAAAATTGATCATTTAATACATATTTTACAATTCTACAGATTTATTTGTTAAGCCGGCTTAACATTTGCTGGCTGAAACTATTCAGCCCGTTCAGCAAGTGCTTGAAACATAAAAACTAAACACAATTTATTTGTTAAGCCGGCTAACATTTCATCATTAAAATTGATAATTTAATACATATTTTACAATTATACAGATTTATTTGTTAAGCCGGCTTAACATTTGCTGGCTGAAACTATTCAGCCTGTTCAGCAAGTACTCGAAACATAAAAACTAAACACAATTTATTTGTTAAGTCGGCTAACATTTCATCAATAAAATTGATCATTTAATACATATTTTACAATTCTACAGATTTATTTGTTAAGCCGGCTTAACATTTGCTGGCTGAAACTATTTAGCCCGTTCAGCAAGTGCTTGAAACATAAAAACTAAACAAAATTTATTTGTTAAGCCGGCTAACATTTCATCAATAAAATTGATAATTTAATACATATTTTACAATTATACAGATTTATTTGTTAAGCCGGCTTAACATTTGCTGGCTGAAACTATTCAGCCTGTTCAGCAAGTACTCGAAACATAAAAACTAAACACAATTTATTTGTTAAGCCGGCTAACATTTCATCAATAAAATCGATAATTTAATACATATTTTACAATTCTACAGATTTATTTGTTAAGCCGGCTTAACATTTGCTGGCTGAAACTATTTAGCCCGTTCAGCAAGTGCTTGAAACATAAAAACTAAACAAAATTTATTTGTTAAGCCGGCTAACATTTCATCAATAAAATTGATAATTTAATACATATTTTACAATTCTACAGATTTATTTGTTAAGCCGGCTTAACATTTCCTGGCTGAAACTATTCAGCCTGTTCAGCAAGTACTTGAAACATAAAAACTAAACACAATTTATTTGTTAAGCCGGCTAACATTTCATCAATAAAATCGATAATTTAATACATATTTTACAATTCTACAGATTTATTTGTTAAGCCGGCTTAACATTTGCTGGCTGAAACTATTTAGCCCGTTCAGCAAGTGCTTGAAACATAAAAACTAAACAAAATTTATTTGTTAAGCCGGCTAACATTTCATCAATAAAATTGATAATTTAATACATATTTTACAATTATACAGATTTATTTGTTAAGCCGGCTTAACATTTGCTGGCTGAAACTATTTAGCCTGTTCAGCAAGTACTTGAAACATAAAAACTAAACACAATTTATTTGTAAAGCCGGCAAACATTTCATCAATAAAATTGATAATTTAATACATATTTTACAATTATACAGATTTATTTGTTAAGCTGGCTAACATTTGCTGGCCTATCCCTTTTCAGTTTGTTCAGTAAGTGCTTGGAATAAATAAATCAAACACAATTGAATTGTTAAGCCAGCTAACATTTCATCAATAAAATCAATAAATTAATGCATTATTTACAGTTCTGCAGATTTTACTAATAGCCGGCTAACATTTGCTGGCCTTTCCTTATTCAGCCTGTTCAACAAGGTGCTTGAAACAAGCAAAACCAAACACAATTCATTTGTTAAGCCAGCTAACATTTGATCAATAAAATCGATAGATTAATAATTTTTTACAATTCTACAGATTTCGTCGTTAGCCGGTAACAAGCCAGCTTGAAACAAATGTTAGCCAGCGTAGCGTTTGCAGTATTTGACTAGTTAGCCTGTACTGCAAGTGTTAGCCAGCTTAACATTTTCGGAATATGGGACGTGTTAGTTGAGTAATTAGCCAATTTGAAACAAATGTTAGCCAGCGTAGCGTTTCCAGCATTTGACCTTTTTAGCCTGTACTGCAAGCGTTAGCCGGCATAACACTTTCTGAATTTTGAATTGGCCTGTGGAGTAGCCAAGATGAAATAAGTGTAAGCCAGTGTAGCGTTTGCAGATATTTGACTATTTAGTATGTACTTCAAGCGTTAGCCGGCTAATATTTTCTGAATTTTGAAAAGGCCTGTGGAGTAAGCAGCCAAGATGAATTAAGTAAGTGTCAGCCAGAGTAGCTTTTGCAGGTATTTGACAGTTTAGCCTGTACTGCAAGCATTAGCCGGCTAATATTTTCTGAATTTGGGATTCATCATGAGTTAGATGTATTACTATTAGCCAATTTGAAATAAAAGTTAGCCAGTGTAGCGTTGCAGATATTTGATTATTTAGCCTGTACTGCAAGCGTTAGCCAACTTAACATTACTGAATTTGGAGAAGGCCTGTTGAGTAATTAGCCAGCGCAGTTTTTGCAGATATTTGAATATTTAGCATGAACTGCAAGTGTTAGCCGGCTTATCATTTTCAGAATTTTGAATGTGCAAGTTGAGTAATTAGCTAGCTTGAAACAAATGATAGCCAGCATAGCATTTCCAGTATTTGACTATTTACATGTAGCCTGTACTGCAAGCGTTAGCCGGCTAACATTTTCTGAATTTGGAATAGGCCTGTGGAGTACCGGTAATTAGCCAAGTTGATATAAATGACAGCCAGCTTTTGCAGGTATTTGACTATTTAGCCTGTAATGCAAGCATTAGCAGGCTAATAGTTTCTGAATTTTGAATAGACCTGGAGTAAGTAGCCAAGATGAGTTAGATGTATTACTATTAGCCAACTTGAAATAAAAGTTAGCCAGCAGGCTCGTAGATACCTGTATGCAGAATACGCAGCTGCGTACACATGCTTCTCAAAAAGTGAAAAATTAAATGATTGAAAAATGAAACAAGAGGATCATAGATCCTGGGTCGCTCACCTGCTAAACATGGCCAAACTTCAAACGTGACCTTAAGGTCATCAAGCTAAACATTTTGACCAAAGATGATGAAGACTAAAGCAAAAATGTGGCCCCAGAGTGTTAACAAGGTTTTCCTATTATTTGACCTTTTGACCTAGTTTTTCACCCGACATGAACCAACTTCTTACTTAACCATAAGGTCATTAAGATAAACATTTTGACCAAACTTCATGAAGATTAAAGCAAAAATGTGGCCGCCAGAGTGTTAACAAGGTTTCCTATTATTTGACCTTTTGACCTAGTTTTTGACCCCACATGACCCAACTTCAAACTTGATAAGGTTACCAAGATAAACATTTTGACCAAACTTCATGAAGATTAAAGCAAAAATGTGGCCTCCAGAGTGTTAACAAAGTTATCCTAATATTTGACCTTTTGACCTAGTTTTTGACCCCACATGACCCAACTTCGATCTTGACCTATATTTCATTGAGGTACAACTACTGACCAAGTTTTATGAAGATCCAAGCAAAATTGAAACTGCTAGAGTGTTAACGGTGAAAAGTCTAACAGACTGACAGACGACGGACAAAAAACAATCACAAAAGCTCACCTTGCGGCTTTGTGACAGGTGAGCTAATAAAAACTGATGCCTAAGCCCTAAGGGGGGCAATCCTTTTGTATTTTCAGCATTTCTTTGAAACGCTTTTAAAAAGCTCTATACACAAAACCTGGTTTTATCAGTAAAAATAATGTTAAAGATGATGCAAAAAACACCCCAGAACGCACCAGAGACGTTCTAGCAAACAAAATTGTTCAGGGGGAGCATGCCCCCAGACCCCCTAGCCTTCTTGCGTACACATTCAAATACCTCTAGCTTCGCCCCTGGCCAGCGTAGCGTTTGCAGATATTTAGGGTTACCGTGCATATGCATACCAGTGTGACATAGTACAATGTACACACTATATTTTCGTCTGTCATACGTCAGTTACTTGTAGAAACTACACATACATGTACCTGGATGACGAAATGCTCAAAAATAGTATTCACGTACACGTTACACGTTGACTTTAGGAACCTCCCTAATGTTTAGTATGACTACCAAGTCACTGTGCAATAGCATTAAGGGTAAAAAATATTGACCTTAATTAAAAAATTTAACCAAAAATATCTTAAGTTAAAAAGGGTCATAACTCCTTACAAAACAAGAGATGTTTGTAAAACATGTATGCCCCCATGACAGCCAAATAGTCAGAAATGGTGAAGGTCACTGTGGCATTGTCCTTTGACCTACTGACCGCAAAATCAATAGGGGTCATCTACTGTAGATGATCAACCACCATGTAAAGTTTGAAGATCCTAGGAAAATCGTTCTTGAGTTATCAAACAGAAACCATTTCGTCTACTAACCAACAGACAGACTGACATGTGCAAAGTAATATACTTCCTTATCAAAGATGGGGGGCATAATAATCCGAAAGATATGCCAGAACTTTGTCTTTTGGAGTTTACTAATGACAATAAATATGTGTATCAAGTTTAAATCCAATAGCATTGATAGTACAATGTACATGAACTATAAAACTTTAATAAAAAGTTTTAAACTGAATGCACAAACAAGCGGACGGACAGTTTAATTTTAATATTCCACCCTTCCGGGGCATAAAACGCTTGCATTGATAACGTTGACATAAGATTCAGCCTAGTGATCTAGGTTTTCAATCAAAATGACCCTTAGTCTGCAAATGTAGGTACGGTACCAGGCTTATGTCCATGTTCCACCATGTTCAAAATACGAAAGCAAGCTGGCTGGACCAGTTGATTATGGTTCATGTTCATTAACGCTGATAAAAATAAAACAAGTGAAATGGTTCTCAACAAAAAGTAAAAAGCAGTTTTGCTTGAATCAACAAATATCAAATTTCCATTCCCCAGAATCACAATCGGCCATAATGGCATTATTAGAACTATGAAAAGAATGTTATTGCTGTTATTTGCGATTTCTAAACACCAGGTCTTTAGGAAGACCGACTGTATTTTAGGTCCAATAAATTTCAATCGGATCAAGTTAAATAATTCGTTTCTTGGTTGGTTGAATATAAAGTTCTGTAAGGTAAACACTGTCACTTTCATAAGGACCAAAAATGAATATCCAAACTCTATTTTTGATTCATCAAAACAAACACTCATCAAAGAATCACAAATATCCAATTGAATGTAAAATGAAGCCCCCTATTACTGTACTTGATTGTTTTTTTAATTTGACATAGATCTAGGAACCTAGAATTAGTCATTATTTTTGCCTGTTGAAGTTATTTTTGTACATATCTCAAATAATACTGATCAATGTGTCTATGGTGTTTCTATGATGTGTCTATAGATGTTTCTCAAACTATAGATGTTTCTCAAACATCTTGAGTGTCTATGGACGCATATTATATCCCTGACACTGACAACAGTCACAAGTCTCCGAGTCACTCTATGGTTAATTCAAATGTTTGCCTTAAGGTTCTTCTGCTCTTCACTACACCATGTGATGTTGATTGCAACAGCACCTCTAGTTTGCCAACACATAAATTGATTAGTGGTTTGTCAAGTACCTAGACAACCATGATTCAGGCGAGGAATATTCATAACTAGCATAATTCCAACAGTGGGTCATGGTCAAACCAACAGACTACAACTCCGCAAGTTCTGAGTGACATGCAGTAGAAGGCACTCTAAGCATATCGAAGGCATCTATTTTAGTTTCCATTTCTTCACGACTGATGTGTTTGTGTGGTATATTTCTATTCCTCTTGCTACATGTATGTTAAGTATAAGGACAAATAAATTCACCATGTTCAGTAACGCTTATTCTGTACCATTGATGAGGTGCAGCAACTGCTTTCATAACCTGCAATATAAATCATCAAAATGTTCAATTACCTGATAAAAGACTAAATAATATTATAAAAAATTAAATTTTAAACATGTGTAGGGCAATAATTAAACTACATATACTAGCTAATGTTCCTTAAGAAAATCAAATAAGGCGAATTGATATTGCCTTCTTAAAGGTCATCGGTATTATTGCACAGTTTGGAATGCATGCTACATTGTAAATGGGTACAGGAAAATGACTGTGATAATATAACAGAGTGAGAATGCGCCCCAGAAATTATTTCCACTAAATTCGCAAGAACTCGTTCACTATATATCACTATATATTACATAGTTATATAAGTGCATTAAAGTACAAATTAAGGTCCATAATTTTAGAACAAATTAGTGCAGGGCAAATTCTTCCCATTATGCACATCTACATGTCAAGGCTGGTCATCTGTGAATGTTTGAAGGAAATCCTGTCAAAAACGTAGGGAAAGTTGTGTTTACAATAATTGTCCACCATATCTATTACGTAGTGAACAAGGTGTGAAAATTCCATGAAAACCAGATTTTCAAGACAGCCAAGCATAATTTGGCACAAATGGTGCATGCTGTTGTAACAGTGGCCTTGACCCCACCTGAGCCCCCATGTTCAATCCAAAGTGGTGTTTTTCACACAAGCTACAGTTTCAGTGACCTCGATACCCCCACCCAATGTCCCCACTTTCAATTCCATGTGAAGTCATCACACAAGGTACCTTCACAGCAAGTTTCATCAAATTATCTCATTCCTAACACATTTTATCATGACAACTTGTTACCAATTAACTTAATAAGTTACTGAGTATAAATTGTTTTTCTAAATTTAGTGACCTTCACCCCACCGGCCCCACTTTCAATCCTAATTGGTCATTTCACAGAAGCTGCCTACATAGCAAGTTTCATCATGATATCTCATTGCCAACTATAGTTATTGAGCGGAAATCTTTTTTCTATTTTTAGTAACAGTGATCATGACCCTTACTAAACCCCCCCCCCACTTTCAATCTCAATCAGTCTTTTCACATAAGCTATAGCCCGTTTGCAGCGAAAAAAATCGTCTAAACTTTGAATGGTTAAAAATCTATTCATCAGATGTTGATGAAAATTTATGTACAATAATAATTACATTCTACCTACTCCCATTTTAAATTTCATAATTTTTTATTACTTATTTAAACAAGTTTATTCTTTATTGTATATTGATATTACTTGCATTTGAACACTTTAACGCAGGGAGGAAATCTGGTATTTCACATGTTTAACTGTCTTTTTATTAACTGTTATAATCCGTGATCAGCGAGATTAACATGACTGTGATGAACGCGAATTTTATGAGGCCCATATAAGTCGATTTATTTAGGCATGTCGCTTGTGTGTATACAGATTATGTATAAAACATGTAATTTCACGGAAAAGCAGTGAAAACCAAACCCCATATTCACTAAGCTACATAAGCTATGTATATATTTATACATGGACATACACATATGTAATAATGTTAAATTAAGAACTTTTAAGCATTGTAATGTTTATGTGCGCAATGACATGTAGTCTTATATGACTGAACCAGTCCTAAACTATTGAGTAATATACATCTACCCAAACCTTTAGGATTAGTCTGAAATCGACATTCATGAACACGTTTGAAGAATGCCTAATATTAAGCAGTCGACATCGTTTAAAGACGCTGTAAAATACGTGTTTTTTATAGTTCGTGAAGGAGGCTGCTAGACGCAAGCCATTTTTTCGTTTAGACCCGAAATTATGATACACATAGACAGTACAGATGTACGGACGGGCCTCGTACATGCTATATTAATTAGGTTGCATATACGTAAATGTACCGTTAGATGTGTCACGTGACCATAAAATTGGCTGTTGTGTGTATCGAGTCTTCTAACATGAAGTTTCATTGTAAACTACAAATATTTTACATAGAACTTATGAACAAAACTTTTTTCACACATGTCCGATGTTGCTTAGATTTAATTGTATATTAGGTAGATACTTTTTATTTACTCGTGCAAAATATCATACTTGTAGGTGCAGTAAATACTGAGAAATCTTCATTTTAGAAGATTGTTTTCGCCGCAAACGGACTATACCTATACACAGCTAATTTCATCATGATATCTCATTCTCAACTAAAGTTATCCAACTGAATTGAATAGTGGACGTCATCAAGACCATTGGGACATCACAATATAATTAAATAATAAAAACCGTAGGTAATTGATAGATCTACATTCACTGGTAATTTCATTGTGCTAGAAACAATATTTAAAAAGTTAAAAGGAAAGTCTTCAAATATATTGATCACTCCTCGTATTTTAATCATTCTTGGCAAAGATACATGTATCTCCAAAAATTTGGCGTTCCTTTATTTTTTATCAGTGTATTATGTAGTGCATAAAAGTACAATACCTACAAAACTGTAGTAGTTGCATTCACAAGAATGTGTCTACGGACTGACAGACAGACGGCCAAGCTGGATCCAGTATACCCTCCTTACAACTTGTGGGGGGATATAATTTATCTAGAGTAACATTTGGTTGCAAACTAGTAGAAGACTATATAAATATATATAATTAAGCACACCTACCAGTACAAAAGGCAGTTATTTCTTAACCGACCAGTAAATGTTTTTTTTCAACAGTTCTCACTTTCAAACAGGCCATTGAAGAATGATCTGAAATGGAAAAGTATACAAAAATCTTACAGTTAGGTCGAAACAGATAATAACAAGCAAATTGACATCCCCCTACAGGTAATCAGTATTTCATTGCACAGTTTGGAATGTAAGCTTCCATCAGATAACAATTGTCAATAAATCAAGAGCAATAACTCAACAGAAAATTTACCAATAAAAATAACTTGACAAGCATCATCACAGTATGGTTGTTCATATTTCTTTAAAGTTTCATAAAATTCAACCCCCAAGTTAGTGTACAAAATTAGTCAATAAACCAACAGCAGTAAATCTAGGGAAAATTGACCAATAAACAAGTGGGCCAAGATGGCCCTGTATCGCTCATCTGTGAATGTTGAACTAGAATAACCATATTTAAACAGGACCTTGATTTCGGTTGCCATTGTTCAGCATGAATTTCAATTATTTAGCTATTTATAGAATGGAGCATTCCAGGAATATTGTTACCAATTTGTAATGAAATCCAGTCTGTAGATAAAAAGACTTCACCATTTATGTATAGGGGTAAACAAGCCCCACCCACTGGTGGCCATGTTTGTAGACGAATCATGAAAAAAGGTCACTTTTGTAAGAGGGTCAACCAACAAATATTTCTGTAAAATTATTTTTAAATCTGGCCAGTGGTTGATTTTTTATGATTTTTTAAAAGTTTTTCCAATCGGTTGCCATGGCAACCAGACTTTTTTTTATAGATTTCAATTATTTTAGCTATTTTTGCAGAGGATCACCAAAGAAACATTGTTAATATTTCATTTATAATGAAATCCAACCAGTACTTTCAGAAGAATATTTTAAAAGACTAACTATTTATATATAGGGGAAATTATTTTTTAGGCCGAGAGCTCCATCCACTGGCGGCCATGTTTTTTGAAAATCATGCTAAAAATACAAATTTTGTAAGAGGGTAACCCAAAAACTATTTCAGTGAAATCATTTTGAAATCTGGCCAAGAGTTGATTTTCTATCATTTTTTTAAAAAATTCTAATCGGTTGCCATGGCAATAAGAGTTATTTATAGATCAGAAAAAAAAACTTGACGGGCATCATCCCAGTATGCTAGTTCACATTTATGTCAAGTTTCATGAAATTCTACCAGCTAGTTAAAGAGAAATGGCTGTGGACGGACAACGCCATTTCAATACCTTACCGATTTCATCGGCGGGGATAACAAATTAGACATCATTACACTCCAGGACAGAGCATTCAACAGCAAAAATCATAGACAAAAGGCATACAAGACAAGGAAATTCCACAAAAACAGGTGTTCATGTAATTTGGCAGAAATGATACATGCCTGTTTTGTAACAGTGGCATTGACCCCACTAGCCCCATGTTCCATCCCAAGTGGCGGATTTCACACAAGATCATTTGCTGCTAAATACACAGCAAGTTCCACCAATGATATATCATACCTAACTACAATTTTTTTTTAATTTTTAGTTTCAGTGACCTTGACCCCCATGGCCCAACCCTATCTTCAACTTTCAATCATGTGTGTAGTCTTCACTTAAAGTACATGTACCTATGCAGCAAGTTTCATCAACATACCTCATTCCTAACAACAGTTATTAAGAAGAACTACTTTGTTTTACTTTTAAGCCTTAACCAAAGTACCCCAACTTTCAATCAAAAGAGACGTTTTCACACATTTGCTACCGAAACAGCAAGTTTCAACAGGATATACGAGGGTTGTCCCAGTAAATCGCGTACTTTGTTTATTTGTCACGGTCTGAACCTGTTCACAGTATGGGTGAGGAAGTGTGTAGACAGCCGGCTAGCTCAGTCGGTAGAGCATTCGCCATGTAAGCGAAGGGTCCCGGGTTCGAGCCCCGGTCTAGTTGCACATTTTTCTCACCCTGTGACATTTGGCGCCCAACGTTATTTTTTCCATTTGTTTTTAATCTTATTACTGGACATTGATACATTATTAATTGTAATAATGTAATTAATAATTAAATAACATTATGTAATAAAATACAGGAAGATATACATGTTATTATACGTACATAGTGCGTTAGTTGATAAGTCATTGGTTTGATTGGTCATTAGTGTTTGTTACATTGAAGTAAATTCGGGACGAATTTCATTATGACGGGGGGGTATGTCACGGTCTGAACCTGTTCACAGTATGGGTGAGGAAGTGTGTAGGCAGCCGGCTAGCTCAGTCGGTAGAGCATTCGCCCTGTAAGCGAAGGGTCCCGGGTTCGAGCCCCAGTATGGTTGCACATTTTTCTCACCCTGTGACATATTACACAAAACATATTTAAAGCATAAGCTTCAAATTTTCAAAGATATTTAATAAATATGTTCCAAGTATGTATCCGCAATTTCATAAAAATATGTCAAGTACCTACATGTACATTTGTACACAGCAAACTTGTGCTTTTCTACTGTCTCTTCAAAAAATTGTAGGCCAAAATTAAATAGGGCACATTTTATCTAAAAGTAGGATAACGTAGGAATTTTGTACATTAATAAGTAGGGATAAAGTTGAAATTTCGACCATTTTAAGTCAATATTACCAGAAGGCAGATCTATGTAAAATACGTAAATTCCAGGGGTCGAGGACATACAAATAGCAACCTGATAATATATAATATTTTGCGAGCTGCGAGCTTGAAAAAATGCATGATTTATACGTTCAAAGAAATTACAGCCCAAAGAAGAAGCAAGTATAATTTTTACTAAATTTAATTTTTATTTTCATTTTGAGATATAGGGTTGTTTTAAAACAAAGTACACGGTGTATAACCATATATCGGTACCCTCTCGGTGCAAATTGATATATCGGTACCCAGCACCGAGAGGGTACCAATATATCATTTTGCACTGAGAGGGTACCGATATATCATTTTGCATCGAGAGGGTACAGACCAGCACTTGCGTTAGCGTGCGTACGGGCGTATATTACGCCAGGAAATCGGCCGTGTACGCCGGAAATCAAACTCTCGTTCGTACAGCGTACGTCAATAAAATATGTTATACGCCAATAATCAATACGCAGGACGTCCTGTTGTGTAAACTTCAGACGGTGAAAGCCGAATCAGACTGATTTCATTAATCACGCTAGATCATTGGCCAATCGATAAACGTTCGCTCCGCCCACCGATTGTCAGCTAATTTGATTGACGGCCTGATCATGCGTACTGTACATAATAATGTACGCGATCGCTGCGGTAATCAAATTCACCAAAGGTGTGTAAAACGCGTCGCGCTTATAATCTCGTGTAGAGACAGATAATTGTGTAGTTACAAACCGTTAGTAAACACGTATGCTTTAATTGATTTGATTGAATTATCGATTTTATTTTATAAATTTGTCGTACGTTGGGTAAGCGTAATTCTTAGTTGTACGCATAATTAAAAAAAGACATGAGTCAAAACGTATGTTCTGCAAAAATCGAGTTAAAAAAGAATAATTTACCTTGTAATTCATATTCCGCGCGTTTACATAAATCCCAGACACAATATATCACAACTCTAACATACTTTTGCCAACGTTCGGTCGGCAGTTTCATCAAACGAGCGTGCGGCATCAATGTCTATGTTAAGGACGTTTGATGTGACCGACGCGCTTCCCTTCAAAGGTGCGGGTAGTGCCTCGGCGGTCTTTGATAGTGCGGCATGCGAATTTATCCCGTAAACTGTATGCGATACACGTGTGTTAAATTTGAGGAATTTATTGATTGACGCAGCGAATTTTTTTCTGAATTTGCAGAGCGCGAACATTAAAATCGTGTAAATGACGTGGTGTTCGGAAGCATGAAATGGTGCTGGTATTATTCGAGTTTTAACACATTTTGGGGCATTTAAACAATAGCAATTAAGATATGAGTTTAGGTGCATAAATTACTGCAAATGACCGGGAAAAGAACGACTAATATGACATACAAGTTGCACTATTTCGGATATGTACATATCTTCGGATAAACTCGTGTTTTATTTTAATCAGTCATACGGTTTTGGCTTCTATTATTGTAAGAATTCAAGTGTGCTATTAGTACTTAAATCAAGTAACATTTTTTGAACATCTAATTCTTAACCCTATACTCCATAGACATACCTCAATTTTCAATAAAATAATTTTATGTATCATGTTCAGAAATAAATTTTCATTGTTTACCTCATGATAGTGTATATACATCTTGCTGATAATAAGGATGACCAATTAAAATGTTTATAAGCAGGCTACTAGTATATGCCAATTTAGCAAAGGGTTAAAATGGATTGTAAATATGCTTGAACCAGTACACTGAACTGACCATATCATTGAGCAATCATACATGTAGCTGGATTGATCATGTATAAAAACAATACACAGTAACACATATTAAGTAAAGGGGCTCTAAGTACAGATAAAATATTTCATGAATGTAATCTGAACTTAGTAACAATGGTTGGACAATCCTACATACTGTTGGATGGCACTACATTACTGAATGTACACGCAGAGTTGATGTTCGAAACTTGGGACTTCCGTAAAATCATACTGGGACTTCCCAAATTAAAGGTCAGGAAGTCAGGACTTCCTGAAATTTAACCTTAGTGCAGGGCCTGGGTACAGATGTGGTTATACACCGTGAAGTAGGGCTCTGATCAAAATAGTAGGGAAAAGTAGGAACTGAGTGAGTAGGGCCCAGTTAGAGAGAGCCTGCTTATTCATTGACCCAACTTAACTTATTGATAGGAAGTTTTTTATATTTTTATGCACCTATTAATATTTTGCCCAATATATCATAGATCTATATATATAGTACATCAATTGATCATAAAAATCTACACACTTTCTTTTAATGTACAAGGGTTTAAAGCCTCTGCTACCCAGTATACCAGTGCTTCTCATTCCCAAGGAAGCAAACTTCTCATTCCCAAAGAAGCAAATAAATTTAGTCTTGCCACATAGTGGTTGATCATTATAACGTCTACGGCACATAAACTCAAAATCAGACAACCCGTCACAGTCAGGGGCGTAGCGAGGCTTGATTGGATGCTACATGTACACACTTTAATGCCCTCAAGTTGGTGATAGGGTGTGCCTCATGATGGTTGGGAGTATGGACTCTCAGGCGCGTAGCGCTAAGGCGCGTAGCGCCGATTACTCATTTACTTGATCGAGTAAAGTTGAAAATGAAAATCCCAAAAGTAACAATCGTTTAAAATTCGAAAAATGTAAGTATGTAGTATGTCATACTTAAGTACTGGTATGTTACAACATTCGACATTATAAGACTCCGGAATTTAACAACCTAGTTTCAATAAGTTAAATGCCTTATTTTAAAACCCAGCCTCAACAAGGCGAGCATAACTGAGAACAACTTATAAGCTCCAATAAGCTTGATGCCCCCAGCCAAATGACTCACTTTTAACAAATAGTAAGCGAAAGTAGAATACCCTCATTATACGAACACAGAGGAGACAAGAAAGATAGACTCAAATCATAGAGCAAATAGTTTCTATATTAATAATGTATTGTTTCTTCTAAATTCTCTAAAGTCTAATACCGACATCAGTCAGATCTAACTTTCAAGCTTTTTGCCGGATAATTTGTAACTGGTTGATTATTTTTTAACATGATGGCTGACAAAAGTAGACCTAGTTCTGGATACCATAACTAAATGGTCTTTTATTTACACTGACGTGTCGGCCTTTTAGTTATGGAATTACCCTCTTCAATAATCAACTGTTTAAGCTTAACGCCTAAAATGCATGTTCATTGTTCAAAAATCGCCCAAAAACTATAATTTACGTATAAATGTAATACCTTTCAAGTGTTTTGTCTTAAAACAGTCAATGTAACACCTACTGATAATCATATATTGCTTAAAGTTTATTTAATTCCGGGTTTGATCAGCTCCCGCGGCCATTTTGAATAATTAATTTATCGTAGGTGCGTGCGAGAGCCGTTTTCGAAAAATCCGTTATTTCTTGAAACATGGTCGAAAACGTCTTAAAATTAAACAAAACCTTTAGATATACCTTTACATAAGAAACAAACGCGTTATTTTTGCTATAAATCATGTAACTCCCATTTACACAAATAAATATTGCAATTTACGCAGCCGACAATCAAAACATTGATCACGTGGTTCGTTTCGGAACACTTTTGTTATAATCCCATTCAAATAAATGGCGATCGTAAACGAAAACAGTGAAATTGTACTGGTTTGAAACAATCGACGGAATTAATGGTATTTCTTGCAAAACATTTAGTTTTTGGGGGTATACTGATAGAATATTCTCCAATTGATAGGGTGTCAATGATTATTTAGTTCAAAACGTGCGTTTTGTCATAAAACGAACGCGACTCAAACTGAGCCGTAGAGCTGTTAGGTTTCAAAGAACAAACGGCTTTGACGATGAAATGGAATGATCATCGTCAAAGACCTTGGACTAAAGTAGACCTACATCCACGCAGTCCTCGTACGTATATATATAGCATTGAGCAATAACCAAAATAAGCAAATAGTGCCTATAGTATAGGATATTTGCCGTTAGTTCTGGATACCATAACTAAATGGTCTTTTATTTACACTGACGTGTCGGCCTTTTAGTTATGGAATTACCCTCTTCAATAATCAACTGTTTAAGCTTAACGCCTAAAATGCATGTTCATTGTTCAAAAATCGCCCCAAAACTATAATTTACGTATAAATGTAATATTTTTCAAGTGTTTTGTCTTAAAACAGTCAATGTAACACCTACTGATAATCATATATTGCTTAAAGTTTATTTAATTCCGGGTTTGATCAGCTCCCGCGGCCATTTTGAATAATTAATTTATCGCAGGTGCGTGCGAGAGCCGTTTTCGAAAAATCCGTTATTTCTTGAAACATGGTCGAAAACGTCTTAAAATTAAACAAAACCTTTAGATATACCTTTACATAAGAAACAAACACGTTATTTTTGCTATAAATCATGTAACTCCCATTTACACAAATAAATATTGCAATTTACGCAGCCGACAATCAAAACATTGATCACGTGGTTCGTTTCGGAACACTTTTGTTATAATCCCTTTCAAATAAATGGCGATCGTAAACGAAAACAGTGAAATTGTACTGGTTTGAAACAATCGATGGAATTAATGGTATTTCTTGCAAAACATTTTGTTTTTGGGGGTATACTGATAGAATATGCTCCAATTGATAGGGTGTCAATGATTATTTAGTTCAAAACGTGCGTTTTGTCATAAAACGAACGCGACTCAAACTGAGACGTAGAGCTGTTAGGTTTCAAAGAACAAACGGCTTTGACGATGAAATGGAATGATCATCGTCAAAGACCTTGGACTAATTTGCCGTGTGTGTTGTCTCTAGTCGACTGTATACGGCCCTGCACACACCCCACCCCACCCCTACTCTTTAACGCATCTAAATTTAATCAACAAATACATGTATTAATTATACTGAATATTACCAAACAATCAAGTCGTCATAATTAAATTTTAAATAAACAGACACAAATACAGACAGAATACCTTACCTCAGCCTCATTCTATACTTCATCCAAGATCCGTGTAAAGATAGTCCTTCACCTTATCTTCTCGCGGTTAATGTCGCGCGTGTACAAAGTGACCGGTAGACATATTACGCAGTGGGGTGTCTGGACTAGTCCATTTAATGTGTAGGGACTATTCTTATAATGGCAACGTAATGTTTAATGTTTATCTACTTCTATGTCGTTTTAGTTGAAATTGTCGATAAAAAACTTTCTTTGTTTGCAACACAATACATCAGAAAGAATTAAAAGTTTGCTGTAGTGTTTTAAAACGACATTTGTCAATTATGTTTTACACGCGTATCAGTAATGAATTCGTCCCGCGACAGTTAAACCGAGGATACTTACACATACATAGATCGGAGAGTTTCAACTTGGTTTGTAAGTGAATAATCTAAATTTCGATGGAAGATAAAGATTCCACTGGACATGGACAAGTTGACGAAGGTAAGTAATTTAAGTAGATCAATTAGTTAAATTATTGGGTACGTTATCTAGAAAATAAATGTTTGTTTGTCAATTAATAATGGGAACACAGTACCATTTAAAGATAGAAATTTCAACAGTAAAGTTAAAAGTAAAATAAAAGGATCATTTGCTCTTATCTTCCATGGACGCATGAACACCTACGGGGGGGGGGCGTACCAAGGCCGTATCCAGAGGGGCTATTGGTGGGCACTGAAGGGGTGTCCCCTCGATCCATGCGAATATTTCTTCAATGTTTGAATTAAAATAGATTGATACAAACATGTTATTTTTTAAAGTATGGTTTATGTAATGTGATTTCCTGCACTATATATTTCAGGGTAGCAATACCACGTGACTTTTGGCTACAGTTACAAGTAGAAATTTGTAAACATTGGAGCACAAATTTAGCCATAAGTATTTGATTTCTTTATCGATTTCTATAAATTTAAATATACGCCACGCTAAGGGGAAAAGTATTTGCTTTCTGTGAAATATAAGATCTTTTTTAACTTATTTTTACCGATTTTTCCAATAACCTGTGAAACCTACTAGTTCCACGGTTTCACAAGGTAATGGGCAAACCGGCAGCCGCTGAAAAAGATTTTATGTAAAGCAAATAATTGTTGCCTTAGCGTGGCGTATATTTCATAAAAATCGATGAAGAAATAAAATACTTACAGTATGGCTTTTTTATTTTCAAATGTTTACAAATTTCTTCTTGTAACTGTAGTCAAAAGTCACGTGGTATTGCTACACTGTATATTTAGCTTATAAAATATTTTGTTATATAAAATTGTTTTCCCCATGTGCCCAGTGGGGGGGGGGGTATATAGGGGTATTAGACATTTTGGGAAATTGGTTGTCAATTGAAAACATTGATAAGTGCATGTATCATATATAAAGATCTAACAATAGTTTGTTAATATCTTTGATTTAATTTATCCAATACATTTCAATGAAATGGATGTATATTTAAAATATTGTAATCATTACTTTCCATTCAAACATTTAATCTTAGTTAATCAGTTATTCACACCGACAAGAAATTTAAAAATATGTAATTTTTTATCACTGTAAAGATTACATAATTTTTTTATATTCATGGTACATTTAACTACCAATTTTCCAGTCAAACATTATTTTTTTAATCAGCATGCTCTAATTTAATGGGGTTAAATGGTGGACATTGTTACAAATGTAATCTGTGGCTGACCAGGGGATAGTCTGGAGAACTTTACTAGCCACTGATGTATGAGGATGTCTTTAATCAACCTAATCAGTTTATCAAATCACATCTTCAACAGCAGTGAGGTCCTGTTTAATGCTTGATTTGTCATACCTGTGGGGGCTATACAATCTATATACTGGATGTCATAGACTGTCCAATATACAGGTCATTATCAGTATGATAGATGCCAAGAGATATAGTTAGCCCTAATTAACTAATTCATTGGTAACCGTATATAGGTATACAGCCATCAGAGCTTCAGATCAGGTTTTTGTCAATTGGGTATTTTACCCCCGAGTTTCAATTTTGATTGGGTTTTGACAAATTTTAATTGGGTATTTAATAAAACTCAAAGGGTAAATAAGCTTTTATATACTATTTTTCACTATAACATCCTTTTCTATTTGGGTATTTCAAATTGTCTTTGCTTTTTCTTACTCCCTCCTCTCAAAATCTATTAGGTTTCTAAGAAAATTAATTGGGTAATTACCCCAATACGCAGCTTATCTGTAGCTCTAAGCCATCCAATGGGGGGGGGGGGCTTCAGCTCCAAATTCATCCATATTTTGAAATGCTTTTATTTAGATGTTAATTCGGAATACCTTGCACATTGTCAGTCACTCTATTAATTCTGTAATCCCGAAAAACGGGTTTAAACCTTTAATCGCTGATATAGAAGAGGCCCCTTCATGTTCCAAAACCAAGAATTGAATTCTCAAGAAAATCCTTTTCTTTAACTCTGGTACAAAACTATGGAATAATTACCAAAATCCGTGCAAACTGCTAGGAAACTTTCTTCATTCAAAAGCAAATATTTAAAGTGGTAATTTACTGGTATTTCATAATTATTGCCTATATATTTAAAAATTATAATATCAAAATTGTTGTTTATGACTGTTTACACCAAGATATCTGATTCAGGTGCTAATATGCATACTTTTACTTCTGTAATTTGAATTATAGTTCAATTTTGAACCTCCTAGACTAAGTCCATTTTGGTGGGTAGAATACAATTTATTACGTTCGGAGGTGATTATTTAATGATATGATTCTTACAGATTTCTGTTCGTAATAGAACTACAGTTTAGTGCAGTGGGTAACTCTCAAAATTTTACATTCATTATTTTATTTCAAAAGATTATTTAAGTTAAAAAAATTCAGTATGTTTCCATTTTCACTTATTTCGATCGTTTGTGTGTTCCGAGCTTACTGACAACCTACGATATAATATATAGTTGATAAGCAGTCATAACGTTCTACTATATACGTGTAACAATTATGGTTTGTCAAATATAATAGTATAACACAGAATTTGCAAGTAATGTGCATTTAAAAAAATAGAATAAAAATGCAAAAAGACTTTTGTGTGATTCGAACTTGCCATGGTGTGACAAATTTATTTTACAATGTAATGATCAAGCGCTTTACCGTCACGACCATTCAGACAGACAATATACGATAAAGACATTATTATTATTATATATATTATTAATATTATGTTAGTCATTTACATGTAGTTTTTGGGGGAAAGTGCTTGATACAGAAGATGCCCCTGAGTTTCATTAGGGCCCTGAAAAATATTTTTGCAGTGCCCTTAAATCACCTTGTCCATCTGTCTGTCCATCCACATTTTTCACGTTTTTATACGCCCGTTGAAAACGGGACGTATTATGTGAACACCCTTGGCGGGCGTGCGGGCGGGCGGCAGCATCCAATAATTTGTCTGTACTCTAGCGCAAACAGTTTTCATCCGATCATCTTCAAACTTGCTGACAATGCTTATGGGCATAAAATCTAGGCTAAGTTCGATTATAGGCCAAATCGACCTAGGCCTTATTGGGTTATGGTCCTTTAATTACCAAATAAGTATGAAATTGGCCTTGTCTGTACTCTAGCGCAAACAGTTTTCATCCAATCATCTTCAGACTTGCTGAAAATACTTATGGGCATAAAATCTAGGCTAAGTTCGATCATAGGCCAAATTGGCTTAGGCCTTATTGGGTTATGGTCCTTTAATTACCAAATAAGTATGAAATTGGCCTTGTCTGTACTCTTACGCTAACAGTTTTCATCTGATCATCTTCAAACTTGCTGACAATGCTTATGGGCATAATATCTAGGCCAAGTTTGATTATAGGTCAAATCGGCCTAGGCCTTATTGGGTTATGGTCCTTTAATTACCAAATAAGTATGAAATTGGCCTTGTCTGTACTCTAGCGCAAACAGTTTTCATCCGATCATCTTCAAACTTGCTGACAATGCTTATGGGCATAATATCTAGGCCAAGTTCGATAATAGGCCAAATCGGCCTAGGCCTTATTGGGTTATGGTCCTTTAATTACCAAATAAGAAATTAATTACCAAATAAGTATGAAATTGGTTGTCTGTGCTCTAACGCAAACAGTTTTCATCCAATCGTCTTCAAACTTTGTGACAATGCTTATGGGCATAAAATCTAGGCCTTATTTGGTTATGATCCTATAATTACCAAAATAAATGTGAAATTGACCTTGTCTGTTCTCTAGTGCAAAGAGTTTTCATCTGAGTATCTTCAAACTTGGTGACAATGTTCATGGATATAATATCTAAGACAAGTTCAATTGTAGGCCAAATCAGCCTAGGCCTTCTTGGGTTATGGTCCTGTAATTAAAAAAAATGTTGCATTGTTTTTTTCATTCACCATGCCCTGAGACTCACCATGCCCCAAGACGGGCGTATTTTGTGACATTTTGGCACTCTTGTTTCTTAATAACTTGAAAGTCATTATAGTAATGGACTTCTAACTTTAAACATTAGCTCACAACAACAGTACGCTATTGTATGGCAAGTAACATTACTCTCGCTACAATATTGGAAGTGATAATGGCCCTATGTAAAATTAAGATTTTTATTTGAAGGGTCATTTTCTTTTAAGATCACTAATATTATGCTTAATTTAGAAGGGTAAAATAAAGTCAAAAGTATCAAAAAGACCCTTCATATTCAGACGCTAGTGAAACTCCTGCAGATAACCAATTTAAGGCCGAACTTAAAATATTCTTGGTTTCCCCATCCCGACCCTAGCAGATTTAGAATGGGTAGGTAGGTAGGGTTAAACATTTTTTTTGGAACCGTTTCAGTATGATATTTATTGGTTACGACATACAAATAATGAAATTTAGAATTAACTTTAAGGTGAACACCAACAGTCTTAAATTTAATGGTAAGAAAGAAGTCAGTAAACAAAAATTAACATTTTCACTTCCAATTTTTAATAAAAAAAATATTATTTCAATTTGGGCAATAAAATATTTTGGGTAGGGCCCTTTTTAGTCGGGTAGGTAGGGGATGGGGAAACAAACAATATTTTATTTTAGGCCTAATTAATATAATATTTTAAAAAGCAATTTCACGTAGAAGGCATTTCTTAAAACATTGTAATAGGTACAGAAAGTTTCACAAAATAATAAGATCAATACTGAGAACTTTACAAACGCACATACATCACAGCATGTCACTATTGCATTAAAATAGAAGTATCATGTATATTATTCATTACATCGAATTAATACTGGTCAGGTGTACATGTAATACTCTGACATTGAGCTCCTCCCTGAGTGTACAGAGCCCTTATTCAATGCATGTATTAAATTAGCTCCTCCCACAATTCACCCTGTGCAATATTATCTTTGCAGTTTTTAATTAGCTCCTCCTTATTATGTCATATTACACAATCCTAGATTAAATCCTAGAAGTGAGATCCATGTTTTGACAAGGAATTGATTATCAATTATTGAAGCTGCAGGAGACAGAAAATGGACCATAAAACTATTTGACTTGAAAAGGGTTGTACATTGGTATATTGTAAATTACTTGTTTCGGGGACAGTAGCTACAAAAAATTAGGGGTCATGTAGTGGTAACAAGGATCTATGTGTTTACAAGGAATTGAATATCAATTATAATTATTGAAAAAGCATGAGGCAGGAAAGAGACAATAAAACTCCCTTTGACTTGAAATGTTGTAGATTGGTTTATTGTTAATTAGTAGTTTGATTTAAAGACAGCTGCAGCTTTAGGGGTCATGTACTGGTATTAAAAACTTGCATAAACCTGATATTTATTTGGAAATCAATCAACTAGAAATAAAAAAAGAGATGTTTATAACTGCAGTACATACTTATAACATATTAAGAGGTTTGAATACACTAGATTCCTTGATATTGAATTATCTGGACTTAATATGTGCTGATTTGTGAAATCATCATGTAATATATTTATGAAATATTTATTTGAAAAAAAACCCTAAAATAAATAATAAGGTTAATTAGGCCATTTTTTTTTACTCAATAGTTTGTAATAATGACTTATCAGAAATAAGGACTGAGATCATACCAGTAACTGAAAATGCATAACTATAAGCTTTGTAACGTCTGTCTCCTTGAACCGTAACATCTGCCCCTTCAATAAATGAAATCTTTTTTAAAAAATATTTTTATTGAATTTAAAGTCACATTATTTCTCCCAATATTTGAACGTTACTTATTTCCTTCGTCTGGGCTAACAGTATATAACATTACATGACATTGTAGTAGATTACAGAATTTAAAACATGTTTTATAGAGCTTCTTTTACATTTGGGAAAAACAAAATAAAATATATATGAAAATTGAATGTACGAATAAAACACCATTAAATTAACAAAAAAAGTTCAATTTTAAAGAAACTAATCCTTTGTATGCCTTACATTAAAGACCCTTTTTAAAGGACAATTAGTCATAATAAAGTTAACTTAAAGGCCTGCTTTTTGGCACAGGACCATGTCTAAAGGGCAGGCCTCAATGAATCCACTCGTCCGCTTGTCCTGCACAACATCTTCCTTCTTTATTTATGTAGCAGGACAAGTAAGATTTTAGGGATTTCTTCTTTGTCTATATTGCTTTTAAAAATATTTGTTGAGGCCTGAAGGGGGATGGACAGTACATGTTTTTAGCTCACCTGTCACAAAGTGACAGAGTGAGCTTTTGTGATCACACTTCGTCCGTCGTCCGTCTGTCCGTCCGTCAACAATTGGGTTGTGTCCTCTCTAGAGGTCACAATTTTGGCCTAATCTTTATGAAACTTGGTCACAATGATCATCTCAACAAAATCTAGGTCAAGTTCGATATTGGGTCATCTGAGGTCAAAAACTAGCTCACTAGGTCAAATTATAGAAAAACCTTGTTTTAAACCTTTCAACATGTAGTCTTCATGGTCACTAAACTCTGCTGTAACTCTCTATGCTCTATACATACAAGTAAACTTTCATCAACCAATGAAAATGTGTATCAGGGTTCACAGCAGTTTTGTAAAGGTCAAATATCAAAATATTCTAGTATTTAAAGCAGGGTGTGAATTGTAACGGTTAAGTGGAAATCAAAGCGCTGTAGGGAGCGTAGACATTATCCTGAGGGTCATGGGTTCAAACCCCACTGGAACCATAATTTTTATTTTTTATTTTTATTTTTTTTGAGTGTTTAGGTATTGTTTTGTCTGTAAAGCATTTATTTGTACATTTTCCTGATGGTCGTGGGTTCAACCCCCACTGGAACCATAATTTTTTTTTTTTTTTTTAAGTGTTTAGGTATTGTTTTGTCTTTATAACATGTATTTGTACATTTTCCTGATGGTCGTGGGTTCAACCCCCACTGGAACCATAATTTTTTTTTTTTTTTTTGTTTTTTTTTTTTTTGAGTGTTTAGGTATTGTTTTGTCTTTATAGCATGTATTTGTACAGTTATATGGAGGAAATATATTCCAAAATATTTTGTTTAAAATATAGGTCAAATCATAGAAAAACCTTGTGTAGTCAGTCACCAGAGGTTACAATTTCAACCTAATCTTTATGAAACTTTGTCACAATGATCCTGTCAACAAAATCTAGGCCAAGTTCGATTTTGGGTCATCTGGCGTCAAAAACAAGGTCACAATGTCAATTGACATTTTCCTGAGGGTCGTGGGTTCAAACCCCACTGGAACCATAATTATTTTTTTAAGTGTTCAGGTATTGTTCTGTCTTTATAGCATGTATTTGTACAGTTATATGGAGGAAATATTTTGTTTAAATTATGGGTCAGATCAAAGAAAAACCCTGTGTAGTCACCAGAGGTTACAATTTCCACTTAATCTTTATGAAATTTGGTCCTAATAATCATCTCAACACAATCTAGGTTAAGTTTGATATTAATTAAGTCATCTGGGGTCAAACGCTAGGTCACATGGTCAAATCATACAAAAACTTGCAATAGAGGCTGAATTTCCTTAAAATTTATTCAGAAAATGTGTAGGATCACCATAGGGGTGTGCATGCACAAGTACGACAGGTGAGCGACCTAGGGCCCTTTGGGCCCTCTTGTTTGTTCCTTTATTAAAAAAGGATAAAGTTTATGTAATGATATCAATGCTTTTGTTGTGTCTAAAATAAGACTGGCACTATTCATAACTTAATATCACTCAAAGATATTTTGTTGTACCTTTTGATAAATACAGAGGGGTACGGATGTTAAGAGATTTCCCGTGACAAACAATTTTTTAATTAAAGTACATGTTCTTCTTACTCATCAGATTTTTTTATTTAAATCAATGATTATTCTCAGATCTGACATAGTATGCATACATTTTTTTTCTTTTTTGATATTGAAAATGTATAAATTTGTTACAGAATTAGTGAACATGCAGATCTATGGTAAAGAAGTGAGAAATGTGGTTATACTTAAAGTGGTTAAATTATCTTCTGAAGGTAAGATTCAAACTTGCTTAGTTAATTATGTTTCATTTAACATTGTTGTTTTTAGATCACCTTTCACACACAGTGACAAGTCATGGGTGTAGGTTTGAAATCCGCCAGGGTTTCCCCCAGGAGGAATGTTAGCAACATACACGTAAATTCAGTACTGTTGTAAATTCAGTACTCTCGATAGTTTTGAATTTGCTAAACTTGTACTTAAGATTTCAATAATTGAATACATCTCCGAGATTCCTTTATTTTTCATGAATCATGTTGATATTTATTTTCACTGGTCAGTTAAATGTATCTAGATACGTATCGTGAATGGCGAGAACCGTATCTAGGTACATATCGTATCTTCATTGGATATAATCTGTATGAAACTCCATCATAATGACCATCTGAACAGGATCTAGTTATTTATTTAATTCAAATTTTTAGTTTCAGTTCATCTATCAGGTCTGCTGACACCAGGACACCTCTGTGATAATAATAGAAGAGATGAGTGCTTGTGCTGATAAGAACAACAGGTAATTTGAAACTGTTAATGTTCATGCAATTTCATACTATTCTTAACTTTTTAGCTCACCTGAGCATGAAGTGCTCAAGGTGAGCTTTTGTGATCACCCCTTTGTCTGTCGTGCGCCGTCAACAATTGGACTGTTAACACTCTTGAGGTCATACTTTTCATTTACCGGTAATCTTTTTTAAACTTGGTCACAATGTTTGTCTCTATGAAATCTAGGTCAAGTTTGGTACTGGGTCATCTGGGGTCAAAAACTAGGTCACCAGGTCACATCAAAGAAAAACCTTGTTAACACTCTGGAGGTCATATTTTTGACATAATCTTAATGAAACTTGGTCACAATGTATGTCTCTATAAAATCTAGGTCAAGTTCGTTATAGGGTCATCTTGGGTAAAATACTAGGTTACTAGGTCACATCAAAGAAAAACCTTGTTAACACTCGAGAGGTCACATTTTTGACATAATCTGAATAGAACTTGGTCACAACGTATGTCTCTATCAAATCTAGGTCAATTTTGCAACCAGGTCATTTGGGGTCGAAAACTAGGTCACCAGGTCACATGGAAGAAATCTCTTGTTAATACTCTAGAGGTCACATTTTTGATATTACCATAATGAAACTTGGCCACAATGTGTATCTCTATGAATTATAGGTCACGTTTGTAACTGGGTCATCTGGGTTCAATAACTAGGTCACTAGGTCACATCAAAGAAAAACTTTGTGACAGGTCATATCATAACAAATACTGATTCTGCCTAAACTGCTAGTCATCAGGTAACTAATGGCCCTCTTGTTAATTTAAGGATGTTGGAGCGGTTTGCATCCCTATTTAAGATTTTGTTCAAATTTTGCCAGGAAGTAGAGAAATCTATTCTGACACAAAATATGAGGAAAACACACTAGGTCACAGAACATGTATTTCGGTTGATCAGCCCTGATTGAAGAGTGTATGAAATATTTTTATAATCACATGGATATTGGTAAATTGGTGGTGGTGTTCAAATTTGACATTTTTATTTGATGTCTGTGATGTAAATAATAAACTATTTTTATCGCCGAAGGCGAAGTGATATAGTAATAATATGCGTCAGTCCATCCTTCCGTCCGTCCCATATCTTGTCCGGAGCATAACTCCATAATTATAGCCCAGTTTTGAAATTATCTCCCCTTCTTTAATTTAAAAAAATGTTTTTGTCCAGAGCATAACTCTAAAACTATTTGAGGTATTGACTTGAAACTTGGTAGGTGAATAGACAGCAATATTATTTTTTGTTAATGTATATGTAATACTTTGTATTTAATCATGCATTTATTCTGTTATATGGTGGAAAATATTTAAAAAAAAAATTTTTTTACATTATAGGAATTTATTTATCGTTAGCATGAAAAAGAGTATATTAAGTCAGACAGGGAAGGCAGCACTCAACTTAACCAGCCGAGCACAGAAAACATTAAAAACACACAAAGCACAATGCCCAACTAAACAAGCGCAGATCCGCCCAAGTCCAAGCTGTCGAAAAGTATAATAAATTATAACTAGCTGAATGACCCAGTAGAAAAGATACAGCAACCAAAAGGCGGAATGCCTACGCTGAATGACCTAGTAACAACAGTAAAACTGCTGAACTACATAGTTATAGCAGCCTTTAGTCTCAAAAATTAAATGACAGTATTAAAACGTTGAAAGGCCCGTATAGTCGGATGACCTACTAACTAGCTGAATGACCCAGTTTCCACAGCAAAAGGACTATATTGCCCCGCTTTAGCTGTAAGAAATCTTAAAACGAAGAAGTGCCCAACACACTACCGACCAAGAAAATTAAACGCCCCTAGTCTCATTGTTAAAAACTGAATAGAAAAGATTCAGCAAACAAAAGGCAGAAAGCCCACGCTGAATGACCTAGTAACAACAGTAAAACTGCTGAACTACATAGTTTTAGCAGCCTACAGTCTAAAAGTTAAAGTAACAGTATTAAAACGTTGAAAGGCCCGATTTCAGCAACAAAAAATCTGAAAACCTTAAAACGAGTGACCCAGTTTCATTAAGTAAAATGACGTAATTGAACAAATCGAGATATGACGTACTGAATTGCAAGCAATACAGAAGCTCCCTACCGGTTTAAAGCTATTGTCAATATGTCTGTTGCCATATCAATATGGTGGGAGGGGTCATACAAAATGTTATATCTTGATAATTTCAAGGTGAACCTGTATTTTATTTGGTCTAAGTATGTGTACAACATTATAAAGAAAATGTGTGGGTAATTATTTTGTGATAATTATGCCCATTGATTGGAGTTTTATTCAGGAATTTAGACATTATATATTGTGTAGAATGAAAAAACTCACAGCATTTTACAAGTATGTTGGTAATATATTATATGAACATAACTATCTTAAATAGCATCTTCTGCTTGTGATTGATTTTGTTTTTATTAATATAACTATTAGGCACATGGGAAATCATTTCATTTTAAAAATTAAATTAAAATTGATGATTTTATAGACATTTTTGTCAGTATTGCCACATTTGTCACATTTTTTCGACAAATTGCAATTATCGGGGTGATCAACCAAAACATTTTCCTTTCTATTGAACTCTGCCTGGTTCCATTTCATTAATTAACTCTTTATTTATTTTCCATAACATCTCTTTCCTTCTTTTTATCTAGTCGTGTTTCTATTTAACGCCCATTAGTGGCAATCATATACGGCGGGGGATGGCCATGTGATTATGGCTTTTGTTCTATATAGTTTGTGTACACATTGTTTTACATGATCAAGATACCAAAAATGGTATATTTAATATTGGTCTAATATATGGTGTCACACCATTAGAAAGTTCTTCCGGGTCGTAGTATGCTAAAATAGTTCCTACCAAAATGTTGATTCTGTTCTGTTCCAGTAGTGTTTTAATGTGGAAAGTGTGAATTGTTGACCTCACTTTATGTATGTATTTCAAATATGGACTGCCGGTCAACAGTTAAGAGTGTTTTATTGATATTTTTCAGGATTACAACGCATCGATGGAGGATTAGAAATGTGTGGGTGCTTCGGCCGAATCAGCTGTTGTGCATTGAATAATAACAAACTGTAACCGGAAGACTTGAAATAGCACGAAAAGTAAACGTTCAACGTGCCATTTTCTATGGATCATTTCGAATGAGTGCATTTTATGGAAACGGCAATAGAAAAGCATTCGGAACGTCAGTGCAACCCAGTGATAGATGCGAAACTGAGTCATTTTACATAGACTTGAATGGGACAAAATTTCACTGGTGGGACACCTATATATTGCTCTTTTACCCCACTCACTTCATATTTAATGCAGCAAAATAGCACTCAGGTAAAATCCTTATAACTTTTCCCACATTAAACTTTTTTTAAATAATTTGTTAAATAAGTTTCGCAATTTTTGTTTTTATTTTGTTAAATTTGGCTAAAATGCTGAGAAAATCAATGAAAACGCTTAAAATAAAATTTATGGAACACGTAAATAACGCGAAAACACATAAACACACCCTAAACAAACATTACCAAACGAACCTGACTCCCAAAAAAGTCATTTGGCATAAATAGCAATATTTTAATATTTTTACCCCACCTACCTATTTTGTTATGTAATATTTTTTTCAGAATGTCAACTGTCATTTCGATTAGTATTTTCTATTTTTAGCTCACCTGTCACAAAGTGACAGAGTGAGCTTTTGTGATCACTCTTCGTCCGTCGTCCGTCCGTCCGTCAACAATTTGCTTGTGTAGACACTAGAGGTCACATTTTTGGCCTAATCATTATGAAACTTGGTCACAATGATCATATTAACAAAATCTAGGTCAAGTTCGATATTGGGTCATCTGGGGTCAAAAACTAGGTCACAAGGTCAAATCATGGGAAAACCTTGTGTAGTCATTAGAGGTCACAACTTTGACCTCATCTTTATGAAACTTGGTCACAATGATTATCTCAACAAAATCTAGGTCAAGTTCGATATTGGGTTATCCGGGGTCAAAAACTAGGTCACAAGGTCAAATTATAGAAAAACTTTGTGTAGTCACTAGAGGTCACAATTTTGACCTAATCTTAATGAAACATGGTCACAATGATCATCACAACAAAATCTAGGTCAAGTTCGATATTGGGTTATCCGGGGTCAAAAACTAGGTCACAAGGTCAAATCATAGAAAAACCTTGTGTAGTCACTAGAGGTCACAATTTTGATCTAATCTTTATGAAACTTAATCGCAATGATCAACACATCAAAATCTAGGTCAAGTTCGATATTGGGTCATCAGGGGTCAAAAACTAGGTCACAAAGTCAAATCATGGGAATACCTTGTGTAGTCACTAGAGGTCACAATTTTGACCTAATCTTTATGAAACTTGATCACAATGATCAGTTTAACAAAATATAGGTTAAGTTAGATATTGGGTTATCTGGGGTCAAAAACTAGGTCACAAGGTCAAATCATAGAAAAACCTTGTGTAGTCACTAGATGTCACAATTTTGACCTAATCTTTATGAAACTTGGTCACAATGATCATTTCAACAAAATCTAGGTCAAGTTTGATATTGGGTCATCTTGGGTAAAAAACTAGGTCACAAGGTCAAATCATAGAAAAACCTTGTGTAGTCATTACAGGTCACAATCTTGACCTAATCTTTATGAAACTTGGTCACAATGACCACCTCAACAAAATCTAGGTCAAGTTAGATATTGCATCATCCGGTGTCAAAAACTAGGTCACAAGGTCAAATCATAGAAAAACCTTGTGTAGTCACTAGAGGTCACAATTTTGACCTAATCTTTATGAAACTTGGTCACAATGAACATCACAACACAATCTAGGTCATGTCCGATATTGGGTCATCTAGGGTAAATAACTAGGTCACAAGGTCAAATCATAGAAAACCCTTGTGTAGTCACTAGAGGTCACAATTTTAGCCTAATCCTTATGAAACTTGGTCAGAGTGATCATCTCAGCAACATCTAGGTCAAGTGCGATATTGTGTCATATGGGACCAAGAACTAGGTCACTAGGTCAAATCACAGATCTTGCATGTACTGCTACAACAGGTGAGCGACCTAGGGCCCTTTGGGCCCTCTTGTTATAGCATAATACTTATCAAAACTTGTCAATTTGATTTATTTTGACACATTTTTAGCTCATCTGATTTTTGAAAAAAAGATGAGTTATATTGTCATCACTTGATCGTCGTCAGCGTTGGCGTGGCAAGGTTAAGTTTTGTGTTTAGGTAAACTTTTTTCATAAACTATCAAAGCTATTGCTTTGAAACTTGCAACACTTGTTCACCATCAATACCTGAGCCTGTAAAGCAAGACCCATAACTCTAATCTGCATTTTGTAAGAATTATTGCCCCTTTTTTGAACTTAGAAAATTAAATGCCTTGGTTAAGTTTTGCATTTAGGTCCATTTTTCTCCTAAACTATTAGAGCTATTGCTTTGAAACTTACAACACTTGTTCACCATCAATACCTGACCATGTCAAGCAAGACTCATAACTCTGATCTGCATTTTGCATGGGTTATTGCCACTTGGACTTAGAACATTTCTTGGTTAAGTTTTGCGTTTAGATCAATTTTTCTCATACACTATGTGTGCCATTGCTTTGAAACTTTCAATACTTGTTCGCAAGAACCAGAACTCTGATCTGCATTTTGTGTCAGTTATTGCCCTTTTTGGACTCAGAAAAAATCCTTGGTTAAGTTTTGTGTTTAGGTCCACTTTTCTCATGCACTATGTGGCGTATTGCTTTGAAACTTTCAACACTTGTTCACCATTAACACTTGACCATGTCAAGCCAGAACCATAACTCTGATCTTTATTTTTGCAAGAGTTGTTGCCCCTTTTTCGACTTCGAATTCCTTGGTTAAGTTTTGTTTTAAGTCCACTTTTCTCCTAAACTATCCGAGTTACTGCTTTGAAACGTTCAACACTTATTCACCATCAATACCTGACCATGTCAAGCATGACCCATAACTCTGATCAGCATTTTGCAAGAGTTATTTCCCCTTTTTTTCACCAACAATTCCGTACTTTTTTAAGCAAGACTCATAACACTACATTATGCAAGGGTAATGGGCCTTTTTTACAGTGACAATGATCAGATGAGCGTCTGCACCCGCAAGGCGGTGCTCTTGTTACATTTATAAGACACATGACGTACAATTACAAATGAAGCATGCACATTAAACCGATCCAGCATCCTTAAGTTGTGGAGTTGAGGCCCTTTATTGTTCTACACTTATAAATTTTGTCTGCGCTATTTCTCTGTTACCAATGGTGGGATTTCAATGAAACGTTGCATGAATGATCAGTACCAAATCTTGTTGTGCATATAGTCGGCACATGTTGTCGGATCAATTTTAAGGGAGTTATGGCCCTTTGTTTTTATGCCCCCCTATCAATAGATGGGGAGGCATATAGTGATTCACCTGTCCGTTCACCCTGGTTAACCCAAATTGACCGTTTCTTCTAGCATTATTATGGCTTGCTACAAAGCTTCCATACTAGCATGGGTGTTGTACACTCTCTACACGCCTGTATCACCTGACCCCATTTTGACCTTCACCTTGACCTAATTTTGGATTAGACTTATTGAAGGGTCAAAGTCCGGGTTAACCCAAATGCACCATTTCTTCTAGCATTAATATGGCTTGTTACAAAGCTTTCATACGTGCACAGATGTTGTATATGACCACTCTCCACACACCTGTATCACCTAACCTCATTTTGACCTTCACCTTGACTTAATTTTGAACTTAGACTTATGAAGGGCCAAATTCGTGGTTAACCCAAATTGACCGTTTCTTCTAGCATTAATAATGGCTTGCTAGTATAGGACCACTTTCCACACGTCTGTATCACCTAACCTCATTTTGACCTTCACCTTTACCTCATTTTGGACTTAGACTTATTGAAGGGCCAAATTCTTGGTTAACCCAAATTGTCTGTTTCTCTAGCAATTATATGGATTGCTACAAAGCTTTCATACTTGCATGAATGTTGTATTTGAACATTGTCCACACACATATATCACCTTACCTCATTTTGACCTTCACCTTGACCTATTTGTTTTTAATTTTGCTTTTATTTATCCTCGCCACCGGATAATCCGTATGGGCGAGACCCCCAGAAGAGGCTAGTCACTTTAGTGTTTGGGGGATAGTGCATTATACAGAAGATGCTCCAGTTCCAGAAGCATCCCTGGTTCTTTTACGTGCCGATGTAAAGCATCATACACGGGACTTCGCTTAACGTCTCGTCCGAAAGACTGTTAGTAAGTTTAGTTATGTAAGGTGGGAAACACTGAAAAACATTTCACTTTTAGACCGTCTGGAGTAGGGTTCGAACCCACACCCTTCAGATCAGCAGTCAGTAGCCCTTACCACTAGACCACTAGTCCACCTCTACCTTGACCTAAGTTTGGACTTAGACTTATTAAGCGTTCTATTCTTGTTAACCCAAATTTCGTCTTACATCAAGGCGTTGTCTTCAAACGTGACATACTGCTTTACCGTCATAAGCCCCAGACATTGTCAAAGCCATGTAACCCTATCCAACATTTTAACAGAATTATGGCCCCTGATTGACTTAACTATTGTTATGGACTAGGCTTTCGTGGGGGCATAAGTGTTTATTGAACGCAGTCTTGTTTGTTAGTTTTTTGTTAGGTCTACTTTTCTCATAAACTATCTTTGAAACTTTCAACACTTATTTACCATCAAATTTGGCCATGTCAAGCAAGACCCATAACTATGACCTGCATTTCGCTAGAGTTATTTCCCCTTTTTGGATGTGGTTAAGCTTGGTGTTGAGGTCCACTTTTTAGCTCGACTTTTCGAAGGTTATTGTCTTGACAGGATTGTGTGCATCTGCTTCTGCATGTGTGTTCGTTAAGTTTTTTGTCAGAGTTATTTTCTCAAAGGCTATCAAATGTATCGAGTTGAAACTCAACATAGTTATTCACCATCACATCATAATGTATTCATGTATCGATTTTATTGATGAAATGTTAGCTGGCTTAACAAATAAATTGTGTTTGGTTTTTATGTTTCAAGCACATGTTGAACAGGCAGAATAGTTTCAACCAGCAAATGTTAAGCCGGCTTAACAATTAAATCTGTAGAATTGTGAAATATGTATTAATTTATCGATTTTATTGATGAAATGTCAGCTGGCTTAACAAATCAACTGAATAGAGAAAAGCCAGCAAATGTTAAGCCGGCTTAACAATTAAATTTGTAGAACTGTAAATAATGTATTAATGTATCGATTTTATTGGTGAAATGTTATCTGGCTTACCAAATAAATTGTGTTGGGTTTTTGTGTTTCAAGCACATGCTGAACAGCCTGAATAGTTTCAGCCAGCAAATGTTAAGCCAGCTTAACAATGAAATATGTAGAACTGTAAATGATGTATTAATATATCGATTTTATTGATGAAATGTTAGCCGGCTTAACAAATAAATTTGTTTGGTTTTTATGTTTCAAGTACTTGCTGAACAGGCTAAATAGTTTCAACCAGCAAATGTTAAGCCGGCTTAACAAATAAATCTGTAGAATTGTAAAATATGTATTAAATTATCGATTTTATTGATGAAATATTAGCCGGCTTAACAAATAAATTTTGTTTAGTTTTATGTTTCAATTACTTGCTGAACAGGCTAAATAGTTTCAGCCAGCAAATGTTAAGCCGGCTTAACAAATAAATCTATAGAATTGTAAAATATGTATTAAATTATCAATTTTATTGATGAAATGTTAGCCGGCTTAACAAATAAATTTTGTTTGTTTTTTATGTTTCAAGTACTTGCTGAACAGGCTGAATAGTTTCAGCCAGCAAATGTTAAGCCGGCTTAACAAATAAATCTATAGAATTGTAAAATTTGTATTAAATTATCAATTTTATTGATGAAATGTTAGCCGGCTTAACAAATAAATTTTGTTTAGTTTTATGTTTCAAGTACTTGCTGAACAGGCTAAATAGTTTCAGCCAGCAAATGTTAAGCCGGCTTAACAAATAAATTTTGTTTAGTTTTTATGTTTCAAGCACTTGCTGAACAGGCTAAATAGTTTCAGCCAGCAAATGTTAAGCCGGCTTAACAAATAAATCTATAGAATTGTAAAATATGTATTAAATTATCGATTTTATTGATGAAATGTTAGCCGGCTTAACAAATAAATTGTGTTTGGTTTTTGTGTTTCAAGCACTTGCTGAACAGGCTAAATAGTTTCAGCCAGCAAATGTTAAGCCAGCTTAACAAATAAATCTGTAAAATTGTAAAATATGTATTCAATTATCGATTTTATTGATAAAATGTTAGCCGGCTTAACAAATAAATTTTGTTTAGTTTTTATGTTTCAAGTACTTGCTGAACAAGCTGAATAGTTTCAGCCAGCAAATGTTAAGCCGGCTTAACAAATACATCTGTAGAATTGTAAATATTTATAAAATTATCAATTTTATTGATGAAATGTTAGCCGGCTTAACAAATAAATTTTGTTTGGGATTATGTTTCAAGCACTTGCTGAACAGGCTAAATAGTTTCAGCCAGCAAATGTTAAGCCGGCTTAACAAATACATCAGTAGAATTGTAAAATATGTATTAAATGATCAATTTTATTGATGAAATGTTAGCCGGCTTAACAAATAAATTTTGTTTAGTTTTTATGTTTCAAGCACTTGCTGAACAGGCTAAATAGTTTCAGCCAGCAAATGTTAAGCCGGCTTAACAAATAAATCTATAGAATTGTAAAATATGTATAAAATTATCAATTTTATTGATTATTTGGTTTCAATGTTTTCATTTCAATACAAAAAAGTGAAAACAATTATGACTTTGTTATTTTTTTCCTACTGAAAATCCTCAGATTATAGAAAAATGGCACTAAAATCACCACCTTATTTTGCCATTTTTGGTCATCCATTTGGGAATGAGTGGACATTCCCTTTTTAAAATGGACTGCCTTCAGTGCCGATGAAATAATTAACAACAATTAATTCTGAAGTAAAAGACCTAAAATATATTTACATATTTAAACAAGCATATATCATAAATACAAGACTATACAAGTATTGATGATTCTTCAGTTGACGAAATTCCTTTTTTTTTCTAACATTCACAAAAAGTGCAGCAGCCATTTTGTTTTTGAGTGTTTACTGTTTAATTGAGGTATTTTTTAAATCTCTGTTATGTTCTTGGTTTTTATTCATTCATTTCACCATCCCAAACAACAAGAAATGGCTAGTAGAAAGATTTTTTCTCAAAGACGAAAATTGCTCACCTAAAAATGGCTTGTTAGTCCCCTACCAGTTTTGACAACTGTTGTTTTTCGGTTGCCAGATATCTTCGCCATACCATCTGTAGTTTTGGATGTGAAACCATTTGTAATTTTAAAACAAACCCTAGGTTTTAAAGGTGTTGGAATTTTGATACAATCCCTAGGTTTTAAAGGTGTTGATGCCAGTTGGTGTAAGTAAATCGGTCACAATGATCATCTTAAAAAATCTAAGCCAAGTACGATATTGGGTCATTCGGGGTAAAAAAATTGGGCCATCAAAAACAGAAAAGTCTTGAACTTCATTTTCACATAATAAAAAGAATTTCTGTGATGCTGCATACTTCCTTTTTAAGAACTTGCCGACATTTTAAGACAGTGAGTCTAGAATTTCACAGGGTAGTGATTTCTCTTGGCATTCATAAACAGTTTGTGGTATACTATTTTCTTCACTGCTAAATCCATGTCTTTGAATAATGAGCTGTATAACGGGTTTCACATGTTTCCAATCCTTTTTACTGAATTCTGTCTTCATACTTCTAGTTTCAAGATTTTCAATCTTGAGTATCGCAAATGGTCGACCTCTTTTGGCCAGTCATGGTTGGCATGCTGAACTTCAGCAAGATGATCAACAAGGGACATGTTAACTGAGTAGAGTGTTACAAGATTTCAAGCATTCGTATTAGACTGGGTTTTTTCAACAATTAATAATAATAATAATAAACAATTCATTATAAGAGCTTGTTCATATATAAATGTATCAAATTTTCAATTGATTACTAATGATTTGTTGCTTCGAATACATAAAATAAAGCATGTATCAACTTAAGTCATTGATTTATAAAACGTTGGTTTTAATCTTGTAAGACAGGAAATAATTAATCTAACTAAATTAGATCACTTGTTTCAGCATGGCTTTTTTTTGGAGTCCGACTTTATTTCTTCTAACAAATTACTGATGAAAAGCATTTTTTCTTCAAAAGGTCCAATGTGCTGAAGTTGTAACTTCATGACCTGGGTTTGATTACCAGTTGCAACAGGTCATACTGTTCCTTGAAATTTGCACACCAATTTTGATTTCCCCCTCCTGTGGTGAGTTGTTTAAAGTTATAGTAACTAACAGATTTCATGTATTTTTGTTTAAGAACACTTACATTATCTTTATGGTGACTTTCAGACCTAGCTCTTGCAGCTATCTGTTCTGCTGCTTGACATATGAGTTAACACTTACATTATCTTTATGGTGACTTTCAGACCTAGCTCTTGCAGCTATCTGTTCTGCTGCTTGACATATGAGTTAACACTTACATTATCTTTATGGTGACTTTTAGACCTAGCTCTTGCAGCTTGCTCTTGCTCTGCCGCTTGACATCTGAGTTTTTCTCTTGAAAGTTCTTTCTGCATTGATTTTGTTTCACTCTGAAAATAATTATAAAGTTTATAACAATGTTGCTGTCATGACAGGTGTATTTCCATTCCTTGTGCTCTTCAGACTTTTCCCGTTTTAGTTGTGTCGTTGCTTTGCTTGTACTTTTAATGCCTTTTTCAGGCTTTTGACATCATGAACAAGCTCTTGGACCTGCTTTTGTAAAGTGTTTACAGAATCCTCGCAGGAACACTTCGGTGGTGGGTAGTATTGATAACTTGCAGCAGCCTGGTCGACCTAGCTCCTGTACGACCCATGGTATTCGCTGCCAAATAAGGAGTTTCTGGCCCCTGATAAAGTCTGTCTCACTGGGTAGTGAGCTATTGATTGGTAAATGTTCGAGCTGCTGCCACTCCAGACATTTGAAGGGGTGCTAATTGGGACGGATTTGCCGCAGAATATTGAGATGATATCCGTGGAATCCACGGCGTTTCCATGTGAAACATGCAGTGATCCCTGAAAGCCTCAGAATGCTAGGCTAAAATAAAAAACAAAAATATTATAATTTACAGCTTATAACTTAAAACAAACAAAAAACAAATTTTCAATACATTGTTTCACATGAATAAAATGATATATACACAAACCAAGTCATATTTCGGCAAAAATCATAGCTTAAAATATAGTTTTATCAGAAACTAGGAGAAAAGTCTAAAGAAACATTTAAAATGATAAAACGGATATCGAGATAGAGGTCTGTTAGAAATATACTTAAATAGCATTAGTACACAATGTTTTGTGACGGAAATTAACTTTAGTACATCAATCAGAGGCTCGCAATGCATAAGATGAGCGATCAATTTTGAACGTCACTGGATTGTCCATAACAATATCAATTCTTTTCTGTTGTGGCCTTGGCCTTCTTGCTGGATCCACGTGATTGCTTCAGCAAGTCTCTCATCACAACTTGTATGCTCTCTACTGGTGTCCCAGGAAATTTGTCCAATACAATATCTGAATAAGTAATTCAAAAATAAAATAACTTCACTTCTTATTTACCTTTCATTTCAATGTTAGTACTCGGGTGCTTGGTGTCCTTTGAGCTGATAACAATGTTGCTGTCATGACAGGTGTATTTCCATTCTTTGTGTTCTTCGGACTTTTCCCGTTTTAGTCGTGTAGTTGCTTTGCTTGTACCTTTAGTGCCTTTTTCAGGCTTTTGACGTCATGAACAAGCTCTTGGACCTGTTTTTGTAAGGTATTCACAGAATCCTTGCAGGTATACTTCGGTGTTGGAGAGTGTTGATATTATGCAGCAGCCTGGTCGACCTGGCTCCTGTACGACCCATGGTAGTCGCTGCCAAATAAGGAGTTTCTGGCCCCTGATAAGGTCTCGCTCACTGGGTAGCGAGCTATATATCAATTCTTTTCTGTTGTGGTCCTGGCCTTCTTGCTGGATCTACGTGTTGGCTTCAGCAACTCTCTCATCACAACTCGTATGCTCTCTACTGGTGTCCCAGGAAATTTGTCCAATACGATATCTGATAAGTATTCAAAAATATTAAAAATGTGTCTGTGTACAAAATAACTTCACTTCTAAGTTAATTACCATTCATTTCAAATGAATCAGAAACATCAAAACAAAAGGTAGCTCATCGTCAACAGTTCTCTGTTCAGATGGATCCGTTTTTGTCGCTGCTCTTACAGCATAGGTGGATATTTAAAGTAGAAAGAATCAACTAACTTACCTGACAAGTTACAGTGGTGTTATAACTGGCACATATTTTGACATTCTTGCGATAGTTTTTCAATTGATGACAAACTGTTGGTAACACAGTGTCTTGAATTGGTATTGTATCAATCTTCGGCAAATTCTGTAAGTCTAGCGTTCCTTCCTTGTCCCATCTTTCGACTTCCAATTTCATAACATTCATATTGGGAGTTCGCGCACTGTACTTTGCACCGGGCACATAAGATTCTCCATGAATTGTACACACTGGTTTTATCCCACAGGACTTTCATCCTCTACAGTCATTTTGAAACATTTTCACAATATCAACATTCCAACAGTTTAATTTAACACATCTCAGGCATGTATTAAAACATTATAAGGGTACATTCTGCTTTGCTAGATTGTCCATGTCATTGTCCGTTTTCATCTGTTGCAGCCCTGGTCTTCTTGGTAGATCCACGTGAAGGCCTCAGCGAGTCACTAGATTGTCCATAACAATATCAATTCTTTTCTGTTGTGGTCCTGGCCTTCTTGCTGGATCCACGTGATTGCTTCAGCAACTCTCTCATCACAACTTGTATGCTCTCTACTTGTGTCCCAGAAAATTTGTCCAATAGGATATCTGAATAAGTAATTTAAAAACATTAAAAATGTGTCTGTGTATAAAATAACTTCAATTCTTACTTATTTACCATTCATTTCAAATGAATTAGTGTTTGTTTAAGTAAAGAAACATCAAAACAAAAATTTTCATACAGCAAGACATGTGACTCCAGGGCACAGTTTGAATTGGCCCCTACTTGGGGCCAAGCTTCGAAAGGGCTGTTTCTGGCTTAAATCTTTGATATTTAACTCATGGTGAATGAATTCCCATGGCAATGGAATTGGCTGTCTCAATTTCCTAAATTGTATATCATACATATACCAATTTCCCCTGGATTTGGCAATTGACCTAATTAATCATGTGTTGGCATATTGAGCCAGGGAGGCTCCTGCGTCTTAACCTGTATACTGAGCAATAGATGGCAAACAAATCAGTCCATTGTTCAATTGTTATAAATTTTTTAGCAGCAGGGTGATTGACAGTAGTGATTCCCTGTGCCGAAATTGAAATGACTCTGATAAGTCTGTAAGTGAATGCATGTCTATGAATTCATCTGACCAAATTTTATCTTTTGTTTTCGTTGATACGGACTATTGAAGAGGGGTTGTGTTGGAAGTATTATAACTTATAACAGAAGGTTCCCCAGTATTGCCTATACCTGTTATATGGTTATGTGAAAGTTCTTCTTGATTCTGTGCGCTATCCCCTTCACAGTTGTTGCTTGATTGATCCTGGGTTGGTGTTTCACTGGACCCACTAACTAGCCACTAATTGTTCTACTTTCCCTTTTTACAATGTCCTCAATATTGTTCATTATTGAGCTCACAAATCTCTCTGTTAACGCCTCCAAGTAATCTGCGTTTGTGTAATAATAATAATCATCAATGAATCAGTAATCATCAAAAATCAAAGTAGCTTACATTAGTAGAGCACAAAGAAGTAACCACGATCCTTTAGGAAATCACAACAACAGCATTCAATTTCTTTGTTTCGAAAATAAATCAAGTACCCGTTAGCAAAACGTCTATAGTCTAGATTTCTGATTTTATATCTTGCCAAAAAATATGCAAGAACTCGAGTATCGACAACAAAAATGCTCATTTTCAGTTTTTGTCGGCTGTAAATCCAATATGGCGGAACGACGCGGATTTCGGTGAAACGTACACCATTCTGCTTCTGCTTTGTTAGGAAAAACACGGTCTTGTCCAAACAACATGGAACCCAAACGTGTCCATGGCAAGCAGATGTCCAAATATGCCTTCTGCTGCAGTTTGTATGGACGCACGAAATAGTCACAGAAGTAATTCTGAGTCTTTTTGGACACATTTTCTTCTGTTACTGTCACACAAGCCAGCAATTGCAGCACAAGTACCCCTTTTCCCCCGTTTTTTGCAGCACAAGTAGCCCCCTGTCGACGTGGTGCCCCTGAGGGGACATTGTCAATTTGTGGTACCACAACATCATTGGACGGATTGCCAATTGTGGCAGTATGAGTCTTTTTTGCTCTTTTTGGTCCCTTCTGAACGTTCTTCCCCGCACTTCGTTTACCAGATGACATAACTGAAAAATCAGCCATATCATGAACACCAATAGCCTTACCAAATTTAAACTGTGCATATCACCATGAATCAATAATGTGTACCATTAACATTAAATGTATATATCATACGATTATATGAACATAACTGGTCCAAATGCACATTCATTCTCCTGGGATCTCCATGTATAACATATAATTATAAATAATTAACGGTGCGCTATAGTATAATATACTCGCAAAATTATTTTGTTGCAATGAATTTAAGTCCACTGAGACTTCCAAAAATATAAACATAACCCTGCGCTAAAGTCTGTAATATTTTAGACTCGCAGAACACATCGCTGCAGTAAAGTATATTTACCCCGCTAATGTTTTTGTAGCGAATGCACTTGTTCAGTTATATCTTTTGTTGGACACTTTTGCTTTATACAGGGGTTCTACAATTCCGTATTGATTCGGAATTCCAAAGAAGAAACTTTTCTGCAGAAAATAAAAGTTATTTGATGAAAAAATTCAAAGAATTGACTAAGTTATGGCCATTTGAAGTTGCATAAGCTGAATTTTAACAATAGAACAATGTTTGAAGCAGAGTTTGGTTAAGGGAGGTGTCCTAATGGCACCCAAAGCAGACTGGCATCTTATTTTCAGGATTGGCCATTATGGCTCAATAGACCCCTGTTTATTGGAGTGATCATGATATTGTAAAGTATATTGGAATCGGGTGGTTTTGCCTGTTGTTTGGTATTAATTAGCAGCTTTTCCTGAAAATGAAGAGGTATCAAGTTTTCAATATCAAATTCCTGCTACTTGAAGTCAGAAGAGTTAGTCCATCTACCTTATCATCATAGACATCCGGTATACCAAAAAAAAAATTGCTGTTAGCCAATGCAAAACTATAACAACAACAACAATCATGCGTTTTCGCATGTAATCAATAATTGGGATTTTCTGGTTGCTTTATAATCAACCATTATATACAGTGCCCACCAAAAATAAGTATTCAGTAAATAATTGTTGCAAAATTAAACTTGGTTAAATTATTCAATATCTGTTTATCAGACGGTCATAATTATACTAGTTTCTGAAACAGTTACTAAATGAGTCAAAATAGAGATAGAAATAAAATTGAAGATGTTCGGAACTAAAATAACCATGTGATCAAAAAGTCTGAATTTTACATCTTATTGTGACAAATTTACCATTCAAGAGGGACAAAGACACTTTAGATTTTGCACCTAGGGTACCAATTAATGTTTGGCCTTTCCATTTCATAAACAAAAATATTCAGTTTCTTCAAATATATTGTTGCTTTACTGTTCTACAAATAGTATCATTACAGGCAAGTAAGTGGGCAAATAACATCTGTATACTTATTTTTGGTAGGCAGTGTATTATTACGCTCATTTATCTACCTAGAATTGTTATCAAAAGTTAGATGCGTCTTTTACAATGATAAAACAACGTTCACGGCAAATGCGATGTTTTTCCATTATAACAAAGGGAAGCAAATCAATATTTTTTTGTCTTTCAACCTGTGTCTATTTCTAAGTCTGCATTTGGGAATGGCGAAATTCATTCTCTTTTCTAACATTCACAAAAAGTGCAGCAGCTATTTTGTTTTTGAGCGTTAACTGTTTGTTGTTGAGGTTTTTGAACCTCAGTTACGTTCTTGGTTTTTTATTCATTCATTTCACCATCCCAAACAACAGGAAATAGCTAGTAGAAAGAATTATTTTCTCACAGATAGTCGTCAGGTACAATATATGACTGTCTATTGAAAATTTAATGTATTTCTTTTTTTCTAACAGTTCAGCCACATACGGCATCTACATGTCCTCGTAAACCTCTTCAACTTGTGTCTTTCCTCCTACAGTGAGTGGTCTTCTTTTTACGGACAGTTTAATAATTTATTCTCTTTTCTCATTACACTACTCCAAAACCTGGACCAGAAATTATGCTTTCTATTAGTATTGCCTCCATTTGCATATACGTTTTCATATGCAAAGGCAACACAATCTGTAGCACACACGCAGATGATGTCGGGTAACAATTGTTGTCCTTGAAATTCACGTTATTTTGGTGCCAAGACCTGCTGGTGGAATTGATGACAATCCAGTTATAAACTTTAGTACATCTCCTATGTTTAACACTCCAGATTTATTGTATGAACATTTACCATCTGAAAAGTTATTTAAAAATTAATTAATTAATACAAATATTAGAAAAAATATGTATTTGTATATATAAATTAGTCCAGCAAGTTGTGGAATGCATTAAATCATAGAATTTACGAACCATTCAATGAAAAATAATCGCTGAGTGCTGTCCTCATGGGGCCATTATAAGGTCCTGATTAACAGAAGACCAAGATAAGGGTGTAAAGGGCCAGCCTACTCCTGAACTGCTGGTCATACCCCTTCAAGAAGGACCCCAGCTGTTTTATGGCACATTGCCGAATGACAAACATGTAGTGGAGTAGTTCATGGATTTTATCTGGGTGGGCGGCTATTTGACTTATAAATGGTGAATGCATCAGTCCATCTTTCTGTAGAACCATTGTCCTCTTAGCATTCTTTCACTGGTTAAGGGTGGTATCACTTTAAAAACCAGTCTTCTGTTGTCCACTACTGCTTACAAACTTACAACAGATTGCTAAGTGTTTCTCTATTGTCATATCACATACCTCCACCGTCATGGACAAGCAGGGCTAAGTCTTGATGTTGGTTTTCACGTCTTTCCTCACTTCATTGCGCAGTAATTCCAGGAGTTCATTGACAATATCCATGCTGGTATATGTGGCATTCTTTGCAAGTCGGAGGTTACTCAGTGACTCTGAACCCACTAAATCACAGAGATAATTGAGGTTACTGAACAGATCATGTGGCAGATTTTTCTCTATTATAAACTGAAGTACTCTGTGGGCATCGAAGATAGCTTTCTCGCACAGCTGTGCTCACTTTGTCTGTCATAGAGTTCATAGTTTCTGTAGACTTAGACTGAGGGATTGTTTATGTTGAGGATAATTCTCATGCTTTTCACCTTGTCTTGTCTTAATTGGGTTTTATCTTGGTCTTATGTCAAGTAATTTTTTCAGATTCATTTTTCTTCAAGATAAACATTTAGCAAAGTCAACACAGTCAGTGCTCTTTTTGTAAAACGTCGTAAGATACCTGTATATTCATGCAAATTTATATAATGTACTAATTCACAATTTGTAAGGTGTGTACTGGCACACCTATTGACTAGGATAATAAATAATCACTCCACATAAAAAAATATTTACAGATTCAAATTTAAGAGTTCTACTTTGCTACACATCTGTTCATTGTCTGTCTGGCACTGCACATCTTTTGGTTCCAATACTTGTTGAATTCAGATGTACAAATCTTCAGGCAGTGAATCGCATAACCTGAAAATTAGAAGAAGAGCAGAATTTTAGTCTGTGGATCAGGATAATATATTATAACAGTACACTCATAATAAATTCTCACAAACAGGTGGACTAATATTAATGCCAAGGCAGCAAAAAACTCTAAATAAGCCGACTTTCAGAAACGACCCAGTATTGGAAGTATGACGACTGTCACTGGGCATAAACAACCACCTTGCCTTCATTAATTACTTAACTAGTAAGCATTCCATTTTACTTGTACTAAGTGTACTTGAAGAATGAGTTGCAACTAGCTACCTTAACCATACACTTCATATCTGGTCAAGTGAGTCAGTCACCGAATATTACTGAAACATTCGTTTAAAATAAAAACAACACCGGACTCAAAGGGATTCTTCATCGCTGCTTAAATATTAAAGATTTATAAATGGCATTGTCCACGATTGCCTTGGTCCCTCCCCCAACAGCAAGTTCTGATGGCTTGAAGAAACCATCCATAAAAGGTTTAATAATTTCGGCCTCTTGCTGCTCACGAATAGGTTGTTTTTCCTTTTCGACTCTTTTGTATTTCTTTGAGCGTTGCTTGCCAACAGTAGCCAATACATTGACAAGCCAGATTGGGAGAACAGCAATAGTGGCACCTGGTGCCAAAAGTTGAAATCCTGCAGGAACCGCTGCTTTTTCTTATACAATAACCTAAAGTTGCAAAATGACAACATTAGTTTAGGGACTAACAGGTTGGCTCACATCTCTGTTAAACCGATCTTTGTGTACACACTAATTTACACACTAATTATAATACATATTTAGCACTGAGGTACAGTAAAATGTCCCCTCATCCAAGCTTTAGTGCTGGATGAGGGTCATTATTTGAATTTAGTAATAGGTGGGCCCTTCGGCTTAGTTTTCATCTTAGGAATTTTCCAATCATTGTTATTGTCTGAATCATTTTCTTTATCCTCTGACATCAAACCACAAGGCAGATAGCCTCTTATTAAAAATGTGTGAACCCCTCTTATCTCTTTAGGTCTGAACACCAATACTGGACCCCTCAGATTCTGAAGCATTATTAACTTCTGCATGTAGATTGGGGGCAGTGGCCAGATTAACGGTCTCATCTTGTTTATAGTCATACTCTTGGTATTTATGATACTCATTCTGAGTAATACCCAACTTGACTCTCAACACTGACACCCGTTGCTCAGATAAATTGTTCAAATCCATTTGAACGGGCACTTTCGCTTTTACTGTCTTCTTAATAGGATTTTTCCCCTTGTTTTTACCAGTCCCGGCAGTGAACTTGGACTTATCAATAACTACAGACTTTAACTTCTTAGGGCCCTTTTTGACCGCACTCGTGGAGGCCTTTGGCTCTCCGACATCGTCAAACCCCGAAAACTCGGGGTCAGAACTCTCATTTAGCGACAAAACGTCGTCCTCCTTGTCGGTCATAATAACTTAGACTGGTGCGAAACCGAAAGTATAAACAAACTACACTCGGACACGACGTCCGGTGTTTTCTGCCCTGACAGAATGTCACGAGTTAAATATCAATTCAATAACAACCTGGACACTCGTCCTAGGCAAAGATATCAAACAAACCAAACAAACGAACAAAAAACGAACGAACAATTCACTAAACTCACCAAAATTGATCCAATATTTACACACGCTGTATACGATCAACCGGAAACCGACGCTAGTAAACTTATGAATTATATAGGGTTTACCTGCGCTTTATAAGGAGCGACAGGTGCCCGTTTTCACGCTTTGTGAACAGCGATCCAGGAGCCTAGCACGTTGGGAACATGCAGAGTTAAATATGCGATGCCAAAGGGAAAATGAAAACAAATGGGACTGTAGTGTGTAGACAAAATAGTTAAATATATGTGGTATACTTGCATTTAAGCTGCGGTCTTTATTCACAGGTGTTTGTACTATTAATAATCATAGCATAATTTATCCCTGCTTGTAGTTAAAAAAATGAGCAGTACAGGCGGTACCATTTATTTACCCATGTATCGATATATTTTATAATGTGTATAGATAATAGATCGTCACAAAAATATCTTTGATACTCAATATTGTGTTAGTTAGTATTATGCGCAATACGGTCCTCCAATACCGGAGTCACAGCCAGAATAAGTTTAGGGACTGAAGAACCAACCATTCGACCAACAATATACCAACCAACAGAGGGACAATGTGACCCCTATATAGTCCCCTACCTATGGTTGGATGGGTATATTAAAAACTTTCGACATTCAAATTAAAATGCAAACAGTGTAACTATGGGATGCTTATTAAACTTAGGTAATCAGCAAATTCTATTTCTGGTCTTGTTTTTGGATTGTTAGACTTTGTTCTGGTCTTGTTTTTGGATTGTAAGACTTTGTTCTGGTCTTGTTTTTGGATTGTAAGACTTTGTTCTGGTCTTGTTTTTGGATTGTAAGACTTTGTTCGTTCCACAACACCAAGAGGCTCATTTTCCTCTACAAAAATGTAAGATATGTTAAAACAGTGAGCACAAACATCTTCAATTGTAAGGTTTTAGAAGTCAATAATTTGATGACATCTGAAATATATAACAAATATATAAATACAAATTAATTCTACTATGTCTGCTTCCCAGACAAATGTGCGCCTTTGAAGCGCGAGAACAGTACTTCATAGTTGTCATTTATAATTGTTGCCGTTTCTGCCCAATTGGGTATCCTGGTTGATTTTTCATCCATTGGCAGCAGACGAGTAGAGAAACAAGTTATTATGAATGCTGTAACTATCTGTCAAACCATCATAACCGCATTTTGTTGTATATTTGGAGTAATAAGCAATAAAACAACAAAAATTGTGGTTGCTATGGCGACAGAAAGAGTGAAAATATGCCCAAATCTGGATCCTGTCATAACTCAAACAGTTTTCAAGCTAGGTTCATGAAACTTGATATGTGGATAGCGGGCAATAAGGGGATTATGCAGGTCTACAGAAACATTGAAAATGGCTTAAAACCGGTAGGGGACTTCTGTATTGCTTGCAATTCCTAATTACTTATTTTTGGTGGGCAGTGTATATTATTACGCTCATTTATCAACCTAGAATTGTTATCAAAAGTTAGATGTGTCTTTTACAATGATAAAACAAAGTTCACGGCAAATGCAATGTTTTTCCATTATAACAAAGGGAAGCAAATCAATATTTTTTTGTCTTTCAACCTGTGTCTATTTCTAAGTCTTCATTTGGGAATGGCGAAATTCTTTCTCTTTTCTAACGTTCACAAAAAGTGCAGCAGCTATTTTGTTTTTGAGCGTTAACTGTTTGTTGTTGAGGTTTTGGAACCTCAGTTACGTTCTTGGTTTTTTATTCATTCATTTCACCATCCCAAACAACAGGAAATAGCTAGTAGAAAGAATTATTTTCTCACAGATAGTCGTCAGTTATACAATATATGACTGTCTATTGAAAATTTAATGTATTTCTTTTTTTCTAACAGTTCAGCCACATACGGCATCTACATGTCCTCGTAAACCTCTTCAACTTGTGTCTCTCCTCCTACAGTGAGTGGTCTTCTTTTTACGGACAGTTTAATAATTTATTCTCTTTTCTCATTACACTACTCCAAAACCTGGACCAGAAATTATGCTTTCTATTAGTATTGCCTCCATTTGCATATACGTTTTCATATGCAAAGGCAACACAATCTGTAGCACACACGCAGATGATGTCGGGTAACAATTGTTGTCCTTGAAATCCACGTTATTTTGGTGCCAAGACCTGCTGGTGGAATTGATGACAATCCAGTTATAAACTTTAGTACATCTCCTATGTTTAACACTCCAGATTTATTGTATGAACATTTACCATCTGAAAAGTTATTTAAAAATTAATTATTTAATACAAATATTAAAAAATATGTATTTGTATATATAAATTAGTCCAGCAAGTTGTGGAATGCATTAAATCATAGAATTTACGAACAATTCAATGAAAAATAATCGCTGAGTGCTGTCCTCATGGGGCCATTATAAGGTCCTGATTAACAGAAGACCAAGATAAGGGTGTAAAGGGCCAGCCTACTCCTGAACTGCTGGTCATTATACCCCTTCAAGAAGGACCCCAGCTGTTTTATGGCACATTGTCGAATGACAAACATGTAGTGGAGTAGTTCATGGATTTTATCTGGGTGGGCGGCTATTTGACTTATAAATGGTAAATGCATCAGTCCATCTTTCTGTAGAACCATTGTCCTCTTTGCATTCTTTCACTGGTTAAGTGTGGTATCACTTTAAAAACCAGTCTTCTGTTGTCCACTACTGCTTACAAACTTACAACAGATTGCTAAGTGTTTCTCTATTGTCATATCACATACCTCGACCGTCATGGACAAGCAGGGCTAAGTCTTGATGTTGGTTTTCACGTCTTTCCTCACTTCATTGCGCAGTAATTCCAGGAGTTCATTGACAATATCCATGCTGGTATATGTGGCATTCTTTGCAAGTCGGAGGTTACTCAGTGACTCTGAACCCACTAAATCACAGAGATAATTGAGGTTACTGAACAGATCATGTGGCAGATTTTTCTCTATTATAAACTGAAGTACTCTGTGGGCATCGAAGATAGCTTTCTCGCACAGCTGTGCTCACTTTGTCTGTCATAGAGTTCATAGTTTCTGTAGACTTAGACTGAGGGATTGTTTATGTTGAGGATAATTCTCATGCTTTTCACCTTGTCTTGTCTTAATTGGGTTTTATCTTGGTATTATGTCAAGTAATTTTTTCAGATTCATTTTTCTTCAAGATAAACATTTAGCAAAGTCAACACAGTCAGTGCTCTTTTTAGCTCACCTGTCACAAAGTGACAGAGTGAGCTTTTGTGATCACCCGTCGTCCGTCCGTCCGTCCGTCCGTCCGTCTGTCTGTCCGTCCGTCAACAATTGGGTTGTGTCCTCTCTAGAGGTCACAATTTTGGCCTAATCTTTATGAAACTTGGTCACAATGATCATCTCAACAAAATCTAGGTCAAGTTCGATATTGGGTCATCTGAGGTCAAAAACTAGCTCACTAGGTCAAATTATAGAAAAAACCTTGTTTTAAACCTTTCAACATGTAGTCTTCATGGTCACTAAACTCTCTGCAGTAACTCTCTACTCTCTATACATACTTTCATCAACCAATGAAAATGTGTATCAGGGTTCACAGCAGTTTTGTAAAGGTCAAATATCAAAATATTCTAGTATTTTAACCAGGGTGTGAATTGTACTGGTTAAGTGGAAATCAAAGCGCTGTAGGGAGAGTAGACATTTTCCTGATGGTCGTGGGTTCAACCCCCACTGGAACCATAATTTTGTTTTTATTTTTATTTTTTTAAGTGTTTAGGTATTGTTTTGTCTTTATAGCATGTATTTGTACATTTTCCTGATGGTCGTGGGTTCAACCCCCACTGGAACCATAATTTTTATTTTTATTTTTTTTGAGTTTTTATGTATTGTTTTGTCTGTAAAGCATTTATTTGTACATTTTCCTGATGGTTCAACCCCCACTGGAACCATAATTTTTTTTTTTTTTTAAATGTTTAGGTATTGTTTTGTCTTTATAACATGTATTTGTACATTTTCCTGATGGTCGTGGGTTCAACCCCCACTGGAACCATAATTTTTTTTTTTTTTTTAGTGTTTAGGTATTGTTTTGTCTTTATAGCATGTATTTGTACATTTTCCTGATGGTCGTGGGTTCAACCCCCACTGGAACCATAATTTTTTTTTTTTTTTTTTTAAATGTTTAGGTATTGTTAAGTCTTTATAACATGTATTTGTACATTTTCCTGATGGTCGTGGGTTCAAACCCCCACTGGAACCATAATTTTTTTTTTTTTTTTTTTTTTTTTTAAATGTTTAGGTATTGTTAAGTCTTTATAACATGTATTTGTACATTTTCCTGATGGTCGTGGGTTCAAACCCCCACTGGAACCATAATTTTTATTTTTTAATTTTTATTTTTTTAAGTGTTTAGGTACTGTTTTGTCTTTATAGCATGTATTTGTACAGTTATATGGAGGAAAAATATTCCAAAATATTTTGTTTAAAATAAAGGTCAAATCATAGAAAAACCTTGTGTAGTCAGCACCAGAGGTTACAATTTCAACTTAATCTTTATGAAACTTTGTCACAAGGATCCTGTCAACAAAATCTAGGCCAATTTTGGGTCATCTGGCATCAAAAACAAGGTCACAATGTCAATTGACATTTTCCTGAGGGTCGTGGGTTCAAACCCCACTGGAACCATAATTATTTTTTTAAGTGTTTAGGTATTGTTCTGTCTTTATAGCATGTATTTGTACAGTTATATGGAGGAAATATTTTGTTTAAATTATAGGTCAGATCATAGAAAAACCCTGTGTAGTCACCAGAGGTTACAATTTCGACTTAATCTTTATGAAATTTGGTCCTAATAATCATCTCAACACAATCTAGGTTAAGTTTGATATTAATTAAGTCATCTGGGGTCAAACGCTAGGTCACATGGTCAAATCATACACAAACTTGCAATAGAGGCTGAATTTCCTTAAATTTTATTCAGAAAATGTGTAGGATCACCATAGGGGTGTACATGCACTAGTACGACAGGTGAGCGACCTAGGGCCCTTTGGGCCCTCTTGTTGTAAAACGTCGTAAGATACCTGTATACTCGTGCAAATTTAATTAATGTACTAATTCACAATTTGTAAGGTGTGTACTGGCACACCTATTGACTAGGATAATAAATAATCACTCCACATAAAAAAATATTTACAGATTCAAATTTAAGAGTTCTACTTTGCTACACATCTGTTCATTGTCTGTCTGGCACTGCACATCTTTTGGTTCCAATACTTGTTGAATTCAGATGTACAAATCTTCAGGCAGTGAATCGCATAACCTGAAAAGTGGAAGAAGAGCAGAATTTTAGTCTGTGGATCAGGATAATATATTATAACAGTACACTCATAATTAATTCTCACAAACAGGTGGACTAATATTAATGCCAAGGCAGCAAAAAACTCTAAATAAGCCGACTTTCAGAAACGACCCAGTATTGGAAGTATGACGACTGTCACTGGGCATAAACAACCACCTTGCATTCATTAATTACTTAACTAGAAAGCATTCCATTTTACTTGTACTAAGTGTACTTGAAGAATGAGTTGCAACTAGCTACCTTAACCATACACTTCATATCTGGTCAAGTGAGTCAGTCACCGAATATTACTGAAACATTCGTTTAAAATAAAAACAACACCGGACTCAAAGGAATTCTTTATCGCTACTTAAAAATTAAAGATTTATAAATGGCATTGTCCACGATTGTCTTGGTCCCTCCCCCAACAGCAAGTTCTGATGGCTTGAAGAAACCATCCATAAAACGTTTAATTATTTCGGCCTCTTGCTGCTCACGAATAGGTTGTTTTTCCTTTTCGGCTCTTTTGTATTTCTTTGAGCGTTGCTTGCCAACAGTAGCCAATACATTGACAAGCCAGATTGGGCGAACAGCAATAGTGGCACCTGGTGCCAAAAGTTGAAATCCTGCTGGAACCGCTGCCTTTTCTTGTACAATAACCTAAAGTTGCAAAATGACAACATTAGTTTAGGGACTAACAGGTTGGCTCACATCTCTGTTAAACCGATCTTTGTGTATACACTAATTTACACACTAATTATAATACATATTTAGCACTGAGGTACAGTAAAATGTCCCCTCATCCAAGCTATAGTGCTGGATGAGGGTCATTATTGGAATTTAGTAATAGGTGGGCCCTTCGGCTTAGTTTTCATCTTAGGAATTTTCCAATCATTGTTATTGTCTGAATCATTTTCTTTATCCTCATCAAACCACAAGGCAGATAGCCTCTTATTAAAATGTGAGAACCCCTCTTATCTCTAGAGGTCTGAACACCAATACTGGACCCCTCAGATTCTGAAGCATTATTAACTTCTACATGTGGATTGGGGGCAGTGGCCAGATTAACGGTCTCATCTTGTTCATAGTCATACTCTTGGTATTTATGATACTCATTCTGAGTAATACCCAACTTGACTCTCAAAACTGACATCTGTTGCTCAGATAAATTGTTCGAATCAATTTGAACGGGCACTTTGGCTTTTACTGTCTTTTTTATGGGATTTCTTCCGTTGTTTTTACCAGTCCCGGTGTAATGGTCAATTTTATCCCCCGCCCAGTTTATCCCCTGGGGATAAAACAGGCCGGCCTATTTTATCCCCCCCTAGGCCTCTTCTTCCCCCACCCCAGGCCTTTTCTTCCCCCACCTAAAAAATAAGTTTTTTTTGTAATGTGCTGAAAATATTTTTTGTGAATAAATAAATGTTGGTGAGAAACATGAAATAATGGTAAAATATGGCCTGTGAATTTGTTTTTGAAGTGAAAAAAAAATTGATTTAATCGATAAATTAGGTTCATTATTGCCATAATTTGGTCTTTTGATCCCCATCTGAGTATAATTAATATGGAGATGGGGAGATAAAGACTGGTCAATTTTATCCCCCACCCAAGTATGAATCGAACACAGATAGGGGAGAAGTAGACTAGTCTATTTTATCCCCCATCTAGTATAATTATTATGGGGATGGTGGAAGAAGAGGCCTAGTTTATCTTCAGGTGGGGGATTAAATAGACTAGGCCTATTCTTCCCCCATCTCGGTATTAAGAATAGTTAGGTGGGGGATAAAGTAGACTAGGCCACTTCTTCCCACATCTCTGTATTAAGAATAGACAGGTGGGGGATAAAGTAGACTAGGCCTATTCTTCCCCCACCTCTGTATTAATTATAGTCAAGGGAGGATAAAGTAGACTAGGCCTCTTCTTCCCCCACCTCTGTATTAATTATAGTCAAGGGGGGATAAAGTAGACTAGGCCTCTTCTTCCCCCACCTCTGTATTAAGAATAGTTAGGTGGGGATAAAGTGGACTAGGCCTCTTCTTCCCCCACCTCTGTATTAAGAATAGTTAGAACAGGCTTCTTTTTCCCCCACCTCTGTATTAATTAAAGTCAAGGGGGGGGATAAAGTAGACTAGGCCTCTTCTCCCCCACCTCTGTATTAAGAATAGTTAGATCAGGCTTCTTTTTCCCCCACCTCTGTATTACTTATAGTCAAGCGGGGATAAAGTAGACTAGGCCTCTTCTTCCCCCACCTCTGAATATAGAATAGTTAGACCAGGCCTCTTCTTCCCCACCTCTGTATTAATTACAGTCAAGGGAGGATAAAGTAGACTAGGCCTCTTCTTCCCCACCTCTGTATTAAGAATAGTTAGGTGGGGGATACAGTAGACTAGGCCTCTTCTTCCCCACCTCTGTATTAAGAATAGTTAGGTGGGGGATAAAGTAGACTAGGCCTCTTCTTCCCCCACCTCTGTATTAAGAAGAGTTAGATGGGGGATAAAGTAGACTAGTCCTCTTCTTCCCCCACCTCTGTATTACGAATAGTTAGGTGGGGGATAAAATAGACCAGGCCTCTTCTTCCCCCAACTCTATATTAATTATAGTTAAGGGGGGATGAAATAGACCAGGCCTCTTCTTCCCCCACCTCTGTATTAATTATAGTCAAGGGGGGATAAAGTAGACTAGGCCTTTTCTTCCCCCACCTCTGTATTAATTATAGTCAAGGGAGGATAAAGTAGACTAGGCCTCTTCTTCCCCACCTCTGTATTAAGAATAGTTAGGTGGGGGATAAAGTAGACTAGGCCTCTTCTTCCCCACCTCTGTATTAAGAATAGTTAGGTGGAGGATAAAGTAGACTAGTCCTCTTCTTCCCCCACCTCTGTATTACGAATAGTTAGGTGGGGGATAAAATAGACCAGGCCTCTTCTTCCCCCACCTCTTTATTAATTATAGTCAAGGGGGGATAAAATAGACCAGGCCCTTCTTTCCCCACCTCTGTATTAAGTATAGTTAGGTGGGGGATAAAGTAGACAAGGCCTCTTCTTCCCCCACCTCTGTATTAAGAATAGTTAGGTGGGGGATAAAGTAGACTAGGCCTCTTCTTCCCCCACCTCTGTATTACGAATAGTTAGGTGGGGGATAAAATAGACTAGGCCTCTTCTTCCCCCATCTCTGTATTAAAATCTAGTCAGGTGGGGGATAAAGTAGATAAAATAGACTAGGCCTTTTCTTCCTCATTTCCATAACAAAAAAAAATCATAATTTTTAGGTGGGGGAAGAATAGGCCTGGCGGGGGATAAAACTGACTAGGCCTTTTCTTCCCCCGGGGGATAAACTGGGCCGGCCCGGTTTATCCCCGGGGGATAAAACTGACTGGGGGAAGACGGGGCCTGTTACACCGGCAGTGGACTTGGACATATATCAACAACCACAGACTTTAACTTCTTAGGGCCCTTTTTGACCGCACTCGTGGAGGCCTTTGGCTCTCCGACATCATCAAACCCCGAAAACTCGAATAACTTAGACTGGTGCGAAACCGAAAGTAAAAACAAACTACACTCGGACACGACGTCCGGTGTTTTCTGCCCTGACAGAATGTCACGAGTTAAATATCAATTTAATAACAACCTGGACACTCGTCATAGGCAAAGATATCAAACAAACAAACAAACATTCTATTTCTGGTCTTGTTTTTGGATTGTAAGACAATGTTTGTTCCACAACACAAAGGTAATCAGCAAATTCTATTTCTGGTCTTGTTTTTGGATTGTAAGACTTTGTTCGTTCCACAACACAAAGGTAATCAGCAAATTCTATTTCTGGTTTTGTTTTTGGATTGTAAGACTTTGTTTGTTCCACAACACAAAGGTAATCAGCAAATTCTATTTCTGGTCTTGTTTTTGGATTGTAAGACTTTGTTTGTTCCACAACACCAAGGTAATCAGCAAATTCTACTTCTGGTCTTGTTTTTGGATTGTAAGACTTTGTTTGTTCCACAACACAAAGGTAATCAGCAAATTCTATTTCTGGTCTTGTTTTTGGATTGTAAGACTTTGTTTGTTCCACAACACAAAGGTAATCAGCAAATTCTATTTCTGGTCTTGTTTTTGGATTGTAAGACTTTGTTCGTTCCACAACACAAAGGTAATCAGCAAATTCTATTTCTGGTTTTGTTTTTGGATTGTAAGACTTTGTTTGTTCCACAACACAAAGGTAATCAGCAAATTCTATTTCTGGTCTTGTTTTTGGATTGTAAGACTTTGTTCGTTTCACAACACAAAGGTAATCAGCAAATTCTATTTCTGATCTTGTTTTTGGATTGTAAGACTTTGTTCGTTTTACAACACCAAGAGACTCATTTTCCTCTACAAAAATGTAAGATATGTTTAAACAGTGAGCACAAACATCTTCAATTGTAAGGTTTTAGAAGTCAATAATTCGATAACATCTGAAATATATAACAAATATATAAATACAAATCAATTGTACTGTTTCTGCTTTCCAGACAAATTTGCGCCTTTGCAGCGCAAGAACAATGCTTCGTAGCTGTCATTTATTCCTTTTCTGCCCAATTGGGCAGTCTGGCTAATTTTTCGTCCATTGCCAGCAGACGAGTAGAGTAACCGTATTAATGCTCTCTTGAAGTCTTCCATTGCCAGTATTATTTTATTAATATGTATCCTTATAGCAGATGCTCTTAAAGTATTGGAAGTCATTTTGGTTAAAGCCACATTATCTCTCCCGAAAATGTTTTCCCTATCATGAAGTAAATAGACTAAATACAAAGAATTAGGATGTTTTTTACTAATGACCTATATTTGACGAGAAAAGGGTCAGCTATATCTGTCGAAATAGTATGCCAAAAATCACATTTAGTAAAATGTATGGATGACAAAATACTAATTTTGCAAGAGTTGCTCCTCTTAGACTTTAAATTAGGCATTTATTGTTTATATTTTGTTGTTTTGTTTACAAACCAACTGAATGATTTGTTTCGTTTTCTTCCATCTTATGGTGTTTTACACCTTTGTGACTCAACTGAAAAGCTTAAAACGCATCATTTTGCAGAAAGGTTGCCAAGTTATTGGTTTTTGAAAATAGCAATTTAAGGCATAATGGGACTTTAAATGCGTAACTTGACTTGTAGAACCCCTGTATACATATGCCCTGTTTTGTAGAAATCCCCTGTATTATAGTATATCACTGAGATTCCACTATGGTTAACCTTGATATGTGTTGTCCAGGGTACTGTTTTTATCAAAGCACTTACGGAAATCTTAAACTTGCGTTCAAATTTAAATTCTTTTAAATTAAATTTAGTTCTTTAATATCATAATTATGCAAGTTGTTATATTAGGTGGTTCAATATCAATTATGCTTCAATTAACGAACTCCTACAAACCACATCTATTCCAAATATGTAGGGTGAATTTATATTTGAGCGTAAGTTTAAGAATTTCCTAAGTGCTTTGATAAAACAGTCCCCAGATGTATTTAGTTATGATTCATAAATGTTATGTATAAAACTATAATGATGAATTAAAATTTTAAACTGTTGCATATTGTTCTTGGCTGTTTTCCTAGTACATGTATTCCGGTTACATGTAATTATACTCAGCATCAATGAAAAGTTACCACCGTATTGACTCATATATTTGAAAATTCACATTACACTTTGTTAAAAGCCGAACATGACTGTTTAGACCTTACCTAGTAGTCACAGCCATCCTAGTTAACAATATTAAAATGCACACTTTCAAACTTTGGTACCGATAGGTCATATTGTATACAAAATACAGAGGTATATACAAGTGGTAACTTTTCAGTGATGCCCATTATATATTTGAAGCGAAGAAACCAACTGAATGGAGAAATGTAAGTTGTTGAAACCTTACAATCCTATTCGGATCAACAATAAGAGAAGTCACTAGAAAGTTACACAGACAAATTTACAAAACTTCCATGTACAAAACACAGAGATATTAGAAGTTTACATGAAAAGTGAAGCACTTAACTCAGTTTATTCAGGTTTGAGTTATACGGTTTATCAGCCGTCACTTCCTCTAACCAGTTCTCCTGGACTGTTTCTTAACCAGTTCTTACTTCCCTGCCACAAGAACACAGTTACTTCTCCACATGTGGAGGAAAATCTGCATCATCAAATTTTCATGGAAGATTGTTATGACCTGCCACGGCTGGGAAATGAACCCGAATCGCCAGTGCACTAACTACTGGACAACCGATGTGGCTCATGTAACTAGTTCTTCAAATTGGAACATCATGAAATAAAACAACACCAGAGTAACAAGATACATGTGTGTATTTTATCAAACACCATATTTAAACATCGGGCCCCGATCTCCGGAAGCATCTCAATCTGAGTCGAGATTATTCTCAAATACTGTCATGTGTCTTTGAGATAATTTCCATGGGAGCCAAGACTAAAGTTGGCACCACAAAACAGTTGTTCTGAGTTTATTACAGTAAAAACATTTGAGCACAAACTTTAGAATAATCTCAAATTTATACTCTTGACTTGAGCAAAATCTCAATTTGAGTTGAGATTTCTACTTGAGATGCGTCGGGAAATCGGGGCCAGTCTGACATAAAGACATGTACAATATGATACAAAAACAGTTATCATGATACATTTATATCGAGTATAAAACAGCCTAACATTACTGCAATAACTTACTCCTTAGGTAGTCCCCCTTACATTTAGTAGTTACTTCCCGTTAACATTCACATTTATTTAGTAATGCAATGTATGATTAACTATTATCAAAACACAGTTATACTTAAAGATCTTGAAAGGCAGGTACAACACCTAATAACTATTAATTTGGGACAAAAGCTTTAATTCACAGACTGCCTTTATCATTCATAATTACCTCCCTTTATGCTTGGAATTCAATGTCTGCAGTATGGCATTTATTGTGGGGTGAATAAATAGGCTTCCTTTAAATATCTATTATGGATGGTTTGTTCTATGTCTGACTCTTGCTTTGGATTGTCTGTGCTACAGTATCGAGTATATTTTGACAGACCAAACATTATGATAAGAATATCTGAAAAGTATTGTATACTGACTGTTACTGTTACGAAATGGCCGTCAACAAAAAGTGCAAACATGCATTTATACTTTTAATGTTGAATATGGGTTAAATGCTTTAATTATAATTATGAATAAAATGAGACAATTGTAAGTAGATGCAAATTAAGACAAGAAATAAACAGCAAGGATGCACAACTGCGTAAATTGACAAGTACTTTACAAGGTGATAGAAAAAGAGGCACAGGCCAATGCGTCAAAATGTGTCTTCGTGGTGTAAAGTTAAGGTCAATGTGTCAAAATGAGACTCCATGGAGTAAAGCTAAAGTCAATGCTTCAAAATGTGTCTTGGTGGTGTAAAGCTAATGTCAATGTGTCAAAATGTGGCTCCATGGAGTAAAGATAAAGTCAATGCTTCAAAATGTGTCTTCGTGGTGTAAAGCTAAGGTCAATGCGTCAAAATGTGACTCCATGTCGTAAAGCTAAAGTCAATGCTTCAAAATGTGTCTTCGTGGTGTATAGCTAATGTCAATGTGTCAAAATGTGGCTCCATGGAGTAAAGATAAAGTCAATGCTTCAAAATGTGTCTTCGTGGTGTAAAGCTAAGGTCAATGCGTCAAAATGTGACTCCATGGTGTAAAGCTAAAGCCAATGCTTCAAAATGTGTCTTCGTGGTGTAAAGCTAATGTCAATGTGTCAAAATGTGACTCCATGGAGTAAAGCTAATGGCAATGCGTCAAAATGTGTTTTCATGGTGTAAGCTAATGGCAATGCGTCAAAATGTGTCTTCGTGGAGTAAAGCTAAAGTCAATGTTTCAAAATTTATGGATAAATGAAGTTAAAATATGGAGTAAAGCCAGGGTAAATGCTTCAGAAGTTGTCACAGGGGAGTAAAGCTATTGTAAAATGAAGTTGAAATATGGAGTAAAGCTAAGTTAAATGCATCAAAATTTGTCTCCATGCAGTAAAGGACTAAATGAAATAATACGATGGCACTCTTTAACAAATAATCAACCTAATAAATAAGCAAAAATACCCAACTATCCCACAATTTGAAAGTTATGTATTAAATAGTATAAGCACTAGGGCTGCGTAGTACTACCGGTTTCCGATATAAATCGAATACCGGTATTTTGCGTTTGATCGATACATCGTATCGAAGGTGTCCGTATCGGTAAAGAAATCGATCAGCAAAAGTACACATATAAATCAGCAAAATCCCATTTTCAGGCAAGTTTTTTCGTAGCCTTTTGTTTAGTCTCAAAATGGTCATGTCGTCGACGCAGCTTATGTCCGAGTGAACCTAATTTTCAAACATGAATCTGCTATGCAAACCACTCATGCAATTTAAAACATTGTAAATAGGTTGTCTATCACATCTCAGGTCTGACTTGTGTTCTGCAAGTTAAATACAATTATGTCGTAAGTCTGCAAGTGCCTAATTACAGTATTTCGGTGTTTATATTGTCAAAAGAAAATATCAAATGATATATCGAATATCGATCATTTTGTATCGATACAAATATCGCATCGATCATTCTAACTGATTGGCAGCCCTAATAAGCACCATACATGTAGTGTAGCACTTTGACCAAACATAACACTATATTATTAGTATTATGCAATGAAAAATAACGCTTGAAATATCGCTGGCTTAGAATAAAAAGGCTGTAACCTTAATGGACTCATGCATAATTGAAACCTGCAACACAAGGCGCTTCTTATGAGCCTATTTTCATGAAAATCGGAACTGGTCCTGTTGACCAAACAGAAACTAAAAAAGCTTGTTTTCCCATAAGTAAAGAGTAGTTTTCAGACAGGTTTTTCTTGTTTTCTCAAAATATAAATTTTGTACTTTTGACCTTCTCATTCTAAGCCAGCAATATGTCCTTGTCATGACTAGAAATTATAATAGGGGCCCATTCTAAGAGCGGGATGTTGATCCTATTTGACCCACATAATTAAACATAACAAAACAAAATGTACCGGTATAATATACAGTAAATAATAAAACATCAACAGTTACTCCCTTTTACCATAAATGTACAAAATCTGCTTTTAATAAATTAAAACATGAATGTGGAATGAACAGAACATACAGAATCATGCATTAACAACAAAACAATATTAATAGTGAACTCTGAATAGCAACACTAAACTTGAAGGATTTTTGACATATACACATAATGTCTCACATAAAGGACCATACTCTAGCAATATTCATCTGACCTAAAATTCTAAAAAATGGGGACAAGTAGGTTTGGTACCCACAATTTCATGTGAAGTTTAACAGAAATCTGACCCGTTAGAAAACAAGCACGGACAGATTTGGTGACATCAATTCAGACATCCACTCAGCACAAAATCAATACGTCTTCCCCAATATAACAATGTCAGAGACATAACATCAAATATGTCCATAATTATAGGTATGCACAGTAGAGTAGGGTCAGTCAAACACGGACTGTTAAGTAGAAGAAGACAATTGGACAGATGTTTCCAAACAGTAAAATATACTCTGTCTGATTAATTATATTGCATACATAAAACAACAACACACTTTTATTCTTAAATCACTTGTACAAATAATAAATATCAGATTTCATCATTTAACACATTAAACAGTCTTGCATATAAAAAGATAGATCACCAAACTAGGACCGGGACGATTACTCGGTTAATCAGATACAATTCGATTGCACGGTAAAACCAGTTCCAATTTTGCAAAACCTAATCATACTAAAATAATACACATCATTGGTCAATTAGTTGTATGTTACTGCTTGCATACAATATAACTTTGACACCAATATGCCTGAATGTATTGATCGACACATAAACAAGCAAACTAGCTCAGGGTGTTTTTGGGGTAACATGTGACACATTAATCCATATAATTATGATCATGAATTCTGCTGCTGAAAGTACTTTGATATGGTCGTCATGACAGGAAAACACCATGTTCAATATTGCGGACAATTACCCGGTTCGATTCAATTTCATACCAACAATTAACCGGTTTCAAAATATTGAAATCGTCCCGGTCCTACACCAAACGATTGATCTTGTGTCTGATGTAAATCGAGAATTCAGTTGACCAATAACGTTTCTAATTTTGGTTGTAAAAACATTGAAAATATTGCACATGTTTGTATAATCCAATTTATTATTTTCTATCAGTGGATTATAGAGATTTTTCAGTGAAATTACAGTGAAATTATCGTTTTGTTATTTTCACTGTTTTAGAAGGTGGTACCAATATCGTTCAGAAAAACGAAATGCAACGTCAACTGCGCCAGGCTTTAAAATATGTGTTACATAAAATATGTGTTACATCATCATGACGCCATGATTTTACGTCGTGACGTTCCAATTTCAATGTGATTTTTCCAATTAAACCAATTACGGTACCTTCTTAAGAGAAATTGAGGCATATAATAATTAGACAAGAGGGCCCAAAGGGCCCTAGGTCGCTCACCTTTCGAATTTAACCTAGATTTTGTTAAGATGATCATTGTGACCAAGTTTTATACAGATTAGGCAAATATTGTGACCTCTAGTGACTACAAAAGGTTTTTATATGATTTGACCCAATGACCTAGTTTTTGACCCCAGATAAACCAATATCGGACTTGACCTAGATTTTGTTGAGATGATCATTGTGACCAAGTTTCGTAAAGATCAGGCCAAAACTGTGACCTCTAGTGACTACACAAGGTTTTTCTATTATTTGACCTTGTGACCTAGTTTTTGACCCCAGATGACCCAATATCGAACTTGATCTAGATTTTTTTGAGATGATCATTGTGACCGAGTTTCATAAAGATTAGACAAAAATTGTGACCTCTAGTGACTACGCAAGGTATTTCTATGATTTGACCTTGTGACCTAGTTTTTGACCCCAGATGACCCATTATCGAACTCGACCTCGATTTTGTTGCTATGATCATTGTGACTAAGTTTCGTAAAGATCAGGCCAAAACTGGGACCTCTAGTGACTACACAAGGTTTTTCTATGATTTGATCTTGTGACCTAGTTTTTGACCCAGGATGACCCAATATCAAACTTGACCTAGATTTGGTTGTGTAGATCATTGTGACCAAGTTTCGTAAAGATTATGCTAAAACTGTGACCTCTAGTGACTACACAAGGTTTTTCTATTATTTGACCTTGTGACCTAGTTTTTGACCCCAGATGACCCATTATCGAACTTGACCTAGATTTTATTGCGATGATCATTGTGACCAAGTCTCATAAAGATTAGACCAAAATTGTGACCTCTAGTGACTACACAAGGTTTATCTATGATTTGACCTTGTGACCTAGTTTTTGACCCCAGATGACCCAATATCGAACTTGACCTAGATTTTGTTGAGATGATCATTGTGACCAAGTTTCATAAAGACTAGGTCAAAATTGTGACCTCTAGTGACTACACATGGTTTTTCTATGATTTGACCTTGTGACCTAGTTTTTGACCCCTGATGACCCAATATCGAACTTGACCTAGATTCTGTTGAGATGATCATTGTGACCAAGTTTCATAAATATTAGACCAAAATTGTGACCTCTAGTGACTACACAAGGTTTATCTATGATTTGACCTTGTGACCTAGTTTATGACCCCGGATGACCCAATATCGAACTTGACCTAGATTTTATAGAGATGATCATTGTGATCAAGTTTCATAAAGATTAAGTCAAAAGTGTGACCTCTAATGTGTTCACAAGGTTTTTCTATGATTTGACCTAGTGACCTAGATTTTGACCCCAGATGACCCAATATCGAACTTGACCTAGATTTTATAGAGATGATCATTGTGATCAAGTTTCATAAAGATTAAGTCAAAATTGTGACCTCTAATGTGTTCACAAGGTTTTTCTATGATTTGACCTAGTGACCTAGTTTTTGACCCCAGATGACCCAATATCGAACTTAACCTAGATTTTATAGAGATGATCATTGTGATCAAGTTTCATAAAGATTAAGTCAAAATTGTGACCTCTAATGTGTTCACAAGGTTTTTCTATGATTTGACCTAGTGACCTAGTTTTTGACCCCAGATGACCCAATATCGAACTTGGCCTAGATTTTGTTGAGATGATCATTGTGACCAAGTTTCATAAAGATTAGGCTAAATTTGTGACCTCTAGTGTGTTCACAAGCAATTGTGAACGGACGGACGGACGGACGGACGCAGGACGAAGAGCGATCACAAAAGCTCACCTTGTCACTTTGTGACAGGTGAGCTAAAAATTTGTTAATATTTGGTGCAAGATCAATTTTATTTCACTCGAGATCACATAAAATTAAATTTTTTCACTTGTGGAAATATTGATTTTTTGTGATCACTCGGTGAAATTAAATTCGATCTTAAACCAAAATTAACAAATATTCTCTATATATTCACTTGTAAACATCCAACAAACAACTAGGTATAGAAAGATTCTGACCTCTGAGCCATACTCTTTTGGATCATCCACTATAATATAAAGTCTATAGCTAAAAAAGCAGTCATGGCTCAATACCCATTTTCGATTCATATTGCCATCTCTGCTCTGTGTTAAAGTTAATTCGCTGGCTTAAATGAGAAGGTTGTAAGTACAAAAACGCTGTTTTGAGAAAACAAGAACAAATCTGAAATCTACAGTCTACTGTAAACAAATTTAATTTCGCGAATACTAACTTTCACGTTTTGCTGATCGTCAGCAAACAACAAATTTTTGCGTTTTTAAGTTTCCCGTAATGTCAATTATATAAATGTTTTTAGCACTTTCGCAGCGACTCAATTTTGGAAATTGTACCACTCACGAAAAATTTCTAGGTTTACAGTACTCTTTGACTTATGTAAAAACAAGCTTTTTCAACTTCAGTTTGATCAACATGACCTGTTCAGATTTTCATGAAAAAAAGGCTCATAAGAAGCACCAAATATGCATGGGTCTTATAAGGCCGAACTTAAAATATTCTTTGTTTCCCCATCTCGACCCTAGCAGATTTAGAATGAGTAGGTACGTAGGGTAAATATTTTTTTTAATTGTTTCAGTATGATAGTTATTGGTTAAAGCATAAAAATAATGAAATTTGGAATTAACTCAAAGGTGAAAATCAACAATCCTAAATTTAATCGTAAGAAAGAAGCCAGTAAACAAAAAAATAAAATTTTCACTTCCAATTTTTAATAAAAAAAATATTTTTTTTAATTTGGGCAATAAAATATTTTGGGTAGGGCCCTTTTTAATCGGGTAGGTAGGGGATGGGGAAACAAACAATATTTTATTTTAGGCCTAAGGTCGTAAGTAGCACTTCCAATCTTCTCATTCTAAGCCAACAAATTATACATTATCAAGGATTGGTTCAATCTACAGTTATAACATAAAACACAAATACAGCTAAAACAACAACAGCAGTAGATATAATTATCAATGTTTTATATTTCTCCATGAAAGTCTGGTCTTCCATTATCTCTTGTTTTTTATGTGGTTTACGTTTTCTTCCTTTCTTCTTTCTCTCAAATTCCTCTAATTCTGCTTGTTGTTTCTTCTCTTCTTCCAGTTGTTTGTCTAATTTGTCCTCCTCTTCTTTCTATCATAAAAGACAAATACAAATAGCATTACTCCAGCTGTCAATCAAAGATTCAGTAGACCAATAACAAATCTGAAAGATAACTTACATTTTAAACAAGACTGCGTTCAATAAACGCTTATGCCCCCTGTGGAAGCCTTGTCCATAAATAAGTCTAAGTCCAAAATTAGGTCAAGGTGAAGGTCAAAATGGGGTTAGGTGATACTGGTGTGTGGAGAGTGTTCATACACAACATCCATGCAAGTATGAAAGCTTTGTAGCAAGCCATATTAATGCTAGAAGAAACGGTCAATTTGGGTTAACCAGGACGGACGGACGAACGAACGGACGGACAGGTGAATCACTATATGCCTCCCCATCTATCGATAGGGGGGCATAAAAAATATCCCTCTGGCCAGAGACTATAGATAACACGTAGTCTCTGCTCTGGTCAACAGTATATCAGTCAACTGGAGACTACCCATTTTGTGTGAGAACAGTTAAAAACTTAATTACAGGAGACAATTGGTTTTTGAATGAATACTAAATGCCTAGAATCACCAGACTTGGTTTGGAGGTTTGCCATGACCAGCAGCTGACCCTTAATGGGTCAGTAGGTCAAAATTGAAGGTCCTTAGGGCATTTGTCATCATTTATCATTAAGGGGGGGGTGGCATTTTTTTATTTTTCAAGCTTTTGTTATCATATACGCATATATGTTACCTGACCCGTTATGACTGAGCAATGATAATGAGGCTGATGCATTTAATATAAAACCAGATTCATATGATTTAATAATTATGGCTGCTTAAAGACAGCTGGATGTTTAATTCATGTGTGCACTTAAACAGATTTGATAGTTGAAAAAACAAAATGACACAAACCTGTCTTTTTCTTTGTATTTCTTGTTTACAGATATCATTACACTGAAGATTGGCCTGCTCTCCCTCTCTGTCCTTACATTTAACATCTTTCTTCTGACGTCGACATTTACATTTAATCTTGACCTTCGTCTCACAAAGGTCAGGACTGGAGCATTTACCGGTATGGCATGTAAGACTGCACTGGTGATCGCAGGACAACTAGTAATAAATACCAAAATTAATACCTCATATCTAATATATAATTATTTCTTTTATACATACATCATATTTTAAGAAGTATAGAAACAAGCATAGCAAATTGAAATGATTTGATTTTTTAAAAACATTTTCTCAACACACTCAATCTATCCAGTACACAATTGACAAGAGGCCCAAAAGGGCCCTAGGTCACTCACCTATCGTAGCAGTGCATGCACACCCCTATGGTGACCTAAGTAATCATTTACATGTTCTGAATAAGATTCAAGAAAATTCAGTCTCTATTGCAATTTTTTTTAGATTTGACCTTGTGACCTAGTTTTTGACCCCAGATGACCCAATAACAAACTTGACCTAGTTGAGATGATCATTATGACCAAGTTTCATACAGATAAAGCCAAAATTGTGGCCTCTAGTGACTACACAAGGTTTTTCTATGATTTGACCCAGTTTTTGACCCCAGACGACCCAATATTGAACTTGGTCTAGGTTTTGTTCAGATGATAATTGTGACCGAGTTTCATAAAGATTAGGCCATAATTGGGATCTCTAGTGACTACACAAGGATTTTTTATGATTTGACATTGTGATCTAGTTTTTAAACCCGGATGACCCAATATCAAACTTGACCTAGATTTTGTAGAGATAATCATTGTGACCAAGTTATACAAAGATTGAGTCGAAATTGGGACCTCTAATGACTACACAAGCGAATTGTTGGCAGACGACAGACGAAGAGTGATCACAAAGCTCACTCTGTCACTTTGTAACAGGTGAGCTAAAACTTGGTAAGATTGTGATTTTAAAAATGACATTTGCACAGGATGATCTTGTTGATTATAAGTAAAGCACTGTCATGGAAAAGCCATATTTATTAGCTAGTACTGTGTTTCTAAAAAGTGCTATCCACAATTATAGTGTTACATGTCTATGTACCTCAGAACCATTAAAGCACCTGAAAAGAGTGTTCATATACAGCGGTGGTTGATGTACCCAAGGTTGAAAAACTCCGCTGACAAAATTTAATGGAGGAGAGCATAAACTTTGTTACAGGTATGCAAAATGTCTTTTATATTTTACCATTCATTTTATAATGTGCCTCCATAGCTCAATGGTACATCAGCTCACTTGCCGTCTAATCTGGCAACCCGAGATCAAATACGGGACCGGTGGAGGTACTCATATGCCTGCCATATTTCAGCAGACAGCTTACTGGCAAATAAACGCTATGCTCGGCATTTTTAATGTCTGTCTCAAAATATTTTGATAATCTCTTGTATCAACAATTACACATACCAGTTTCGGACAGGGCCCATTGCACGACTTCAGACTGTCCTGTTCCTTGGCTCCACAATTCACCCACTTGAAGCATTCAATATGTTGTACAGTAGACTGACAGTTACATCTCATACGGAACATCTGTTTACAGGGTGGGCATGCACCACTATGACACGGTAGTGTACATTCATGCGTACAACCCTCGGGACGATCAAACTGACAACCTAACTCACAGTCCTGACAGTTTGATCCAGCCTGTAATATAAATCAACAAGAGATGTTAGTATGCCCCCATTTCAGCAAAATAGTCATTAATGGTAAAGGTCCTAGCGACCTTTGACCTACTGACCTCTATATCAATAGGGGTCATCTACTGTTGCTGGCCAACCTCAATGTAAAGTTTGAAGATAAAGATCTTAGAGCAAAGCGTTCTTGAGTTATTGAACGGAAACCATTTTGTCTACCAACATACCGACCAACATGTGAAAAGCAATATACCCGGTATCAAAGATAGGGGGCATAAATATTGTTTTAAGTGTCACTAGTCAACAGTATTTCAGTCATTAGGAGACTACACAGTCACATTTTCCTGACACCAGGCGAACCATTTAGTGAGTAGCTCCCTGTAACTTACTATGCTAAGCATCAAGCAAGGGAGATAAACCAGTACCAATACTGGTATGTCACGGTGTGGGTTTGTAGCCGAAATCTCTAACACTTGAAACAGATGCTCTACCACTAGGCTATCAAGGCGGATCTTGAAATGTAAATATTTATTTATTTACAACAATAACTAAGTAAAGTTATACTTAATCATATATGTCTGTGCTTCCAGAAATGTGACATAGCCCATAATATTATTTGCACTAATGTTAGCACAAATTACAATTTCAAAGGTTACATAACTGTAAACCAATTTACTTTCACAAATACTAATTTTCGCGTTTTGCTGATTGTCGGCATATTCACGACTACAAAATTTCGACTTAGTTTCGCGAAATTCTACCACTCACGAACTCCGCGAAACTAAATTGCGTGAAATAATTTCTAGGTTTACAGTATAAAGCATACATGTACCTTTGAATCATTTTCTGCACCCTCTACAGTATGACACATCTTTGTACAAGTATGGTTACCACATGCTAAGTTTCTCCCACATTCCCGTCCACACTGATACGGCTGTATAACTGAACATGCAAACTGACCGGTCTGAAAATATACAACAGTGCAAGTGTACATGAGGCAACACCCCCAGTACAGATCAAATATGAGGCCACATGACCAGTATATATATGTTAAAACATGAAGCTTTACCACCAGCATAGAAAAAACATGAGGCCACGCCCCCAGTATGGATAAAACATGAAGCTACACCTCCAGTATGGATAAAAGATGAGGCCACGCCCCCAGTATGGATAAAACATGAAGCTACACCTCCAGTATGGATAAAAGATGAGGCCACGCCCCCAGTATGGATAAAACATGAAGCTAGATCAACAGTAAGATGAAACAATAGGCCACATCCCTAGTAAGTATTATATACAAATTTACATTGCAGATCGTCATCCATATGTCTTGAAATGGGCAGGAGATTTTCATTTTCCATTAATGCATTTATATTGAAATAGAGTCCTCGATATTCATAATTGTAGTTGGTATAGGGCTTTATCACAGACTAAAACAAATAATCTTTAAACAAAAATATACTGAAAACCTTTACAGTTTAACATAAATAGAATTTTGAACCTGTTTATAAATAATATGATTCAGAAATACAGACAAATTTTGTTGAAAAATCACCGAAATGTGATTTGCCTTACCAGTTTTCCTGGAGTGTATCCAAACCAGTACTAACTTAACCTTCCACAAGGAACTAGCAACTTCTCCACATTTGGAGGAAAATCAACATAGTTGTTCATTGAAGGGTTTGACCTGCCACAACCAGGATTCAAACTCGATCGGATTTAAGCCCCAATCAGTGAGTTACAAATCCAGCACATTGGATGACGTCTGAGCTCAGTATAAACATGTAACCTAGCAACTAACCTCATGTTTACCATAACACTGTATAGGTAGTGGAACCAGACAGGGTGGACATGGTTTATTGACAACATTCTCAATGATTCGTGGACCACCTTCCCAGGGACCCGCTCTCGGAGTCTGAAAACATGAAAATATACAAAGTCAGAATTTTTCAGCTTTTTAACATTTACAGGTACAGTACTGTATATTAAGTGAATATTTCCACGGGTCGAAAAACTAGCAACTTATGGATTTCAAACATTTAACATGCAGAAATTTAAGCAATTATTTTTCTTAGCATCATTCTTTTTATGCCAAAGTTTAGGCTAGAAGAAATGTTAATGAATTTTGCATTTGTGAAATTCCCCCATATTCCACTTGGCTAACTTGGACACTTAGACAGTACATTGTGTAAATGTGACGAGTGAAAACAGTAATATGTAGTTCACTAGGGGTGGGCCGATGCATCGAAATATTGATATTGATGTTTGATTGTTAGTTTCCTTTTTATAAATAAAGGTTATTATTTATTTTAAAAAACATCCGTTTTCGCATCAAAACAACCACAATGGACCAATATCGCATTAATTTTAATAATCTTTTTCTGTCAAGTTCATTTTAAATCATTTCCAAAAATAGTAGATTTGTATGTTGTACAAAAAAATGATACAGTGCAAAATTGAATTTACAAGTTAATCTCTGGTTTTCAAATCTTGGCAATAACTATTGCAATAGTATCGCAATAGTTTCCAGCAATACAATAGTATCGCAATAGTACTTTCAGCAATAGTAATAGTATTGCAATAGTCAAAACTGGACGCAATAGGCACCCCTATAGTTCACCAGGGTTTGGCATAAGGTATTGGTAAGGCTCAGTATTCTGTAACTACTTCAACTTTTGCCATTTTACAGAATACTTGGCCCGAGGAATTTCAAGCCGAGCTAAATCCTAGCTCAGATATCATTATATCTGTTGTGGGTGAATTTCTATGTGAGACTTGACTCAAAACAAGTATAATAAAATACTTATTAGGAGCATTTGTTCTGAGTTTATTACAGTAAAATTTCAAACTCAAACACAGGCTTTAGTAAAATCTTAATTTGAGCCGAGATTTGTACTCGAGAGATCGAGGCCACATCCCATAATGATATGTCTTGAAATTGGCATGATTTTTTTCTTCTATCAATGCATTTATCTTAAAATTGAGTCCTTGATATTTATAAGTGTAGTTGGTATAGGGCTTTATCAGAGACTAAAACGCATAAGCTTTCAACAAAAACTACTTACATTGTCCTTGATTTTCACTTTGACAGCAGAATGACACATTAGTTGACATATATGAGTACAACGTTCCAGCTGTTTCAGACATTGTAATCTACATGGAGGACACTCTCCAAAATGACAACGATGTGGTACCCTAGCAGGGTGGTGACAATCTGGCCGCTTCCTAAACAATAAAATCAAATACATGAGCCACTGGCCTAGTCAAATTACACCATCTTTTGAAATATTTATTTCATGTGTATGTGTAATTATTTAGGCCTTTCGGTCAAGGATAACCCATGAAAATGCAGGCACTTATTTCCAATGGGGTCCTGTTTTTTGCTGAAGGGACAGCGAGTAGAAGAAAGAGTTGTGATACAAGGAATCCGGGTGCGTTACCCTAGCTCGTTCCGAATAGACTCCCTGGTTCTTTAACGTGCCCGATGTATAGCACCGATACACGCGAGACTACCTCTGGGTTTCCAACCAGTTCATCTCTAGTTGGGTGGGAATCACTGAAAAGCGTTCCAGAAATGACCAAGTGTCCCGGCCGAGATTCGAACCAGGGACCTCTCGATCAGTAGTCAAGTGCGTTATCCACTCGACCACCAAAGGTATCACATAAAATCATTCCAGGTAATGATGAAAACAACAAAACCAAAATTCAAAGTGAAATGCTTAGCAATTGATAAAATCAATGATTAATATATTAATTAGTACTCATACAAAAATCCTTTTTCAATAAATTAAACTACTAAATTCAATTATATATCTGACTTCTGTTGGAATATGAGATGCTTTTAATGTTCTGAGGTAGATATACAATGGTGGCCCACATGGAAGATTTGGGAAACCAAATGTGTAGCCTTGTTAGATAAAGGGTTTAGTTACTTAATCTACAGTAAAACCTCAGTAAGAAGACTGGAATCATAACTGAGTTAGTCCTAATGCTGATGACAAAACAGTGAAATTTGTGGTCTGAATTTTGAGGTGGCCTTATTATTGAGGTGGCCTTTACTGTACATCCAACAAGGAGATAGTCCAATGAGAGTGCATAAGGCCAAACTTAAAATATTCTTTGTTTCCCCATCCGACCCAAGCAAATTTAGAATGGGTAGGTAGGTAGGTTAAATATTTTTTTAATAGTTTCAGAATAATAGTTATTGGTCAAGACATACAAATAGTGAATATAATAATACAATCATGTAACTATAAGGTGAAAACCAACAATCTTAAATTTAAAATCTGTACAAAATGTACTTAAGTAAAATACAAGCCAGTAAACACAAATTAACATTTTCATTCCCAATATTTCATAAAAAAAATATTATTTCAATTTGGGCAATAACATATTTTGGGTAGGGCCGTTTTTTTCGGGTAGGTAGGGAATGGGGAAACAAACAATATTTTATATTAGGCCTAACTGATATATCATAGTATTTTGTAGGTCTTACTTGCAAGGATGATTACATCGTGGTGGTTTGGTGACTTTTTCTCGACCACAAGGTACTGTGATTTTTGTAGCTTTACAATTACAGTATAAATCAACAGTTTCAGTACAAGGATAACAACGTCCTGAAAAGTAAATGGCACACAGTAAAATTTACAACACATACAAGTTGGATACATCTACAGACTTTCGTTTAGTTCCTACACCATTTCAGATACCTAAACAAATATTAGAAATATTGTCTTTCATTCTAATGCTTTCTGCAAATTATTGTTTCTTTATTAGCAAGTACACTGTATAACATTTGGAAATAAATGTATTTAAACTCAACAAGCTAGTCCATAGAGAATAAATATTCAGAAGAATTTCTTTCACCTATACATATAAGAACAGTATTTTATAAACAAATACCATCTGGAGAGAAAAGACATCAGAAGAAATACCATGATCCTTCAATATGTTTATTGTTCATTCATTCTTTGCACAAATATAACAGAACAGGGGCTAAATAATCAGAAGCAGTTGTCAGACTAATGATGAATCTTTGGCATTATGATAATTGTTAGCCTAACGATAGGTTCTGGTAATTAGACCCAGTGTAGTTTTAAGTAGATAGTATGTTTAAAGTGTATTGTTTTATTCAAAGCTTCATGTTGAATCTCATACAGTATGTCCCAATGGAAAGGATAAATAAAAGCAATAATCTCCTAAAATCTAAAATGACTATCCTCAGGGGGCGTCGCCCACACTAGATTTTTCATTGGCAAGGATAAACAAAATAGTCCGGCCCCAAACCCAACATACCTTGCATTGGAGTATAAAGTTTTTTTCTTTGTTGATTTCAGTAGACAAGACCTTTCGAAAGGAATTTCTGACGGGTGACATTTTGTCACCCTTGAGCATTTTGAGAAAATTGGGGTAAAAGTTCCAAAATATAAACGAAACTGTGAATTTTTGGAATCGTTGAACTTCATTGTTATTTATAATCATATTTTATAATAAATCACATTTATATGTAGTTATAAAGTTGCAGTTGAAGACTGCAATATTTTAGTGCCGTGCATTTATGCAAAAGGAGGTATTTTTGGGGTAAAACGTAAAAAAGTGCGTGAAAAACTGCGAATTTTCGGAATCGGTGGACTATAACGTCATAAGCCATTATATTTGGTAAATAATCGCTGAGATAGTTTAATAGTGACTTGCAATGACGATATTAAACACATTAAGCTAGGCTTTTGTACAAAATGTGGAATTTTGGGGGTAAACACTAAAAAAGAATATAACGGAAAGTGCAAATTTTCGGAACTGATAGACTTCAATGTCATGGATCATTTTATTTGGTAATTACGCTTGTAATTACTATAATATGATCTATAGTAATGTGTTATTAATGATAATAATCATCTTAAATCATGGTATGGTGCAAAATATATAATTTTAGGATAGAACATACACATTGTCACGAAAAGTATGATTTTTGGGAATATGTTTACTACGCTGTTGTAATTAATTTAACTTGATAGAAAATCACTATGAGAGGTACATATCACCATGCAGTTCAAGTTATCTATCATCTAATGCCATGCTTTAAGCTAAATGCGATGTATTGGGGTAAACATCACTAAAATTATATGAACATTTTTAATCTATGGACAAGTCAGATTTTATTACATAAAGCCATTTCCGGCCTTATTATTATTTTTTCCACCATAATTATTGAACATACGAGGTACCCATTAGAACCGAATTTATGCATCACAAGTCATGCCCTATAGAGTACTCACCACCACTGAGTACAAGCTTGCTTAGGCCAAGTAGGGTATTAAAACCAACAGTGAGTCCACCATTCAATGTGCTATGAGTACAAAAAATCTAAGACCTACTGAGCACTGACCACCTTTTAATAAAGCCATGCCAGAACAAATGTAAACCTATACATAGCCATATAAAGTACTCACGACCACCAGCCATTCTTATCTAATTGGGTACATGCCACCGCTGCTTATGGTATTGGATACCTTCAATTTCCTGGCACAGCACGCAATTCGTTAGTCTTTGTGGTACCTGGCTCAGCAATTGCTGACCATATACGTACGTAACCCTGCATGACAGGCACACCTAGCGCTATCGATATATACTGCTGTGTACAGTCTAGTGGTAGAGCGTTCGCTTCGATTGCGGGATGTCCCAGGCTCAGTTACAGGCCTGGTCATACCAAAGACAATATCAAATGCTACCATGGAGTAATTCCCTTGCATATATAGAATCTAAGCATGAATTGGACGCTGGTTTCTCTCTCTCATACTACTGTAGCGATGAATAACAATAAAAGCGTGACTAATTAATATGAGTTGAAAGAACTTGTTTCGCAATCTACCTAACATAAACTACATTTGTATATAGTGTATATTCCTGGAGCCCACAGGCCACCTGACACCTTTTGGCACATGCCTTCTGTAGTACCTATCACTGCTCTATTAGATAGCAAATACTATCAGACACAGTCATGCATAGCTCTATATGATACCCACCACTGCTTGGATCTGCCATTTATTGCTCTACGGGGTATGTAACACATCTTTTCCCAGCTCCAAAGGATAGCATAGCAATTTATGACCTAAAAGGGTTACCTAATACTGTTGGAAGCATGGTAATGTTTATTCCTGAATTTATATTATACATTACCTGTCAAGCCATCCCTGGTTGAATATTGCCTGACAGAGTCATTCCTGACTTCATTAGATACACAATACTACTTGATGCAGCAATTTGTAAATCTACAGGGTATCAAATTGTACATTTGACATTTACAGTTAAAACGTTACCGAGTTTTGGAGGACCACTTTCAGAAATTCAGCCATTCAGCCACCCTTTGACATTCATTGGGCTACCTAAGGATACTTGCGTTCCAGTCTCCCCGTGGAAAATAGTTCTCCTCTGGTATGTGTGCCGCCAAAATCGAGATACGGCGTCCAGAAATATCGGAAATGCACATCATCACAAGAAGGAATTTCAATTCACACCTTCGTCGAGTGGGCATTGTGGGTATTTCTTGCTCAGAGAAATTAAGCAATGGTGCAGAGTGGGATCGAACCCGGGACCTCTCGATCCCAAAGCGTGCACCCTACCTCTAGGCTATTCCTTGCTTAATTCGGACAAATACATGACCTGAAACAGCCATTTCTTGGTTTAATTGGTACCCAACACAGTTTGCAACTGATTTTTGTTGCTCTGTGGGGTACTAATTATATAACATACACTTTATTAACTTTATAGGGTACCACTGACTGTCATTGATATGTATGACCCACTGACCAGAAACGTATAGATTATAGGCCAAGACCATTTATAGAGTTGTTTGTCTGGTCGAGTGTCAGTGATATGATCGTATGGATTAGTAACATTGTAATGCTATGAACAGCCATTCCTTAATCAATTTGGGATGTTCTGACTCTACCTGGCACAGTTCGCCTTGTTTTGTGATGTCTAAAACTGTCATTCCAGACTTTATATGACATTAAACACTGCATAGAATAGCCATACCATGCTATATATGATACCTAGCACTGCTGTGAACAGGTATTCTGGTTATATGAGGGTGACAAAACACTGCCTGGTATACCAGTAGTTATTTCTAGCGGGATAGGATATCAACTACTGCGTCTGACGCTGCTGTTGATTTAATTACTGTATGGGGTACTCAGCACTATGGAGAAGTCATTACTGGCTCTATTAAAATCAATATTTGCCTTGCACAGCATCATCTCCTAGTCTATATGGGATAACACATACTAGTTCTGTTGGACATTGCTAGTAATATTCTATGATGTAACTTACACACACCTAGAATAGTCATTTATATGACCCGGGATACATATCATATACATATCTCAGGGCAATAAAGTCTACGGATTCCAAAAATCACTTTTTTGTTTATATTTTATAACATTTTATCCCAATATAGCATATTTATCTTAATAACATTGCACATAGGTTTGATATCTTAAACTCTACATGTTAACAAGTACATAGATTTACGATGAAATAAAACGATAGAAGACTGTGTAGTCTACCACCTCGAAAAATTCGCCCTTTTTCTTTATATTTTGAAGTTACAATGTATACCCTAAATTATCACATTTGCACAACAGCCAAACTTAGGAATTTTGATATCAAAACTGTAAGGTTATTAACACCATTCATATTGATTAATCACAGAGAAAAGATACATGAAATTGTACCTGGTCTACCTATTCTAAAAAATGCATTTTTCCTCCATACATGTACTATTTAATGTTTTACCCCAGAAATACCTCATTTTGTACCATAGCTTAGCTTAAGATGTTTGATATCTTAATGCCAAGACACTTTAAAATAACCACAGCGATTATCTACAAAATATAATGGCCAGTGACGTTAAATTTCACCGATTCCGAAAATTCGCATTTTTAAATGCACTTTTTAACGTTTTACCCCCAAAATACCACATTTTGTACTATAGCCTAGCTTAAGGATTTTAATATCTTCATCGCAAGTCACTATAAAACTATCACAGCGATTATTTACCAAATATAATTGCTAATGACGTTATAGTCCACAGATTCCGAAAATTCGCACTTTTCCATGTCATTTTTAACGTTTTACCCCAAAAATTACTCCTTTGGCATAAATGCACGGCACCAAAATTTTGCAGTCTTCAACTGCAACTTAATAACTACATATAAATGTGATTTATTATAAAATATGATTATAAATATCAATGTAGTTCAACGATTCCAAAAATTCACAGTTTCGTTTATATTTTGTAACTTTTACCCCAATTTTCTCAAAATGCTCAAGGGTGACACAATGTCACCCGTCAGAAATTCCATTCGAAAGGTCTTGTCTAGCGAAATCAGCAAAGAAAAAAACTTTATACTCCAATGCAAGGTTCGGTCAAATTTCGGGGATTTCGGGCCGGACTAAAAGCAGTATTGCAGTAAGTCTATAATTACCTCTATGACACCTGCTGTTACATTTATGATTCTTACACACAAGCAGTTTATTACACATCTGTTCACAAGTTGGACACTGGCCATCACAACACTGTAACCAAGTCATAGTATTCAAGAAACAAGCACATTAGCATACATTACAATACACCAATCAGAAACAACATGTCTAGTGATCAATATCAACAGGCACTGTTGTTATTTATATGAAGATTTGAACTTTTTTTTTCTTCATTAAATGCAGAGCATAGCCTTTATTTGCCAGTCAGCTTTCTGCTGAAATATGGCAGGCATACATATGTGTGCCTCCACCCGGATTTGAACCTGAGTTGCCAGATTAGACGTCAAGCCCGCTTACCTTTGAGCTATGGAGGCCACATATGAACATTATAATTAATTGGCTTAAAATAATTTAAATGAATGATAGAGAAGAATTACTTTTTAAGCTGCTTTTTTAACATTACATGTTTCTATCAAACACCTTGACAAGTTGCCTCTAGCTATGAATAGATCAATTACCAAATAAAATAAATAATAACTATAAAGTTTCACTCATAAGACCTCTTCACTTGTTTTGAAAACATGCTGATAATTTCATTTGTAAAGAACAAAAGTCTTCATCTAAGGGCACAATTGTTCCACAATCAATTGTTTGTACCTATAATTGGGTTTGAACCCATTCTGTACCTCGCAATACACAAAGTATGAAAGTATTAGACAATCATTTTACTATCACAACATCAACTCAAATTTGCAACCATGACCACCTTTTTGACTGGTCACATAAACAGGACTTCACAGTTTACTGTACAAATTTAATCATTTTGGTTGCTGCAGTTTGAAATGGTAGATCAAGTTTGGGCAAACATTCATGCTTTCACATATGATATAAGTAACCACTGTCACATAAATGTAAATGCATTTATAAAGAAAAATAAAATCGAAAAGACAAACAAGAGGGCCCAAAGGGCCCTAGGTCGCTCACCTGTCGAACTTGACCTAGATTTTGTAGAGATGATCATTGTGACCAAGTTTCATACAGATAAGGCCAATATTGTGACACCTAGTGACTACACAAGGTTTTTATATGATTGGAATTAATGACCTAGTTTTTGACCCCAGATAAACCAATATCAAACTTGGCCTAGATTTTGTTCAGATGATCATTGTGACCAATTTCATAAAGATAAGGTCGACATTGTGACCTCTAGTGACTACACAAGGTTTTTCTATGATTTGACCTTGTGACCTAGTTTTTGACCCCGGATGACCCAATATCGAACTTGACCTAGATTTTGTCGAGATAATCATTGTGACCAAGTTTCATAAAGATTAAGTCAAAATTGTGACCTCTAGTGACTACACAAGGTTTTTCTATGATTTGACCTAGTGACCTATTTTTTGACCCCGGATGACCCAATATCGAACTTGACCTAGATTTTGTTCAGATGATCATTGTGACCAAGTTTCATAAAGATTAAGTCAAAATTATGACCTCTAGTGACTACACAAGGTTTTTCTATGATTTGACCTTGTGACCTAGTTTTTGACCCCGGATGACCCAATATCAAACTTGACCTAGATTTTGTCGAGATAATCATTGTGACCAAGTTTCATAAAGATTACGTCAAAATTGTGACCTCTAGTGACTACACAAGGTTTTTCTATGATTTGACCTAGTGACCTATTTTTTGACCCCAGATGACCCAATATCGAACTTGACCTAGATTTTATTGAGATGATGATTGTGACCAAGTTTCATAAAGATTAAGTCAAAATTGTGACCTGTAGTGACTACACAAGGTTTTTCTATGATTTGACCTAGTGACCTAGTTTTTGACCCCGGATGACCCAATATCGAACTTGACCTAGATTTTGTTGAGATGATCATTGTGACCAAGTTTCATAAAGATTAAGTCAAAATTATGACCTCTAGTGACTACACAAGGTTTTTCTATGATTTGACCTTGTGACCTAGTTTTTGACCCCGGATGACCCAATATCGAACTTGACCTAGATTTTGTCGAGATAATCATTGTGACCAAGTTTCATAAAGATTAAGTCAAAGTTGTGACCTGTAGTGACTACACAAGGTTTTTCTATGATTTGACCTAGTGACCTATTTTTTGACCCCAGATGACCCAATATCGAACTTGACCTAGATTTTATTGAGATGATCATTGTGACCAAGTTTCATAAAGATTAAGTCAAAATTGTGACCTGTAGTGACTACACAAGGTTTTTCTATGATTTGACCTAGTGACCTAGATTTTGACCCCGGATGACCCAATATCGAACTTGGCCTAGATTTTGTTGAGATCATCATTGTGACCAAGTTTCATAACGATTAGGCTAAAATTGTGACCTCTAGTGTCTACACAAGCCAATTGTTGACGGACGGACGGACGACGGACGGACGACGGACGGAGGACGGACGAAGAGTGATCACAAAAGCTCACTCTGTCACTTTGTGACAGGTGAGCTAAAAATAAGTAACCAATGTTACCTTTCTCTTGCATTGATGTTTTCCACAGTCTCGCATTTTGTTACATTTAGTCTCACAAAGAAAGTCCTTAAAACACTGCACTTCTCTCTCCTTCTGCAAATCACAACGACATCTCTTCACGGTCATCTGGCGACACTGCAGGAAACAAAATAGCAATCAATGAACATACAATCTCCTGCTTACACCACACAACAACAAGTGCTCAGAACAAAATACCTCTACATCATAACAAACTGGAAGCCTATTGCAATGTATGTCTCCAACAAAGGGCTATAAGTCTGACTAATGGGTTCAGCGGCGTGCACTGACAAATGTTCAACAACCATCTATTGACGCAGACAAACGTCCAGCACAAAATTAAATGTTTCCCCCATTACATGCAAAGAGATTGAGAACTGATTCTTCAGTACAGTAAAATTTTAAGTACCAGGTACAACTAAATATCTAAATTTATTACACCTAACTTTCTTCAAAAATGCTAAAGCCCCATTACCCCCAGAGGCAGATATTTTGACTGTCAAAGGCAGTTCCACCCTTTTTGACAATGTGATCGACCAAAATTAACACATCAACCTGACATTTTGAATCTCAACACGAGGGCAGAGTGTCACCCTGAGGCGAAGAAATGTCACACACGCAGTATATGATAAAATTATTTATATAATGTTCATGATACAAAATGCTTCAATTAAGTAAGCATGCACAAAGCAATTTAACAACTTTTTATGTCACAGTCTGGAATCGGACCAGAGACCTCTCAAATTCGAAGCAGGCGCTCTTACACCAGGCTATTAAGACAGATGTATGTATAATGTAGTGTTTTGGACGTGTCAAAATTTATATATTAAATACATGATAGCTGCATACTATAGATTATTCTAACATAGCACGTGAGATTTGCCTTCTTTGCGTATATTGAGCTTACCATATTTTATTACCGCGATAAAATATAGCTGATTGGTGACGTCACATTTGACGTCATATACTATGACAAATGACGTAACGGTGACGGTAACGTTCCTAGGAAAGAAAGTAGTTTGACGTCAACCTGTCTTGTTGTGCTATAAATGGCAGAGCATTGGCGATGTTAGAATCGAAATAATAAATAGGAGCTGTGCTTTGTTGTGTCATAAAATATAGGCACTCGTTTGAATGCGTACATTAAATCACTTGTGCTACGCACTCGTGATTTAATTACTACGCATTCAAACACGTGCCTATATTTTATTACGCAACAAAACATAGCTACGTATTCATTATTTCTTAAGTAAGCCTCACCAACTTATCTATAGTGTACAGGTACCTTGTTATGTATTGATTGACAGGTCAATAAAGTTACACTATAATATAGAGAGGTGGTATATAGGACTTTTTACAGACCTAGGTACTGTTTTATCAAAGCACTTACGGAATTCGTAAAGTTACGTTCAAATTTAAATTCTTTATAATGCGTTAAAACTGCAATTTGGTGATGGATGTGATTTGTAGGAGTTAATTAACTGAATCATTATTAGTATGGCAGCTCCATTTCCCAAACTGTATAATTGTAAACAAATTTTAGAGATTTTAAATTTGATCGTAACTTTGCGAATTCCGTAAATGCTTTGATAAAACAGTACCCTGTAGATCAGGCAATATAGTCAATTATACTTACACTTCCACATGGACCAAAGTGACAACGTTGTACGCAGTGATGTAACTGACATGCTAGTAGTTTACCACATGTATCACCACATGTTGGTATATCTTCAGTACACGGTAAGTCATAAGCTACAAGTATAAATGTAATCAGAGCAATATCTCAAAATTTGTAATACACTGTGACACCCTACTTTTACTCAGGGGTGTCAATTTTCCTGATTTATCAGGAATTCCGGATTTAGCATGACAGAAAGAGCAGTGGCTTCTGAAATTAGATTTATTTGATGAAAATGTCTCAAGAAATGACAAAGTTATGGTGAATTTAATCTGCTCTGAAGGATTCTCTTTAATACAAACTGAGTTAATTATGGAAACAATGCAATTGAAGGCCTCTTGTTTGGCAAAAATGGTCGGCCAAATACAATTTTCCTGATTTTTAATTTGGCCCTGTTGACACCCCTGTTTTACGACATAGAATTATCCTGTCCTTTTTATAGAAACATTTTTTATGATTTTTGTACAAATGTATCTTACTATGTTATAGGTCTATTATGAACAAGTTTTCAACTTATATATAATTCACCTCTGACACCTCATTCCTGAGGTATCCATTGCTACTATGGGTATGACAGAAGAGAAGCATGTTTACTAGTACCATGTTCATTTGTCTTTTGGCAAGATCATCATCATCACAGTGGCCATAGAGTGGACCACCACCCTCCTGCACTCAAAGCGGATTCTCTACCACTAGGCTATAGAGGTGGTATGTAGTCATGATTACATTAGATGAAAACATCATAATTAAACATTAGGCCAGAGTTTTTTAATTTTTTGTTACTCAGACATTTTTCAGAAAAAAGTCTACAGGAGGAGGGAAACTCCCAAAATATAGCTTCCACAAGCTGTTGGTGGTAGAATAGTCAATGACGGTCCAATTTAAAGCAATCAACACTCAACAACAGTGTTAATTTCAAGAAAACAGCCAATTTATCTTAAGACTAGTACACTGTAGTGAAACATTAATACAATAGCACTTATTATTAACAAAATAATGAAATAATAACACAAGGCAGGTCCATTTATCATCAAAACATTATATGCAATTTAGTTTTTTTTCAGTTTTTCAATTGTTTTTTTTTTGAAAATGCCAAAAAATTGGGCAGGAGGGTCTGAGTAACGAAAAATAAAAGAACTCATACTGTAATAATCATAATTTAATTGCTTGTTTACCAAGTGAAGTAATCACATGTAAGAATGTAACCTATATTTAGTCTATAAACTTACTAGTTTTTTCACAAGGACATTTTCTTTCTCCGCCCCTTGGACAATCACCACAGTAACCACGGTGACAGGTTTTCTCACACAGATGATTACCACATGATAATCTCTTCCCACATGGCTAAAAGTGAAGTTTAAATATCATACAATTATAGACTGTCGTACATGATCATTTCCTGTATTATAAACATGAAAATATCATTCAGGGGTACCACAAGCTTCTGGATCTGAACTGTCATCTTGATACTTTTGACTAAATTTACCATTTTATACACAAAATACCCATGATTTTAAGCCAAAATCTTGAGGATCAAAATGTGGCTTTTTGGAAAACCCCAACTCCTGAGTCAAATGGACCCCTGGCCCCGATCTCCCGAAACATCTCAATCTGAGCTAAATCTCATCTCAAATATTGCCATGTGTTTTATAGATAATTTCCAAGGATGACTGGACTCAAAATTTGCATCACAAAACAGAAAAACCTTATTCTTAGTTTATTAGAGTAAAATTTAAAAAGCAAGACCTTCAAAGTTATCTCAAATTCTGACTCTGATCTGAGAAAAATCTCAATTTGAGATGATATATATACTTGAGATGCTTCGAGAGATCGGGGCCTGGTCATTCCTTACAATCGCCATGAGAACTAACCTTAAGGTTGAACAAGTAATCAACAATGAAATAATTTTATTCAATCAGCATTAAACTATCCATAATTCCATCTGCTGAAACATGAACCTTTCTTATCAGACACTTCATATTGGTACCTAAACATTCAATATCGACAAATTATACAGAATAATAAAGAATGAACCTAGAAAACCATACCTGATCACATTTCCATACAGGACTAGCACATGGTCTTACAGCTGTAGTTTTACCACATTCACATGCTTGTTTACTGGTCTTTGAACACGGGGCACACTCCCCTAAAATACAATAGTGATAAAGTATTTAATTTCTGTAGATAACATAATTGGTAAAACAATTTTCATTATTAGAATAGTCTATATATCTTACATCATTGCACGTTGTTCAGTATTAGAGATGGCAATGAGTACTAAAATCGGTACTCGGGTACTCGGTCATTCTTCCGATCGAGTACTCGGAAAACTGTAAATGTGCATGATATTTGGACCACAGAAATGTTGTACTGCAAATGTGCGTGTTCAACTTCATATACGCATGAGAACGATTAAAATGCAACAACAGGAAATACTCCCCTAGGTGGAGAACGTTTGGCAGTCCTTTGACGCTGAGATAAGGAGCCCATTGTCATACTAAAAGGCTTCTGAGCACTTGATAGCACTATGCAAGGAACCGACTTGCTTCGAAAAAGCACTACATAGCAGATGAAGCAAACATTTTATGCTACCAGCGAGTGCTAGCGGATAGCAGACCATTGCATAGCAAAGTGCTATCGAAGCGGTCCATTGCACAACAAAAGGCTCAGTAGCACTCACCTAGCCAATTGTTAAGAAACAGTATGCTATCAGCGAACACTGCTCGCTGGTAGCGTGTCAGTGCATAGATGTAGGAAAGCACTCGATAGGCGATAGCGCAATTTGGAAGTGGTATGATAAGGCAATGGGCTGCTGGATCGTTAATAAACAGTTGACAGAGAAGGTTCATCCACACACAAAGCCTACTTGGCACTTTGTGTCACATGGGAATGGAATGAACAAAAGTATAAAACCTACCTGAATGACAAGATTGCAGACATGCATGTTGTTTACATGACAGTAGTTTGCCACATACACCTCCACAAGCCCATGATCTAGCGCTACATCGGCGTAGTTTGGCTGCTGTGTTACCACAGAAACAATTCACATTCAAAGTCTTTGGACAAGGTGGACAAGCCCCTGAAAGTAGATATAAGACATGACACCTTAACTGTCAAATATGAGTTGTATACTGTCTTTTTTTAACCATCATTATTAGGCCTAAAATAAAATATTGTTTGTTTCCCCATCCCCTACCTACCCGAAAAAAACGGCCCTACCCAAAATATTTTATTGCCCAAATTGAAATAATATTTTTTTAATGAAATATTGGGGATGAAAATGTTAATTTGTGTTTACTGGCTTGTTTCTTACTTAAGTACATTTTGTACAGATTTTAAATTTAAGATTGTTGGTTTTCACCTTATAGTTACATGTATTATCATATTTCACGATTTGTATGTCTTGACCAATAACTATTATTCTGAAACTATTAAAAAAATATTTAACCTACCTACCTACCCATTCTAAATTTGCTTGGGTCGGATGGGGAAACAAAGAATATTTTAAGTTTGGCCTTACCATTTAGTTTTTTAAGATTACTTCAATGGCTGTATCTCAAAAATTCTTCAAGAACCAGCTTTTGGATATGAAGGAAATATGTATGACGTGTGTATAAAACACAGTGAAGAATGTCAAAAACTTTGATTCATTGTTAAGCAATGCATCCTAAAAACTATTAAAAGTTTGATTTGAAGTCTTTTGTTGAGTAAATATTACAGAAAATTCAGATTATTTCACAATACCAGTACTACATATTGCTTTAAATAGTATCAGATTTGAGCTGTTTTCTTCTGATTATATGTCTTGACGGGTCTTTATTACGTAACTGGCCCTAATGTGAGGGCCGAATCCTGGTACGGTCCGTAAAACAGAATAATGTGACGTAAAATGGCTCGCAATTGACGTCGCCATAAGTTGATTTCAAGCTTATATTAAGAACAAATGACAAGTTTTTAAAACAAATCTGACAAAGATATATATAGAAACCAAACATATTGAGTGTGTTTTGGGAAATAAATGCCTTGAAGTTGAAGTAAAATATGTACAGTCTAACTTGTATTAAGCGACCACCCTTGGGAAGGTCTGAAAACGGTCGCTTAACGGAATGGTCGTTTAACGCAAATGGTATAAACATTGAGTGTAATTAACGAATTTCCGATTTTAGGCTCTTCGAATACTATTCAACTTCAATTGATAAACATTAGTGTGTAAATAAGTTTTATGACGAGTCTATACTTGTATGCGTCGTCTTCATAAACATTTCAATTTATCAATTTTAATAAACTTACTCATATATTACACAATTCAATTAATGTAAGTCAGTTTTACTTACACTCGAAGAACAAAAAACAGAATAGACCGGGTTTTAACCCACTTCAAATGGATGGTGACAACAAGCTGATTGCAGCAAAAGATACAACAATTAATCCGTAATAATTTGTGTAATCGGATTAAATAGCATCTGTATGACATGCTCTGCGGACACAATGGTGATTATCAATGCAGTTAATTGAGGTCCAGTTAACAAAAGACAAACTCTAAAGTGTGAACAAACAATGATTTATGACGAGATATAAAGTAATTAACAACATGTCACTACAGACGACCAGTGTTTTTTGTGTTTTTTTTCGGTCGCTAAATGAAATTTGACCAATCAATTATAGTGCATAAATAGTGGTCGTTGGTCGCGTTAGACAAAAGTCGCTTAATACAATGGGAAAATAGAACAAATGCGATCGGGAGGAGTTTAAACCGGTCGTTTAAGACAAAGGTCGCTTAATACGCGTGGTCGCTAGTACAAGTTAGACTGTATTATAAACGATAACACTGACAATGCTTCCTGCAGGCTGATAATCTAGACCCCGCCCTACACAACCATGCATTATGTAAGTATGTACTTTTATCAAGTCATTATCAAAATTAACTATTATTATTCAATGTAAATACAAATCTATACCTGGATGACACAGCAATAAACAAGTATGTCCACAGTCTGGTTTCAATGATCGTCCACAAGTCTGACCACACGAGTGAGGAACCAGCCAAGGATCAAACTCTGGGTCTTCAACTTTACCACAATAACAAAGATACCGAGTTGGACATGATCGCTGACTGTATTCTAACCGACATTTTGGACTGAAATAAAACAGAAATGCAAGTATACTTATGTAATCATGATATGGGCAAATTGTTTCAGATTACATTCATGACCAATAATTTAGGCCGAAGGTTGTGCTATAGACAAATTACTCAGGGGTTCTACTAGCTTCTGAATCTGAATGGTCATTTGATACTTTTGACTAAATTTTACCATTTTTCAGACGAAATACCAATGATTTAAAAAGAACAAGAGCCTTCAAAATGTGACTTTTTGACACTTTCAAGGGTTTAAATGGAACCCCTGTTACTCACCAATGCCAAGGTATATCCTCAGGTCTTATATTATCATCATCAGACTGATATATCTGTTGATATACACCATCTTTCACCCACTTCTGTATACACTGTATATGAAATATAGCACAGCAACCACCACAACTCCATATCTGAAAATAATCATTGATAATAATGATGTAATTATTTCTTTTTATATTCCAAAATATTATTACCATAGAGCTTCCAGTTTACAGTTTTATAGGTAATATCGGCATTTGAAATGCCTATGATCATGTAATACAACACTGAGAATGTTCTATGTTTTAGCCCATTATTCATGGTTCGAGATCTGATTATCTCGATACTACCATGTTGAGGTCAGTTTACTTCATGGTACTGCCTTATCAAGTTAAAACATCCCATCAGTATACAGTTATATATCTTTAACCCTTTACTCAATGGTACTGCAATTTCACACCCAGTCAGTATACTGCTATGGCAATGTAAATCAGCAAATATGACCCAATTACCTGTATTAATGTATGAGGATCCGATGGTGTACACAAACTTAATGATCTCTTATCAGATGACTGTAGGTAATATATTTGCTAAAAAAAGAGTCATCTAGTGTATTAGTATACTTACTGGATCTGACTTTTTGATTTGGTCTATACATATAAGACAAGCTGAGGTTCCTGATCGAAATGAATGTAACAGTATATCTTGTGCCTGACTCACATCAGTAGCTGTAACAATAAATTGTATTCATTTATTTATATTTTATTTAAATAGTTCTGACTTCACCGGTTACAAAACAAGTTTATCTAACAAAAGCATAGCCTAGACTTTCAGTGCGGGATGTCATGTTTTTGTAATTGCTAGTTTTTTTACGTTCAAGGCGTTGTCTGTGCCTCTTTATTTTCATGTGATTGTGGTATGTTTTGTATGTTTTCTGTGCTTGGCTGTTTGGGTTGAGTGCTCCCTTCCCTGTCCGATGTCCCATTATCTTTTTAAATAAAAACTTAAAATATGTAAATCAGTTGGAATTAGTTACTGGTACTACACTAGACACTAAATACACAAGATAGTGTTTTTCAAGAGAACACAACAAGTAGAAAAATGTCTGCATGATGTAAGCATGGTGTGCAGACACCGGCGTGTGTATATTGTATTATTGGTGTGTATTATGTCTGTATAATTGAGAATTACATATTTTTTAGTGTATTAAGCAGAACCATTTGTTTGAAATCAAATCAAACCTGTTAATTGGCCGCCACATTGAAAATGGAATTTCCTTGCCTGTGTACTTTCTGAACTCATTTAAGTGTTTATTTTATTCTCCGATGTATACAATATCAAGTTAAGATTTATGTGTTAAATACGATTAATTATGGATTCATATATCACAAGTTGCCCCAACACATGCAGCTTTATGTACTTGTTTATGTGTCTATAAACACATTCATGTATGTTGCTGTCAATGGTATAATGTTTAGACGCAGTAACATACATTTTTTTGTTGTTTAAGGATGTGTATCGTTTTAGAACGATTAGCGGTTTTGCAAAATTGAAACAGGTTTTACCTAGTAATCGAATTGTATCCGATTAACCGAGTTATTGCCCCGGTACTAGCATTAAGGGCATGGGTATTATATCATATGCACAAATATGGTGGTACAGTAAATTCTACATTTATTTAGAGGCACAACTAAGGTAGCCACCTGAGAGTGGTGCATTACATACCTTTGAGGTAATAGAATTTTTTTTTTAAAAATTGACATTATAAACTTACGACGTTATTGTCCAGAGACTAAATGACTGATGTTGAATGCTGCATAGAGTTTGCAAAAATATTTGATCCATTGCCACTTTGCTGTACTCCTATATAATTAATACAATGAATGCAAACATATTACTAGTACAATAACTTACAATCAGTTGAAGAGTAAGTCTGAAACACTTTCTCCAATACATTTGAAGCTATATCATCTTCATCAGAGGAGTCGTCTCCCTTGTAATCATCCTCTTGTAGATGGCGCTTTATTGAATCTTGATTCTGCTGACTGGCATTTTGAAACCTTTCCTCAGCAGAAAGTTGAGCTAAAAAACAATAATTAGAATAAGGCATCAAGAAAAACACAAATGGGTCTGCAATGATGTTCCTACTGGCAACACATTGTTATATTTATAATTTGACAAATGTCAGTTTATAATTAAATCTGAATCTAGAATGAGATTAGCTCACGACACCAATCATGCAGATAACAAACATTTTCAACTGAAGATGTTTTGTTTCATGACATTAAACCTGGGATTTCACACTGCTGTCAGTTCAAATTTTAATTGGTAGAACTATCATACTATAATGACCACCATAGATTGATATATAATTAATTATATAATAAAAATTGTTAGCCTCAGCTTTAAAAACAGGACTCGACACTAACGCTGGTCCACTGCCCATAGAGACCAGTGGTTTTTACGGAGGACCACTAACTCTTGGAATTCAGGTGGCGCCAAGGACCACAGAATAATTCCAAGATTTATTTTTAAAACAGGATCTTATCACTTTTGAAATAAAAGCTAGCATGTATACTGATAATGGAAATTGTTGAATGAAATCTCATTAAATATTCAAAATAAAATAAAGCGTAGTTAGCATATATATATATATATATATATAGTTGCACTGTATAATGGATGTCATTTTTAATTGCTCAATAGTCAGTAGGACCACCTGGAATTCTGTTGGTTCATAAACTGCTGGTCCTTTGTGTCACTATGAAAAATAATTTTAAAAAAGTGTCAAGCCCTGAAAAATGAATCAAATGAAAGGATAAAGAATAATCACCATTTGCAGACATGTCTCTATTTGCATTCTTTCGGACACCATTTTGTGATTTATTCTCATGATTACTAGATTCACGTCCTCCAGAAGCAGCACCATTAACACTGGCAACAGGATTCTTCTGTGACCCTCCACCACGCCCTCTACCTCGGCCACGACCTTTTAGGTATGCTGGTACATTGGACATTCTCCAATCCTGATTCTCTGTAAAACAGTGTTACATGCATTGGATACGCATAGAAAAGCACTTGCTATTTGGTAATGGTTTGAGTAATGCACCAGTCAATTGAAACCACGCCCCCCCAACCCTGGGGAATGGCTTGGATTTTTACTTTTGCAAACCCTGGTAAAATCCAGTGCCCTACACATGTTGAAACGCCCGCAAATTTCAACGGTCATCCTTTTGTGCCTTTTATTAGCTAAATCATCAGATACACACACACATTACACTTATAATAATCAGCTGTGTGTAAATCAAATTTGTCAATTCTAGTAATAAAGTGGTAAAACGTTTTGATACAATGTGTGGATATCATTAATATAATTTATTAGGGAAATAGTCGAGCACCTGGATAAAAGATTGGAGTACACAACAATGTGATTTATATTAAATTTGAGTGAGTACGTTTTACAGGATTTTGACACAAAAAATGACAATTTTCAAGTGGAGATAAAACACCTTTTATAAAATACTTTTTCATTTTTTGATAGGAATATCCATTACATATATGTATTCTTTCAATTTAGCATAATTGTTTTTATTAAAAACCCTGTTTCCTACTTGAAAAATAAAATTATTTCCTGACACGGTTACACAGTTTGGTTCAATTTCAGCTAACCAAATTACCTTAATCAGGATTATTGACACCCCTGTAACAGTCAAAGCAATATTTCTCCGATTTTTTTGCGCAAAAAAAGACCTGCACATACACGGCAGATTGTCAGTGCGGGGACATTGTAAAACATGCGACAGTTTCCCCGCCCTGTCCCGGGGTTTGTGGTTTCAATTTACTGGTGTATCTATTTAAGTCATTGGCTCCCAACAACAGGATAAGTATTACGGAACTAACACCGATAGTCATCTACAGTTACATTGTATATTCAACTATACATTTAAACGTTTATACTTGACTGCAAGCCTAAAATAGAATGCTAAATGTTTGAATGCTGATCCATCCGGATACTGGTACACATTTACAACGTCACGCAATCACGAAATTACGACAGTCTTTGCACAAAATTCAATAACATTACAAATGAAGAAGTATATATCATGTTAACTGGTACATTTTATTTACCTTACTACAACAGGAGTCTGATTTACGACTAATTTTAGATAAAATGTCGCTGACGTCGGCTATTTTCAAGAGTTGTCGTTCCTATGTGGAAACATTCGACCTCAATACTTTTCGACCACAGATGTCCACAAGTAGTTTCCCTTTATTATACTCGGACAACTATTTTAACAAATCTAGTGGATATAATCACAGGTAACACTGGTAACTGTATCATTGATTTAGAGTAAACACTATTTTGTTTTAATACAGTGTATGTTATCTTAGTCATAGTATGGTTCATTTGACGGGAAATTGACAAGACAGTCATTGAGGTGAACTTTTTTTACTAAACATTTCATTTTAAATATATTTACATATTTAGAAACTAGAGATCTTCATCTTTAATTTGATACCAACTTTTAAAATATCTGTCCATAAATAAGAAAATAAACTTGTAGGGCCGTGAAATAACTTACTTTTTTCGTGGTTAAAGAGCATAGTAGTTTTTATTGAATGCACCTTAATTAGTGATTGACTGGACAACATAATATACATTTCATTGGATAACTTCTTAACTTATTGATCAATTTAGAGGGATTTTGCATGGATGTAGTTCTAACAATGTAGTGTATGAATGCAATACTTTATGAAGATATCGAAAGCCAATTCTTGTTTTCGATACCATGATAATCTGACCACTTCAAATGCACCTTTAAAAGATAACATTTTTTTTAAAAACATTGTTTTACTCTTTATCAATGATACAGTTACATGTATTTATAATTACCTAACTTTATTAATCCCTGTTTCGGCAGATATATACCCTCAATAGATTCACGGATATACACAGAACGGATAAGCAGGTCTAAAAATAGCCTAGTTATGACCTGACTACCCATAATGCATTGCGCGCTTCGGTAAGCACGATAATTGTGAACATGACTTATCCAAAAGAAATCTTTTTTTCGTGTCAAAACCACAAAACTAAGTGGTTTGATCATTTTCAACAAATAGAGGACACCCCAAAGATCACAAAAAATATTGATTTATTAGAAAAACAGTCGTAAATAAGTTTCCTTAGGGGTTTAAAAAAGTAAATATCGGAAGCAATCCAAAACCCGTCGATTGAAAATTTATCGATCAGGATAGGTCACAGAAAATGTGGTCTATGTCACAATTGACAGATGAATCGTCCAAACTATCTATACAAAAACTTTCCAAACACATAAGGGAACAAATAAATTCCCATCTTTGCTTATTTTGACGAAGAGTTGCTTTAAATGAAAACAAATATCTCATTGACAAATTAGGCTGAATTTATGAAATAATCCAAGATGGCGGCGGCTAGCGGGGAAAAATAGCGCCAACTTGAGAATCTCGCCAAGTCTCGTTAAGTCTCGTACAAGTAAGCCGATCGCGATATTTCATTCCAGTATGGCGGCCTATATAGGAAATATAGTGGGGGTCGAATGAGTTGCCATTCCGTCTAATGTATTTCCGTGATAGATTTAAAAATGCACCAGTATAAAAAATAATTTATTTTTGTCAAAATTAGTTTTCTACTGAAATTTTATAGTTTACAGTCTATCTCCAGTTTATAATCATCAACTTAGGCACAGAATATGGCAAATACTCCGCCAGCAAAACTTTTCTGTTTTGCACGCGGAGCTCAATCGTGTCAACCTAACGGATCGATATTTGCTTTAAATTGTGACAAGTAGGTTTATCTATTGAACAAAAAACAACATAAAACTATTTTCCAATATTATATTTTATGCTGCGTTTAGTTCGAAACATTTGTTCGGATGATTTTGGGTTCGCTCAAAGACCTAAATATATTTAGATCTTTGGTTCGCTTCAAGCTGACATGAGCCACCTGATCCTAGCATGGCGGTTCAGCTATCACTACCCGATGGTTGTGGGGCAGAACATCGAATCTTAGCGAATGACACGACCAAAGACCGACCACGATCAAACCAGCCCAAGCTTATGACCCCGAGCCAGGAGGCAACATTACACATGCTGAAATTGGTTCCGCATGGCTGCATAAAGTGTTAGACGAATATAGGGTATCAACGGATAAGTCAAAAATATAATATTGCATTATTCCTTTAATGATTGTCAATGATGAGGTAAATCTTTTTAGTACA